>OX438744.1:25620110-26825943 GCA_949316235.1 Oegoconia quadripuncta
TTTGTTTTTTTTTTAATAATACGTTCGAGGTGTTATTCCTCTATGGTTCGAGGCATTAGTTTCGCGTCGCGTTTACACGGTGAAATTAGTTGCATGACATTAGTTATTAATGCATGCATTTTAAAACTTGACATTTACAGGTTAAATTTAAGAGCTATGCTCTTGTCGGTGGGATCCTTTCCACACTATATTCCGGCTTTTCTTTGACTTCCTGATACGACATGGCATTTACTTTTTCCTTTATTTGTACCATGTATGTTCTTCTAGGCCTTCCTCTCTTCCTCTTTCCCTCCACTTTCCCTTCGATGATATTCTTGATAAAGTTGTCGTGTTGTTTAATTAATTTTACGACACTAATTTCGCAATGTAAATTCGGCTTTAAAGACCGTGATTTTTTGCATATGTATAGAGCAGGTACCTGTCAGTGATAGATGGATAGATAGATAGAAACATTTATTCACTGCACAGTACATACAACCAAAAAAAAGAATACAAACAATAAATCCTATGTTATCAACAAATAAAATAAATAAATAAAAGCTTAATATACTGACGCACAACATACAAGATTTTCCCAGCGACGGGCTGTACCCACTGTGCACTGAAAGGGCTCTGACTCAGCATATGCTGCAGCAAAGATAGTGGTCCATACCACAGCGCTGGTTATTCTGCCAGTACCACTTACTGAAAAACGCACGCAAGATTTTTGTAGCGAAACCAATACAATTATTATACCAATATAATTAATATAGGCAGTTTTAAAAATAAAAGTATTATTGTTTTTGTGGGGTTTTCCTTGTACACTGTGCACTCATGCCATTATGCATACTGTGGCAGAAGATACTTTAATATATATGATAGAATAAAAATGTTTTCTAACAAATCGGTTGCTTGTTATTTATATAGTACAGGTATTTAGTAATAAAACATAGACTATTAGATTAAAATTACCACTGTGAATTTCATTGCGTTGGAGATTATACAAACTCCTGTAATATTTTTAAAGAAATCGATTAATAACTTCTTCATATTTATGAAAAATTTCACTGAGGAAGAATATCACGACTCAATAAACTATTTTTTAGAAAATATGATTTTTTTTTTAATTTTTAGAAAATCGTTTTAGAATACCTTCCACAACGCATTGCAGTTCACAGAGTGGTAACTGCAATTAAATATTATATTAGGTTTTATAATTAAATACCTATACTATACCTAAAAAGCTACATGGTTAGAATAATTTTTTATTCTATCCTTATATAAAAAATCAGGAACTTTAAGATTATATGAAAATGAAATGAAAATGAAATGAAAATCATTTATTCATGTAGGCAATACAATATGCACTTATGAACGTCAAGTAACACTACAAAAATTATGTATTTTACTGGACTAATAATAACACAATACAGACCGTATTGCACTGTTGCATTTATTTGGCTTAAAAATACGTAAAAATCTACAGGATACGAGGAACGTGATCGTTTTCGAAAGCTCCTATGGTCCGCTGGTTATATGAACGCGCTGTCGTACGGGAGCTCAGCTTTCACTTGCTGAGTTACGCTTGACGGGCGGTCGACTGAACAACAGCTGTTCGTTTATAATTAAAAATTAAAAAGATGCGGAGATGTGATAACATTTATTTATTTTATTATTTTACAAATTGACGCATACCCTTTAAATGTGGCAAAAACACAGTTGTACATAGTGCATGCGTCACTTTAATTATAAGTAACTACGGCCCGTATTAATAAATCGTTCTTGAGATTGAGATCGCGTCTCGGTCTCAAGACCATTTCTTCTGATGCTGTTTTAATATGCAACAGATTCTCAAGTGTCAACTTGATGCCATGTCCATCTTGAGAACAGTTTATTAATACGGGCCTAAGACATGCAAATATTTCTAGCAAACAATATTACATGAAATATGTTAAAAAATTAAATAAAGGTCAAAATAAATCAATACTTTCTAGAAATTAGGTACATTAGATACAATTGAATTTTGGATTGGGAACATGTAATCATGACATAGTATGTCGCCGAATAATACATTATTTGTTCCAACAAACTCCCGATTCGCTCATGGACTCATGAGGTGTAAAATTTTCTCTGGAGAATGTCATAATTCAATAGACTAAATTCACGACTAATACTTTAACAAGTTATTACTCAACTTTAAACCTCTGTTGTTGCATTTATATGATAATCTAAATAAATCGGTTAGTTTTAATGCCATTCATAGAATGCTGCAGCACGCGCAATAGTATGGACTGTGACGCGATGTTGCATAGTTGCTGCCGTTAGATGGCGCCACTGGTAGATTACATCGCGCTATCGTTATGGGCACTAGGGATAGCTATATAGTCGGCAGAAAACTTAGAGCAGGCATCATCAGATCTTTACTAAATTTTCGATTTTTGTATGTGCGACTCAAATTAATTTTTGATGTTGTACTTGTATTGCATTGCACACTGTGAAATTTGATATGATAACATATCGCTTTGGTTGGGGTGTGCGAAGTGCGAGTTTTGTCTCGTTCATAACTTTACTATCGCGTTCGCGTTTACGCAAAAAGTATCTATGAAAAAAATATTTTTACAAACTATCCGCTAGAGGCGCTGCACATTTGTTCATACAATACGTAACGTGAACGCGGCGCGGTAGTAAATTAAGTCGAAACAAAACTCACACTCCGCCCTCGGATCGATCATAAACACAGACCAATATAAATTATCGATTATTTAAAAAATGGATGGTATCTTTATTAATAGTACAAGTAATCAACTGTTAATTGTACACAATAATACTCAATATTTTACTCTTTGTATTTAATTAGGAATTCAAAAAATCAAGAGTATTGAAGGATTGTGAAAAAACAATGACATTATCGTCAACGACCGATTGGTGTAGTGGATAGTGACCCTATCAGCGAAACCAACGGTTGCGGGTTCGAATCCCGCGAGGGGTAAATGTTTGTGTGATGAATACGAACATTTATTCCCGAGTCTTGGATGTTTATATAAATATTTATGTATGTTTATCCGTTATCTAGTATCCATAGCACAAGCTTTGCTTAGTTTGGGACTGGATGATTGGTGTAAGTGTCCGAAATATTATATTATATTATATTATATTATATTATATTATATTATATTATATTATATTATATTATATTATATTATACTATATTATACTATATTATACTATACTATACTATACTATACTATACTATACTATACTATACTATACTATACTATACTATACTATACTATACTATACTATACTATACTATACTATACTATACTATACTATACTATACTATACTATACTATACTATACTATACTATACTATACTATACTATACTATACTATACTATACTATACTATACTATACTATACTATACTATACTATACTATACTATACTATACTATACTATACTATACTATACTATACTATACTATACTATACTATACTATACTATACTATACTATACTATACTATACTATACTATACTATACTATACTATACTATACTATACTATACTATACTATACTATACTATACTATACTATACTATACTATACTATACTATACTATACTATACTATACTATACTATACTATACTATACTATACTATACTATACTATACTATACTATACTATACTATACTATACTATACTATACTATACTATACTATACTATACTATACTATACTATACTATACTATACTATACTATACTATACTATACTATACTATACTATACTATACTATACTATACTATACTATACTATACTATACTATACTATACTATACTATACTATACTATACTATACTATACTATACTATACTATACTATACTATACTATACTATACTATACTATACTATACTATACTATACTATACTATACTATATTATATTATATTATATTATATTATATTATATTGTATTTATGTTATAAATAAAAGTTTTTCGATTTGAGTTTCATATTTTATTTAATATACATATTTTAGACATTAAATAATAAAATAAAGTGTAAGGTTCAAACTTAGGTTAAGTTATAAGTGGTGTGACTAAGCGAATTAAGAGGTACATTGCAAATATACTTACTCGTAAGTACAATTAATGAAGCCCTGCTCCTTAAACTAAGATGGCTGTTGTATTTTAAAAAGTAGCGTTCGGTCCTGGCATTATTTACTATAGTAACCATCCATCCAAAATTGAGAACATTTCAGATACTTAAATAGGTTAATCAATCAATCAAAAAATGCTTTATTTTGTAGGTACACAGGGTACACTTAAAATAGTCAGATTTTACATTTTTAAAGCTACTGCTTGTTCAAAAGGCAATTTTCCCCTGAGAAGAACAAGCAAGAAACTCGAGAGGTCGCTCTTTTTAAAAAAAGGTTTTTATATTACAAAATTATTATTTTATATTATAATATTTCATTATTAATTGTGAAATAGCCTGGTTATGCGAACGGGCTGGTTATGTCCATGATTGTTTATCATCTAAATAATCTGATATTTTATAATATGCTTTCTTAATAAGTTTCTGTTTTATAGTATCTTTAAATTTATTGAAAGGAAGATTTTGTATATCAACAGGAACTTTATTGAAAAAGCGTATACATAACCCTTTGAATGAATTACTGACTTTGTGGAGGCGACTTATGTGACCTGCCAGTTTATCTTTATTTCTTGTATTGACATCATGTTTATCACTATTTTTCCTAAATGATGCTATATTTTTTTTGACATATATTAGATTTTCAAAAATGTACTGTGACGAAAAGGTTAGAATATTATACTCTACTAATCTAGCAGTATTTACGTCCGATATTTGTCTAATTTTTTTGACTGCATACGCTGCAGAGCTGAGCTTCTTCGCCAATTTATGGATATGAGGACCCCATTGTAATTTGGCGTCCAAAGTAATGCCCAAAAATACAGTGGACTCAACAAGGTCTAGAGTGACATTTTTTATCATTATATTTGTGGGCACCTCCCTGACATTAGGCAGTACAAATTTTACACATTTAGTTTTTTTCTCATTCAGTAACAAATTATTTGCCGTAAACCATTCTACTATTTGAGAAATAGCATTGTTCACGTCGTCATAATTTAATTTTAGTCTATTTACTTTAAACATTACAGAGGTATCGTCAGCAAACAATACTATTTCATGTTTATCGTTTACAAGGTTTGGCAAGTCATTTATGTAAACCAAAAACAAAAATGGTCCGAGAATGGAGCCTTGTGGGACGCCCATACAGACTGTCGACCCTGACGATGTATTACCACTGATATCAACCCTCTGAATTCGGTTACTCAAATAAGAATTCAGAAGGTCGAGAGCTCGGCCGGTTACACCATAATGACGTAATTTCCTGATTAAAGTGTCGTGATGAACGCAATCAAAGGCCTTGGACAAGTCGCAAAATACTCCTATTGCATCCCGCGCATCTTCCCAAGCCTCAAAAATATATTGTAAGAGCTCGACACCTGCATCGGTTGTCGAGCGGCCCCTTGTAAAACCGAATTGTTTATATGACATTAGATTGTTACTGTAAAAATAACTCGATATCTGATTTAATATAATTTTTTCAAGGATTTTGCTGAGAGTCGGTAGTATTGAAATAGGTCTAAAATTAGAGGGGTCTGATGTACTACCGGCTTTAAATAAAGGTATGACTTTACTGTGCTTCATCAGATCAGGAAATATGCCATCATCAGTACATTTATTAAAGATATAAGCTAAGTGTGGTGAAATACAATCAATTACGGCACTAATAATATTTACTGATAAACCGTGAAGGTCGGCAGTTTTTTTCTTGTCTAAAGAACGAAATGCTTTTAAGATGTCTATAGGACTTACATGATTAAATTTAAAATGGGAGTCACAAATCTCCACATTTTGTTTAAGTAGCGATTCAGCGAGTGTGGGACATGAATTCAGAGAATTTGTAGTTAATATTGGGATATCAGTAAAGAATTTTTCAAAAGCTTCTGCAACTTCTAATTGTGAAGTTAGAATTCGATCATTAATTTTTAATCGCGTATCAGTGTTAAGAGTTTTAAATTTGCCAGTTTCGCTATTTATAACTTTCCAAGTTGTCTTTACTATGTCCGCGCTATTCTTTATTTTATTATTTATAAAATTTGATTTTGCTGTTGCACAAGCTCGCTTGAATATTTTCGAGTATTGCCTAACATATTCAATAAAACTTTCGCTCTTATTATATGTCCTTTCATCATAAAGCTCATATAACTTTTGCCTACTTTTATGAATTCCCACCGTCGCCCAATCACTAAAAACGAGGGAATTGTTGATTTTAGCAGATTTTGCTAAGAAAACTTTATTACTTTCAGTTTTTAAAATGTCAAAAACTGATTTATATAATACATTAGGATCGTCACAGTACGGTAAATAATCTAATTTCGCAGTCACTTTACTCTTATATTGATCGAGTAGTGACTCAGTTACTGGCACGTACGATATATCTCTTTTCAGCGTTTTATTAATTGCTATGTTAAAAACCGCTAACTGACCACAGTGATCTGAACTTAATTTATTTAAAATAGATTTATCACTGGGTTGTAAATTCGAGAAAATGTTATCAATGCAAGTAGCTGATGTAGAAGCTATTCTAGTGGGCACTGAAAAAAGATTAGCAAGATTATAGCAACTGAAGAAAGATTTAAGTCTTCTGGTTTGAATGCTATCTTCCAATATGTTTATATTAAAATCTCCGCAAATTACAATGTATTTATTTGAATTAGTAATTTTACACAGGATTTCATCCATGATTTTCTCAAATAATTCATAAGATGAAGAAGGGGGTTTATATACACATAATACAGTAAGCCGCGCAATTTCCACACAGGCTATTTCAATAGTTCGCTCAACGGAAAGGTTTACAATATCGAGGCGCTCTTTAAATTTAATATTATTACGAATTAGAATGAGACTACCGCCTCGTATTGCCTTCGTCCTGCTGAACGAGCTTGCAATCTGGTACTCCTTGAAGCCGAACATGAGCTCACATTGCTTATACCAGTGCTCCGTTATACATAATACATCAATGTTAGTGCAGCTCATGAACAGCTCCACCTCTAGTTCTTTGCCACTCATACCCTGAATATTTTGGTGTACCAGATTAATACATTTTTGAATTTTTAAACCATTTTTTTTATATCTATTTTGGGGCGTGGCAACCCTTTTATAATTTTTCTTTTCAAACATATATTTTATAATGCCAGAGGTAGTCTCTGTTGTCTTATGATTTAATTTAAATTATTTGGAATGATTTCCAAGGATTTATTAATAATTAATGGCTGCCCAATAGAGGCGCCTGTTGGGTCAGTCACTAAAGTGACTGAATTTAAAATAAAATAGGATAGCATATTTGCTAATTGTCTCCTAAAATATTTGGGAAGATAATAATTATCTCCTGTCACATAAAAATTTTTGGAACTAATAAATTTATTAGTGTCAAAATTATTTTCATGACGACATGTCAGAGTATGCAATGTTACATTTAAATTATGTCTAAAGTCATTTTAATTTTTTTTAAAACTCTGGCTAAATGAAAATGCAAACAATAAAACCTTATGAACATTTTTTTAATAATTCAATTGAGAGAAATAATTTATCAGAGTTTGTTTATTTACATTTCCCCGTCGTCCTATAAAAATTATTAGAGTAGTATTCTCTTTAAAAGTCTTTGACAAGATCTTTTTTAATATAATTGAGTAGGAGGCACCAGGCATACAGTTATTAAGTATTGCCTGTCCCATATAATGGCTAAGTCGCAAACCCATGTCTTTACCAACTTCATCACTAAACATTTCTATGTTATGTTTTTTGCCGGTTGACTGAGAGAAGGAAGTATTCTCGTTATATTCACACGGCTCCTGCGTCAGAATTATGGAGTTTGTCTGACACACTGCCGGGGAGAAATCTGTTGACGTTTTAGTCATATTAGTACAATCACATTGGTGATTATTTGTCAATGATTCAAATCTGTCATGGTTGTATTTACACAACTCCAACAGATCGTCCATGGCCAGTGTGTGCTCCTTAATTTGTTTCTGTGATAATTCATATTGCGTGTTAATATAATTTAAAGATTTATTTAGTTGTAATATTTCTGACTGGAGGCGCTGTGTGTCACAATCATACGCATTCTGAGTTTTTTCTAAGTTTAATTGAAATTTATTTAATTCACATAATAATGCCTTTCTTTCTTTTATAAAATTAATATTTTTACAAAATACTTTATCTTTATTAATTAATTTATTTGTCTTCTTAATATATTTATTTATTTTAATATATTTTTTTAACTTATTTTTACTTACACTGAACTGACTTGGGTATTGACTTGTCACTGGTCAAGCCAATAGTGACAGTAGGGTGATCACGGGAGGAGATGGCAGAAATCATGGAAGGCGCAGTAGTGACGAGTTCTTCAAACAACGACTGAGTTTGACTTGATTTGAGGTCAGCATTTTGGATTTCTAATGCCGAAATGTGGTTATGGGCATCGCGTAGCTCCTTCTCCAGTGACGTAATACGTTCCAGGGCATCCTGGTACACGCTGCAGCTCTTGTCAAACTCATCCACCACTCGCTGTAGTTGGTCTCGATGGTCTGCAACCTCCTCTAATCCAGTAGACATTTCTGCCATCTCACTCTTTAAAAGTTTGTATTTATTGTTGATAGACAATATTTCCTTCTCATGATCATCTCTCTCTTGGAGTAATTGCTCACACAAGGTCCTTGATGTTTGCAGTTCTTTTAGTGTCCGTTGAAGGTTGTCCTCCAACTGACGAGTTTTGATGGACATACTACGGGTGGTCATTTTGTATTAACTGTACCTATTAAGCAAATAGTGTAGGTACAAAACACGAATGTCAACAAGGGATCGAGTGAGCAATCACTACAGCTGACTATTTGAGGTTAACTTCAAGTTACTTCATTAAGAACTATATTAATAGTACAACAATATAATATAGTATTATGTACTTACGATATATAACCAAAAATAAACTCCTCAAACAGTCACTGGAGATGATTTAAGAAATTTGTATAGGTAAGTTTTACGTCACTATACTTACGTTGAAAAACACAATTTAAGCACTTACAAACTATACAATTATCTCATTTATACACTTAATTATAGTAATGAAGTTGGTTTATGCGTTAATTATCGTAATTAATATTAAAATCAAAATAATATTCACGGAGTCGTTTTATTTACGACTTAGCCTCATGCCTACCCTCACAAAAAAAATTAATTAAACATAGTTATATATGCAATGAGAAAAGAATCAAATAAATAAATTGCGTCAATCGTACGATCTTGCAATTACTATCTACCAATAATAAGCACCCATCCAAAATTGAGAACATTTGAGATACTTAAATGGGTTAATTTTAATTATACGTACGTATGAAATGAGGAAAGATATTAATTTTTTTTTTTTTTTTTTTTTTTTTATATATGGCTTTTTATATCGTGCTCTTCTAGCACAATAAATTCTGCCAATGACAACGTATGTAGAGGAAAAATCACGGGAAAAGCTGACCGGTTTTAGAGAAACGATGTATTACTAATTTGGCCAGTTATTCATTTCTCCATCTAGAACAAATAATTAAATAACATAAAACCAAGGACACTCACAACGGGACTAGGACAATATCAAGCCAATAAAATAGACAAGTACAAATAACGTAAACGTAACAACACAAGTGAAATGAGTACAGGGGTTAAAGTTTAATATCAAATTCCAAAATATATTTACATAGATATTTGATAATTATGGGAGAATCAACAAATGTTAAAAGAGATTGAAAGTTAATAGGGCGTGGGACTTCAATAGGGAGTATGTCGTACAGGGAAATAGGGTATTTGGGGCAATTAAAAAATATGTGGTCCAGCGAACCTTCGTCCAAGCCACATTCACAGAGTGAGTGATCTCTAACCCTAATTTTTGCTAGGTGGACAGGAGTACAAGCGTGGCCCAAGCGTAGCCTGCAGATGGTCGAGGTAACTTGTTTGTTTAAAGAGCGGAAGCGGAAGAACCAAGGTTTTCGCGGGATACTTGGTTGGATAGGTCCATAAAAACGGCCTTTAGCCACCCTAGATTGACTCCAATCATTTTGCCATGTCTCTCGCAGGGACTTTCGAGCAAGGGATAATAGGTCGTAGGAAAAGCTCGTATATTGCGATAAGCACCCTGATTGAGTTGCATCCTTAGCCCATGTGTCTACCACCTCATTGCCTTCTATACCACTATGTCTTGGGATCCATGCAAGAACGATTTCTATTTCTTGCCTGTGACATTGATAAAGGGTTTCTTTAATTTTGAAAATTAATGGTAAGTTACTTTTATATTTGAAGGGATTACTTGATATTGCTTGAAGACAGCTCTTAGAATCAGAAAAGATGATTGCCCTCTGGAGTTTATGTGATTCGGCATATGAAACCGCTTCATGGATGGCTAAAGCCTCTCCTGTGAAGACTGATGATTCTGGGGGACTTTTATATTTCAGAACAATTCTAAACCTTGGAATCCAGACCGCTGCGCCTACACATCCTACATCTGTCAGTTTGGAGGCATCTGTATATATTGTTATCCAATCGTTCCATTGCCTTTTTAACTGTTCATTAAAAACAGAGTTAGCAGCTGGGTCGTTTTTGATGACACCGAAGTCTAGAACTATCCTAGGGATATAAATCAGGGCCTCAAAGTTACATGAAAATATGGGGCAAATTGGAGATTGAAAAATGGGGCATGATAGGGCTTTGATTTCCTTGAAACTTTTCAAAATTCTGGGAAGGTCTTTATGAGCCCAATATCGTGAAGATGAAGTTCTTTGCAGGAGGAGATCTAACCGAGATAACAATGGATGTGAGTGTGACTGGAAGAGTTTGAAAATAAACCGATTAGCCAAGTACTGTCTACGTAAGCCTAATGGGGGATCGCCACCCTCAACTTGCATCGCGTTTTTCGGCGAGGACCTCATTGCTCCTAGAATGATGCGTAGACATTTTGCTTGGATAAGATTAAGTTTTTCTAATGCTGTTTTGTTACAGGGTTCGAGCAGGAAAGATCCGTAATCAAAGTGGCTTCTAACTATGGCATTGTAAAGGAGCTTTTGACAGTATGGATGAGAACCCCACCAGACTCCGGAGAGAGATCTCAAAACATTTACCCCTTTCTCACATTTTTCAGCTACGTAATTTAGATATGCGTTGCCAGATAGTTTTGAGTCCAGAATGACACCCAAGAACTTCACCTTTCCCTTAATTGGAATGTCTTGACCATCGCATGTAATTTGAAAATTTGGGATAGATCTTTTTCTCGTAAATACTACCGAGCTACTTTTCGAAATCGACATTTCCAGGCCATGGTCTTCCAGCCACACTTTCAAATAGTGTAAAGCATTATTCAACCGTTCTGAAGTCTCTTGCAGAGATTTAGCTGAAAAATAGATGGCAAGATCATCAGCATATTGGAGAACTTTGCAAAATGAATTAACCGATTGTTCCAGGTCATATGTATAAATACTATATAGGAGTGGGGATAGTACTGAACCCTGTGGGAGACCTTTCCAAATGATCCTGGGGGAGAGAAGTAAGCCTCCGTGTCTAATCTTAATGGATCTGGCCATAAAGAGGTTAAACATAAAGTCAACAATCCTCACGGGAATACTCAGCTGTAGCATTTTTTGCCTGAGTACCTGAAGAGCGACATTGTCATAAGCGGAAGCGATGTCCAGGAAAACTCCTACAAGATGTTCGTCATTTGTATAAGCCAGACGGATATCAGTAGTGAGAATGCTGAGGCTATCCATTGTGCTCCTACCCTTTCGAAAGCCAAACTGGCTTTGTGCCAGAATCCCCTTATTCTCCATTAGCCATTCTAGTCGATTTTTAATGAGGTGTTCTAGTATTTTTCCTGAGGTACAGGAGAGAGCAATAGGGCGATAAGAGCTCGCGTCCTTGGGGTCCTTTCCCGGTTTTAATATGGGAATAACTATTTGATTTTTCCATGAACTGGGTATGAGTCCAGAAGTAAAAATACTGTTTATAATTTTTAGAAAATATTTCTTACTTGATTGGCTAAGGTTGACAAAGAATGAGTATGGAATCCCATCTTCGCCGGGGGCAGAGTCTTTAATACCATTTAGAACTATCAGTAGTTCAGCTATCGAAAACGGATCATCAAATCTGCTTGTCGGTTGGGAGCAAGGAGTAGGGGGGTAAATATCTTTATTAGGAACGAATGGGGGAGCCAGTTTGTTGGTGAAGTCATCCAGCCACAGTGACGGATCATTTGACAACGGGGAATCCGATGTGAAAGTTCCACGGAATCTTTTTATATTCTTCCAAATGACCGATGATGGGCATCTTGGAGATAGGTTCTCACAAAAGGTTCTCCATCCTTTTTTTTTCTTTTTGGAAAAAAGTCTCCTGGATCGGGCTGAGACTCTCTGAAGTTCTATGAAGTTTTCTTCCGACATTGACTCCTTGTATTTAATCTCTGCTGTCTTACGGGCTTTAATCATCTCTGTGCATTCGGAATCCCACCATGGTGGGGATGTTAATCTGTGTTGAAAAGGTTTCTTTTTCGGGATATTTAAATCTGCTGCTTCTAGGAGACATTGGATAAATTTGGAATAATTTAGAAGGGGATCATTGGTAGGATTAGGGTCTAATTGTACAATCCTATTATCCATGTCCGAGCAAAAGCCTTCCCAGTCAGCTTCTAGGATTTTATATTTCAGAAGTGGGTCAGGGGCTGGGGAGGGTTTAACTGATTGGGGCATAGAGATGACAATAGGGTAGTGGTCGCTACCACAGGATAAAGATAGTGTTTTCCACATAAGGAGCGAAGAGAGCCGTGGTGAGCAAACTGTGAGGTCAACTGCAGATTGGGAATTTTGATTTGGGTAAACCCTGTGAGTGGGGGAACCGTCGTTAATAACGCAGATGCCTATGTCATCGAAAATATCTATTAAATGAGATGAGAACGAGTCACAATGATATGAGCCCCAAGAGATGTGGTGAGTATTAAAATCCCCCATTACTATTACAGGGTGAGGTACTGAGCGGAGAATGGAAATTAGGTCACCTATAATATTGGAGGAAGGGCGGGGAACATAAATAGAAATGAAGATGACATTCATAACCTTGGCAGCGACAGCATTTATATCTTGACTATGTGGGGGGAGGGGAATTTGTGTGTATACGAAGCGTTTATTTATAAGGAGGGCAGATCCGGCATAACCGTCGCCTCTGTCATCCCTGAGACATGCGTACCCCGGAATCCTTAATTTAGACTTCGGGGCAAGCCATGTCTCCGATATGGCAGCGACAGATATGGAATGTTTTTTGAGAAGGAAAGTTAGTTCGTGTTTTTTAGGGATGACACTTCTACAATTCCATTGTAGAAACTGGGTCAGATCCATTAGGGTTTAAAGAGATGGAATAAACTAATTGGTTAATTTTATCGGCAACGCTGTTCGGTAGAGAGTCATTAAATTTTAATAATATGTTATTCAGTAAGCATATAATAATATCTATAAGGTTTTCATTTGGGGTAATAGAGTTTACATTGGGCCTAAGGGCACAGCCATTGGGTTGTGTGGTGGGGGGGGATTCTACGATAGCTTGGTGAGCTCTTTTATCATAACTTGGAGATAATGATCTCCTGGGACGGGGAGTCATTGTAATAGTCTTCTTATAGGCTCTTGACAAGGAGGGTATCTGAGAGGGGTGAGAAGTATTCATGGGGGTGGTAATGTAGCCAGTAGGAGGGGTTAATAATTCGCTGGTTACCTCCGCATAGGATCTGCGGACAGTTGGGAACTGGGAGGCGGCATCAGCATATGAGATGCTTTGCTCTGACATTGCAAGTTTGATTGATTTTTGTCGAGATTGTTCTGGACATGCTTTGTCAGTTGCAAAGTGTCTGCCTGAGCAGTATAAACAGGTGGATGACTCTGATGAGATATTGCAGGAATCCCCTGTGTGGTTTTGAGCACAACGGTAGCATCTAGGCCTTGAACGGCATTGAGCATTTATATGGCCGAAGCGGCAACAACTATGACATTGGATAGTTGGAAGCTGGTAGGTTTCCACCCCCAGAGATGTATAAAAAACATATACGTGCTTCGGTAGCACTTGGCCATCAAACGTGAGAACCACTGATTGTGTTGGAACCCACTCTGGGGAGCCATCGGTCACTTTTTTACGATTTAATCGTCTAGCTTTAAGAACCTTACCACAACCATCTGGTAATTCTATAGCTTCAGCTAATTCAGTCATTGACCAATCCACTGGAACTCCTCGGACAAGTCCCATACGGGATATATTGTAGGCCGGAATAGATGGGGTCAGTTTGTTTGGACCTAAACATGGGTTACTGAGGAAGTTGTTAGCAGACTCAGCAGTTTTGAATTCGATGGAAATCCTATTTCTGCCAACACTTTTAATTCCATCCCTAACAATATTTTGGACATTATTCCTTGTCATAAATAGGCCAATTTTAATAGGACGCAAGGTGAGCCCAGCTGCTGGGTCTGGTTCCACTCGAGAAACATGTACAATGAATGGGCCACGGTCATCTTTGCTATAGTTTCGCGCAGACTCATTCAAACTAGGGTGGCTATACACATGTTGTATTGATGCTGACGCCTGTTCTAAGTCTCCTATATTCTTTTTAGCTGAACTACCACTGTTCGAATCATCAGCAGGGCGCTTCGTGCCTCGTTCCTCAGAGCTGGATTGAGTACTAGATATAGGATGAGAGTCTTGACTAAATAGAGGGGGGGACCCTTGGGTTGGATCGGGGGGTTTCTTACGAAACTCCTCTGTCATGATTTTCGGCCTTAAAAGGCCTTTAGGGAAGTGAACCCACCACTTACCTTACACAATATTAATCCCACCACCAACACAAAACACAAATGACTACTGAAGAAGTAAATAAACCGATAGAAAATCGCAAAAATTCTAGACACCAAACAAAAACGTCAACACGTGAGTTAACCTCCAAACGTCCTCAGATATTAAATTGCGTATCTATATGTGTCAACCCTATGATGTTGCAATTACCACCAATATTGCTAAATATCTTATGAAATCTTTATTGTGCCTACCACGATATCAACCATCAAGATAGCTTCTCAGATCAATCATGGTAACGCAAATTTTCTATCTGTAAAATTTTACTACGATAAATTGAAAATTGAGAAAATCCCAAAGGAATTTAACATAATAAAATGATCTAAGTTATACATAAATGTGTTAACGTCATCTTCGAAAACCGGTTTTATCAAACATGACTAAGGCCCGTATTAATAAACCACTCTCAACATTGAGAACAGTCTTGTGACTGGTCTCAAGTAAACGTGTTGATTAATAAAACAAACTTGAGACGCACGTGCATACTCAAGCAGTACTCACTTGAAAGGTGCGCGTTAAACGAAACTCAAGACTATCATTCATTCGCCGCTGAAGCCAATACTTGAGAAGTGATCTCAGCTGAATAGACCTCAAGATTGGTTTATAAATTAGCACGAAGCTTGAGATAGCGTCAACTGCTTAAGACGCATCTCGGTTGATACAGCCTCAAGACTTGTATTGATATTGGTTTATTAATACGGGCCTAAACCCGGGCTCAAATCACGGATTCAAATCGGACCGCGTATTTCGTTGAGTTTTGAAAAGATAAGATTTGGGATTCGATAAACTTTATCGAATCGTTATCTGGGTATGTCACCACATATTAGTAGCCCTACTCCCTACTGGTGCTCGCATATTAGAAAGAAAGTAGAACAGTCGACTGCACGTTAATGAGACTTATAGGTGATAGTTCGATGACTGCTAAATTGCAGACCCTTGAACACCGTCGCAAAGTCGCCTGTCTCTCAGTTTTTTACAGGATACATTTCGGGGAGTGTGCGTTGGAATTACATAATCTTATTCCACCGTCACCCTTCCATCTTCGGACCACTAGGCGTGGGGATCCCTCCACTCGTATATAATAAATATACCGAATATTCTCACTAAGAAGTTCGATTCTTCATTCATCATCCGAACAGCCAAGGCATGGAACTCCCTTCCGGCGTCAGTCTTTCCTGAATCCTACAACCTTGGGATCTTCAAGAGCAGAGTGAATAGGCATTTACTGAGATCGCGTGCTTCATCTCCGACAACATCGTCACTTTCCATCAGGTGAGATTGTGGTCAAACGCGAATCCAGTCAATCATAAAGAAAGAAAAAAAAGAAGCGTAAATAGTCCAGTAAAAACATGTAATATTTATGGTATAATTTCCTATAATATTAAAGTTCCTGATTTTTGTAGATTTTGTATTACTGATGGTGGATTACTTTCTATTACTGATGGGTATCAGTCATTGAATAAACATGTTTTCTTACCATACTGTAGCTTGCTTTAGGTATAGTATAGGTACCTATTTAGTTATAAAAAACAACAATATTAAATTTTTAACCGCCGCGCCGAAAAACGACGTGGGTTATGTGCTTGACGGCGTTATAAGATTTTTCCATATTTCAGATTAAACAGGGCAAAGGTTTTTAGCCATGTTGAATTTAAATCGGTTCAGACATTTTGAAGATATTTAACTTTTGGTACTGTTACTTTGTATGCTAGGATGATAGGTAATATTGTTTAGTTTTTCGGAGGTTTCCAAATTTTCAAATTATGTTATAGAGCCTACACCTTCCTCAAAGGCCGGCAACGCATCTGTGACCCTTTTGGTGTTGCGGGTGTTCATGGGCGGCGGTGATTACTTTCCATCAGGTGACCCGCATGCTCGTTTGGCGCTCTCTCATAAAAAAAAAAAAAAAAAAAATAGAGCTTTTTTAACGAAAGGAAAAAAATAGGGCATATTAGGTAAGTGAAATAGAAGTTATAGGCATAGGTGTGTTTAATATATTTTTTTCAAAAACGCACGCACCGGCGGCGGTATATTGATATGCGACTGGTGTGATTCTTGGGGTGTCTGTCATGCGAAATTTATTTGGAACTCATATTTTCTCCAAGTTTTCTTTATTTATTTAATTTAATGATGTAATTATGTGGAAGAGGCTACAAACGCGACCGTCAAATGACACAATTTATTCTATTATAGTTTTGAAAAACAAAATTAAACTACCTATAAGAAGTCATTGGTATATTCACTTACCTAATCACATGGAAACAGTTTTATCCTCATTCAGTGTGAGTAAATTGTTGTCATACCATGCTTTAGCGGAGTGAAGACCTTTTCTGCCTTACTGATAACACCGTCCCACGTTATATCAGAAAAAATTAAGACGGTGTGATCGATGTCCTATTGTTTCCTTACGGTAAAAAAACCATCCAGTATATTTTATATCAATTAGCACTTGGATTAAGTAACGATGATAAATAAATAAATATCCTTAGACATACACACAGCGCCATCTAGTTCCACAGTAAGCAACTATAGGCTTGTGTTGTGGATACCAGACGGTTGATATACTACAGACATTTTTTTTGTAAATAAATACTTATTATAAATGAAAACATCCATAATTCGGGTACATATGTCCGTATTCATCACACAAACATATGCTCCTAGCGGGATTCGAACCCGCAACCTTTTGATATAGTGGTCAGAGTTGTTACTACACCAAACAGGTCGTCGGTCGAAACGATGACACTGAAATAAAAACTTCGAATTCAAGTTTAACAATTTTTATCGAAAAATACCGAAATTTCAGATTATTTCCACCGTTATTGTTTTCTACGATTGGCAACACTGCACTGGTTAGTCTAGCGTTGGTCTGTGGTCTATCTAGTTTATCTGTTTTGTTTGTCTCAGTCAGTCGCAAACCACGGTGTCGTAAGTGTCGCTGTGTCACAAAATTCCTCGAGAGATTGTTATTTATAAAAAAAAAACAGTGAAATAATATAGAGTTTTGTGTAGTATACAGGGTGTTTAAAAACTAGTAACTGATAATTTTAATTAACACTAACTTTGTTTTCACTGGATTTCATCGTGTCATAAATATTAATTTGAGTAAATTTGTCTCGTTTCTGCTTTGTGACGATAATATTTAATTTTAAAAATAGAATAGGTACCTAATAATAATGTCTGAGGACTGAAATTTTTGCGTTTTTATTATGGTCAAGTGCTAATCCGTTGTTTAAAAAGCGAGTCTGTGGTCAATTTGCTATATAGATTTCAAATTATTTATATACGACTTTGATTCCTAGTGTTGTACCGATTCCGGGATATTATAAAGGAATTTGATATATATATATATATGTTTTAATGTACCATAAGAATTAATAAATATATTTGATTTGATTTGATTTGATATATATTTTTATTTATTTAGTTTTATTTTTCATATCAAAGAAATATTATCATTATCATCATATACGTTCCGTGAGGCATAGTATCCATTACTGATATACACAATAACAATTAAAAGTTCTGATGAAAAGCTCTCGCTTGGACATGGGCCGCTCGGCGATATTCAATTTAATTATACAATATAACGCATAATTTTTCTTGTTTTGTCGAATCAAAAATTGTAACCCAAAGCCTAAATAAAAAAAAAGAGTAACCCTCGAGTTTCTTCCTCGGTTTTCTCCGTGGAGTCACCTTTGTAAGTGAGCAAGCAGTAAGTCAAAAATTTAACGTTTTCAAGTGATACTTTTATCCTAAAGACTATAATATTAAGAAAAAACATGATAAAAATAATTGATAGCCTAATGAATAGGTACCAACTCGCGTATTCCTAAATTAATAATTTTTATTTTTTATAGCGCTTTAAAGTTGGTTTTAATTATTTATTTATTTTTACCCGACTGTCCAAGGAAGGAGGGTAATGTTTTTGAGTGTATGTATGTGTCCGTTCCTTTGGCGCATCCTCTAGCCTAAACCGCTTGACCGATTTCGAAGTACGTGGTGTCGGTCCTTAGATTCGTCTTTATTGTTTTTAAATACTTAATTAGTTATGTATTTATACATACAGAATTAACATTTATACAGTTTTTTTTAAAGACAAATTTTGAATGAATGAAATCTATTATCAATACCACTAATACAATTATATTACTTAGTACATATTCAATTCAATAATATTAACAAAATAAAACAATGTCAATATTAAGTGCCTAAAATAAATTCAAGTCAAACCATTAATCAATGATAAAAGGTACCCACCCAGATTTACGTACCTATATTTTTGATATTACATTTAATCTAATAATTTTTTTTTTATATGAGAGGGCGGCAAACGAGCATGCGGGTCACCTGGTCAACACCAAAAGGGTCACAGACGCGTTGCCGGCCTTTGAGGAAGGTGTAGGTAGGCTCGTTTCTTGAAGGTTCCAATGTCGTACTCGTTCGGGAATACCGCTGCAGGAAGTCCGTTCCACAGGGTGGTCGTACGTGGTAAGAAGTTTCTTGAGAAACGTACAGTGGTAGACTTCCACTCATCCAGGTGATGTGGATGGAAATTTAATTTTCGGCGAGAAGTGTATCGGTTAAATTGAGCAGCGGGTATTAGCTCGAACAGTTCTTCAGAACACTCTTACAGAACACAGAATACAAACTCTTAAAGAACAGAAATAACTATATTATATTTGGCGTAACGAGCAAATATGTAATTGATCACCCAATTAAATGAGAGGCCATGGTCAATATTGGCGCCTCGCATGGCCACACCCACAGCGGATCCATATACAATGTACACGCTTGTTATTGATAGCGTTGTGTGAATCTGGCATTTCGGTAATTTCACGTTCTGTGGTTGTGATATTTTGGGGATTTTTATTTACAGGCTCAACCTTGGGAAACTTTTGAAAAGGCGAGGTCGTCATGTATATCGTACGACATTTTTCAACATACTTGCGAGGAAACAGAATAAAATCACATGGCGCGTCTGCCTACTGACTGGCGCCGCGAGGACGGCCAGTTCGAAAATTGAAAAAAAAAGAGGCATATTTTATTACTGATTTCCATAAAATATGGAGATCAGGGATATTTTATTCACCGGGCTGATGGTGTTATCACTTCGATGTATGAGACTTACCTACGTTCTTTGTCATAGCTAATAGTGCGGTTGTAGAATATAACTTCACTATTTGCGTTTATCACACACGCGTGTTTTGTTAGCTGCTTGATATACCTAAAACCGGTGAAATTAGATCCAACCTAACTTCACAGACATACAATACAACACAACACAATACAATACAAATACACTTTATTGCAGTGGTAAGGATAATAACGTAATAATCAGTGGCGGCAATAGCGCTAGCGTACTATGCCTCACGGAAACGAGTTGGACGTCGTATTTTTTCTACATATTTTTTTTTCTATGAGAGGCCGGCAAACGAGCATGCGGGTCACCTGATGGAAAGCAATCACCGCCGCCCATGGACACCCGCAACACCAAAAGGGTCACAGATGCGTCATATTTTCAATTATATCATATATATATCAAATATAACATTATATTTTCAATTGTGTCTTATGTTATGTGTAATTATTTTATTTATTACTTTTTACAAGAGTTTTTTTCAAAGTACATTGAATTACTTATAAATTTTGTACATGTTTACAAAAACGAAATAAATAATTATAGACATTTACAAATAAAAAATTTGCCCCAGATCTTGCTGGACTGGAAGAGGAACTTAACCTCTGAGCGAAATAGCCAGCCTTCCGATCATTAGACGCTTCGATCAGACGCTCAGATATCTCTCGAAAAAGACAATGAGTGCCTGGCCCCCACAGCCCAAGGGTTTCCACCCCAAACGGAGCAAAAATATAATAGTTATGTGGTATTCTATAATAATTAAAAACAACGCAGTATAGTTGTGGTAATAGGAGGTGGTCGTTGCATCGGGCCCTGTTGTACAATAAAGAATATTTTGTTTGTTTGTTAACTTTTGCTCGAACGATAAAACCGTTAGTAAAATATCGCGATCGGCACCATTAGAGAATCATTACTTACTATTTGAAACTGACCACAAATAGTTACCTTGGAACGAGTTAGTTTTAGTACAAAGTGAAGTTAAAGTGATGTTGTTGAAACAATTAATTTTAAATTGAAAATAGTGCAAGATTGAGACAAGATGGCGGAGAGTGCTTTAAACGGTGAGTTAATTAACAACATTTGGGTAGACTCGGTTAGCACACGTTTAAACTAAGGTCCGTATTAATAAACCAATCTCAATACAAGTCTTGAGGCTGTATCAACCTAGATGCGTCTTGAGGTCTACTCAGCTGAGATCAATTCTCAAGTATTCGCCTAGCGGCGAATGAATGATAGTCTTGAGTTTCGTTTATAAATACGCGCACCTCTCAAGTGAGTACTGCTTGAGTATGCACGAGCTTTTCAGGTCTCAAGCTCGCTTTATTAATCAACATGTTTACTTGAGACTGGTCACAAGACGGAAGATTGAGTCTTGAGAATGGTTTATTAATAGGCTCCTAATTCTAATCTATCCTTTTTTGACTACGGGCACACAAAAAGGACAATATGACATTTTAGTCCTGTCACTTCGTTCATTAACCTGAAACGATTTTAATCATTTTTAAGCGACACCCAAAAAGGAGGCATTTTTTAATGTATGTTCATATATTCCTCAATTGTTAATCGATTTCGATGATTGTTTTTTTTTTGTTTGATAGGATTTATCACCAGGGTAGTGTTATATAAATTTAGTAAAGTTCTGATGATGCAGTCCGGAGATAGAGACCCAATACTAAAGTACGATTCTTTTTCATGAGAACTATAGTTTCTAAAACGCAGGTCGCAGAATCGCTTCGCTGGTCGATACGTGTTTAGTACTCGTTTTGGTTGGTGGTAGGTCATTTTTGAAATGTGTGCCTGGCTACCCCCTAATAAGTTGTGTGCTCCGGGTGAACGTGCTTCCAGATTTTTCCACATTCATGCATTTAGGAATATCGAACAAGATAATTTCCAATTCTGCGTGTCAGCGGACATCTTGATTAAAAACTAATTACAAAGAAAGGGTTAGGGCGATAGATTTAAAGTAATTAATCATTCAATTAATTTTCGTTAGTTATCAGCATTCAGCACCTTTATCATAATGAGTTTACGATACTGTTCGGACCACGTGGCCAGAGTATCTTTTGTGGACTGGGATTGAAAGAATACTCACTGAATCAAAATAAATTAATAGTAAAATAATTTACAATAATTTTTGATGATAACAATAGAATACAATTAGGCGGTCTTATCACTAAAACAACTAGACAACCCACCTACACCAACTGACCCTGTCATGTATATTGGTAATCACACCGATCTTCTCTACATTTTTTCCATACAAACCCATACTGTATCTACTCGTAGTTTCTAACTCTGTTTACAATGATTACAAAAAAACTACTTAACCTATTGCGCTGATATCGCACCGAGACCAATTTGATGGTATCCCCTTTCCTTTAAAAAAAAGAATCACGCGAATCAATTCTATTAAACTCGGAGTTATCGGTGTACATACATAAAGAATCCGCCTCCTTAGCTCAATGTAAACAACATTGGGTTTACGATTCGGAGGTCGCGGGTTAGATCCTCAGCGGGGTACATGCTTGAGTACTCGGTTTGGTTGGTGGTAGAGCATTTGAAATGTCCGCCTGACTAGCTACCACCATTTTATCTAAATCTGCCGCCAAGCAGCAATGTTAATAGCATTGTTGTGTTCCGGTTGTCAGAGATAAGATAGCCAGTCCCCCAAATGTGTTGCGGTTTCCGGGTCAGTACGCTTCCACTTTCGACCTCATCTTCACTTAACATCAGGTGTGATTGAGGTCAAGTACCAATCCGTTGTTCATAAAAATAAGAATATTCAAAGGGCCGAATTGAGAACCTCCTCCTTTTTAAAGTTGGTTAAAAAAACGTTAGGACTTTGGTCAATCATTTACCATCCTATAACTAAATATTGGGTAATTGATTTATACAGTCGAATTTTCTATGTTAATCTTAGTTTGAAATCTATATCCAAAAATTTAATATCACTAAGAAAGAAATTAATATTTTAACATTTTCGTCACAATATATATATGAAAATCTTGTATATGTTAAGAGAAATATATATTCATTCGAGAAACATTGTGACCGACATAATGTCAATACAAGGAGCAAAAATCAATTAGCTGTTCCTTTTAGTAGACTTAGTAAAGTTAGTAAGTCATTCAGAGGTCAATGTGTGCGCTTCTACAATAAGGTTCCCATGGATATACGGAATCTTCCGCTTAATAAATTTAAACTTATTATAAAACAAAAATTATGTAAAAAGGGATATTACAAAATTAGACTACATTAATGAAAGTAATCCATGGGATTAAACGGCTCCTCTACACGATATATAAAATTGTTGTAACCTTTCTTGATTGTAAATGATTGATTGAAAAGAGACAAACCCTCTGAATTTCTCGTTAGCTCTTCTCAGTAGTGATCGCGTTCCGAGCTAGTGGTAGTTTAAAAAACAAATGACGTTCATAAGTGCATATTGTATTGCCGACATGAATAAATGATTTTCATTTCATTTCATTTCTAAATCACGCAAATTATTTTACAGGTCTCCACCAGCTGGTACCTCTGAACCAGGTCTATGTTCACCAGAAGGTGACTTACGTCACTGGCAATAAGTATGTCGTGATGGGGCCTACAAATGAAGTCATTTTATATGCTAAAGAGAACATGAACGCATTCGGGAAGATATTCGGTGGTAGTAACAGGGAGTTCTATATCGATTTATTCGATACGCAACATCGAGAGGTGAGTACATGACCTGTAGGGTTATAGGTTCTATTATCTATGGTACGTATGGTTTACTTTTTGACGTGTGAATTTGAGGATTTCGACCAATTTATTATGATTGCCGCAACACGATACAAAAACAAAGAAGTAGTAGTAGCGGGTTAAGGAGCATAATGGTTCGAGGTTGTCGCGTATTTCGAAGCGCCTGACTTACTAAGAGCGACCCCAGAGCGGCGCTCTAACTTACTAGAGCGACCCCAGAGCGGCGCTCTAACTTACTAGAGCGACCCCAGAGCGGCGCTCTGACTTCGTCAACAGTAGCTAAAAAATTAATACAATTATAAATAACATGCGCACGATGCTGTCACGTGTTGTGGCGTGCACAAATGGGTTAGCACACAGCTCATGCTGCGACGAATCACAGCGCTGGTTTTCAGTGCTCCCAAATGCCCCGTGACGCACGGATGCTACGTCAGTATAATAATAAGCAGCATAACAATAAATAACAATAGTCTGCAGTTAGTGTAGTGTAATAGGTATGCATATAGAGAATTATGAAGAAGTGAATTAAGGGTATGTAAATATAATATCATACATGCATTCGCTATTCGATGACCGAAGTAATGTCTGGCGCGGTCAGTACCTGGATGGTGACCATACTAGTGGCATTTTAATACGAGTATTTCCGTGCTTCGGAGGACACGCTATATTTAGCGTCCGAGTCGGTCCTGGGTGACCCACAGGGGCGGCTGATAGGTGGTCACAAATCTGACTCAAATCCATCAATCCGCACTGGGCCCGCGTGGTCCGGGATCACACTGTGGGTTGGCCTCGCACGAGGAGGCTGTGCCCAAACAGCAAGAACGTGTAAGGCTGTTCCGCAAAACCTCGCGTTCCGTGACATCCGGGTATAAGGGTTTGAGTTTAAACATTAGTGAAAAAGTAAGTAGTGTTGTTTTTGACGGCGTTGTTTGTTTCTATGTGGGTGCGTGCGTGCGTGCGAACGCGTATACGTGTGTGGCGTGGGCATGAGATAAGGCATGAACGTGACAGCAGACTTTTATCTCGTGTCGAGTATGGGTCATGCTAGCCCGGCAGGGTCACATAATCATTTATTCGATAAATGTTGTCGGGGGTTTTTTAAATTTGCAATTTATTAAAGAGCATTTTGATAATAAATAATTGTATGCGAAACATAATTAGCACGAAATTTTAAACTTGCGCTAAAGCGGAACCGCCCTTAATTGAAGTGTGGTGTTACTGTACTGTATTTATTGAATACATTATCTAAAGAAATATACAAACTAAGAAAACAGGCTCTGGATTCTGGAATTTTACCAACTTCAACACAATAAATAATGATGTCCTCGGGTAAATGGATGGCATTAGGAAATATCCAATACAAACTGTTTCGATACTGATGTTTTTGCATCGGAATGTCCACTATGGGAATACACGAGGTTCCCTCGCTGTCCAATTTGGCAGCCTGTTTAGGACAGGGCAGAGGTCACAAACCTGCGGCCCGAAGTTTTACGGCGGCTGACACGCGACCGCATAAATTTATATAAAAAAAGGAGAGATGTCTACAAAGTGGTAATGCTCATCAAATTTTCATTACAACTCGTAACCAAATAGTCCAACTAATATTATATGCGAAAGTTTAGATGTTTGTTTGTTACTCATCACTTTGGCTGAAATACAGGTAAAAAATATCCTGAAAGAAGATGTAGGATACTTTTTCATAATCTCTTTTTTTTTTTTTTTATATGAGAGGGCGGCAAACGAGCATGCGGGTCACCTGATGGAAAACAATCACCGCCGCCCATGGACACCCGCAACACCAAAAGGGTCACAGATGCGTTGCCGGCCTTTGAGGAAGGTGTATAGGCTCGTTTCTTGAAAGTTCCAATGCATGTTGTACTCGTTCGGGAATACCGCTGTCGGAAGTCCGTTCCACAGTGTGGTCGTACGTGGTAAGAAGATTTTATTTATCTTAAAACAAGAAAATTTTATAATAATTAGTAGATACATTTTTCTTTATTTGCTCTTTGCTTTGGATAAATGTTTCTTTCCTTGCACATTTATTTATTTATACGTGAATAGCCGACCGAGTCGAATTTTAACCCGACTACGGCAAAGGGAAGCAAGGTTATATGTTAATGTGATAACGATTTTAAGTCTTATTTATCTGTCTATATATGAATGCTCAACTGCCCTCTTAGATCTATTCGTATTTTTCGATTGATTCAGCTTTGGAGTCAATTCATAATTTTTTCTAACTCCGTTGATCAGATACATCTAACATGTAGTAAAATTTTAAATGGTTTATTATGACATTTTTAAATTAGAAATTTAAAACTTTTGTTATTAAATTTGTACTATCCCCTTTTTCTTATTTATCGTTGTGTTATGCTTATTATTGTTGTACAATAAAGAATATTTTGTTTGTTTGTTTGTTTGTTAAAGTACTCATATTATAATAACATTTTTGACTAATTGTATAGAGCTTCTTAAGTTTCTCAAGAAACTTCTTACCACATACAACCACCCTGTGGAACGGACTTCCGGCAGCGGTATTCCCGAACGAGTACGACATTGGAACCTTCAAGAAACGAGCCTACACCTTTCTCTGTGACCCTTTTGGTGTTGCGGGTGTCCATGGGCGGCGGTGATTGCTTTCCATCAGGTGACCCGCGTGCTCGTTTGCCGCCCTCTCATATAAAAAAAAAGCTTTAATCCATGAGATTAAAAACGGTATGTAAATTTATTATCATGTACCAGCAAGGATAAACATTTACATAGATATAGAAGAAAAGAAATCTTACTTTATCTACCTATTTCGAGTTGATCGCCCCTGACATCACTATTGTCTAGTACTGTGTCCTGATAAAGATTAATGAGTGAGGATCGACTCGGGTGTTTTCAAGTAGACCAAAATAAAGTTAAGTAAGTAGGTAATAGTAGAGTACGTACAAAGCCTCGGGTTATTATACTGGATGAGATTATTTACCGTAAGGAAAAAAATAGGGCATGTTAGGTAAGTAAAATAGAATGTATTGGCGTAGGTAGTTTAATTAAAAAATATTTTAAAAAGGAATTAATTTAAAAAGAAAAAAGTAGGGCACATTAGGTAAGTGAAATAGAAGGTATTGGCATAGATAGTTTATATTTTTTCTTCTTCAAAACCATACAATATAATAAAACGTTGTGGCTTTTGACAGTCGCGTTTGTAGCCTACTGCACATAATTACATCATATGAGTTCCAATTAAAATTCGCAAGATAGGAACCCTAGGAATCCCGCCAGTCGCATATCAATCTCCGGCAGGCCCGTGGGTCGATGATGGTTTTTAAACTCCCTATGCCAATACCTTCTATTTCACTTACCTAATATGCCCTATTTTTTCCTTACGGTAAAAAAAAATCATCCGGTATATTAGTTGAGAAGTTGGGACTAGTTGGGATTGTACACTACTAGGAAGATTATTATAACATAGATCTTACATTGTAACTTAATGTTTCCACTGTATTTTGGCACTGAACCAACATTCTCAAGGCTCCAGTAAACTTACATCGTCTGCCTTCTGTAGCTCCGGCTGATAGCGTTAAGAAAAAGTTATGACCACGAGCGATATGTACGCACTACATATAAACAATACTAGCTTTCCGCCCGCGGCTTCGCTTGCGTACAATACTTTATCGCGGAAATTTCTTTATCCCGCGGGAACTACTCACTTTATCGGGATAAATATATCCTATGTCTTAAACCAGAGTATGTTCTACCTATATACCAAATTTCATCCAAATCCGTTTATCCGTTTAGCCGTGATTCAGCAACAAACAAACAAATAAACATACAAACTTTCGCATTTATAATATTAGTTAGATCATAGGCATACGAGTATCATGGCGAAATTAGTGACTGGAATAAATGCCCAGGCGTATCGTCATGTTCGGCTTTTAAAGAAATTACTCTAGTAAAAATACGCAATTTTTGTGGTTAAACTTCCTATAATCTTAAAGTTCCTGATTTTTAGTAGAAGGATAGAGTCATCATTATCATATCATGACCCACCTCCACACCCTCCTACTGCAACTCCTGTAGCCAGGATCAACAGCGGTACAGCTTAACGTCGCCTACTGAAAGTAAGCGTGTCCCGAGAAAAGACTTTACGCTACTTTGGGCCCCAAATTTATTTAAGAAGAAAAAGGGGTTTAAGAAGGAAAAATAAAATTATTTCCGCCTTCCCCTTTACAAATGTGAGTGTAGCCAGAGAAAAGCAAAAAACCCTTGTATGAGGTTAAAATTAAATGGGAAAAGGGGACTGCGTGAGGCTCAGTCCCTAATGAGTATAGAATACACCACGGACGGCGCCCAAGGGACGCAGTGAGTTCTTGGTAAGTAGCTAATCTACTTAGTGTAGTAATGCCAGTAATACGAATGGCAGAAAGCCTTAAAAGCACGAAAGTTATCACGATTTGCAACGAGATCCCCGTAGTACACTGGATGGCTATTCGCATTTAATTTTGATAACATGAGTTTACACTCCTCTGTCCATCTCGGGCACTCCCATAGTAATTATTATTTATATTTTTTCATTATCATATCAGTTGAAAAACGTCCACTGCTGGACAAACGCATCCCCCAAGGATCTCCACAACGATCGGTCTTGCGCTGGCCGCATCCAGCGGCTTCCCGCAATCTTATGCCCCTCACTCCCTCATATACGAGGGAAGACCTATATCCCCTGGAGTGGGATGTTTACAGGCTGATGATGATGATAAGTGACGCGTGCAAGTACTTGCAATTGCAAGGGGCGAGCTCTAGTGGCTGTATCACATTATACGCAGTGTTAACAATTATCACCAATAGATTTTATATCAATTGAATAAATCAAAACAAATGTGGGAGCGCAAAAGGATTATTAAAATGTATACGCTTTTATAATAAGGTTCCGATAGACATTCAAAATTTGCCTTTAAATAAGTTTAAAACAACCATTAAACGGAAACTATGCGCCAAAGGCTATTATAAAATTTCTGATTATCTGGATGATAAGAATGCGTGGACATGAACCGCTCGGTAATATCCAGTATATTTTATTCTTATTTTTCTTTGTCGAATCATAAATTTTACAATTATTTCAAATTATATTTGTGTTAACTTATTTAAAAAGAACAACCCCGGAGTTTCTTGCTCGTTCTTCTCTGGGGAGACTGCCTAGTGAATGAGCGATAACTGTATGTCATGGCGATTTCTTATAACTTACGAAATAAAATATTTTTGATTTTGATTTTTGAATATTTTTTTTTCTTTCAAGCACTTACACAATACACATACAAATATAATATCTCCCTCACACACAGGCGATAACAAACGCAGGTTTTCTTAGATTTTGTTCTATTAATGTAAATTTAGGAGTCCATTGAGGAGTTAGCAGCTGATGCTTATAACACAAGTATTTTTAATGCTTAGCATGGGCAACAGCTGGGAACATACTTTTAGAAATTCTAATGAATATTCTTAATTATTCTTATTTTACAAAATAATTACCTTATTGCCTTGACGCCATTTACGCACTTGACTCATTTGGCTGTTTACGCACAGGCAACTTGCAACCGGGAAAGGTGCGACCGAACGGGGATCGCTACTTGTCACAATAAACAATATAAGTTTAGTTAAATAAACCAAAAGCTTCTTAAAACATGTTGTCAAAAATTACTGCCACACTTTTTCGGTTGTAGGTAGACGCTCGCGAGACTCGGGCCCAATCGTACCACGTTGTCACAAGTGGGTGTTTTCCGGCGCAAGTGGCAGCATCAGCCATACGATCGATCGATGTAGAATACGATATTTACTAGCAAGATTGACATAGATAACAAAACTTATTCCTCATATTTTTTTTTGAAAAATTCTGATTGAAAGAAACTTTCGGAGTTTTGCAACTGTTGGTATATATCCTTATCTACTGTAACTACATACTATGATCACGATGAACTCCGCCGCCATGACAGCAATGTTTTCTTTGTTGGGGTGCCGCCCCCGCGCCGCAGAGTCTCAAGCTCTCAAGGTCGGAGCCGTTCGTCGACATAAAACCGGCCGATACTAAAGCTCGTAATAATAAAACGATTTCAAGATTGAGATATTTACTAATTCTCCATCTTTATATCACTTTTAATCGCTGACGAAAAACGACGGGCGTTATGTATACCTAACTCCTACTGTACCTACCTCAGTAATGCATGGCCCGATTTGTATCATGGCCATGTTTGATGAAATGTTATATATACCTATATATGTGTATACACTGTTCAGGTATTTAAGTACTTATTACTTGTGTGTGTCCCATGGGCGTCCGTGATCTCACCTTAGGCTCCACTGAAAACCAGCGTTGTAGTCGTTTTTTCCTTTCGACTACAACATATGCTGAGATGGGGATACCACTTTGCGACACCGAAATCTAGTACCTACTGCTTACCTTTGGAATGATGGTCCATATATTTTTATGTTGTGTCGGTACATATAACCTGATCAATTAACCTAAATGTATAAGTGTCGCTAAATGGATCAAATCAAGTTTTCTTATTCTTATTCTTCAAGGAAGTTCAAAGTGGTAACTTTAAGATTATAGGAAGTTACACCACAAATAATACGTATTTTTTATATCTACAATAGATATGTATCTAAATATTAAGTAATAGATGTTTTATGGGTAGTTGATATGGAGAGTTGTGTTAATATTAAGTAGTACAGTGGCACCACTCTGCCTTTCGGCTTCACAGAATACCAGCGTCGTGGTTGCTCCAACCCGACACATGCTGAGTGGAGACCTTTTTGGATTTAGTATAGCTATTGTAAACTTATGTATAAATTACTCTTTATAACAGAAATCCAAATAAATGATTTTCTTTCTTTGTTTATTTTTACTGGTCATCATTGGAAATCCAATATGGCGGACGGTAGCAGCCATTATGTCACACTGCACAACAAATAATGAAGTTTTTTATTTCGTCTTGTTTTTTATTTTTAAAGGTTTTTATGACCTTTTGAGAACTGAACTCTTTTTTTTTTTTTTTAATCTTATTTATTTTATAAGCCATACATCATAATGATTAAGCCGGCTTAAAATTAAAAACAATGTTACTTAAACTTTAGGTGTGACTTTAAAACAAACAAAAAAAAACATTATAATGTCATTCTTATCTAATCTAAACTTGGGATTACTGCTTAAAGACTATTTTTATAATGTTCAAATCTAAGATTAAGGGTCTAGACAGACGGTCTGCAATCCAACTGCAATCCGACTGCCAAATGGCAGTTCAGATGCAGTTTGAATGCAGTTGGCTCGACTGCAATCAAACTGCACGTCGACGGGCAGTTGGCGTGCAGTTTGATTGCAGTCTGAGTGCAGTTACAATGACTGCACACCGACTGCAATAAAACTGCACGTTGACGGGCAGTTGGCGTGCAGTTTCATTGCAGTCGCGTCAATTGCATTCAAACTGCACCTGAACTGCGATGCGAGGTAACTCAAATGTTCAAAGATTTTTATAGAGTATACAAAATCAGTGCTCGCCGGAATTTATAAGAGTATACACGTGTTGTCAAATAATTTTATGATGAGATATGACGAAGCTTTGCTGTTTCTTTTACTTCGCCGTCGTCGTACTCGTAAAGCCAAAAAAGCTAAAAATCGGGAGACATGGGTTCAATTAATATTACAATACAAACACGAAGGTGATTTTTATACTTTAATACCAAAAATCAGAACACAGGAAAAATGTTTTCACAAATATTTTCGAATGTCTAGAAAGAGTTTTGATGAATTAACAGACATCTTAAAAAATAAAATATGCCGACAAGATACCACAATGAGAAAAAGTATATCAGCAGAAGAGAGGATTGCAATCACTTTGAGGTAAGCAGTTCACATATTTAAACAAAACCAAAAACGTTATTACGAATTTTTAATCTTCTGCCTATCTTTAACTTAGTTTTACAGTGTACAGTCAAGAGCACAACAATTAATTCTTTCTTCTCAAAAAAACTTTAAAAGTTCTACAGTAAAAAAAATGAAAATTCTTACAAAGTTCTTACAAAATAATTCTTTAAAACACCGTTAGGTAATAATGAAGTAGCTAGGAGTTATGAATTAAATTACATGAAATAGTTACATTATTGCGAAATTTGTAAATTAAAAAAGTTATCAAAATATGTCCTTTAAGTACGACGTGCTACCATCATCGCTGTAATTGTCAGGTGAGGCAATATTACTATATTGGGATTCTGTAGTTGCTGGTCGACTGAAAGTCTCCTGTTGGATAGGAGGTACATTTGAAGTCGAGGCCGTGTTGTAGTTCACATTTGAAGTAAAATAACCTCTGAAATCATTGATAGACTGATATGGCGGTCCTGGTACATTATATTGGGCTGTATATTTTTTTATTGTATTTATAAAATCAGCCTTAGCTTCCAGTTTAAAATGATCCGGAATCCTTTTAAAGTCTTTACACAAAGAAAGAAGGAATAATCGGTCTTCATCTCTTTCTTCTTCATCGTCATTTATTTTCTTATTGACTCTTTTAGTTAACTTTTCGATCAGCTCGTCTTCTGAATTTTGGGACTTACGTTTACTAATAGTCTTTTTTTTCGTATTTTTTTCTACACTTGGGGGCTCTTCAGGGGTGGAATCCAAATTGGACGATCTTTCGCCTCTATCTTGTAGGTCTTTCAAAAAAAGTAACTGTTGATGATATGTGCACGGTCTTAAGTTGGAACTCGCTGATCCACTTTTCATCATGTTAATTTTCTTTTCATATCGAGTAAAATTATCTCGTAGTAGTTTCCACTTCTTTTGAAGTTGTAAAGCTGAAAATAATATTTTTTAAACAATTAGTGTGATTTTTTTTCAGATATTTAGCAAGTGGATGTTCTATTGATGATTTGCACTGGGCTTATCGACATGGAGTAAGCACAATAAGAGAGATAATCATAGATGTGTGTAGCAACATATGGATTTCCTTAAAAGATATAGTTATGCCAGAACTGACTGAAGACAAGTGGAAAAACATAGCAAAAGGTTTTAATAATAGAGCAAACTTTCCATATTGTCTCGGTGCTATTGATGGTAAGCACATAAGGCTAAAAAAACCTCGAAACACTGGTTCCTCATATTACAACTACAAAAAATACTTCTCAATGATATTACTAGCCACTTGCGACAGCAATTACATGTTTACATTTGTTGACATAGGTTCTTATGGAAGATGTTCTGATTCTACAATATTTGAAGAAAGCATTTTGTATGAAAAACTTCAGCAAAAAACATTAAAAATCCCGGCACCTGAAAATTCAGTGCCGTATATTTTTGTAGGCGATGAAGCCTTTTCAATTTCTAAAAGTGTAATGCGCCCTTACGCAGGCAAACAGTTAAGTGTTGCAAAAAGAATTTTTAATTATCGTCTATCACGGGCCAGGAGATTTATTGAATGTTCATTTGGAATTCTCGCAAACAAATGGCGTATTTTTCACAGACCTATCGACCATAAACCAAAGTATGCGAAAGAAATAATAAAAGCTTGTTGTGTTTTGCATAACTTTGTCCGAGAAAGAGATGGGTATAATTTTGAAGATACTTTGACACAACCATTAGAAAATATAATAATAGACAGTGATGAAAGAAACCGTAGTTCACCCGAAGGTATAAGATTTTTTTTTACTGATTATTTTATGAATGAAGGCAAACTCGAATGGCAAATGAATATGATTTAATATGTCAAACTGTTATTATAGTTTTTGATTTATAGTATTATATTAATAAAATATTAATTGAGTTTACTTACCAATGTTATTCTTCTCCTTCTTACTCTTTTCTTCAAAGCCCGGCGTAAACATTTCGCAAATAGTGGCCCATGCTTTGCTTTTTTCCACTTTGTTACTATAAGATTCAACCTTGTAGTTCCAAATACAGGGTGACGATTTTATGGCACTTATAAATGCATCAGTATCAAACGACTCGGTATCATTCAAAACATTGTCTTCTTCTTCGCTGGCCATTTTTATTTGATTAACGAACGAACGACACGTACGCACTCTCTAATGATCTCTCTGTCACTGAACGAACAAACATTAGATGCGCGGGCACTCGCGGGGCAGGCACGGGTGAGCGGGGCAGGAACGAGTGCGTGCGGTGGCGGGGGGCGGTAGTGGTGTGGTAATGGCACTGATTTTGTATACTCTATAAAAATCTTCGCATCGCAGTTCAGGTGCAGTTTGAATGCAATTGACGCGACTGCAATGAAACTGCACGCCAACTGCCCGTCAACGTGCAGTTTTATTGCAGTCGGTGTGCAGTCATTGTAACTGCACTCAGACTGCAATCAAACTGCACGCCAACTGCCCGTCGACGTGCAGTTTGATTGCAGTCGAGCCAACTGCATTCAAACTGCATCTGAACTGCCATTTGGCAGTCGGATTGCAGTTGGATTGCAGACCGTCTGTCTAGACCCTTAGTGAGTGTATGATGAAACTTAAAAATCTATCACTATATTTGATAGTGAACCCTGAGCTTAAAATTTGATGGAAAAAGAAGAGGAGATCCCCCGCAGAGCACCGAGTTTCTTTTAAGAGATCCAACCTCGGTTGTTCGTTGATTTTACACTCGAGAACTAAATGGAGGAGGTCCTCCTCTCTCTCGCATCGGGTACAGTTTGGATCGTCTCTTTTTTTCATAATGAAGTTAAATTTGTTGAGTGGAATGTGGTAAGTTCGGGTTCGGAAACAAATAACTAATTCTTTTCTATTGAAGTTTCGTGAGACAAACCAAGGTACGCGTGGAGGTTCGTCAACAATGGTCCTGTACCAGATGCCCTTGTTTTGAGAGCACTCATTGAAATAAGATTTGAGTTTAATGTAATTATCGGTTTTCACTTTTGGGAGATGGTCGGTATAGTGCGGTACCATGTCGAAAGGTATACCGTTCCGTAGAGCCTCGGATGCCAGTGAGTCTGCTATCTCGTTACCCCTTATGCCCACGTGTGAAGGAATCCATTGTAAACGAACTTCAACCCCGTTACGTATCAGTCTATGGATACATTTAATAATGAGGTAAGCTTCGTATCTACCGACACTACCGCCCTTAGCACTTCCCAACAAATGTTGTAGACTGCTCTTCGAATCTGTAAAAATTACAGTTTTATGATATGGCGTCGACTCTATGTAAAGTACTGCTTCATTAATTGCTGTCAGTTCCACTCCCATTATGGGTATACATGGATTTTCAATAAGAAATTTAGCCCCAAAATCCGCAGCTTCATCGTAAAACGCGAAACTAGAACCGTGCCTTGTTTTGGACCCGTCGGTGTAAATTGGAATGTGATCTGAGTACTGCACGTCTATCATATCTTTGCTACGTTGCTTAAGATCATGAATGGATAGTTGAGCTTTAGGTTCGTTAATAGTGTTCACTCTGAGCATTATAATTTTATCCCAGGGGAGTGTTTTAATATCATAGGAAAGCGAAAATTGGGGCAAAATCTCATATTTTGACATAGGTAGGTTGGAGTACTTTCTGAAACTTTCAAGCAAAAGTGGTAGTTGGTTTTTATGCCAATAGCTTACGCCCGAATTTAATGTGTTATCTAATACTTCTAGTTGTTTTCTCAAATAGTCGGATGTTCTGGAAGAGAGTTTCAGGAAGTATTTGTCACTAAGGTAGATTCTTCGAAAGTTTAAGGGTGGAATACAGAGTTCGCTTTCCATGGCGTAAATTGGGGTGTCTCGAATAAAACTTCCACAAAGGCGAAGACATTTGTTTTGAATTACGTCCAATCTCTGGAGGAGCCTAGAGTTGGCGTTGCCGTAAATTATACATCCATAATCAAGTCTAGATCGCACCAGTGCTAAATATAGTCTTCTTAAATGAGTTGGATGGACACCCCACTTTGAACTACTAATGGAACTAAGGATATTAACGTATGCAATAGATTTTTGTGCAGTTTCTAAAACATGTCGAGTCCAATTCAGGCGACTGTCCACCCAAACACCCAGAAACTTTGTACAATTTATAACCTCAATTTCAGTGTTTTTTATTCGTATACTAATAGAAGGAACTTTGTATTTTCTGGTAAAAATGCAAAGTTTAGTTTTTGAGAGAGATATTTCTAATTCAATTTCCTCTAACATTGATTTAATAATGTTAAGACTTGATTGAATGATAGTAGCACAAAAATCAATACTTTGATTAATACAATACAAAGCGAAATCGTCGGCATATTGTGAGACCTTAACTGTCTTAACGAGTGTGTTGCATAACTTAATTGTAACTATATTGAATAATATAGGTGACATCGGGTCACCTTGAGCTAAACCCTGTCTGCTTATTCTTATTATTTCCCTACCATTCCGTAATCTATATATCAAAATTCTTTCTTTTAAAAATTCTCTAATATATTTGCAGAGAAGAGGATCCACATCGAATTCAACTAAAGATGTTATAAGAGGTTCAATTGCCACATTGTTATAAGCGTCACTTATGTCTGCGTAAGCGCATAAAACGTATTCTTTGTTGATAAACGCTGTTTCTGTGTCTACAGTAAACCTACTAAGATTGTCTTGACATGAAAGACCACGACGGAAACCCAAAGTACTATCATTAAATAATTTGTTACTTTCGAAATGATGCTCAAGGCGACGAGCTATCATTAAATTAAAGGTTTTACAGAGGCAGTTGATAAGTGAGATAGGACGATACTTAAGAGTACCAGTATTTCTTTTTGGTATGGCAATAAGTTTGATCCTACGCCACTGTTCTGGTATCTCACCTTTTTTATAAATATTGTTAAATATATGTAAGAGATACTCTTTTGCATTATCCGGTAAATGGCTAATCATAGAATAAGTAATAGTATCTAAACCAGCTGAAGTATCTAGTCTTTTAAGAATCAAATTTAGTTCTGAAAGTATAAAGTAATGTGGGTTGGAGCCATTAAAATTAAAATCTAAGGACTGCAAGGAAACACTATCAGGAGTGAGTTCAGTTACAAAGGAAACTGCGGCGCTTTCCGATAAGTAGACTTTAGGACTACGGTAACCCTTAAGCCATCTGAGTTTCCTCCAAACCTCACTACTGGGCATATTGCAGTCTATACTGTCACAAAACTGTTGCCAGGAATTCCTTTTTGCAAGTTTAATTAATTTTCGAGCAGTAATTATTTTTTCTCTATAAATTAAGTAATTTTCAACCGTGCGTGATTTCCTAAATTGCTTAAGAGATAGTCTTCTCTCTGCTATGGCTCTCGATAAATCAGTATTCCACCAGTTTTGGCTTGAACTTGTTAGGGTTGAGACTGATTTTAATATTAGGAATGTTTTTACTGGCACTTTCTTCAATTATCTCTATGAGTTTATCGTAGTTACTTTGTACATCTCCCAAATATAATCCCTCACATGCAGATTTTATGTGTTGTTTATACTCCACCCAGTTGGCCTTTTTGATGTTTCTTTTGAATTCCGGGTTATTTTGAGTACTGTCTAACGTTTTAATAGAAATAATAAGGTGATCACTGCCAAAAGATTCGTTAGTGACGTTCCAATCAAAGTCTAGTGCAAGATCAGCACTACAAAAAGAGATATCAGGGGATGTGCATACTATTCTATCATTAAGCTTCGCGCAACGGGTAAAGTCTCCATTGTTAAGAAAGACGTAATTATATTCTATGCTAGTGTCTGATACATGTCTACCCCGTGTGTCAGTTGTGTATGACCAAGCCGTGTGGTGAGCATTAAAGTCTCCGACTATTAGAGTTTTCTCAGAGAAATGATTGAAAAGCTCCTGATAGTCCCTAACACTTACTGTAACATTTGAGGGAGAATAGACACCTATGATATGTTGAAGTTTATTGCTATTAAGGACTTCAAGGCACAAAACGTCAATATTATCACAATTTCTTGGAAGAGCTTTGAGGATACAATTTATAGATTGGTGGACCAGGATAGCCAAACCCCCATATCTATCAGCTCGATCCTTTCTAAAGACAGAGTAACCTGATAAATTAATTTGATTTTCGCATTCCAACCAAGTTTCAGAAAGAATGCATATGTGTACTTTTTCATTATGTAGATATGAATCTAGTTCACTTAATTTAGGTATTAGGCTTTGACAGTTCCATTGTATAATATTAAGCCTGAAACTTATAGACAAGTCCATTAAAACGAACAAAAAAATAAAAATAAAATAATAAGAAATAGCTTAAGTACCTAAAAGTAACTTACTTATTTGTTTTGTGGTTTTCCTTTGCGAGATAAGAGTTTGAGTTTACTTACGATACGTGAGAGTCTGTTCTTAACACTACGACGTGAGAAGTTAGGTATCAAGTCAGTAAACATTTCAATCAAGGCATCAATTTCCTCTGTGTAACTGTAAGTGATGTCAGATATATTCTTAACTCCATATGTATGAGAGAGATATTCTTTAACTTGTTTTCCAGATAATGGGTATGATTTACAGGAGTTGGATATAAGGTTTTCCAAGTCGTCCCAATTAATTGAATCCAGGTCATTATGTGTTCTCTTGAGTTTCTTTCCACTCTTAGATATGAAAACTTCGTCTGAACTGGACTGGGACAAGTTATCAAAGTCCTCATCACTGTTTTCGTCGATAGGTATACTGTCTTCTTTTGTTGTTTCGGACTCCATGAAATCAGTAGAAGTCGAAGGTTCAGTGGGTGGATGCGGACGCTTGAAATGTTGTGTCTCCGTAGTATCGTGAGTTTTTTGGTTGTTGAAAGCATTCACGTCGTTGATGTTATCTGGGCATTTAGAGGCTACGTGACCGTCTTTTTTGCATATGAAACAAGTCATTGTATCTGATGAAAAGTAAATCCAGTAATTCGTTTCTTCAAAGTCAATAGATATTTTTTCTGGAAATCGGGTGAAATCCTCAGGAGTTACGTAAACTTGTCGTCGGAAGCTTAGAATGTGGTTGTAGCCCGTTTCATTGAGACCAGCACGTAGGAAAGAGATGGGTGACATTGGCGTGATTTGCATTTCTTGCAGTTTCTTTTCTATTTCGATGTGCGGTATAATGGGGCATACGTTAGATATGATAATACGTTTGTTTCTGCTGATCAGCGGTCGGATGGGTAGTCTTTGATTTTGAATTAAATAAATAAATAAATAAATAAATAAATATCCTTAGACATACACACAGCGCCATCTAGTTCCACAGTAAGCAACTATATGCTTGTGTTGTGGATACCAGATGGTTGATATAATACATAAATACATTTTTTTTGTAAATAAATACTTATTATAAATGAAAACATCCATAACTCGGGTACACATGTCCGTATTCATCACACAAACATATGCCCCTAGCGGGATTCGAACCCGCAACCTTTTGGTATAGTGGTCAGAGTTGCTAACTATTACACCAAACAGGTCGTTTTGTGACATATTTTTTATTGTCAATGATCTCGTCAGCGATTAACTTTGAGGAAACGTAGATACAAATTCTATTGTTTGATATTCTTGACAAAAAGCGGATTTGGGATGGATCGATTATTCTTCCTAAAGCTTGAGCATACTCTTTAATTTGTACGTTTTCTAATGCATCGATGACAATTGCTTGGTCCTTTTTTGGGAACATGGTGTTTTGTGTCACAGTAGCATAACTAGGGCTATTAATTGACGTTTGGGAGTTCATTTTGTTCCTGTAGTCAGAAACGTTTAGAAATGTGCGATATTATTACTTACTACTATTGAAACAAAAGTCCGATTCCATCATTAGGCACTTTACACAATGAGGGTAGGAATAACACTTGTGAAAATATAGTTTACTAGCACGCGTAAGTAACGTCCGGTCTCGGTGACAGGTCAACGCGCACTGGAACTGAACTCTTAAAAAAGGAACAATCCTCTAGTTGCTTACACATTCTTCTATAGTGATTAGTGAAATCTCTTTATATCTTACGACAGAACGATTTTTATACCATTTCTTTTAAAAATCATTCCAGTTGATCAAACTCCGCCGTCCTTACACGTTCGGACCAGACAAGATGGAGGTGACGGTGGAAGGAGTCCTGGCCAGCGTAGTGCGTCAGGAGGTGACCGTCTTCAAGCCTGTACTGAGCATCAATGACGCTGAAGATAGGCCGGTTTTCCGCGTCAAGGGGCCCGCTCTCACCAGCGGAGAGTGCGACTATGATGTCAGTATATTTAAATAGTATTTTCTACCAACTACCCGCCTCCGTGGCTCAATCTAAACAACATTGGGTTTACGAATCGGAGGTCGCGGGTTCGATCCCCAGCGGGGTACATATTTAAGTACTCGGTTTGGTTGGTGGTAGGGCATTTTAAGGGCCTGGCTAGCTACCACCATCTTATCTAAATCTGCTGCCAAACAGCAATGTTAATAGCATTGTTGTGTTCCTGTAGTCAAAGATAAAATAACCAGTTCCCCAAATGTTGGGGTTTCCAGGTCAGTACACTTCCACCTTCGGCCTCATCTTCACTTAACATCAGGTGTGATTGAGGTCAAGTGCTAACCCGTTGTGCATAAAAAAAAATATATTTGTAGGCGAGTGCCATTATAAATTTTCTAATCAAACTCTTTGGTCTGGCTTCATTGGTTCTAGGTCCCTACTTGAAATAAAAAAAAACAAGTGGGCAGTAAGGTTATGACGAAAATAAATTTTGCGGATGGGCATAATAAAATCATTTTCAGCTTTATGAGTAAGGAATTATCGTGTAATTTCACTTCAGCAACATTTTACTTCACTTTCTATCGCCATATAGACCAATTATCTCTCTCTGTAAGTGATGCATTTTTTGACAACATTCGTTCCAAACTCCCATTTTAACATCAATTAAGTGTTGCCATTTTGATTGTCTCAACGACCCGGTCCATCCATACGCAGTAATAATATATGTCTATGTATGAGAGCTTAGTCAATATTGACTATGTTGGTCTATTGCACAATTATCATCTATATTCCGAACGCATACTGAATACTCACAAGTGCTTGTGAGACGCTGCGCTGCTAGCATAAGGCGCCACGCAGTCGATTTTGTAAATTTTACGTTGTTTACATTGAAACACGGAGGCGATTAAACCGTTGGCCTTCAGTCTCATCTTCGCTAAACTTCAGGTGTGATTGAGGTTAAGCTAACCCGTTATGCATAACAAAAAGGCCTGTAATTTCGTTATGGATCAACCTCATGGCTCCTTTGCATTTTATCAGATCTTCACCCGCGATAAAAAGAAGGTGGCTGTGATCACCAAGAAGCTGGGCGGACTGAGGGATGCGTTCACCAACGCAGACAACTTCCACATCCAGTTCCCCAAAGACCTGGACGTACGCTACAAGGCCGCCATCATTGGGACCTGCTTTCTTATAGTAAGTTTCTTATTGCGTGTGACCTTCAATTACAAGGATAACAATTGAAAGTTAGTAGGTTGGAAATGAGCTCTAAAAGAATACGAATTTGTGAAATAGAACACCACTTTAACCTTCTAGCATTTACTTAAACGTATGATAACCTTGCCAAGTCTAAATTGTGGAATTTTTTTTTTTAATTTCTAGTGATGAAATTATGATTATCAGAAGGTTTACGTTACGAAAAATGTTACATTTTTTTTTCTTGACGCGCTATATCTATTCGCACGCATGGAAAATGGCGCGAACTAGATCGACCAACAGCCAATATTAAAAGTGAAAAAGTATATAGTAGTTTGTTTTTGTAACATAATTAATTGAATTAAGGCTAGGTATATCAGTAAATTTAGATATTCATTTATCATCACAATTTAGAAAACGCATTTTCTTTTTCGTTCATTATGTAGAACACATTTTGTCACATGAAATCCGAAAAAAAAAACATTATTACCCGATTAAATATGAAGGGCTTTGTCTTCATACACCTAACTTACAATGAGAGACATGTTTAACGCAGTCAGGTTGTTATTATAGCACTTGTTCTGTAATATAATGAAAAAACACGCGTGTTTAATATCCTAGATTATGAGCCTAAAGGCGGTGCGGTGTAAAAAGAACAACCTTACGTGTACCTAAGTGTGTTGTAAACATCTTTATTTACATTGTACACACATTATATTGTCATTATGTATTGAGATGCAATAGTTAAACCATTTATTTCTTTAAACAGATCAGCATAAACATTGCTCTGATTGCTCTTTTTTGTAGAACAAATACATCACTACTACTTTTCAATGTTTAGGTATTCTATTTTCTATATAAGAAGTTAATAAGTCGAGGGTTACCCTGCACCAAATAATTTTCCAATTTAAATAAAACTATGTTTCTTTTGAAAGATCGCAAAATGCACCGACTGCATCGTCGAATATAAATACGTACACTCTTAAATAGAAACTCAAGTCATTTATATTACATAATATTGCAGAAGAAACAATATATTCTTACCACTTTTCTGAAACTGTATTTTCTTATCTGTTGTGCAATAAAGTGTATTTGTATTGTATTGTATTTTATATATTTCATTTAATATCGAGCTGGTTACGTCCATTTTTTTTATGATTAACTGGATACGGGTTTAAACACAATCTCACCTGATGGGAAGTGACGATATGGCCGAAGATGAAGCACGCGATCTCAGTAGATGCCACGTAGATTCCTATTCACCCTGCTCTTGAAGATCCCGAGGTTGTAGGATTCAGGGAAGACTGACGCCGGAAGGGAGTTCCATGCCTTGGCTGTTCGCATTATCATGGATCCATTATCATTCAAATAGTAATATAGTATCTTTAATACTCTAAATGTATAATATATTTGTTGTGTTAACATTATGTTAATCATTACTATTCCTAAAAGATGCTATTTCTATGTATGTATGTGTATGGAAATATATGAAATTTATTCACGTAGTTTGTATCTGCATCCCTATTTAATACCGCACAACCTACCTATTTGAAATGTACTGTCCTTATACCCAAAGGTTGCCTGGAAGAGATCGCTTTTAGTGATAAGGTCGCCAAATTGTACATTCTATTCTTACCACTTTTCTGAAACTGTATTTTCTTTTCTGTTGTGCAATAAAATGTATTTGTATTGTATTGTATATCTTTTGACATATATTAGTTTCAAATAAATAAATAAGTGCAACAAAATAAGGCCATCATTCCATTAAAATATTAACCTGATTATTTTCAGGATTTCCTGTACTACGAGAACTGAACTGAGAAACTAGTTCAAGACATTCCCGACGCGTCATAGAGTCTACTCTTCTATTAAGTAGTCTACAGGGGGCCGATCGCGCTAAGTTTGGACGATAATACCAAAACTAAACCATAACCAAAAACGTTACGTTAATCACAATTCGTTTCGCGCTAATCATTTGAACGGAAATTAAACTAGTTTTTTTAATACTCGTGGTTAGCTCTAAACATTTCCGTTTGGTTTTACTTTGGTAACGTCAATATAATCGTTCACAAAAAATAGCGCGATGCCATTTTTGACATCAACTAAACTAAAGCTAAATCAAAACCAAAAACGTTCCGTTGGCAAGGTAAAACCTTTGTAAAACAGCACGATTGGTCCCCATTTCGTACCCGCCGATCTTATTAATATGAAGTGTTTTAAAGCTTTGAGTTTTGTTTAACACGTAGATTACTGCTTGGCTTTTATATCAGTGTAACATTGTAAGGATAGTATATAAGCTAGGACTGAACATAATAGAACGAGACCAAATATTGTTGAAAATGGTCATAAACTAGGTGACAGATTAATTGGTACATGTATTGTACATTACACACGATGTACATATATTGGGTCTTTACCTATGAAATTGGAGTTTTTTTTCTTCGTTAATCATATGTACCAATTCCTGCGATTTGAAAGCTATTTCCAAATTTGTTTTTTAAATGGAATATTATTTCAAGGTTTCACATGAAATATTTTTTAATTTCTGGGCTAAACCACATATTAAAAAAAATTTGAACAGAGTTCTTTACATGTGCTTCCCATAAATCTTTTAAAAATTAACGCTGCCTATACTTAACTTAATGTTATCCGATAATACACACAAAGTTTAGCTAAATTCGGATTTGCCGTTCCCAAAAAAAAAAAAAAATGTTTGTATGGAGAAAACAGTCTTAATGAAATTCTTCATACAAAACGCCAATTTCATAGGTAAAGACCTAATACATCTGTCAAAATGTTGAAAATAAAAAGAGCCTATTATTATTAAATTGGTACAACAATTTCATAATTTTGACAGTTCCAATATCACAGCCTGTGGCTGACTGCCAGGGAATTACCATTGTTAACAAATGTTACCAACCTTGTTCATGAGTCCACTATACCCAAAGAAAGGTATGAGTTGTGTCGGTAGTCATATGCAGATTACCAATTTGTTACCAAATTGATGTGATGTGGCGAAAATAAGGAATCAGCGGAGTTGGTTAGCCCAAGCCTTTACAAAGACGGAAAGAAGTCTCCAGGAAATAGAGTAATTTTGAATTAAGAATAAAAAAAAAACTCAAAGAACTATAATCTGAGATTACATACCATATTATTTGAATTTGGAACTATCCACGTCAGTGGCAGTGACAATTTTTAAACGACTAAAGAGGTGTGCATTATGAGGTTGTATGCGGCTTTATGAAAGGAATTCGGCGAGTGATGTAGCATTTTATATAAATTTCTTGCAAAATGGTTGTAAGTATACAAGTAAAGGGAAAGTGAATGTATCTAAATGTATGACTGTGCTTTTGTGTTTCCATAAGAAGCCGCCAAAATCTTCCATAATCACAAGATGAAAAATATGAATAATTTATGGAATCACACTTGACACTGCCAGAAATGTCGCCTGAATAGGTTAACGATTGCGAATAGTAGGAAGAAAGGAAGAAGAGAGTTGTATCCGAATTTTAAAAAATAATTGCGGAAAAATGGCGGGCTTCTGCAAAATCATTTGGTACCTTTGATGTTTGTTTGATACGTGGATTCCATAAAAAGACTTATTAAATTCGAGACCATTTATTCGTTCGACTCATAGGTGACATTACAGCCTAATGGCGGGCTGCCGACCATAGATAATAAAGCATACATAAAGGCCTTATACACGACATCCTCCCCTTACAAATTTAGTTTTACAGGTGGTCGCACTATCCTAGAAGATCTCCTCACCATAGGGGTGCTACCCACAGAACTAGGAGTGGTAGTGACTCTAGGAAGCTCAAATGTTGGAGGCTGAGTTACAGTTTGAGGAACTGACAACTGTTGTGAACTAGGAGTGGGAACTGGACTTAATTGTAAATCAGTAAAAGGCTCAGGCCGTTGTACTGTTACCGACTCTTCAATGGGCACTATAGGTATTGAAACTAGAGGTGATTTAGCTACTTGCCCAGGGAATGGAGCATGACTTATTTGATTCAAATGAACTTTCTTGAGTACTCCATCAATTGACACTAAATATAGTGTTGCACTTAAGATTTTTACAATAATTCCCCTTAGAGGATAATTTGTTCCACATCTCACTAATACAGCTTCATTCTCTACAAAATGAGGATAACTAGGTAAACGTTTAGTAGAATGAGGTGTATGAACAGGATTTAACATAGTCAATAATGTTCTAGGTAAGTAAGACAACAACATGGAATTTGGTGTTTTACAATTGACAGTTGTCTGAGTATTCCTATAATTCAACAAAAATTTCGACAATTGAAGAGACATGTCTGTTTCATAAGATTCACAACTTAACATTAATTTTTTTAAAGCCTTTTTTGCGATCTGTACATTTCTTTCAGCTGATCCATTACTGTTTGGATGATACGGTGGAGTCTTAGTCACTTTAATATTTAATTTAGTACAAAACTCTATAAACTGGTGAGAATCAAACGGTGGACCGTTGTCCGACACTAACTCACAAGGCAAACCAACTATAGCAAAAATTGAATACAATTCTTTTATGACATTTTCTGCATTACACTGTTTCATAAGTTTAATATCTAACCATTTGGAATATGTATCACAAAATATCATGAAATGCTGCTTTCTATATTCAAAAAAATCAATATGAACCCTTTCAAATGGTATAATGGTTTGCGGCCAGGGCATCTTTACATTATTAGGTTTAAAATTGATTAGAGCACAAGGCTCACATGATTGACACTTTAATTCAATGTCTTTAGACATTGAGGGCCACCAAAATAGGGACCTGGCTAACATTTTAGTTCGTACCATCCCAGGGTGTCCTTCATGTAATAAATTTAAGACTTGCGATTGACAAGTTTGGGGAACAATTAGTCTGGATGTAAATAATAAACACCCATCTACAATAGATATGCCAAACCTGAGTTTATGGTAAGGCATAATTGCTTGATCTTTCATGTGATCTGGCCAACCTAGCCTAGTAAATTGTAACACTTTTGACAACACAGGGTCATTGCTAGTTTTCATGGCAATATCAACATGATCGATTGGAATATCATTTAAAATATTACTGTGATTAATATCAATTGTTACCTTATTGACAGGTAGTCTAGATAATGCGTCTGCATGAGATAAATATTCACTTTTTCTATGTTCTAAATTATAATCATAATTTTCTAATATCAGAGCCCAATGTTGTAGACGTTGAGTTGCTAAAGTAGGAACATTTTTTGATGGATGTAAAATATGTTTAATTGGTGCATTATCGGTTACTAAAGTAAAATGTCTCCCCCATAGATACTTATGAAATTTGGTGACTGCATATACTATTCCTAATGCTTCTCGGTCTAACTGAGAGTACCCTTGTTGCACTTTTGTCAGTGAACAGGATGCAAATGCTACTGGTCTTTCTATTGGCTTAGAATATTCATCCTCTTGAACTACATGGCACAAAACAACACCTAAACCAACAGGACTTGCATCGCTATATATTACTATGGGAAGTGCTGGATTGTAGTGAACAAGTAGATTACTTTTTAACAATTTCTGTTTTGACAATTCAAATGCTAATTGATGACTTTTATTCCAAGACCATTTAGTATTCTTTTCTATTAACTCACGTAAAGGTTTAACTAATGTACTTAAATTATCAATATAATTATTGTAGTAATTTAACATACCCAAGTAAGACCTTAATTCTTTAATATTCTGTGGTGTTTTAGCATTGACTATTGCTGAAACCAGAGATGGACTCGGGGTCCTACCTTCAGCACAAATGATGTGACCCAAATATTCAACTGAAGATGAAAACCACTTGCATTTCTCAAAGTTAACACGGACATTATGATAACTTAATTTTTCTAAGACTTTGACTACTGTGGCATAACATTCTTCAAAACTATCACCTTTTATTAAGATGTCATCGATATAACAACATGTATTTTTGATCCCTGACAATATTTGATCCATAATATTTTGAAAAATGGCTGGTGCTGAAGCTATTCCATAAATGAGTCTGTTATATCTATACAATCCCTTGTGGGTATTGACTGTTAAAAGTTGTTGGCTATCTTTACTGGCTAATAATTGAGTGTACGCATCTGACAAATCAAGAACAACAAATACTTTACCATTGGCTAAGGTTGTGAAAACATCCTCTACTTTAGGGAGCGGGTAATAATCAACCTTTAAATTTGGATTCACTGTTTTCTTAAAATCTACACACAATCTGTATGATCCATCACTTTTCCTAACAGGGACTAAGGGTGAAGCCCATTCTGAATGACTGACTTTGTATACTTTTCCATCCCTTTCCAATTTGTCAATAGACTCGGATATTGTATCGACAATGTTATAAGGCAATGGGTAAGGTTTTTGAAACAGGGGTGTGGCTTCTTCTTTTAAATTTAACTTTGCTTCAAAACCAACTATATTTGACGACTTGTCCTTACTGAAAACATTAGAAAACTTATCTTTCAACTTTTGTACAATTTCATTGATAAATTCAGACTTTGTTTGATTATGACTGACTGACTTTGACTTGTTCCTCTCTTGAATATAACATAAATTTTTATTTTCATTTAAATCTGACATTGAATTTTTTCCCTGACTGTACTTTATAGACTCTTCCTTTTGATTAAAATTTGACATAGACTTCTCATTATGACTGTATTTTGACATAGACTTTATTCCTTGACTGTCCTTTGACATATTATCACTATAATTAAAACCTGACATAGACTTTCCTTCCTGACTATACTTTGACATATCTTGACCACAATTAAATCCTGACATAGACTTTCTTCCCTGACTATACGTTGACATATCTTGACCACAATTAAACCCTGACATAGACTTTCTTCCCTGACTGTACTGACTGACCTCTGGTATTTTATTTAAGACACTTTGAGACTGTGGAGAAGTCTCAACATTTGACATTATTGTGTGACAATTGAGCAACTTGTTTCTCCAATCTGGATAGAGAACATCCAACCAATTTCTACCTAACAAAGGTGTGAATGACTGAGACTTATTAGCACATACAATTAATGGTAAATTTTTATAGTTCTTACTAGACTTGACTTTGACAAAAATTTGCCCTTCGGTTGGTATAGGACCTGACACAGATTTTAGTTTTATGTTTGTAGGCACTAACTTTAAGTTTTGAAAATACTTGGCATAACATTGATAAGGTATCAAGGTAATAGCTGCACCTGTATCTAACTCAAATTGTATCTGAGATTCATTTACATCAAGTGTTACTCTTTGAGACCTGTGACAATTATTTGACTCCTTATCTTGTAACAAATTAATGTTAGAACATTGTTTACATTGTAGATCACAAGGTATTTCACATGATAAACAAATACATTCGCCTGCATCTTCATACTCCACACTTATATTTTCAATACGCATATCCTGGGACTCATCACATAGTTGATCGACAACACAATCAATTTCACCTATTTCTTCTCGTACTTGGTGAATGACACGCTGACCTGACTGACTGCTGCGACACTTCCTTGAAGTATGACCGGTTCTATGACATGTATAGCATTGCCATTGAGCAGCTGGACATGTAGAAGGATTGTGGAATCTCCCACATCGAAAACATTCTTGTCGATTCTGATTATTGTAGTTTGATTGACTCGCACCTACTTGTTGTCTTTGACTATCCGACTGACTATGACTGGAATGACGATTATCACGTTGCTGACTTGACTGACCTTGACGGTTTGATGAACTCGGTTGACTTGATTGTCTTGGACCAAATAACTGACTTGGACGATTTGACTGACTTGGTCGACTTGACTGACGATTGTAGGACTGACTCTGCCTTACAGGGTACCGGTTGACTTTATTGACTGTAATCTCATTATTCAATCTCTTAATTTGCTGTTGTACTGCTTCTTCTTGGATTACTAAGGATTTTGCTTGCTCAAATGTAAGGTCTTTCGCTGCTAATAATTTAGTTCTGGTACTTTGACTTTTAATTCCCGATATTAACTGATTAACTAGTGCCTGATCTCTGTATTGTTCAAAATTACATTTCGATGCTAACTCTTGTAGGTTTAGAATAAATTCAACTACTGACTCATCTTGCTGGTGACACTTGTTGAACATGTAGCAATAGGTTGTTTTCAAGGCTGTCGGGTTATACTTTTCTTTTAAAATGAGAGCTAATTCCTTTATTGACTTTTCTTTTGGCTTATTAGGCAAACATGCCGTGTGCAGCATGTCGTAATGACGACTACCAATGAAGGTTAAAAATAATGATTTCCTTTTGGAACCTGAGACATCCTCTGCCAGGACATTGTTCAAAAGACAATATTCTTCGAATAACTCGAACCAACTATCAAAGTTCTGCACTTTCTCATCGAAAGGTTCCAAATTCCCAATGTGTGCTAACGCCATTTTTGACAATTGTGACAAGACTGGTGAAAATTAAAGACAGGATAATTCCACGACTTACTTAGACTTTTGGTTTCTTCTTTATCATCCTCGTCGCCAATTTGATGTTTGTTTGATACGTGGATTCCATAAAAAGACTTATTAAATTCGAGACCATTTATTCGTTCGACTCATAGGTGACATTACAGCCTAATGGCGGGCTGCCGACCATAGATAATAAAGCATACATAAAGGCCTTATACACGACAGTACCCTTACGGTTTATAATATAGTAAGTATATAGTGAAATTAATTAAGAAGAGTTTTTAGATTTGTACACGATAAGGTACACAAATATTTTTAAAAACCACATGTATTAAAATAGTTTACAGAAAAGACCAAACAATGAAACTGCTATAACTGAATATTTTTCTTAATTTATAAAATCCTTGGAAGCTTGTGAAGGCTTTTTCTTTAAGATTATTTTATTTTAAGTTTAAGTCGGATAGTAATGCAGTTTCAGCAGCAATGCAATGCAGAAAAGCAATATAGTGCTTTCTCAAAATATAGTGCTCTATAGAAGGAATTGTGTGCGGTAATTCGTGTGGTATCCGGGGGTGAAAAGCGGTGGGATAATTTCTCAATGGCTTGTTGTTTGTTTTATTTAGAGAAAGCACTTTATTACAATAGATGCTTGGCCTCGTATACAGAAGACTTCGCCTTCGCCTCGGGCTTCAAACTCATGTAATCGGCCAGGATAGCTTCTACAAGTCTCTGCAGTAATTAAATGTACTGTTTCTGTTATTAATAAATCTTAATAAATAAAAGCAATGCTTTATTTCAAACTAGCCTTCCTCCCGCGGCTCCTGACATTTTATCATCCACAGATCTAGTCTTCGATATCATATTTTTATATAGAGTATTTTTGTGGCAGGGACGGATGAAAAGACGAAGAAGATTTTGAAGAGGAATGGGATGTATGAATCAGGTCTTTTTCTTGCGATGCAGAGCCGAAAAATTATTATTATTTAACACTTTATTGCATATAAGTATACGAACATAAATTGAACAAACATAGGACAGAAATTACAATACCCAAAAGGCGAACTTATCTCTGTAAGAGATTTCTTCCAGCAAACCCTCGGAAGGAAAAACCAATTTAAAGTTTTTTATTGCAGACAAAGAGCGATACTTAAAATGTAGAACTATAGATTTTATACATATAACAAAATTCTTGGCAAAAGGCAAAAAAGTCTATTGCTCTTTCGTGGATTTGGAAAAGGTCTATGACAAAGTGATGAGGAATGAATTGTGATCAGCATTGTCTATGTATGGGGTAGACAGCACCTTGATATCACGTTATGAAAATTCCAATGCCTTTTTTTTTTATATGAGAGAGCGGGAAACGAGCATGCGGGTCACCTGATGGAAAGTAATCACCGCCGCCCATGGACACCCGCAACACCAAAAGGGTCACAGATGCGTTGCCGGCCTTTGAGGAAGGTGTAGGCTCGTTTCTTGAAGGTTTCAATGTCGTACTCGTTCGGGAATACCGCTGCCGGAAGTCCGTTCCACAGGGTGGTCGTACGTGGTAAGAAGTTTCTTGAGAAACGTACAGTGGTAGACTTCCACTCATCCAGGTGATGTGGATGGAAATTTAATTTTCTCCGAGAAGTGTATCGGTTAAATTGAGCAGCGCGTATTAGCTCGAACAGTTCTTCAGAACACTCCCCATGAAATATGCGATAGAGAATGCAGAGGGACGCGACGTCTCTTCGTAACGCCAGGGGATCCAGTCGGTCAGTGAGACTCTCTTGGCCGACAATTCGGACTGCGCGACTTTGAACGCGGTCAAAAGGAACAAGCTGGTACTGAGGTGCCCCAGCCCATAGGTGAGAATAATACTCCACGTGCGGCCGAACTTGCGCCTTATAAAGTTGGAGGCGGTGAGCCGGCGTGAAGTAACGAGCCGCTCTACTGAGGACACCTAACTTTTTGGAGGCCAACTTGGCCTTATCCTCCAGATGACCGCGGAATTGAACGTTACTGGAGATGTTCACTCCGAGAATCCCAATATTCAGCTTAACGTCACGGGGAGTGCTCTGAAATTGAAGAGACAGGGGAAATGGAATCTTCTTTGCGGTGAATGCGCAAACTTGTGTCTTTTTAGGGTTAAACTTAACTAACCCAATTAGATGCTTGTGTTAGGATTAATGGAGCATACACTAAATGGTTTAACATCGAGAAAGGTGTTAGCCAGGGTTGTGTTGCGTCCCCTTGGCTGTTTAATCTATTCATGGTCAGTTGTCTACAAGAATTGAAAGAGTATGATTGTGGATTGAAAATGAATGGGTTACTTCTCAAATTACTCCTCTATGCCGATGATCAAGTAATCTTTGTGTCGTCACAAGAGGAGTTACAAGACAGACGACAAGGCTTCATTCCTTGTTGACTACGGAACCCTAAAAAGATCTTCTTGATCTTGGATCTTGGAATCTTCAAGAGCAGGGTGAATAGGCATCTACTGAGATCGCGTGCTTCATCTTCGCGGCCACATCGTCACTTGCCATCAGGTGAGATTGTGGTCAAACACGTCTCCAGTTATTCATAAAAAAGAGAAGATATGCCTGTAGGAATTGACTCATGATCCTGCTTGATGATGATGCTTATATCCTAATGTCAACGCGTGTATGCATGCTTATGGCATGTCATTCCTGAGACTTTTTATAAAAATATTGCTTGTTTCCAAACAAAATACGAGGTGATAGTAAGTTAATCCGCAAGAAAATCAAGGTGACCGATATAGCCCGTTTAGCCGTTTGAGCGGGGCGGTCCTCGAGTGGCGACATAGCATGGACAGGCCTCTCACGAGGTGGACCAACGATTGCGTTGTGTTGTGTTCCGGTTGTCAGAGATAAGATAGCCAGTCTCCCAAATGTGTTGGGGTTTCCGGGTCAGTACGCTTCCACCTTCGACCTCATCTTCACTTAACATCAGGTGTGATTGAGGTCAAGTACCAACCCGTTGTGCATAAAAAAAAAGCCGCTGGATGCGGGCAGCGGCAGGACCAATCGTTGTGGAGATCTTTGGGGGCGGCCTTTGTCCAGCTGTGGACTTCTTTCGGCTGATATGATTATTAGATAAATTATTTATAAATTCGTAATCTGATAAGGCCCACAATTAGAACCCATTTACAGATATTTCCTCATACGTCAAAGCCTACTGTCTAGTCTAAAATCCCCCAATAATCCGTAACAATATGAGAGATAATCCATCGGTGCCATCTATTCACATTTCGCGTAGGTATTGTTTTCATTAGGTATCGGTATCAGATAAGATAAATAAATATCAAATCATGGCCTGAAATGATATTGTCAATGATTCTGTTTAATAGTTCACCCATTCTGTTGTGGTTCTGTGTACGTTAAATAAACAAATTAAGTATCTACCGATATTAAAACAATGAACGGTAGTGGCGCGTCGTCCAGCCTCTCGTTCAACCATCATTCTCAGGAATGGCTGACGTTCAAGTACTACTTCAACCAGTACTGCGCAGCAAATAATATCACAGATGGATCCCAGGTTAACAACATTGTACAGCGTAAGATACTCCTGAATGCCCTGGCGCAAGACACGTACCGCATCGCTAGAGACCTCGCCTTTCCTGAGAAGCTGGAAAACTTGGACGTCACCATCATAATCTCCAACTTCGATGCCCATTTCAAACCGAAGAGCTCGTTTGCTCACCTGCAGTCTCTAGACACAGTAAATGTGAAGCAGGTACCAAGCAAGTGCTTCAAAAAGTACTTGGTGACTACTGCTGAAGGAGGGGTGATCTTTGAAGCTAAGGAAGCGTTCCAGTTATGTCTAAAGAAGAAAAATTTTAAAATTGGTCTGTGGGATGCAGAGCATAATATGAAGGTAAGTAAGTAGTGAAAACAACATTAGCAAAATTATATTAAAAAATTAGTGACTATCTGAAGGACAAACACGCTTGGTGTACTTCGACCAGATCCCCAAAACTATAAAATTGTATTAGTTGTATGCTTTTTATTTTAAAAAAAAGGACAACAATGATCCTGTGGGTTTCTTACGCCGCTTCTTTTCCCACAGATGATTTCCCTTTCCGAAGCGGTGGTAGCTTGGACATACTGACTGACAGATAAATGCGATAAGCCCTTTTATTATTTCCAGTAGATTTAAATTGTCATTTTTTTATGCACAACGGGTTAGCACATGATCTCAATCACACGTGATGTTAAGTGAAGATGAGGCCGAAGGTGGGAGCGTACTGACCCGGAAATCCCATCTTATTTGGGGAACTGCCTATCTTATCGACCGGAACACAACAATGCTATTTACATTGCTGTTTGGCGGAAGACTTAGATAAGATGGTGGTAGCTAGCCAGGCGGACATTTAAAATGCCCTACCACCAATTGAGGTGTAGTGCAAACTCGTTGCGCATAAAAAATCCGGCTTGAATGATAAATTATAAAATACCCGACAGACAGACAGCCAGACATAATCAGATCGTACGCATGCCAGGCTATTTCACAATTATACTTCGTCGTTACATCCTCGACATTTAAGTTCACCAGGTAGTCCATGTACTAGTTCTATGTACTAGGCATCAAGCACAACTCATATAATTATGGTCAAACTTCACTTAGGTAAGTTTGTTTAACCTTTAATTAATAATGAAATATAAAAACCTTTTTGTAATATTATGTAATGTAAAATTTGTAATGTAAAATCAAAGCCTAATTTTAAAAGAGCAACCCTTCGAGTTTCTTGCTTGTTCTTCTCAGGCGAAAATTGCATTTTGAACAAGCAGTAAAAATTTACTATTTTGAAGTGTACTCTGTGTACATACAAAATAAATCATTTTTGACTTTGACTTTGAGTATGTTATCATCCAAATACATCAAACAGTGCTTCTCGCTATAGAGATTTAAAAATCAGAAATACGGCAGAAATGGAAGAGAGATGGACGAGATCAGTATTTGTCATTTCAGGTGATCACATTTGTACGCAGCTCTTCGACATCCACCGCTACACCTGAGATGGAGGTGCTCATGTGTGGGAAACGCGTGGCCACAGTTCGGTAAGGCTTACATTTTGAAAATTTAGAAAGCCCTCAAATACTATGATATCGTCATTGATTTATATTCTAGAGATATAATAAATCTTTTTCACGCTTTCTTAGTAGATAAAACAGCATATCTTAGTAGATAAAAAAAAATTGTGAAATACACAATGTTAATACAAGATATAATAATAAACTTGCTGTCCATAGCAGTCGCTTACACAAAGTCACTATGTCATTCAAGGGATAATGTTTACGCTTTTACAATAAGGTTCCGGTAGACATTCAAAATTTGCCTTTAAATAAATTTAAAACAACAATTAAACGGAAACTATGAGCCAAAGGCTATTATAAAATTTCTGACTATCTGGATGATAAGAATGCGTGGACATGAACCGCTCGGCATTATCCAGTATATTTTATTCTTATTTTTCTTTGTCGAATCATAAATTTTACAATTGGGTATTTTAAATTGTATTTGTATTGACTTATTTAAAAAGAGCAACCCCGGAGTTTCTTGCTCGTTCTTCTCTGGTGAGACTGCCTAGTGAATGAGCGATAACTGTATGTCATGACGATTTCAAATGTTATTCTTATATATAACTTACGAAATAAAAACATTTTTGATTTGATTTGATTTGAGCGCCATCTCTTAGAATCCTCGAGAACTAATACGACTGCTGAGAATAAACGGTCAAAACTACCATTTTTACTTTGTATTCACAACACAACAACCCGAGCAATTACCTAAGATGCCATGGGAAGGTGGAGGGTTTGTACTCACAACCAGTAAATCGGTCACATAAAAGTGCAAGAAAAACTTACAATATTTATTAAAAATAAGAGTTTTAGGAGGAATACATTTGTTTTTTTTTTAATCTTATTAGGACCTTAGTCGAAAGCGATTATGCCGGTCCATTGGTACAGGTTACTTAAGTACTAGACGGCTAATTCCTTCGTCGCACAGCAATTTTATATAAATTATACATATTTTTGGCTGCTAGAGACGCAGGTTGTGCTAGAGCTAGTTTGTGTTTTAGATTTTTTTTTTATATGAGAGGGCGGCAAACGAGCATGCGGGTCACCTGATGGAAAGCAATCACCGCCGCCCATGGACACTCGCAACACCAAAAGGGTCACAGATGCGTTGCCGGCCTTTGAGGAAGGTGTAGGCTCGTTTCTTGAAGGTTCCAATGTCGTAGGTACTCGGTCGGGAATACCGCTGCTGGAAATCCGTTCCACAGGGTGGTTGTACGTGGTAAGAAGTTTCTTGAGAAACGTACAGTGGTAGACTTCCACTCATCCATGTTTTTGTTTTGATTTTGTTAGCTGCTCGCATAATTTTTGGTCACTTTTCTGTGGTGAGTGATGCATTCTTACAACATAAGTAAGAATTTGATGCGACAGTTCGCGAATGAAGTCGGTATTGTGACTGAGTTCCCATTGGTTCCAAACTCCCACCACCGTTTTAGCACCAATGAAGTGATGGCATTTTAACTGTTTCAACGACCCGGTCCATAAGCAGTAATATGTATACCCGATGACTTTTTTTACAAAAAAGGAAAAAATAGGACTTATTCGGTAAGTGAAATAGAAGGCATAGGTAGTTCAAAACTGTCATCGAATAAAGCGTTAATTGTGTCATTTACGGTCGCGTTTGTAGTCTATTCTAGGTACATAAATTACATCATTAAATTAAATAAATACAACTTGGAGAAAATATTAGTTCTAAATAAATTTCGCATGATAGGAATCCTAGGCGCCGGCCGGACATTGATATGCGGCTGGCGGTATTCGTAGGGTTCCTACCATACGAAATTTATTTGGATTTCATATTTTCTCCAAGTATTTTTTATTTATATAATTTGATGTAATTATGTGGAATAGGCTGAAAACGCGACCGTCAAATGACACAACGCTTTATTCGATGATGGTTTTGAAAAGAAAAAAATAAACTACCTATGCCATACTTTCTATTTCACTTGTAACGAGGTGTACAACCTCTTCTAAATTCTGTCTTCTTTTCGGTAATCTCTTTGGCGTTTTCTTTTTTTGGAACATTATTCAAAATTCTGAATTCTAAATTATTTTCAAAAACTAGTCAGTCTTGACGCAGCTTGCGAGCTGAACTATTCTTTTCTTTTCCTTTTATTTCTTTGTTTAAATTATTATATCATTATTAAGTTTTACGAGTGCCTATCCCTTCTTCCTGTCCTTCACCTTCTTCTTCAACGTTCATCAGTGGCTGCAGTCCTGGTAGGGGCCGGAAACCTACGACCCTGATCCTCATCCTCTCTACGGCGCCCAATACCTACATCGACCTACAGCAGCTGAGCGTTCGCAGAACCGCGACACACTTACCTAAAATGCCTTATTTTTTCCTTACCTTAAAAATCTCAACCGGTATATACCCCTTGATAAAGGCAAATCTTCTTTCATATCTCTGAAATTACCTTATCGTTACGGTAATAAAACTCATTCAGTATAATCTATCATCATTTGGAACTTGGAACAGACAGAAGAGGACATTGCTATTAACCACGGTACTCTTCATTCACAACTCCATCGACAAGCCAATGCTGAGGGTTAAGGGACCCTTCATCGAGGATGACGGCATTTCATATGAGGTATGTAGGTATATCTACCAATAACTTTTCTAAATAAGACCACCCGTCGTATCACGTAAAAATGTTTGCGTTCCGTCGCTAATATAATTTGCTGTTTAGCTAGCTTGCGTTTGATACCTTAGAAGTAAATAATGGTAACTCGGCTAAATTCAAACTCAAATTGTTTATTTGCAAGAATACAGTTTAAAAAGATATTAAAGGTAGCATATTATGCACCTATCTTACATGTATTCTACCTGCATGCAAGTGTGCAAAATTTACTAAACCTGCTCACAATCAAAATATCGGCAAAAATTGTTTGGCCGAATATCACTTGCCAACATACCTGGAACATACTTTAAAATATCGGCTTCTAAATCAACTACAATTTTACATTCGTTTTAATTGGGTCTACGATTCGGAGGTCGCGAGTTCGATCCCCAGCGGGGTACATGTTTTAAGTACTCAAGAAGTGAATAATGCTGTCTCCAAAATAGTCGAATGGTTCACAGTCAATAACTTGCTCCTTAATGAGAACAAAACGAAATGTCTTAGATTTTCATTACCTAATGTTGAACAGGTTGCCACCAAAATAAGAATTAAACATGAAGAGTTGGACCTTGTGGACACAAACTGTAGTCCTTGGTATGACTTTAGATTCTCGGTTACAGTGGGGACCCCATATTAAAAAACTAATGAAAAGACTGAGTTCTGCCGCATATGCTGTTAAGAAAATTCGAAATATCTGTGATATTGAAACAGCGCGCTTAGTCTACTTCAGCTACTTTCACAGCTTGATGTCATATGGTATCTTGCTGTGGGGAAACGCTGCTGATACAGATAGCATATTTGTCTTACAGAAACGAGCTATTCGTGCAATTTATAAATTAAGGTCAAGAGATACATTAAGACAAATATTTAAAGAAATTAATATTTTAACATTTTCGTCACAATATATATGTATATGAAAATCTTGTATATGTTAAGAGAAATATATATTCATTCGAGAAACATTGTGACCGACATAATGTCAATACAAGGAGCAAAAATCAATTAGCTGTACCTTTTAGTAGACTTAGTAAAGTTAGTAAGTAATTCAGAGGTCAATGTGTGCGCTTCTACAATAAGGTTCCCATGGATATACGGAATCTTCCGCTTAATAAATTTAAACTTATTATAAAACAAAAATTATGTAAAAAGGGATATTATAAAATTTCAGACTACATTAATGAAAGCAATCCATGGGATTAAACGGCTCCTCTACACGATATATAAAATTGTTGGAACCTTTCTAGATTGTAAATGATTGATTGAAAAGAGATAAACCCTCCGAGTTTCTCGCTAGCTCTTCTTAGTAGTGGTCGTGATCCGAGCTAGTGGTAGTTTAAAAAACAAATGACGTTCATAAGTGCATATTGTATTGCCTACATGAATAAATAATTTTCATTTCATTTCATTTCATTTCATTTCATTACTCGGTTTGGTTGGTGGTAGGGCATTTTAAATGTCCGCCTGGCTACCTATCCATCTTATCTAAATCTGCCGCCAAATAGAAATGTTAATAGCATTGTTGTGTTCCGGTTGTTAGAGATAAGATAGCCAGGCCCCAAATGTGTTGGGGTTTCCGGGTCAGTACGCTTCCACCTTCGACCTCATCTTCACGTCACATCAGGTGTGATTGAGGTCAAGTACCAACCCGTTGTGCATAAGAAAATATTTTTTTTTATGCAAAATCTAAAGTGGAAGTACGGTAATTTTCATTTCATACAGCTCTTAAATATTGAAATACATACCATAAACCCTTCACAGTCGCCGTATTTATAGAATAGTGAGACCCTGGTAGATAATTCTAGATAATACTAAGAGTATAATTGCCCCACAGCTACAGACCCTTAACAAGAAACGCATCGGAGCGATCACAGCAACCTGGGGCACGTTCTTAAGTGATATCTTCTGCAACGGGCAGAGCTATCTGGATGTCCAGGTCACCTTCCCCCAGGATTTGGATGCGGAGTACAAGGCTACTGTTATTGGTATCTGCATGTATATTGTGAGTACACAGTTCAAGAGTGCTGTGTGGTGTCAGCACATACCAAACCGTCTCTTCCCGTGGTTGTCGTAAAAGGCGACTATGCACTGAGAAAAAAAGTAGGTTGCAGATACGTAATCCGTAACCTAATATTAGAGACGCGCCGACACACTAACTTTTAGGTAAGGGCAACCGAGAGCGCTTGGTATGTCGATATAACCTAGTAATTAGGTTAACTATTTAATTTAGGTTTTTTGTGGTTTTTACCTAGTTGTTATGTTACCGGATATTTACATTATTTAATAGGTATTTTCTTTTTAACGTAGAAATTAGTTACTTTAATCTTTACCTAATAATAACGTTATGAGACATTTACCTATTAATTGTGTTTCCTTGTTAACCTAGTAATTAGGTAAAGTACATTCACCTGATAATTACGTTATGAGGCATTTACCTATTAATTGTGTTTTCTTTTTAACCTAGTATTAGGTTAAATTCCCTTTACATAGTCATTACGTTATGAGACATTTACCTATTGATTACGTGTTTTTTTAACGTAACAAATATCTTAATTTCACATAGTACTCGGGTACAGCTACCTAATGAAAAAGGTATATCTTACCATGTTGCTTGGTGAAGTGAAACTTATGTTGGGTAAAACCCACCCGTTTTTTTGGTGTCGTTAACCTACCAAGATGTGAATTTAAAAATTAGATTAGGTAATGCATAAGCATTTCATAAATGATTTATACCTAAAGCTCGGTTAAAGGTACCTTTTGTTTAGCTAACGGTTACAGTATTTCTCGATATCGTTAACCTATCGGTGTGAGGGTAATACGTAGAAATGATCGATTTAAGAGGTATCAAATATCTAGTTAATAGGTAGCAATAAACCAACAAATAATCGATATAGGTTTTTTATACCTACTATCTAAGTGAATTATATATAATGCTCAGTTAAAGGTACCTTTTATTTAGGTGATGGTTACACTATTTCTCAGTATCGTTAACTTTCGGGGTGAGGGTAATACGCAGATTTACCGATTTAAGAGGTGTCAAATATGTAGTTAATAGGTACCAATAGACTAATAAATAATCGAGATAGGTATGTTATACCTATTATCTAAGTGAATTATATGTAATGCTCAGTTAAAGGTACCTTTTGTTTAGGTGATGGTTACACTATTTCTCGGTATCGTTAACTTTCGGGGTGAGGGTAATACGCAGATTTACCGATTTAAGAGGTGTCAAATATGTAGTTAATAGGTACCAATAGACTAATAAATAATCGAGATAGGTATGTTATACCTATTATCTAAGTGAATTATATGTAATGCTCAGTTAAAGGTACCTTTTGTTTAGGTGATGGTTACACTATTTCTCGGTATCGTTAACCTATCGGGGTGAGGGTAATACGTAGAAATTACCGATTTAAAAGGTATCAAAAATCTAGTTAATAGGTAGCAATAGGTTAATAAATAATCTAAATAGGTATTTTATACCTATTATCTAAGTGAATTATACGTGATGCTCAGTTAAAAGATGCCTTATGTTTAGTTGATGGTCACCCTATTTCTCGGTATCGTTAACCTATCGGGGTGAGGATAATACGTAGAAATCACCGATTGGAAAGGTATCAAATATCTAGTTAATAGGTAGTAATAGACTAATAAATAGTCAAATACAACGTATTGTGTTAGTATCCGGAAACCTTATAAGTGGACAAATTAACCTATTCGATAGGTATTAAGCATTTTTGTTAATGATGCAAAAAATGGGAGATATATTGCCTTTTTAGCAAAGTTCCCCTTTTGTGCACCATGAACAAATATACTTTCTACCTAATAAACAGGCTAATTTGTCCATTTAAAAAGTTACTGGTTACTAACTATAAGGAGAATTTTTGACTATTCACTTAGCTATCACTACCTGGCAATTAACAACCTTGGCGGATAATCATGTCCTATGGGATTTATATAACTACAATTTATCGTGTACACTAGGTAAACAATGACAAATTAATAAAACTATATTCACAATCAGTAATTTCAACGTTCTAAAAGACAATAGTCTTGAGAGACAAAAACAAATAAGTATTTCTAAAAACTATTATATTTATCAAAAGATTACACAGAAACACACAATGCAGTCATCTGATTATGGAAATAATTAGTCATAGTTTCAATAAAAAATAAATATAATAAAAGTGTAACTTTCTGATAATTATTATATTTATCAAAAAGTACACGCAGAAACGAAACATTATATAGTTTGGACTACACAGGTCTGAATCATAATAATCATAATGTTATTTTTACTCCTAGTTAAATATTTCTAAAAGTATACACTTAGGGCTAAAATTATGGGAATGCTCAACATTTAGCCATACAAGTTAACGTATTTCTGGGTTTACATTTTAGACAAGGTAATAAACTGACAATGGTTTGGAACCTTTTTTGCACTATTCTTTAGCTAAGATGTCAAAGATTGAAATGATATGCTATAAAAGGCGATTAAGAGCATATTTTGTGAGGATAATTATTAAAATGAACTCCTTCCATTCCACGTCCATAGAAATTGCAATAAATTTCTACGGACTAGGAATTGCAAGTTGATTTTAATGAAAGTACTTGGTTCGAAAACTTTGGAGGGTGAGGGTATCCATAAAACTTAGCTGTTCCATTTAAAAAATTTGTACCTACCGATGAAAATGTACGGCAGATTTTTTCCACATTACGGACTTGCCCCCATAGTAAAAGTTATTTATATTGATGGATACTTTCACCCCCTGAAGTATTCTGAAGCATCGCCGTTGTACAATTTAATTGTTATTAAAAATTATTATATTTATCAAAAAGTACACAGAAAAAAACACTTTCTAAAGTTAGAGCTAAACTAATCATGATGTCATTTTAACTGCTGCCTGTCCTTTATGCAATGGATTAGTTCATTGCTCAGATGGCTGACTTTATATGTGTATGTATTGAAATTGGTGCACGTGCTAAATTCCGAACAAAATAGAAACAGCAAAACAAGAAAAGAGCGTCAGCACATTCTATCTAATGTAGTCAAATTATGTATGATGGGCAAGCTATTTGGGTAGTGAGTTCTACTCTACTCACTAATTGTGTTCTGATTTCTGGTTCGACCATGGAACGGAGTTTTACTTTGACTCAAATTCATCATTTTAATCGTGCCTATTAGTGCCACTAATCCCAAGAATTTGTGCCTTATACTTTTGAGTAACAAGGGTACGATTGTGGTTGGGCTGGGGATCGTAGTTCCTGGCTCGACTACAAGCAGATCTCGTCCAGCCAGGAAATACGAACCCCAGACCGACACACTAATAGGCACGATTAAAATGAAGAATTTTGCCAAACTAAACCCGTTTCGTGTCGTGGTCGGGCCAGGAATCACAACACCATTGCGTTACATTACCTATTTTTCAAGGGTCCGTCTTAAAATGACTCTTGAAGAGAGACACAATAAAATACAAACACTAAGGGTAGCTGCCGGGAACTTACTCTGCAATATTGAATTAACCCTCTACAGTACCTTCGTAACAACGCCGGATAAAAGGTTTAGTGTGTGGTCACGTATTTTTCAAGAGCTCGTCTTAAAATGACTCTTGAAGAGAGACAAAAAATACAAACACAAAGGGTAGCTGCCACGGAATATACTCTGCAATATAGAATTAACCCCCTACAGTACCTTCGTAACAACGCCGGATAAAAGGCTTAGTTTGCGGTCAGGTATTTTTCAAGGGCCCGTCTTAAAATGACTCTTGAAGATAGACAAAAAAATACAAACACAAAGGGTAGCTGCCACGGAACATACTCTGCAATATAGAATTAACCCCCTACAGTACCTTCGTAACAACGCCGGATAAAAGGCTTAGTAAAATGACTCTTGAAAAGAGACAATACAAACACAAAGGGTGCTACGGAACATACTCTTTGGATCGACCACCTACAGTACATTCGTAACAACGCCGGATAAAGTAAGGTAAGCATATTGCTGTCTATTTAATGTAAATAAATCAGCTTACTCTTTAGTAAGTCACTATGGGTAGCACAGTAATTGTTCTGTGATACAGCATAACGACAATTTGAGAATGCTACTTATTATGTATTACTGGGTCAATAGTTTTTATTATAATCCGTAAAATTTATGCCGGTTGTCGCATCTTATTCACGGACGCAATGACAAAGACATCCATATCTAATTGTATGGGTATCGCTATTCCGAGTAGTGCACAAACGGCCCAAGTTAACATTCAGGGCATGTCTGACCTGCAGCGATTGGTGGTGGGAGCAACTGTAAAGTAGATGAACGTAACTAGCAAATGAGAAACTTCTACATATTTAGTACACAACGTGAAAGATACAATGAATTGAATGTCCATAACTTTCCATTTACAGATTTTTCAGAGCACATCATCGGCATCAACATAGTCAATAAATACAGTACACATTGTTTAAGATTTGGATGATGCAATAGCATTAGAAAACAGTGCGAATTAAAATATTCATTTTATGTATTTACGAAGTACCTAAGAGACAATCTTGTTAGAAGTACTAATTTAAGGTTAGTGGTCCATATACAATATCAATCGTCTGAGTTTAAAATGCACTGAAGAGAGTTCAAAAACAATTTAAGCAATAGAATTTCTCATGGTCACGTATAATCTGCAATTCGACAAGCACGACAAGGTATTAGGGCGAGGAAAAGGCAAATTACTTAATTTTAAATATGTTAACTCCTCAGTCACATCAATTTCATAAGCATGAAAATGTATATCAAAATAATTAGTGTTGAATTGAACACATTCAAGAAATATTTCCCCGGTATTCTGTTGCAGATATATTGCTTTTACCTGAACAAAACATGGATAATTGTATTCTTGCTTGTTTAACTCCGTGCAAAGGATATCGTTAACGTGGTAAGTGTAGTTGTTGTAAGTAACATACTTTATAAGATGCAGAATTGACTCAGATGGGAGATTAAAATTTAATTGAACAGATTCCAATGCGCATTTATTTAAAGAAGTTAATTTACTGTATTTAAATGTACTCGTGTTATTATGACAGAAAAAGAAATTACTCAGCTGAAGTTGTATTCTGTTACTTATTGATTTACAAATATTGACACGACTAGCTACCGTTCGTGCTATTGTTTTGCCAATACGATGTTTAGATTCATAACGCATCGACCACAAATTAACTAATGGACCAAATTTTAGCATCATATTTGGGTAATGTACTAAATTGTGAAATTTAGGTTGCAAGCCGTTTTGTGAAAGTTCCATGTACAAGGAATTGAAATCAGCAATGATATGTGTAAGTATGAAACAAATCTTTGGATACACAGCATCTGTCATGACTATGTCTACGATTTCACGAAGAAGGAGATATAATTTATAATAGTCGTCATCGAAATTGATTTTAACACCGACCAATAAAGAAAAGTATGTAACAAAAACTAAACATTCACTAGACGACATCTTCCACTGGACAGAATTGGATTTCCAAGATAATGCAGGCGGTTTTGAATTGTTATCGTAGCCATAATCGAATTCTATTACACGCTTATTTAAAAAATCCAAAGTAAAGAATTTTTTATTCAGAAGTCCGTTAATAATCAAAGTCATGGAATACATACAGATACCTTCGAATAAATCATGCATGCAATCAACAGCAATTTGTTGGAAAATATCAAAATTGTCTACTAATAGCCACACACTTCTTTCCTTAATACCCGTAAGCGAATGATTACCAATATTCAAATCACTTTCATAGTTATTCATGTCTCTAAACAATGATGGATTTTCATATGTTTGTACTGAAGTTATTTCCTTAGGCGCTTTACAAATTCTACAATGGTAATTTGCCCTAAAACTTTCCACAAAACCTAACATAGAGTGCAAGCCCAAGTTGTCACCGAGTAATAACCCCAATTTTATTTTTACAGTGCCTTTAAACTCAGACGTATCAACAGTAATTCCTTCGTTCCCTATGAAATTCAATTCCTCGATTAACGCCGCAAAAATATGGCGGTTTCCATGTTTACTTCGATCTGAAGAATGAAAGAGCAAAGCCAAAAATATGTATTTAAGTTGGGAAGCAAATCTCGGAGGGAAAGTAGCTAATGCAACATAAACAGCTCCTAATTTATGTATTCCTGCGTGACTCCCTAACGGATTACCAGTCTCGAAATCATCAAAAAAGAGAAGAAGTGGGTATGTTTTTTCAGCATTTTTCTCACTGATCAATACATTTTTCCAGAGGGGACCCTGGTGAAAATTTATTAAATGAGGAAATTGGTTACAGGTTTCTATGTACAGATCCATCTCGCCAATAAATCCAGGGAGAGAAAGTAATTTTTGGAAAACACGTCTCAACGGAATCATTTGAGCGGTGGAAGGAACGATCGCAGGATCACGTCCTCCGTGCCCTGCATCTAACCTACTTCCTATTACTACTGTCTTTGGCTCTATAAAAGTACCTAAATCAGAGAAAAACTTTTGTCGCTTATACTCAGTACTAAATTTGTTAGTAGATAGTTTAACAGTTGCTGCAAAACGATCAACAAATGCTTTCAGATGCTGACAGTCACTGCCCGATGCGGTTAGCACATTTAACTCTTGATTCAAAGCGCGATTTAAACTAACATTAACAAATGTGTCAAGTTCTCGAAAAAATACCTGGCTTGTTTTTAGTGTAACTGTAGGGTCAGAATGAAGTGTACTCGACATATGTGCCAATTGATTTACTAAAATGTCTCCAGGCTGTGAGATTTTTTCAATAATATTGCTTTGGGGTGTATTTGATGTAGATGAAAAGGCCGAATCTAAAGTAGTATTAACTATAGATGTAGTTCCGGCTAAAACTTGTGAACTTACTGAATGACATCTGATAAGATGTTTTTGTAAAGAACTAGAATTATCAAAAAAGCGAAAACAATCTATTTGCCCACATTGGAAACCTACGTTATTTGCTGGAATTTCAGGACACGGTAACCTTATATGTGTCATAAATTGAGACATTAAATAAAATTTTAATTGGCAATAATAGCAAGTTAACATTTTGGTGTCTAAGTAGTAGTATCTCGTGTTTTAAGTGACGAAATAATCTGATTTACATTTAGTATAATTTTATCATTAGGCAAGGTTATATTATAAAAAGCTTTTTGTAACAAGAGCCAAACGTGTTCACACTCCAACGGATATTCCAAATCAAAAGCAAAGAATGCCTTGAAACATAGATCGATTGCGTCTAAAATATTGTTAAAACGATATAATGGTTCATCTATAAACACATATGCGCTTGTTACATTCGCCCATGTCGTACCAATGGCTATAATAAAAGGTTGAAGCTTCAAGTTTTTGCCTTTAGGAATATTTTTACGCTCTTCGACGGCTTGTTCTGCCTCTGCCAAAGAGGAAGACAATAGAACGAAGGCGCGTGAGGCCTCTGCTCTTGAAGCTCGTCCTCCTCGGTTGCCCACTTTTCCACCGCTTGAGAATAAGTACGGCAGTACAAGAAGTGCTGCTGTCAGATCTTGATTGCCTTCTTTTCCTAAAATTGAATTAAATAGTTAACTTTATTCCATCAAAAACATATATTATGTAAAATAAGAGACCAACTTCTCATTCAGCTGCCTTTTAGACCTACAAAAGAGTTGAAATCTAGATCTTTTGCAAAGTTATCAAGAGCTCCGTGTTTAAATAAAGTCGAAATACATTGTCATATCTTTTTACAACTCTTTCCATCAAGCCGTTAGTGATGAGCCCGTATCAAAGAAATATACATACATTCGAAAAACATTACCCTAATGATGATTACTTACAATGTTAATTGAGTTTAAATTAAAAAAAATAATAGATTAAAGCACCACCACGTATTTCGGCTTTATTTAAACACAGAGCTCTTGATAACTTGGCAAAAGATCTAGTTTTTAACTCTTTTGTAGACCTAAAAGACAGCTGCATGAGAAGTTTGGCTTCTTATTTTCAAGCAAATTTAATAATTTTCTAGAAGGAGTCTTTTATAGAGATAAGCTCGCCTTTTGTATGTTTCAAGTATAGTTCTTCTATGTGTTCATTATGTGTATGTACCTATACTATATGCAGTAAAGTTTTTAAATTAATAATATGATCAAAATATTGAAGCTGTCCCGACTCACACTTGACTAATTTCTTTTATGTATGAACAAGCTGCTCGTAATGTGTCAAAGACAACGGTATCAATATGTCACTTCAAACAAGTTTCTAGAAATTTACTAACATAATATCATTACTGGAAAAGGTTTCGAGATAAGTTCGCCTTTGTATGTTTTAATCATAGTCCGTATATGTATGTTTATTACTTGTATATTTATATGCAAATAATGTATTGAATGAAAAAACAATAATTAATTAAAAGATGGCGGCCATCCCGACTCACTCTTGACCAATTTCTGACTTTTCCTTTATTTAATACTTGTAACATACCAAAAAGTGTCAAGGTCAACTAGATGTGGTCAAACTAAAGGTTTTGATGATTTGTCAGTGAGTGCCATAAACTGCATTTATTGAGGGTCCATATCTGTAGATCTATTGAAGTTACGGTTTTGAAAATTTGAATATTATGTGAAGCATATCAATAACTGAATAAAATAGTACATGTGTATGTCAAATAGTTATTAGAATAGAGGAGGGGGTGTAAACGTGGCTCGAAATGATTCGTGTAAATGGTGCACGGCATACACCGGCCGTTTTTTGTTTTTTGAGAATTCCCGTACACTTCGATAAGACACTACAATTAGTCCCCAGCGGAGAGTTTGTCTGAAAACAAGGATAAATAAGTTGCTACCTACCCGAGTCATAAAGATGTAGAATGTTATTGACATTTTCCTTCTGTTTCTGGTCTTTGAAAGCAGCAACTTTCTCCCGTGCTAACTGTATAATATTTTTATCATATTTTTTTATCTCAATAGCAAGAGAAACTGATGCAGTTGATGAAGATGACTTTTTGAAGTCTATATCTATCTGGAAATAAATACTTAAATTCAGGAATCCTAGAATATTCATGAATGTAATTTGATTTGATGAACAGACTGCAATTTATGCCTACCAATTTTGTAGCAATGGTTTGGTTTCGTAACACTGGAAATTGTTTTAAATAATCTGTTGTAGACAACTGCTTCCTCAATATATTAAATCGCTCTGTCATGGTTTTCCCCCACGCATCCAGAAGGTAATCAGTCGTATCAGGTTCTTGAAATGCTTCTATTAACTTCAGAGAAATCTCAATATCAGGGTCTGGATTTGTAGCTGTGAAATTACAATGAATTTAGACTAATTTTTCACTGCCATTTGCAAATTAAGGTACAACTATTGTGATACAACTTACAATTCTAAACGGCTTAGGGCCTGCGCAGATGACTGACTTTTTGTCCGTGGCAGTCCGCGCTACGAGTGTTACTAAAAGCGATGGAGGCTCTCTCCGCTTTTTTTACTCACACAGAATGCGCGACAGGCCACGGACGAAAAGTATCTCGTTTGGCAGGCCTTTAATCGCAAAATGCTATGGTTTAATGATTTCTAAATCATTTATTAAAATAAAATATTTTTTATTTTACGTTGTGACTTACAGTCGTTATTATTTTGATAAGTTGGCATTTTGCGACTAACTAAAACCAAAAACACTCACTTGAACTACATTCGGAGATGTTTCTTGATTGTATTGGTTTTTCTCTCTTTTTATATGGAATTGAGTTCGATTCTCTAAGTATTTTGCGATAATTATTCCACCTGTCCCAAAATACGCCATAATATCTTCTAGTTGGAGACGGGACACTTCTAGCGCGTGTCGATGATGTGGCTGATAATGGTGCAACTGAATAAAAATAAAATGTGATATCTTCTTCAGGAAACACTTGGACGGCAAAATTAGCCCATTCTTGAAGTGTTCCTGGTTTAATTAATCCACTAGGAGTAATTTGGACTAAATGTGATACAACTGCTTTCGCCACAACACTACGCTGAGGTTTCGTCAATTTCTTCAGTGACAATAAATATTTTAGTGCTTTATCTTTCTCAAGTAGTTTATATAACGAGTTATGTTTGACTGCATCACTTTTGCTTTCAGTATCTGTCAGAGTTCTGAAAAATATACAAAATATCAAGTTTTACATGATCCCAGATAGATGAAATCCTTGAAAGATTAAATAGAAGAAAAAACGCATTTTTTTATTTAATGTGCACTCTTATTATATAATATATTGTGTTTCTGATGAATGCAAAAATACTATAACGCATACTTTTCATTTACAATGTTTTCCATTGTTTCTATGGCATCATCTAAATCTTCCGAGTCAAACAAGGAAGGTGTTGTATTAGACTCTGTTGATGCCGACGGTGTGCTCTGAAAAATCTGTAAATGGAAAGTTATGGACACTTAATTCATTATACATTTCACGTGGCCTGGTGTACCTAAATTATGTAGGTTTTTTTCACGTGCACGTTACGTTCATCGACTTCACCCCTTACACCCACCACCACCAACCGCTGCAGGCCAGACATCCTCAGGGTGGTAACATCAAATTAGATTTTCGCACGGCGGTGCGCTAGCCAACCTCTCAAAAAAAAAACAGGCGATTTTGTATGTCCGTGCACTATTTACAAGAACCATTTGATATATTAATGTCTAAAAAATGGCATTTTTATCACTGACCAAACACACAATCCACTAACTGATAAAACCTGATCCACTTCTAGATTTTGAAACACGAAATTTGGCATCCAGGGAAAAATCAATAAACAGAGAATCATTACAATTTAAAATATTTTTAAAATGAGAAACAAAAAGTATAAGGAAATAACACAAAAAGAAAACTATACCACATAAAGCAGAAAAAAAGTCAAATTTTAGAGATATGATGATACATAATAATAATTTCTGTACAAAAAGTAATGACATCACATCAAAAACAAATGTGAAAATGAGAGCCAAGTTCAATATTAAGCATACATGGTCGTGTCCATTGAGATCTAATCAAGCTCGTGACTTGGCTAGCTATTACCAAAATACCAAATTTTTAAAGGAAAATATAAGGCCGATATGATGATGATTATGAAGACATATGTCAACCTAGCCATGTAACTACAGTTATCTTGCATAGGTATGGCATAAAGAAGATAAAGTTGATTATTAAAATATAATATAACCTGTATGTGAAAACTAGTGAAGGCAATTCATGAGCTTGGCACCCATTTAGATCTCAATTCTTTTGTCAGCGAAGTAGACAACCATGGGTATTCTTAATATTGAATTTGTCTCCCATTTTACAGCGTGTTTTTGATGAGATAAATAACTCTATCCAAATAGCTACTCCACCCTACATTACATTAGAATACACCATACCCTACCTTATTTTCTTGTTTCCACTGTTTCCATTTTGTTCGGAATTTTGCACGTGCACCAATTTCAGGGATTAGTATGGACAAATCATCTTCCACAAGATGATGTAGTGTTTCCACATCCACATTTTCTTCTATAAAATAAAAGCATGTACTAAATGAGTCATGAAAATAACCAATATTTCAGATTGTAGTGTTAGAGTCACCCGGATTATGCCTAAAAATAAGTGCTGTCTTGTTAAGCTTCAATAAATCTATTATCATTTGGTTAAGTAAAAGTTATCAAATACTTCCAAATGACAGATGCAGTGCTATCATTGGAGAGTCTAGTAGTACAACACAGAAAGCCTTCGACTTAGGTCACAGACCTTATAAGGCTACACCGCGATCCAAGATTGTTGTTTAACAAAACAATAATTATCAAAAACCTAATTACAAAAATTAAAAGCAGAAAAATGGAATATATACATTATTATAAAAATATAATTATTAGTGATATGTATCTAAATATGCTACAGCTATAGCATATTTAGACTCGGTGTTAATTGTTACATAACTACAATTGTAAAGGGGAAACTGAAAAGTGTTTACAGTCAATTTCTCCATAACTACCTACATAGATAACCGAAAATTACAAACCGATCTTTCATAGATTACATGACGCACAATACAACTATTCATAAAAACAATGAAAAAATCCTGTTTTAGGTAAAATATGTAACTATTGCATTCTTTTTATATAATTTCATCATGTCCGTCGTTCTCTGTCTGTCTGTCAGCGGCTCAGTTAGGAGACTCTTAGAATACTATAAAGTGTTCATAGTTATAAATATATAAATAAGAGCAAAAGTTTGTAATAAGTATAAAAAGGAAAGCAGTCTTTGACACTTACCTAATAAGTGTCAATTTATTTTAGTACAATCAGAATGCATTATTTATTGCTATACAAAATGATATGAGTCGAATGTAAACATTAATCATTTCCACCCTGCATACAAGCTAGCTTATTTTCCAAGCCCGTATAAGAAAATCCCTACTATTGAAGATAGAGAAAAACACTCTAAAGAACCATATAATTAACCATATAAATAACGACCTGTTTGGTGTAAGTGGTCAGAAACTCTGACTGCTGTACCAAAAGGTTGTGGGTTCGAATCCCGCTAGGGGTATATATTTGTATGATAAATACGGATATGTGTAGCCAAGTTATGTTTCATTTATATATATGTATTTATTTACAAAAATAAAAAGTATTTAAGTAGTACATCAACCATCCGGTATCCACAACCAAGCATTAGTTGCTTACAGTGGAACTCGATAGCGCTGTGTACAATGTCCAACAATATTTATTTATTAAAAAAATTATAGGTAGTTCTCTAAAGTTGAGCGCATGTGGAGCATTTTTCTCTATCTCTTATAATTTGAGATTTTCCCAAAGAGGCTAAAACAAACCACCCTGTATATACAGCAGTACTTTTTACACACATAGCAAGAAACGAAGACAACCATGACCCATAACCACCGATATTAGTGAAGACAACATGCCATGCTAGAATCATATCAAACAAACCGTCTCTTAAGGGTGGCTGTAGTGTGGTTAAGACGTTTCATCCTATGCAATTATTCAGGTCATTTTGAATTGCATTCTGTTCTCCATGCTATAATAATAATAATAATGGTAATGTAAAATATCAAACTATAAACCATAGAACAGTAATTTATAGTTATATTCATAACTAGAGTTAAATATCTCAAGCAGCTATCTCAGTATAGCTCATGTGAACTTAGTTTGAGTTCGAACAAATAAATGTCAAATCATATGACTTCAGAAAACCACTGTAACTTTTTAGGCAGCTGGACGAGATAAATTGCCGCTTTCTTCTGGCTCATACAAAAACCTACCAACAAAAAACAGTAAACATCTATACACTAATATTAGTTTAACTGCGAAATTGCCATCTTGTATAGAGGATTTTCAGAAAACTGTATTTATTATACAACATACTAACATATTATATAACATTTTTTTCGGGATTGGCTCATTAAGTTCAGCAAAATTGTGAGTGTAAGTAATTAAGTTTAATCAGCACCATTAGTTTAAAAAATGAAAAACAGATGTTATTAAAAAACTTAAATAAGTACCAAATCGGACAACACCACCTCTTTTCTAGCCTATTTCTCAAAGATTAAAATCACTTTTTCACTTCTTCACCAATATAGTCAACTTTAGAATAAATTAAAAATCTGTGAGATATTTGCAAAATTACAGGATTTCCTATAAACAAAACCATTAGTCAGAATTTTTCGCCAATTTCATAGTTAGACCTATATTATGAAGAGAAAATATTTGTTTTTTTATGTTTGTTTGGTACAAATGGAGGTGGTCAGAGTGACTTAGTGATTATTGAGAGTGATTAGTTCAACTGTGCAGTGCGAGTAGTGTCCAATACTGTTTAGCTGCTGCCGCTTGTTGTTGGGCATCGAACAGCAACTATGGACGAACAACCTCAATAAGCACGCTTGCATTTCATGTTTTAGATACCTACTCCTGCACGAATTAATGGCTTGGTCCACTTTGCCCTTTTTTCACCAAATACAAGCGTCCCTGCAAAGTCCTAACCAACTAACAAAGCGACGCTTGTTTAATGCCAGCTGCTCACGGCACGTGATATCAGGAGTCGCGCCGCGCCCGCTCGCGCCTTGTGAAGACAGGAGCTCAGCGCGGCTCGGGCTGGCGCGTCCGATCCGCTAAGTGTCGGTAACTTCAAAGACGCGGCGCGGCGCTCGTGGGGGCGCAAACTTTCGCATATAAACATAGCAAAACGGCAATGTGTAAGCGCACTTTGAGGCCTGTGTGAGTACAGGTGGCGTTTGGGGTGCAACGCGAGCCTCGCGCGCGGTTCGTGATAACACGCGCCGTGAGAAGCAGCATAAAGCGTGTCCAAACGTGTTTAGAGCAGGCACGCGGCGAGTGAAGGAGGACGCGCGGGACGTAGCTGCAGAAAAATAGGCCAAGATTTTTACCTACCTACTCGCACTACTCAATTGCGGTCCACGTGTTTAGTCCACTGAACACCTACATTCATCCAACATCACCTGCACTCGCACTCAATTATAATAACCTTTGCACTAATCAAAGGGAAGTTAGCCTTTAGGTAAACGATCGTAATACTGATTAGATTTTACCTATTAGTACGTTTCGGAAACTACTGCTAATTGAAATTTACCTAATTATTAGATTGTGGGAACTCACTAACTACATTTTACTTTAATCCTTAAAACAACAACCACGTGTTGCGTAGGTCTGAATCTAACCTGAATGCAGAAAAATTCGATGCCTATTTCTAAATTACGCACTGAAAGTAACTACTACCAACATAAAAATCATAAAAATGTACAAACCTAGAAATTTTGTGACATATTTGGCTGGCAGCTCCCATTCTTCCAATAATATGGTTAAATCCATGGTTCTGGAAGCACAGACAGCAGTTGCATCCTCCACAGTTCACGCACAGTAACAAACAAGCAAGGCAATTGCAGAATGCATGCAGACAAGTGACGGAAGTATGGTGCTAGCGGCCGACGCGGACGGGCGGACGGAACAAGCACCAGTGTTGCCGGCAGTCAAACAAGAAAAAGTCCGAAACTCAATTTCTTATTTACCCGTTTTTACCCAACTGCCTCGGGCAAGAGGATAATGTTTTTCGGGTATATGTATATAAGTATGTACTTATCTATTATATGTATAAATCGAAAGGTTCACCAAACACGAAATTTCGAAAACTACTTAACGAATGTCGATCTGAGATCGATTAATGAAAAAATCTATCTAATTAAAAAAAAATGATTTTCAGAATCGATCTCGAACAGTGAATCGATCTACTGGATCGATCAAAATTCCTTCGAATCGGACCGATTCACTCTTGTATTGTCGGTTACATTAGCGTAAGTGATGCTTTAAGTAAAATGTATCCTTCGTATTACTTACTTCCTTTCTTCCTAATGTCCTGATTGAGAGTAAACATCACCCTGATTGTAAAGTGTGAGAAGAACACATTGACAGCGTAGGTAATTTTTACACGTTTTCGAAAGCGGGCATAAAAGAGCAACCCTTCTAGTTTCTTGCTGGTTCTTCTCAGGGGAAAGTTGTCTTTTGAACAAGCAGTAGCATAAAATGTAAAAGTTGATTGAATAAAAAAAAAGTGTACCGTGTGTATCTACAAAATAAAGCATTTTTTGACTTTGACATTGATAGCAAAAAATGAAAAACAAATCGATTAATCGAAAATCGATAGGATTCTTGACAGGGCATTGTAAAGTGACCCACGTGCTTTTTCTTATATTTTGCTTTTATTGTTCAATCGGACTCTTGATTCATAATAGTGTAAGTAGTATATTGTGTAGCAAACGTCGCGGACATTGTTCTATAATCGGAAAATGTAATATAAAACCACAGATCCAGATCCAGATTCCAGATCTTCCAGAATCGATTCCTACCAAAGCGTTCGATTGAAATCGAATCAAAATCAAAGAAAAGATTAATATAGGCTAAAACCAAACAAAAAAAAATTAATATTGGCAGTTTTTTTTTTCGATTGACATTAACGATTTTTTTTTTTTTTAATATGAGAGGGCGGCAAACGAGCATGCGGGTCACCTAATGGAAAGCAATCACCGCCGCCCATGGACACCCGCATTGACGATTTAAAAATGTATCGCTACCTATTAGGTAATGGATAGTAGTTTTTTTAGCTATTTGAAAAGTTTTGTTTACATTTCAATGCTTGCGAATGTTCAGTTCTTTTCGCTTCTTTTCGGACAAGATAGGATAAAATAAAATGTTTGTCTCAAAATTACGCTAAATTACCCGGCAGTCAAAAACCTTCTCTAGTCTTAAATTACCTGAAATCGGGTAAAAATATCCATTGCGCTTGCACAATACGGTTGGATGGCTCCACCCACTTTGAGCGGTACGGACAGCAGCGCGTAGACAGAGACTTATTCTCTGTCTACGCAGCAGCGTCCCGTGGGTAGGTAGGCACTAGGCTAGCTAAGTACGTATGTGCAGACAAGGGTTGTCACAAAATAAAATATCATCTGACTTCTACATGAGAGTGATGGATGTTATTATAATGAATAATGTATTATAATTGATATTTATACTGTATGCACATTTACTTTGTTCGCTCGAATGACAATGACTATTAGCACGACGACACCACCACTATCAAACCGTCGCGCGATGGTGTCAAGTAAGAATTTTTGCGTTACGTGGTACGACTGCTAAAATGCGAACGTTACCTATCCACACCAATTGATAGGATCGACCGTCTATACGGTCAATCGTCGGTGAATTTTGATTAAAATTTTTACCAACCTTTGGGTTGATCCTTGATGGACAATCGATCTATTGGTGTAGTAGACAGACTTCTTTGTAATAGTTAGTATTCTTTGTCCTTACGTCGTGCTGCCGACCGTACATTATTTTTATTTACATCATTTTATAAAATAAAAAATCATGTTATTTTTTTATTTTGCATAATTTCAAGTAAGAGCCCTTAAAATTATATTTTATTAGAGATGTTTACTTTTAACCGACAAATATTTTAGAGACTATTCTTAGAAGATTCTATCCTTTTGTTGCATAATCATATAACCATAGACTTTTATACTACTGCTTTTTTTTACAACTTCTCATCCTTACGTATATATTAATAGGTAGGTAATGATGTTGATTTACAACCATATTCACATATTTTATAGGTTAAGGGTCGATTATTCCTCACTTGGCTTGGTACCAATACCAATATATCGGGACGGACGGCAACTCTATATATACAGGCTTGCCATACGTCCGGATTTAGTCCATAAGTGCATAAGCTTAATGTGTGTTTTTTAATTTAGTAAATCATTAAAATTTCGCATATCTGATTTGACTCTAACATCGCTGGTCTGTCCGGACTTCACTCTAAAATATTATGGCAAGTCTATATGTATATGACTGACTTAGGCCCGTATTAAAAAACCGTTCTCTTGAGATGACCTCAAGTCGATGCTTGAGAATCTGTTGCATATTAAATAAAAAAATGTTATTGAAACGAGACGCGATCTGTCTCAAGATCGATTTATTAATACGGCCCTTACTGTCGTCTGTCTGACGGACGCTTGACTGAGCTATATATTTTCCAAATATCGCCCGCCACTACTATTTATGACAACCCTAAGCTGGAAGCCACGATTTTTACAAGTTTTCGTTTAACTTGCAATGTTTGTTTGGATGTAGCATTGAGCCTATAACATGGTTATAGGCTAGATAAGACATGAACCGATGCTGTGGCCAGGATCGTCTCCTCATAAGGGGAATTCTAATAGTACGGATATCAAATTTTGCATACCTACAGGGTTAGTTTGGATAGTTGGTGACCTAATGCTGCAAAGTTTGGATAGTTGGTGACCTGATGCTGCAGCCAGGATTTCCTACCTTATCAAAGCTTGTTTTTAATTAGGTAGTATTTTTAATGTAGAACTTATTTAAAAATAAACATTTATGGTGATAGGTACCTGAATTTGGATAGCAATAACCTTATGTTAAATTAAATCTAGTTTCTTAACGTAGTAGTAGGTAAGCACAGGAAGGTTGTGCTATATGAAATTAACTTTTATTGCACAGTGATTAGGTAAATTATTACTTATAATATACTTATGTGACATTTATCTACCTAAAAAATTCAGTGATTTGTAAATTGAGTAGGGTTATTTCACTGGTTTCGTTTAATTATAGCGGAGTTGCTAGGTTTCAGACATTAAAAAAAAGGTTTTACTATTTCAATACTACTACTACTATCCCAATTTTTTTTTGCGAATGCTTATGTCACGGCCACAACAATGTCTATATCATAGGACATAGAGATCCGTTTGGATAGGTCCTATTTCTAGAAATAATCTAACTGAAGAATCCAACTCGGATGGGCCGCCTCGTTCGGGGAACTGCGCACCGTCTTCTCGTCCAAAATACCTCAATGCTTAAAGACTAAAGTTTTTAGTCTGGTGACATATGGCACTTAAACGTGGTCTTTCACTATGGATCTCATGAGAAAGCTCAATCAAATTATGGAAAGGGCGATGCTCGGCGTTTCACTACGTGATCGAATTTTGTTACAAATTTGGTTAAATTTGTTTAAGTAGTGATAACCTTGTGATACGTGAAATTAAACTCAGCTGTGTTTAACTTAACGTGTACGAAGGTGGTGCTGTATGAAATTAACGTAATTGCATGGCCACTAGGTAAATTATTACCTATTTAGTATATTGAATACTTGAGATTTACCTACTATGTAGGTACATTTTACGTATATTACGTTATGGCAACCAAGGTTTTGAAATACCCAACGCACTACGTAAAAAGGTAATTGACCATGGAAACCAGAAAAGTTACATTAACGTACAGGTTTATTGAATTTAACCTAATATTTACAAGTACCTCGACGTCGTTTTAATTCAAACCATCGATTAGGTTACTGGTAACTTTTAAATTAGGTATATTTCAAATAGAAAATTGGTACAAATTTGGTTAACTTTATTTAAGCGGTGATAACCTTATGATATGTAAAATTAAACTCAGCTGAAGTTAAATTAGCATACATGAAGGTTGCAATGTATAATAGTAACGTAATTTCGTGGCCACTAGGTAAATTATTATCTATCTAGTATATTGATTACGTGACATTTACCTACCACATAGGTACTTTTCACGTATATTAGGTTATGGCAACCAAGTTTTTGGAATACCAAGCGCACTGCGTAAAATGGTGATTGAACATGGAAACCAGAAAGGTTATATTAACATACAGGTTTATTGAATTTAACCTAATGTTCACCTGTACCTTGTCGTTGTTTTAATTCAAACTATTGATTAGGTTACTGGTAACTTTTAAATTAGGTATATTTCAAAGAAAAAATCGGTACAGATTTAGTTAAATTTATTTAAGCAGCGATAACCTTATGATACGTTAAATTAAACTCGGTTGAAGTTAAATTAGCGTACATGAAGGTTGCACTGTGTAAAAGTAATGTAATTGTGTGGCCACTAGGTAAATTATTATCTATCTAGTATATTGCTTACGTGATATTTACCTACCACATAGGTACTTTTCACGTATATTACGTTATGGCAACCAAGTTTTTGGAATACCAAGCGCACTGCGTGAAATGGTGATTGAACATGGAAACCAGAAAGGTTATATTAACATACAGGTTTATTGAATTTAACCTAATGTTCACCAGTACCTTGTCGTTGTTTTAATTCAAACTATTGATTAGGTTACTGGTAACTTTTAAATTAGATATACTTCAAAGAGAAAATCGGTACAAATTTGGTTAAATTTATTTAAGTAGCGATAACCTTATGATACGTTAAATTAAACTCGGCTGTGGTTAATTTAACGTACATGAAGATTGTGCTGTTTGAAATTAACGTAATTGCGTGGCTATTAAGTAAATTATTACCTATCTAGTATATTGAATATGTGAGATTTACCTACCATATAGGTACTTTTCACGTAAATTGCGTTATGGCTACCAAATCTAGGAAATACCAAGCGCGCTACGTAAAATGGTAATTGAACATGGAAACCAGAAAGGTTACATTAACGTACATGTTTATTGAAGTTTACCTAATGTTCACCAATACGTTGTTGTTGTTTTAATTAAAACAATTGATTAGTTTACTGGTAATTTTTAAATTAGCTATATTTCAAAGAGAAAATAGGTACAAATTTGGTTAAATTTGTTTAAGTAGCGGTAACCTTATGCTACGTGAAATTAAACTCAGCTGTGGTTAATTTAACGTACATGAAGGTTGTGCTGTATTAAATTAACGTAATTGCATGGCCACTCGGTAAATTATTACCTATCTAGTATATTGAATACGTGAGATTTACCTAATACGTAGATACTTGTAACGCATTTTACGTTATGGCAACCAAGTTTTTGGAATACCGAGCGCGCTACGTTAAATTCAACTAAGCAAATTTAAAACAAACGTGAAAATTACCAAAATAATTGTTGAAATACACCTATATGAAGTTAGCATTACCTAATTTTGTCATTAACGTAATGTGCTAGGTTACTTTTAACCTAGTATTTTTCTCAGTGTGGGGTTTTCCATTAAAAAACATGTATAACGTGACAGGGGACGTTTGCATTCCTGTATATTTCGTAAGGTGAACCGGTGGATGTTGTTCCAAGCATTAAACTTTAATGTTTGGGATATCTCTGACCACCTCATTAGGGATACAGGTCGTGACGTTACTTAGTTCAAGTCTTGCAGCGTATTAGGTTAAGAGCTACAGGGAGAGTGATATATTATATTAGAAAAAAATAATGATGCCATTGCTTCCCCGTCTTCGTTGGAGTAAAAAACCAGCCAAGTGTGAGTCCCTGGAGGATGGAGGGTTCCGTACCATTATCATACATGCCACCATGCACTATTAGGGCACAGACTGTTTTCAATGCGAGAGGCTGTCATAATCCACCAAGCGGGCGGATTGGTGAATTTTCGTACCCACCCAAAATATTCTTCGTGGGACCAATACGTTTTATACGCAATATAAAAAAAATAATTTTTTTTTGCGCATAAAATATCATCAATATAGTTTTATAAGGGCGGTGAGAACAAAGTTAAGGCGCGACGACGCCCGTAGACAGAATAGTATTTGTCTACGGCGACGCCACATAATTATAATATATATATATATAGCGCGACGCAATGTACAATCAGTCAGCGCCATCTAGCGGTACACGTGATGAACTAATGGAGAGAACCAAACTATAGTGCGATGCGGCTTTTTGGCGGGATCTCGGCGAGTGAAGTTATAATTTTCTTTATAATTCTTATATTCTGACTTTTGAAGCTTAATAATGGCAGAATATTATGCAGCAAAAGTTAGTGATGGTGTACAAGTGAAGGGAAGTGTAAATTAAAGTGCGTAACGAAACTTTCGGGTTCCCACAAGAAGCCGCCAAAAATCTTTTGTAAAGCATTCTGCCACTTTACTGAAGAATTACTTGACCGTGACTAGACTCTGTATACGCCAAGTATCCGACGAATTACTTGTTTTGACTGAGACTGACTTATAAATTGAAGTAATAAGAGAATTAAGACATGGCTGTATGGGCTTAGATCCCTTTGCCGTTTGCCTTCTCCCAGAGGAGTGAATAAAATGAAAAAAACTATAGCGCGATAAAAAGTGGTGAGCGTCACCTTTGGTCACATTATAACACAAATATCTTTCTACATAAGCGAGACTTATTCATCATACAATCATATGCCCCTAGCGGGATTCGAACCCATATCTTTAGCTATAGTAGTCAGTTTCAAACCACTAGACCAAACAGTTGTTTTATATGATTTTGGCTTGTTATACTCAGTATTTATTGTACTTGATTTCAGGATTACATGCACTACGATTATTGAGGTGTTGGAGACACGGGGTGATATTGACGGCGATTTGTGAAGACCTTTCAAGTTTGCTAAATCGTCATAGAAATATTTAGAATTTTTTTAAAAATAGATCAGAAATAAACATTTATTACGTTAATTTTTTTTGTTTACACAACCGGTTAGCGCTTCTCATTCATATCTGATGTTAAGTGAAGATGAGGCCGAGGGTGGAAGCGCGCTCAACTTGGATCGCCAGACTCGGCTGACAGCCGAAACATAACAATGCCATTGAAAGGGTTTATTCCGTCCAATGGCGTCCTCGTTGGCTATTTTTTCCGAGAATTTGAACTTATTGATAACAACGGTAATTTTTTTAAATAATCGTGAATTCTGGAAATTAACTTACGTCATTTCGAAACACGCTTCACCTAGTAACATTTCATCTATGATGAATCGTCAAATGTTCATTCAAAATTCAAAAAAACATTACATTAATAATTCATTTCACCTAATAGGTACCTTTATATCGTCGGTTAATTACTAAATACGTAAAATCGAAATACGTTTGAGCGAAACATATATACATACATAAAGTCTGTTTCCCGTAGCGGTAGGCAGAGACCACAGACTTCCACTTGCTATGATCCTGACCTGACACACCTCTTTTGCTTCATTCACTCTCATAAGATTGTTCATACATGCTCGTCGGTTTAGGGTAAGCTCTTTTGATCATGGTACGTTCGCCGTGGTCTTCCCCTACCAACACCGACATCCACATTCGCATCGTATAACTCTATCGTAAGTCTTCTTTCATTCATCCTCTCCACATAATCGAAACGCTTCATCAAAATTTTTTTTTATCGATTATTTTAATATTATGAATCCACATGATAGTATAAATGAAATTAGTATTAATAAATAAATAAATATCTTTGCACAAACACACAGCGCCATCTAGGTCCACAGTAAGCATCTAGGCTTGTGTTATGGATACCAGATGGTTGATAAACTACACAAATATTTTTTTATTGTCTCAATGAAAAACATCCATAACTCGGGAACACATGTCTGTATTCATCATACAAAACAGGTCGTCCTTAATAAGTATAAACTTATTATAACTATACTAGCTTCCGCCCGCGGCTTCGCCTGCGTTGGATAACTTTATCGCGGATATGTTTAATTTATTTATCCCGCGGGAGCTGTTCACTTTAGGAGGATAAAAATCCAGAGTATGTTCTACCTATATTCCAAATTTCATCCAAATCCCTTCATATGTTTCGCCATGATTGAGTAACAAACAAATAAACAGACAAACATCCAAACTTTCGCATTTATAATATTAGTTAGATTACATAACTATCTATAAAAAAAGTTTTAGAAAATAACCAACTTTTCACATGTGGTTACTGTTCACAATCATACATACATTCGCCCTTTAACACACCATTTATCCGACTCCATCAAAAACATGCTCCGAGGAGGATCTTCGAGACGCATGAGAGGGACGAGCGGGGGACGGGCCCTCGGTACGACATACCGCAAAGCAAGCCACTTCTCATCTCCGTCGATTACTGTACACATCATGTACCTCACAAATTTTGGCATTAAATATTTTCGCATGAAGAAAGCATTTTCAGTCAGCTACATCATCAACAGTTACATTAGTTAATTCCAGCCTTGGTATCCATAAATTATTATAAATCATTCACTGTAATCCAATAAAGCAGAATAACACCAAGTTTTATGTGATATTTGTCGTAAAATAATATTAGTTATTTCAATTACAACTTTGATGAATAGAACATCGACTCCATTACGTACAAATATGACGCTGAGTCAAATAAGCAATTTTTTACTTTGGAATTTGTCATATATCAGGCATGGGTTCCTTAGTGAGCAAATAGAAACAAAAATAAGTATAATTTATAAAAGGTATACTTATTTGTCTTCATAAAATTAATAAGTATGGTCAGTATTTAGTATTATAATATTAAAACATTAGTTTCATAATCGGTTTTAAGCTGATGGTCTAGTAGCCAAGGCTTTATTTAAAAAAAATTAGTTTCATAAAAAGAATCTTTGAGTGGTGCTTCGGGAATCTGTTTCTAGACGAAACATACATTGCAGCTATTAGTTTTAAGATGAAAAAAAAACGCACATCGATGTATTAAACGTAGTATAAAATGAAGTATAATGTAAGTAATTGTACTGTCCCCTTTTTAAACGACTTCAAAAAAGGAGGAGGTTCTGTATTCGGCGCGTATTTTTTTTTTTTTTTTTTTTATGTATGTACACCGATATCTCCGAGATTTGGCGGTTGATTCACATGGTTCTTTTTGTAAATGAAAGGGGCTACCGTCGAGTTGGTCCCATTGTAATTTCAGCGCAATCGGTTCAGTAGTTTTTGTGTAATCATGGTAAACATCAGAATGGCATTACACATTTAGACGATTTTGTAGTTTTTACACAGGGAAACTAAGTAGATACAGTTTGGGTTTGTATGGAAAAAGTGTAGAGAAGGTCGGTGTGATTGTCAGCAATAAATATGACAAATCGAAGATGATCAGGTCGAGCTGGTACACCCGAACTGCCCATCTAACCTGTAGGAGCGAGAAGGTTCGCAATCGCACAAAAATTATCAGGGAGATTAGCAACCACGGATAAATACTAATAACTTTTTTTAACCGACTTCAAAAAAGGAGGAGGTTCTGTATTATTTATGTATGTACATCGATTAGTCCGAGATTTTTAAGCCGATTTAAGTCGGTGTGATTATCAACAATAAATATGACAAATCGAAGATCATCAAGTCGAGCTGGTACACCCCAAGTGCCCACCTGACCTGTAAGAGCGAGAAGGTTCGCCATCGCACAAAAATTATCATGGAGATTAGCAACCACGGATAAATACTAAAAACTTTTTTTAACCAACTTCAAAAAAGGAGGAGGTTCTGTAATCTTTATGTATGTACATCGATTAGTCCGATTTACATGATTATAAGGCCGTGCCTGTGCGCACGCTGCTCAGCGGACTCCTCGGCAAGCCGGTCGTGTATAAGACCGAGTTTATGCTCGTTCCGTTCGGGAGTTTCCCGACGAATACGTGATTTAACGTAATCTTTCATAGCTACTAGACGTACTCGGCGAGCTTCGGGCGTCTCCTGGGAACGCGAAATTGCGTTCCGTGAGGCATTTTTTTTAAGCCGTAGTACCCTCTCAGTTTCGGTTTCTTTTGACCGACAGTTATTTAAACGAGCAGCACCTTTCATAGGCCTGCCCATATTGGTCAATTAATATATTTTATTATTTTGTAATGTCTGACCAGACACTAAAAAGAATTAAATAAAAAGGATTAAAAAAAAAACGACTTCAAAAAACCCGGAAAAAGTAATTTAATTAAACTACTGCAATAATAATAACTGAAAAGTATAAAATAATAAACCAGAGCAGAATGTTCTTTATAGATAGATGTACACTATTATATATAATGAGAATACAATACAAGTTATATGCTATACAATAATAGTTAGGCATAATAATGAAATTAAAAATATATACAATAGGTACTTTTTGAAGTCGGTGCCTGCGTAGCCTATAAAATACACAATCTAATGAAAGTAAACAGTAATAACTTAATTAATTGAATATTTAAATTGTATGAAAATTCCTTTGTTAACCGACTTCAAAAAGGAGGAGGTTCTGTATTCGGGGCGTATTTTTACTGTTTTGTTGATTGTGTATTTTATAGGCTAGGCAGGCACCGACTTCAAAAAGTACCTATTGTATATATTTTTAATTTCATTATTATACCTAACTATTATTGTATAGCATATAACTTGTATTGTATTCTCATTATATATAATAGTGTACATCTATCTATAAAGAACATTCTGCTCTGGTTTATTATTTTATACTTTTCAGTTATTATTATTGCAGTAGTTTAATTAAATTACTTTTTCCGGGTTTTTTGAAGTCGTTTTTTTTTTAATCCTTTTTATTTTGTTTATCTTTGTGTTATGTTTCTTATTGCTGTGCAATAAAGAACATTTTACTTGTTTGTAAACTTTTGATAATTCGTCACTGATGCAATATGTTACTAGGTGAAACGTGTTTCGATATGACGTAGTGCATCCCTAATTGGTGGGAGGTGGCCAATCACGCAACCTGCTTTATCCCCTCCACTCACAATCTCCGAGTTATGTGTTCAATTTCGGTACCAAGCTTAATGTTTTAATATACGTTTGAATGTTAGTTTGTTAAACACGAGGCCACGTGTCTGAATACCATGAATATGTTATTATGTGGTGATGCGGAACTCTATGCTTGCTTCCGACTTAGTCGGGATCTTTTTTCATAATTTATTGACAGAATTTCTTGGCAAACTGAATAAATAATTAGTCAAAGTCAAAAATGTTTTATTTTGTAGGTACACAGAGTACACTTAAAATAGTCAATTTTACATTTTTTAAGCTACTGCTTAAAAAATGTAAAATTGACTAATTGCAAAATGCAATTTTCCCCTGAGAAGAAAAAGCACGAAACTCCAAGAGTTGTTCTTTTAAAATCAGGCTTTCATTTTACATAAAAGTTTTTATATTACAAAAAGGTTTTTATATTTCATTATTAATTGTGAAATAGCCTGGCATGCGAACGATCTCCGTTATCTAGTATCAAGCTTATTCTCAGTGGCTGCGCCGAGCGAAAGACGCGGGCGCTGTTTAGGTATTTCGCTTGATGCGAATGTGCGTATGGCAGACCGAACACCGTCCGAGCGTAAACACATGTAACTCACATTTTCTTTATTGGGGGTATTGGATTTCTTCTCGCAAAAATTTTCACGGCTATTTAGTATCAATTATTTTTACTTTGTCTATTCCTTTTTAATATTGACCAAATGTGCTAAAAATTAAAACAAAATCCTTGTTAAATTTAATTTTTATTGATCTTTTAGGAAAATTTATCAATAATGCAAAACTATTGGTGATGTTGCAAAATCTACAGATTATAAAACGCAAATGTTTATAATGTTCTTCCGTCATCTATAACATCAGTCACTCCTTTGATAACAGCAGAATACCACTATATGCATTTACACTAATTTGAAGATGTTCATGAAACCATTTAAAGGAAGAAGACCAATCAACCAATCACTTGAAAATGTATTACAAAAACTTGTTGATTTAAATCTCTAGACCTCCAGATTCTCCTTCTCTTCAGACCTCATTATCAATTTGCGTTGTAGTTTTATTTTTTTCTTGAATCTCGTCTTGCTTATTAATTTTTAACATCTTTTTTTAGGGTTTCCCATTTTACTGAAACAAATAATAGTTTATTACTGTAATGAATGACGCCATTGCAGTTTTCTTAACTTGGCTCATCTTGTCGAACTCCACCCAACTAGACCAATATATTGTCAATCCGAAATTTTATTTCGAAAAAATAATGAAGGATTAATTAAGTGAAAGAATACTCTTTATTGCACAATAAATGAAACAACAGTAATATAGGTACTACAGTTATGATAAACTACATTGTACAACTTCGGTGACCTCTTAGTCGGGATGTGAATTCAGCTACAGCTCGAATCATGTAGGATAGCGGCTCGGAAGTTAGTCACAAGTCGCGTCGCAGTAGCGAATTTAAACACCCGCCACCTAGCAGCACGCGACCCGCGCCTGCGGGCTCGCCCTACATGCGCTCGCTGCATAGTTCACAACCGCCATACTACATGATTCGAACTGAGGGGCCATCCATAAAGTACGTCACACATATTTCATGATTTTTAGACCCCTCCCCCCTCCTTGTCACAGGTGGTCACATTTGTGAGACTCCCCCCTCCCTAGTGTGACGTCACAAATTTGCAATTTTACATCTAAACATTTTAAATTTAAACAGCAGTTCCACAATTTGTTTTATTTCCATTTAAATTACTTTTTTTATTGAAATCAACATCAAATATTTAGAGCGCGTATACATGAACTCGTCAACAAAACAATTCAAACCGTATATTCATATAGATAGAGTTGAAATTATTTTTTAGTTTTAATTAATATTTCCGCGATTCAATTTATTAAATTTGAAATGTGATGTCACAAAACTTAGGACCCCCCCATCCCTTGTCACACCATGTCACATTTCGTCGACCCCCTCCCTCCCCCTTTACATGTGACGTACTTTATGGATGGCTAAGTGCCTATTAAGTACTTATACATAAAATCTACTTATAAATATAAACATAAAAAGCATAAACAAATATAAATAAGCTCCTATAAATACATACATACACACAACACAGTACGGTTACAAATAATTCATATTAAGTGTGAGAGTAATGCAGTGGAAGTTGTGGATGGAATAAAAGTAAAAAGAGAGGTTATTAGAAAGGGCAGCTTTACAAAAAATATATGATAATATAACATGCATGACAGACAAACCAGAATAAAGTTGCTACGCAACTGACCAATGTCTTAATGAAAGTACAGAACAATAACCTAAATGTAGTATGTACATACATCACATATACTTAACTAATGTAACGTCTCTTGGTATTTTTTGTATTCAAGAAAAAGTTAGCAGTCTATTTAAAACTTCGAAAAATATACTTACATCGTTTTCGGCCGTCGCCGGTACACGAAATGACGCGATCGGTGTGTATAGTGGCGCTCAACAAAGTGACGTGCGCTCGCTCTGACCACTTGTGGTCGACTGAATCACACAGGGATGCGCGACATTATTTCATATCGCCGCGCGGCCGCCATAGTAAAAATGTATGGCGGATTTGAAGCGCATTTTGGTAAATTCATATTTTAATTGCCTAATACAATTTTTTATATTGGAGACGGTAAATTCGTAGTATAAACACTCCTGTTTCGGTTGAACTAAAAATAAGCATAGATTTCTAATGTTATAAACTAAAAAAATACTTAACGCCACCATACGTTTTTTGCATTTTTGTCTAACTTTCCGTAATTTTGTAGAGTAATGTATAAATAATTTTAACATTTTTCCACGGAGTAAATATTTAGACATTCTTCGTCATGGTAAAAGTATTTTTTTTTAATGTGTATATCAAGTATTGTTGAATTTATCAACTTAACAGTAACTGCTGTTTTAGCACATTTCCCTCGGCGCAGGCTTGTTATTCCTTTTTTTCTTTAAAAAAAAACAAACAAGGTCACGGTAAAACTTAGAATAAATGACGCGATGGTATGCAAGAAGTCTGCTGATATTTTTCCTCATCCAGCTGCGCTACCGTTTCTCAGTGATCCTATGAATTCGTATCACTGAGCACGTATTACGTAATTCCAACCAAATTGACCTTCATGCGTTTTTGTCATCCTTAAATAACATAGTCAAAATATACGACATACTTACATAGTAATTGTTTAGATTTTGAAGTGAATACAATTTTTAAAAGAAATGGCACAGCCGGGGTGGCCTTTAGGTGAGTAACTATAAATGTGCGAAGTGTGAGTTTTGTCTCGTTTATAACTTTACATATCTCTTGCTCTGTAAGTAGTCACTTACTTCCCTGAATGCCGGGGTGTATGGATATCATTACAGCATAGGTTTCAAAACCTACCATGTAATGTTAACATTACAGCATAGGTTTTGGAATTTGAAAAAAGAACTGTCATACTCATACTACAAGAAGAATATTTTTTTAAACTTATTTTTTTTTTCGGTATCGATTATTTACTCGAATCGGAATCGAGACAATTTATATTAGAATTTATGAAGATTTTATTTAAAATATCGAACTATTTGTTTCGCAGTCACATCGTATGTTAGTTGAAATTGATTTAAAAATCAAACTGGACAGCGCGATTTGACGCGCTTGCGTGCCATAAAATCGTGAAGAGTAAAAAAGGCAGCCGAGTAGCTAGGCGCGAAAGTAAATTTTTCGTGTTTTGGAGTTCTTTCTAAAAAGTTTTGAAAAATGTCAAGTGACGAAGACAAGGATCTAACCCTCGATTTTATAAAAGAACAAGCAAAAACAGTTTTAGAAAATCTATTACCGCCGAACTCGAGAGAAAGATATGTAAAGGCATACGACGAATTTATGAAGTGGCGGTTAGAAAAAAAAGTTAAATCTCTTTCTGAAAGTGTTTTATATCATATTTTAATGAATTATCTAAGAAGCTACAACCTTACTTTTTGTTTTTACTTACCTCACAATCGATATGTAAAGCAGAGTGTTTATCTCGGGTGTAAGCATCAATTGCATACTCGGGCTAATTAGCGCCCTCGCTGCGCTCGGGCGCCAAAAACCTCGTATGCAATTGATGTCATACAGCCCTTGGTTAACAATCTACTATTACATATCTCTTGCTCTGTAAGTAGTCACTTACTTCCCTGAATGCCGGGGTGTATGGATATCATTACAGCATAGGTTTCAAAACCTACCATGTAATGTTAGCATTACAGCATAGGTTTTGGAATAAAAAATAAGAACTGTCATACTGCAAGAAGAATATTTCGATTATTTACTCGAATCGGATTCGAGACAATTTATATTAGAATTTATGAAGATTTTATTTTAAATATCGAACTATTTGTTTCGCAGTCACATCGTATGTTAGTTGAAATCGATTTAGAAATTAAACTGGCCAGCACGATTTGATGCGCTTGCGTGCCATAAAATCGTAAAGATTAAAAAAGGCAGCCGACTTGCTAGGCGCGAAAGTAAATTTTTCGTGTTTTGGAGTTCTTTCTTAAAAGTTTTGAAAAATGTCAAGTGACGAAGACATGGATCTAACCCCCCGATTTTATAAAAGAACAAGCAAAAACAGTTTTAGAAAATCGATACGAATACGATCGAAATACGACGAATTTATGAAGTGGCGGTCAGAAAAAAAAGTTAAATCTCTTTCTGAAAGTGTTTTGATATCATATTTTAATGAATTATCTAAGAAGCTACAACTTGTTTTTACTTACCTCACAATAGATATGTAAAGCAGAGTGTTTACCTCGGGTGTAAGCATCAATTGCATACTCGGGCTAATTAGTGCCCTCGCTACGCTCGGGCGCCAAAAACCTCGTATGCAATTGATGTCATACAGCCCTTGGTTAACAATCGACTATTACCATCGCGTTAGCGTTTACGAAAAAAGTATCTATGAAAAAAATCGTTTTGCAAACTATCCGCTAGAGGCGCTGCATATTTCTACATACAAATCGTCACGTAAACTTGAAAGCCGTAGTAAAGCTAAGTAGAAACAAAACTCACACTTCGCCCTCAGCTCTAGATATTTGCAGCACGAACTATGTGTTTTTGAAAATGTTAAAAAATTGAGTTAAAACTGCCCAAAGGAAAAATTTGTGCTACTGTCACTGTAATCTTCTAAATATATAAAGGAAGAAACTGACTGACTGACTGACATATCAACGCACAGGCCAAACCGCTGGGTCTAGAGTTTCCAAATTTGGCACGTAGGTTCCTTACGAGGTCTAGGGGAGCACTAAGAAAGGATTTTTCAAAATTCACCCTTTAAGGGGGTGAAACAGGGGTGGGAAGTTTGTATGAAGAAACAGTATAACTTGGACATTTCGACTATTTTCGACTCGAAACTTCGCAAGAGTACTCCTAGGAACAAATAAGCTAATACGTGTTTTGAGATTTTTCGAAAAACAACCCCCTGGGTTGTGAAATGGGGGTTAAAACCGTAAAATCGATATTGGTGTCGTTATTTAGGTTTTATGGGATGTTGATTTTGAAAATGACATTTATTTTAAGCCAACCCTCTAGGGGTGAGATAGGGGTGGGGGATGATACCAAAAAAGTCTATATTGGTGTCGTTATTTAGGTTTTTTGGGACGTTGATTGCGAAAATGACATTTATTTTGAAGCTAACCCCTTACGGGTTGTTGCGATAGTGGTAGGGGTTGAAATCACAAATTCAAATTGATGTCGAAGTCGAAGAGTCAGAGTCGAAGAGTCAATGTCGAAGATTCAAATTCGAAATTCAAAGTCGAAGGCTAAAAGTCGAATACTCAAAGTCGAAGACTCAAAGTCGAAAGCTCAAAGTCGAAGGCTCAAAGTCGAAGGCTTAAAATCGAAGGCTCAAAGACGAAGGCTCAAAGTCGAAGGCTCAAAGTCGAAGACTCAAAGTCGAAGACTCAAAGTCGAAAAGTAAAATTCATAGTCAAAGTCATGTCAAAGTCATAGTCAAAATCATAGTCAAAGTCATAGTCATAGGCAAAGTCATAGTCAAAGTCATAGTCAAAGTCATAGTCAAAGTCATAGTCAAAGTCATAGTCAAAGTCATAGTCAAAGTCATAGTCAAAGTCATAGTCAAAGTCATAGTCAAAGTCATAGTCAAAGTCATAGTCAAAGTCATAGTCAAAGTCATAGTCAAAGTCATAGTCAAAGTCATAGTCAAAGTCATAGTCAAAGTCATAGTCAAAGTCATAGTCAAAGTCATAGTCAAAGTCATAGTCAAAGTCATAGTCAAAGTCATAGTCAAAGTCATAGTCAAAGTCATAGTCAAAGTCATAGTCAAAGTCATAGTCAATGTCAAAGTCATAGTCAAAGTCATAGTCATAGTCATAGTCAAAGTCAAAGTCAAAGTCGTAGTCAATGTCATAGTCGAAGTCATAGTCAAAGTCATAGTTAAAGTTTTAGTCAAAGTCATAGTCAAAGGGGTGAATAGAATTTCCAAATTTGGCACGTAGGTTCCTTACGAGGTCTAGGGGAGCACTAAGAAAGGATTTTTCAAAATTCACCCTTTAAGGGGGTGAAACAGGAGTGGGAAGTTTGTATGAAGAAACAGTATAACTTGGACATTTCGACTATTTTCGAATTGAAACTTCGCAAGAGTACTCCTAGGAACAAATAAGCTAATACGTGTTTTGAGATTTTTCGAATTCAACCCCCTGGGTTGTGAAATGGGGGTTAAAACCATAAAATCGATATTGGTGTCGTTATTTAGGTTTTATGGGATGTTGATTATGAAAATGACATTTATTTTAAGTTAACCCTCTAGGGTTGAGATAGGGGTGGGGGTTGATACCAAAAAAGTCAATATTGGTGTCATTATTTAGGTTTTTTGGGACATTGATTACGAAAATGCCATTTGTTTTGAAGCTAACCCCTTGGGGTTAGAGAATGAGATAAGGGTGAGTTGAACACTTTGAACCCACCGGGTATGCCATATCACAGACTTTTACTACGTGTGGGTGCACCTGTTATGTTATTGAGAAATTTAAAGCCACCCAAACTTTGTAACGGTACTAGGGTGCAAGTCAAGGCTTTGCACCGGAACGTAGTAGAGGCCACTATTTTAACAGGACCTGCTCAGGGAGAAACAGTGTTTGTACCGCGTATTCCATTAATACCAAATGATCTTCCCTTTGAATTCAAAAGGCTTCAGTTTCCACTAAAGGTCTGTTTTGCCATGACAATAAATAAGTCGCAGGGGCAAACTCTCAAATTCGCCGGAGTAGACCTACGACAGGACTGTTTCTCTCACGGTCAGTTCTATGTGGCATGCTCCCGTGTAAGTTCACCTCAAAGTTTGGTTCTATTGCTACCACCTTCAAACATGGCAAAAAATGTTGTTTATAAGGAAGTACTTTAATAAATATAAACTACTTACTTTAATAAATATAAAGTACTTTAATAAATAGAAAGGTCTTTTAATGGATCCATGTCTTAATTCATTTACCTGGCAAAACATCAACATGGTTCCACATACCTGTTATCTGCCCAGGGTCTTTTCCTGTTTGAGATAAACTCTACATGGTAATTTTTCTGCTGAATGTATTCCCGTGGGAAAGTAATAAAGTGTTGATTCATGTAGTCTACGCGGACGAAGTCGCGGGCAGCTGCTAGTATTTTATAAGTGAGCATTCTGGAGTCACGTGTTGCTGAAATCACTTCTCATATGCAGAAACTGCTTTGATTATAGTTTATATATAAATAGCGCCCCCGAAAGTCCCATAAACAAAATGTATTCTTCAAAAGCAATATTAGTTGTAGATGCCCTTGTGAAAAGGGGCAGCGCAAATCATGAACTTTTTGACATTGTTTGTGCATAAGTAGATATATTACCTATAGTGCTTTGTAGTTTCGCCACGTAAAAAGAATAGAACCAACCCGTCTCTTCCCGTGGGTGTTGTAAAAGGAGACGAAGGGACTTTCCACCAAGAAACAACTATAGATTTGCACGTTTCAACGGCGATGGAGGCTCATTCACAGCACTGTACATTTCTGTATATTTCGTAAGGTGAATCGTGGATCTGGTTTCAAATACCTATGTTTGGAATACTCAAACGCTTTAGTTTGGGATATTCTGACCACCCCATTTGGGATAAAGGTGACTTTATGTACCTATATGTTTACGGGGGCGATGGGGGCTCACTCCCGGCATATGTACATTTCTGCTGCGTATGCAGTCAAAAAAATCAGAAATTTAACAGACGTTCATACCGCAAGACTGGTTTACTTTAGCTAGTTCCACAGTTTGATGTCATATGGCATATTGTTGTGGGGAAACGCTGCTGACATACATATGATTTTTGTTCTGCAGAAGCGTGCTATTCGTGCCATTTATAAATTAGGACCTAGAGAGTCTCTTAGAGATAAGTTTAAGGAAATTAATATCTTAACAATGGCATCTCAATACATTTATGAGAATTTGTTATATGCAAAAAAAAATATAACCTTATTCGCTAAAAATAGTGATAGGCACAATGTTAATACAAGGAATAAGAACCAGTTATCTATTTATGTTAGCCGACTTCACAAAGTTAGTAAATCCTTCAAAGGGCAATGTATACGCTTTTATAATAAGGTTCCAGTAGACATTCAAAATATGCCTTTAAATAAATTTAAAGCAATCATAAAACAGAAATTATTAACAAAAGGCTATTATAAAATCACTGACTATTTGAATGATAACTTGATAAGCAAGCATGGACATAGCTGTCTATTCATATAATTATCAAATCGCAACCTATAATCTGTTTAAAAGAGCAACCCTAGAGTTTCTTGCTCGTTCTTCTCTGGGGAGTCAGCTTTGTGAATGAGCAGTAAATTTAAACTATAATGTAATATTAATATTAATAGTGACGTTTTCAAGTGATAATTTTATCCTATGAAATAAAAATATTTTGATTTTGATTTTGATTTTGATTCTGTATGGTGAACCGTGGATGTTGTTTTCTGGAACACCCAAACGCTCAGGTTTGGGTTATCTCTGACCACCCCATTTGGGATAAAGGTCGTAACGTTATTTATATTATTTATCAACCAAATGATAAGTCCGTGTAGTAAACAGTCAATTTCCAATGTCAAATCTCTTATGGATGCCAATAGCCACTTAATCAAGAGTTCGTAAATTTATACAGAGATAAACATTGCATTTATAACGTAAGTTATGTATGTATAGATCTATGTACGAGTAGCTGTTGAGGAGAACGAACTAAACATTTTGTGGAGATTATATTGGGTCTTTACCTATGAAATTGGAGATTTTTTTTCTTCAGTAATCATATGTACCAATTCCTGCGATTTTCAAAGCTATACCCAAATTTGTTTGTTATTTGGAAAATGGAATATTATTTCAAGGTTTCACATGAAATATTTTTTAATTTCTGGGCTAAATCACATAATAAAAAAAAATTTAAACAGAGCTCTTTTCATGTGCTTCCCATAATCATTTTATTTACAATGCATATTGCTGCAACAATTTTGTGTACAATAAAGATATTAAGATTAAGATATATTTCTTAGATTCGCTGAAACTTTTATAAAGCGGTTACTTTTAAAAATTAACGCTGCCTATACTTAACTTAATGTTATCCGATAATACACACAAAGCTTAGCTAAATTTGGATTTGCCGTTCCCAAAAAAAAACTAAAATGTTTGTATAGAGAAAACGGTCTTAATGAAATTCTTTATACAAAATACTAATTTCATTATCTAGTATCCATAGTACAAGCTTTGCTTAGTTTGGGACTAGATGATTAGTGTAAGTGTCCGAAATATTTAATTATTAGTTATTATGGGAAGCACATGAAAAGACCTCTGTTAATTTTTTTTATTATGTGATTTAGCCTAGAAATTAAAAAATATTTCATGTGAAACCTTGAAAGAATATTCCATTTTCCAAATAACAAACAAATTTGGGTATAGCTTTGAAAATCGCAGGAATTGGTACATATGATTACTGAAGATATGATTACCCAATACTTTTAAATACAAGCTTTTAATGCTCCATCATGATTTTTACATATAATTCTAGTATAAAAACAAGTAACATAAAATCTATCAAAGAGTTCCAGTATCAATCTTCTGGTTCCATCTTCAGATCGTCGTCATCATGTGTAAGTGCTCATGGCAATAAAACAAACTAGCCCAAATTCGACTATCCTGCCATTTGCCATCAGGGAAGTCCAGTCCCTACATCCCGGCTCCATTATCAGATCAGCTCTATGGTACCATAATATTGCATTGTCACCGAACTTATATAAATATCCCAGCTCCATCAGATACCAGCAATTGGTTGAAAAATGCTTGCAAATAAAAGCTTGTATTAATAAAAACGCCATGTCCGTTCGTATGTCTCCTTTGTGAATCCTATATTATTCATAAATTCTCATACCCCGACGTCACAGATCTGTGACGGCGGCCATTATTTAGCTGGTGCGTCTGCTTAGTCTGGTAAATGCCGAGTGTTATACGAAGGCGGTTATTAAACATATGATATTGTTACGGGCATTAATTGTACCTACAATGAATTTTAATACATTTTCCAGGTCTAACCCAGCTCTTACCTCTCGACAACGTGCTGGTGAAAGAGAAAAAAAGCGGATTGGCCTCCAGTAAATTCTTGGTGACCGCTCTTGACGGCACTGTCATATTCAAAGAGCGTCTTACGTTCTCCGGTAGCAGATCAAAAAACTTCACTATACATCTGAGAGATGGACAGGGCAACGAGGTGAGGAAATGATTGGAAGAAGGAATGGAAAATTTATTTAAACCCATCTCATGACACAAACAATCAGCTACAAGTATTACACAGTCGAGACACATACAAAAACTAAACATTGTGTTTGCCGTCTAATTGTCGGTGTCGCAAGGTGGAGTCAAAAAGGTCTCCAACTCAGCATGGGTTGTAGCCGTTCACTACAACGCTGGTTTTCAGTGGAGCCTCCAAATGACGCAAGGACTCTGGTCAACAAATACACATACAAATAATAATTGTATTTAATAGGAATAATCGGCTGTTTACATGCGAGGATACATATATGTAACTACATCTCTTTATCTCAATAATTGAATTGCACCTTCACCATTCTCACATGTCCATAGCCTCTTCCATGGGAGAGGGTACAAACCCTCCACCTTCCCATGGCCCCATCAACCATCATGGTTATACGGGCCGAATCATTGAGAGATGTGCCCGGTACTTGCTCGGGGCTCTTTCCCGGTGGCAATTTGCTTGACTCTCGACAAATTATTTAACTCTTTGTCCTTGTCCCTATGGCCAAATCTCCCCATTCTGGGGCTTGACAGTACAGACACGGCCGCTTTGCTCTCCGGAAGCCGGTCCCGTCTTTGGTGTTTGTTCTCTTCTTCAATTTCGAGTCGAACTCGACTCCCGTGCCACGCGTGTGCAAATCTACTAAGGCTCACGAAGTTCGCCTCTGTCCTCACGATGGGAGACGGTACAGGCCATAATCCCCCAGGAGGTGGTGGTGGTTTTATGTTAAATTAATGGTCACCTAATATTCAACGCTTTTAATTCGCCCCTGTAAGCCATCGACTTGGCTTATCGCTTTAAACTTGAAAACACCTTCCTCAAAGGCCGGCAACGCATCTGTGACCCTTTTGGTGTTGCTTTCCATCAGGTGACCCGCATGCTCGTTTGCCGCCCTCTCATAAAAAAAAAAAGCTTGGACTATTTAACATGCTCTCCGAAGCACGGAAAAACTTTTATTAAAATGTGATCAATGGTCCACCCATCCATTTCTTCAAAATTTGTCCTACGAGGATACAGAGAAGTTATTGACTGTCTTGAAATAGCCTTTAAGCATAGATTTATTCTATACTTATACCTACTTTATTTATATAAATCTAGTTTGTACCCACAAATGGTTATATTATTTTAATTTATAGAAGCCCTAGCTTCGCCTGAAACACAGGATTTTCTTTGTTCAGGCACTAGTGGTACAGTTGCAATTCAGTATTATTATGTAGATTCTATGTTTCAATGTACCATTTGAATTAATATTTGATTTGATTTGATTGATTTGATCCAAGGCATCGACCACATTCCATGACTGCGCCAGACATTGCTTAAGTTTGTTAATCGAGTAGCTAATCGACTGCGCCACGAGTATTTCACTGTGTTTGTGTGTGACAACATGAGTGAAGGAATGAGCTAACTTCAGCTTAAGTCCCGCAAAACAGGCGACATTACAGGACATGTCTTCTAAAGTCAGTCCACAAGAGATCGCGGGAACGGAAATAGCTGGTAGCACACGGTAATCAGGTGGGACACGCTAATCTCCAGGTCTAATAGCCATACGCTATTGGACCTGGAGATTAGCGTGTCCCATCTGATATTCAAATTCAAAAAAAGTTTTCCTTCGTAAATTATTAGAATAACATTTGAAATCGTTTTTTTTTTATCCACACCGGGTTAGCACTTGACCTCAATCACACCTGATGTTGAGTGAAGATGAGGCCTAGGGTGGTAGCGTACAAACACGGAAAACGGGAAATCGTAATGCAATACAACGCTCATTCACAAAGCAGACTCCCCAGAGAAGAACGAGCAACAATTTCAGGGGTTGCTCTTTTTAAATTGACTTGAGGCAATAAACATTTTTTTATTTATTAATTATTTAAATAAGTATTCTTACAATTTACAATAGTTTCCAAATTTTGAACTTACTAACATTGCAAGCGAAATGCAAGCTTGTAAAAATATTACCTATGATACCGGCTCCGACTCCGACCTAAAATAATTGAGAAATTTTGTCTTGTCTTTGTTTTTTTTTTATAGATCTAACCGTAACCGTAGTCGGGTTTTTATAATTTTTTCTTAATATTCTTGTCCTTTCAAAAGGGCGCCGCCCCGCTTGGAATTTTCTAGTATGAAACTATAAAAAACCCATTATAACAGTGTCTGTGTTGCATTTTCTAAAATGTAGGTATATTTCGTATAATTTCAGGTGATCAAATTGAAAAGAAAATGCTACCTGTTTAGGCCCAAGAAGTTGGAGGTATATCTATGCGGCAAACTCTTCAGCATAGTTTGGTAAGAAAAAAAAATACCCCGGAACAGTCACGTGAAACGTGTTCCGGTTGTTGGGAGAAGATAAACAGCAGCTGTGGTCTGATCGAGGGTTTATTGTTGAAATGCTGCACCGATTGGAAAAGAAAGAAAACTGGCCCGCGCCAGTATATATTTAGATTTGCGCCATCTATCGGATTGTCCTGGAACCCGTGAGAAAGGTACACTTGTACCTATTGAAGTGAATAAATTGATTAGTGGTGGGTTCACGGGTTCGCCGATAGATGGCGCCAGTCTTTACATTTTGTGCCGACAGCGTCAGGCGAGGTTCTATACTGAACAACGGTTGCTAATGTTGGATGGAGTATATTATAACCGTGCTTCGTATCTGTGTGTTGCGTGTGTGCTTTTCTGTGTTGCATGTGTGCATTTGTGTATTGCTGTGTGCATTTGTGTACTGCATGTGTGCAGTTGTGTATTGCGTGTAATAAATAATCATGTATTCGGCAGGGATAAGGACGCGTGGTGTACAGTCCTCTTTATACACGACATCAACGACCAGTGTGTGCTGAGGGTCAAGCGACCCTTCGATGAAAATATGGAATCCGTATATGAGGTATATCTAGACGATTTACCTAGTTAGTTGGTAACTCCGGAAGTCAAAAGTTCGGATAATTTCATTCTGTCACCTTACATATAAATACAAAACCATATACAAATTCCTAGAAATACTCTTTCTGTTTCAATAACTTTTTTTGAATTTATTCTTTCATATTTCTTCCTACATAGCAATCGTCTCGTCAGAAGTCTATTTCTGCCAGAGTTTAATATTACAGTAAATAAATAAAATTAATATGCACATACACACAGCGCCATCTAGTTCACACTAAGCAACTAAACTTGTATTACCAAATGGTTAATATACTACACAAATATCTTTTCTTTTTAAACGACTTCAAAAAAGGAGCCTTCTGTATTCGGGGCGTATTTTTTTTTGTAAATAAATACAAATATAGGAAAATGTCCATAAACTTTTTTTTTATTCACAACGGGTTGGTACTTGACCTCAATCACACCTGATGTTAAGTGAAGATGAGGTCGAAGGTGGTAGCGTACTGACCCGGAAACCCCATCTTATTTGGGGGACTGACTATCTTATCTCTGACAACCGGAACACAATGCGATTGACATTGCTGCTTGGCAGCAGATTTAGATAAGATGGTGCATGGTAGTTAGCCAGGCGTACATTTAAAATGCCCTACTACCATCCAAACCGGGTACTTAAACATGTACCCAGCTGGGGATCGAACCCGCGACCTCCGAATTGTAAACCCAATGTTATTTACATTGAGCCACGGAGGCGGGTATATACGTCATAATTCGGGTATACATGTCCTTATTTATCATACAAACATATGCCCGTAGCGGGATCCGATCCCGCGCCCCTTTAGTGTAGCAGTTTAATAAAGTCAACTAGGTCGTCGAATATAAGTAGATACACACACACACAAGTAGCTCCAGTTAATAAACAGGGTGAGGGTTGAGAATAAAAATGCACTTCTTCCTTGTATTTGCGTGTTTATAACTCGGGATACAAAATATTTTAAGTTGAGTTATGGATCAGAATCACCCATCTCACACTCTAATACTTTTTTCTCAAAAATGCATGGAAATATTGTCATTACTTTCGAAAAAAGAACGCGCGAAGTATCTAATTTACGGACAGCGAAAAATAAATACATTGCAGGAGCGTTTTTTGAATTTGGAACATTACAACGCTCCAGCAATGTTGTATGAAACGGCGTGCTGGGGTTATTATATACTCTTTTATTGGATCTCTTTTATCATTCTTGGCATAACAAAATCTCTTTGCTTAGTACAAATTGCGTTCACGTGGCTGTATGCGTTCATGCGTTTGCCTTTCGGCACAGATGATATATATGAAATTCGGCGGCAAAGCTGAAAATTCGTCTTGATTGGTTATTTAAATATTTATTATTTCCTTGCATTCTTTTGAGAAAAGCACTATATATGCCTCGGCGGAAATGGCAATTGCCTGTCTCGTATTAGTGAAGTCCTCGTCTACGGCTCGGCCTTCAAACTCATACTCGACCTACAATTGCCTATTTCCCGGCCTTTAAGGCTTGCACAACGGGTTAGGGCTTGACCTCAATCACATGGTTACCTATTGAAACGCATAACGTTTTTCACCATAAACTGACAATTCATAATATTACTCGCCATAATAGTCATTTATATTTTGCAAGCATGCAAGCAAGCATGCAAGCAAGCAAGCAAATAGGCAAGCAGGGATGCATACTTGTCAACCTAATACGAAGGGTATGGCGGGCGATCCGGGCTCGCTCCCGCCATACGCTTCGAACCTAACCTATCCATGTCGGGGTGCCAAATATAGCAAATGAAAATATAGATTTATATGATTATGACTTTTATTATTATGCCCTTCAACAAATCTGCGTTATTATGTTTATGAGTAATAATAAATTTGCGAAACATTATTATACGTATTAATTTGTATGCCATATGATGTATGTCAATTGAACTTATGATAATAAACATTATGCGTTTCAAAGTGTCACCCAATCACATACATACATATCCTCACGTCTGTCTCCCGGTTGGTGTAGGCAGAGACTATTGATTTCCATTTGCAACGATCCTGACATACTACTTCTGCTTCTTCCCACTCTCATCAAATGCTTCATACGCCCTCGTCGGTTATTGTTGTGGGGAAATGCCGCGGACATAAATTGTATATTTGTTCTGCAAAAACGAGCGGTTCGCGCGATTTACAAACTGGGCCCCAGAGCACAGATTACTAATAAGTTACTACCCAGAGTTCTCTTAGGAATAAATTAAAGAAATTAATATATTAACATTAGCATCGCAATATGTTTACGAAAACTTAATGTATGTAAGAAAAAATCTAGAATCGTTTAAGAAAAATAGTCAATAATACAAGATATAAAAATAAACTTGCTGTTCATGTCAGCCGTTTACACAAAGTCACTAAGTCATTTAAGGGTCAATGTATATGCTTTTATATTAAGGTTCCAGTGGACATTCAAAATTTACCTTTAAACAAATTCAAAACCATCATAAAACAGACATTATTTACCAAAGGCTATTATATAATTTCTGACTATCTGGATGATAAGCAAGCATGGACATAGCTCCGCTCGGCGATATTCAGTCTAATTATACAATATAAAATATAATATAATTGTAACCCAAACTTATTTAAAAGAGCAACCCGAGGGTTTCTTGCTCGTTCTTCTCTGGGGAATCAGCTTTGTGAATGCGCAATAATGTCAATAACTTTAATAATAAGGTAAAAAATGTGACGTTTTCAAATGATAATTTTTATATAACGAAATAAATATTTTTTTGATTTTGATTTTGCACCTGACCTTTTGTGAGTACGTCATTCACTTGATTGATGTACGTCCTTCTTGGTCGACCTTTTTAAAAATCAATCAAAATCAAAAAATGCTTTATTTTGTAGGTACACAGGGTACACTTAAAATAGTCAGATTTTACATTTTTAAAGCTACTGCTTGTTCAAAAGGCAATTTTCCCCTGAGAAGAACAAGCAAGAAACTCGAGAGGTCGCTCTTTTTAAAAAAAAGGTTTTTATATTACAAAATTATTATTTTATATTATAATATTTCATTATTAATTGTGAAATAGCCTGGTTATGCGAACGGGCTGATTATGTCCATGATTGTTTATCATCTAAATAATCTGATATTTTATAATATGCTTTCTTAATAAGTTTCTGTTTTATAGTATCTTTAAATTTATTGAAAGGAAGATTTTGTATATCAACAGGAACTTTATTGAAAAAGCGTATACATAACCCTTTGAATGAATTACTGACTTTGTGGAGGCGACTTATGTGACCTGCAAGTTTATCTTTATTTCTTGTATTGACATCATGTTTATCACTATTTTTCCTAAATGATGCTATATTTTTTTTGACATATATTAGATTTTCAAAAATATACTGTGACGAAAAGGTTAGAATATTATACTCTTTAAATCTATCTCTAAGTGACACTGCAGGTCTCAATTGATAAATTGCGCGAACGGCTCGTTTTTGTAAAACAAAGATTGTATTGATATCCGCGGCATTTCCCCACAGCAAGATACCGTAAGACATCAGGCTATGGAAATAACTAAAATATACTAATCTAGCAGTATTTACGTCCGATATTTGTCTAATTTTTTTGACTGCATACGCTGCAGAGCTGAGCTTCTTCGCCAATTTATGGATATGAGGACCCCATTGTAATTTGGCGTCCAAAGTAATGCCCAAAAATACAGTGGACTCAACAAGGTCTAGAGTGACATTTTTTATCATTATATTTGTGGGCACCTCCCTGACATTAGGCAGTACAAATTTAACACATTTAGTTTTTTTCTCATTCAGTAACAAATTATTTGCCGTAAACCATTCTACTATTTGAGAAATAGCATTGTTCACGTCGTCATAATTTAATTTTAGTCTATTTACTTTAAACATTACAGAGGTATCGTCAGCAAACAATACTATTTCATGTTTATCGTTTACAAGGTTTGGCAAGTCATTTATGTAAACCAAAAACAAAAATGGTCCGAGAATGGAGCCTTGTGGGACGCCCATACAGACTGTCGACCCTGACGATATATTACCACTGATATCAACCCTCTGAACTCGGTTACTCAAATAAGAATTCAGAAGGTCGAGAGCTCGGCCGGTTACACCATAATGACGTAATTTCCTGATTAAAGTGTCGTGATGAACGCAATCAAAGGCCTTGGACAAGTCGCAAAATACTCCTATTGCATCCCGCGCATCTTCCCAAGCCTCAAAAATATATTGTAAGAGCTCGACACCTGCATCGGTTGTCGAGCGGCCCCTTGTAAAACCGAATTGTTTATATGACATTAGATTGTTACTGTAAAAATAACTCGATATCTGATTTAATATAATTTTTTCAAGGATTTTGCTGAGAGTCGGTAGTATTGAAATAGGTCTAAAATTAGAGGGGTCTGATGTACTACCGGCTTTAAATAAAGGTATGACTTTACTGTGCTTCATCAGATCAGGAAATATGCCATCATCAGTACATTTATTAAAGATATAAGCTAAGTGTGGTGAAATAGAATCAATTACGGCACTAATAATATTTACTGATAAACCGTGAAGGTCGGCAGTTTTTTTCTTGTCTAAAGAACGAAATGCTTTTAAGATGTCTATAGGACTTACATGATTAAATTTAAAATGGGAGTCACAAATCTCCACATTTTGTTTAAGTAGCGATTCAGCGAGTGTGGGACATGAATTCAGAGAATTTGTAGTTAATATTGGGATATCAGTAAAGAATTTTTCAAAAGCTTCTGCAACTTCTAATTGTGAAGTTAGAATTCGATCATTAATTTTTAATCGCGTATCAGTGTTAAGAGTTTTAAATTTGCCAGTTTCGCTATTTATAACTTTCCAAGTTGTCTTTACTATGTCCGCGCTATTCTTTATTTTATTATTTATAAAATTTGATTTTGCTGTTGCACAAGCTCGCTTGAATATTTTCGAGTATTGCCTAACATATTCAATAAAACTTTCGCTCTTATTATATGTCCTTTCATCATAAAGCTCATATAACTTTTGCCTACTTTTATGAATTCCCACCGTCGCCCAATCACTAAAAACGAGGGAATTGTTGATTTTAGCAGATTTTGCTAAGAAAACTTTATTACTTTCAGTTTTTAAAATGTCAAAAACTGATTTATATAATACATTAGGATCGTCACAGTACGGTAAATAATCTAATTTCGCAGTCACTTTACTCTTATATTGATCGAGTAGTGACTCAGTTACTGGCACGTACGATATATCTCTTTTCAGCGTTTTATTAATTGCTATGTTAAAAACCGCTAACTGACCACAGTGATCTGAACTTAATTTATTTAAAATAGATTTATCACTGGGTTGTAAATTCGAGAAAATGTTATCAATGCAAGTAGCTGATGTAGAAGCTATTCTAGTGGGCACTGAAAAAAGATTAGCAAGATTATAGCAACTGAAGAAAGATTTAAGTCTTCTGGTTTGAATGCTATCTTCTAATATGTTTATATTAAAATCTCCGCAAATTACAATGTATTTATTTGAATTAGTAATTTTACACAGGATTTCATCCATGATTTTCTCAAATAATTCATAAGATGAAGAAGGGGGTTTATATACACATAATACAGTAAGCCGCGCAATTTCCACACAGGCTTTACCGACCTCAATCACACCTGATGTTAAGAGAAGATGAGGCCGAAGGTAGAAGCGTTCCATTGTCCCGGGACGACGATTTCCAACGTACAAATCTGTTGTTAATTGGTCGTTGGTGACGACATATCTTACATTGATAGAAATGGTTGAAGTTTTGTCCCATCCAGCTGCAGACCCTTCAGAAGGAATGCATCGGTTCAATAACCAAGAAGTGGGGCGGAATTATGAAGGAGCTGTTCACTGACTTGGACAACTATCGCATCACCTTCCCCCAGAATCTGGACGTTGGGTATAAAGCCACTGTCATTGGCATCAGCATCCTCATTGTGAGTATCACGCCTAAAAATATTTATAGCTGTTGTTCTAAATGTGCTACCGGGCAAAAATAAACGAGCAAGAGTTACCTCATTATTATTATCGTTCGACCAATATATATAGCTCACCCGCTATAAATTATTGTCTAATAATATATTGATCCAGTCCTTAGTCGCTGGGGTATGCGCATTGAGTTCTACATGGTGCCTACTTTGGATGGGTTAGCCTTTAAGACCTTTCCGGTTTAGAAAGATCTGACGAGACCAGAAACGAGACTAGACATGATGTAAATTGTTTATCACATACATTAGTATGTCGAAATACAAACAAATTTCATATGATTGACACAAATATATTTGCAAAGAATTTTTATTTGACAAAAGGTAGATATTATTATCTATCCAAATTTTATAAACGACAGGTAGCAGAGTCGCTATCTTATTATATTAATAACTCTGTCAATATTTTGACAAATAACTTGACGACTGCTTCTATTGAGCAGTGTATTGACAACAAATCTTTGGAATTTATTCCAATTTTAAATAATTTAAATTAGAATTTAAGGCAACTCAGGCACCTTATTAGAATAAAATAAGAATTATAAAACTATTAATAGCCAGCCCACAAAAATATGTAAATTGAACAACAAATATAATTTAAAAGTATTTCATCAGAATATTCAGGGCATTTTGGGCAAAGATCTAGCAATCGAATTATTTATGAATAATTTTAAAATTGATATTATGTGTCTTACTGAACACTGGTTAAAGACCAATGAAGTCTTATTTAATTTTAGTGGTCACCAGGTCGCAAGTTCGTTTAGCAGAAAAAACGCCATACACGGAGGCTCCTTAATACTTATTAGAAAAGATTTGAAATTTAAAGAACGTAATGATATTGTGAGTCTATCTGTTGAACGTACTATTGAAATATCTTGTATAGAACTTGAGCGACTTATTGTAATGAGTGTATACAGACCCCCAGCTTCTTCATACGACCAGTTTGAAATATGTTTAGATGAAGCGCTGTATAAAATTGGTAATACCAATAAATACATTTTGATTTGTGGCGATTTTAATATCAATATATTGCAAGACACTCCTTTGGCTAGAAGATTCCAATCATTTTTTCTTTGTCACAACTTAGTTAATGTTTTTCTTGATCCAACCAGACAACAGCAACTTGTGCAACCTGTCTTGATAATATTTTTGCGAACATTAAACCTGTTTATAAATCGATTGTTAACAAGTTACAATCAGACCACTCTGGTCAATTATCAATTTTTGAGATTGCTGAAAAAAGGTTGAAAAAATTAATTAAGTGTGTGCCTGTTAGCGAAAGTCGGCTAAAATTATTTCGAAATAATATAATATCAAAAGTGCCTTATTTGACCTAAAATAATGATCCAAATAAATTGTATGAAACTGTAACATTATTAAATCCACTTGGAAAGTCATAAATAGTGAGACAAAAAAAGTCGAAGATCGGAATGTAGAATTCAATTTGAAAATTAACGATAAAATTATCAGTAATGAATGACTTACAGGTTGCCGAATCATTTGAAAAGTTCTTTACCGACATTCCCATCTCTTAATTCATCTCCTGCTCTGGCTGAATCACTTATCTTACAAAATGTAGAACTATGTGAGATAGACTTTAAATTTACTCATGTAAATAGTAATAGTGTACTGAAAGCCTTTAAATCATTGCAATTGAAAAAGACTGCTGACGTTCACGGCCTATCAGTGAAAATTATTAATTCCATAATTGATTGTATTGCACCCCACTTGGCTACTATATTTAACAAATGTGTAGATCGTGGAGTGTTTCCTGATTTAATGAAACTAAGTAAAGTCATTCCATTATTTAAAGCAGGTAGTACATCCGATCCCACTAACTTTAGACCTATATCAGTACTACCCACATTTAATAAAATTTTTGAGAAATTGATTTTAGATCAGCTAATGTCTCATTTTTATCAAAATATTATCATGCATCCCAAACAATTTGGATTCACACGGGGTCGCTCAACAACTGATGCCGGTGTTGAGCTAGTTCAACATATTTTTGATGCCTGGGAGAGTTCGCGGGATGCAATTGGCGTCTTCTGCGATTTGTCAAAGGCTTTTGATTGTGTTCATTAATATTAATCAGGAAACTACACCATTACGGCATACAAGGTCAGGTTTTGAATCTTTTAAAATCATACTTGTATAATAGAATTCAGAGGGTAGATGTTAATGGCACTAAGTCCTCTGGGTCTGAGGTCTATATGGGCGTGCCACAAGGTTCAATTCTCGGACCATTTTTGTTTCTTGTGTACATTAATGACTTGCCTCATCTTGCCCGGAATAGATGTGAAATAGTATTGTTTGCAGATGACACATCTGTGCTATTTAAAGTTAAGAGATATCAATCATCTTGTGACGATGTAAACACTGCTATTTTTGAACTTGTTAACTGGTTTACAGTAAATAATCTTCTTTTGAATGAAAAAAAAACTAAATGCATAAAATTTACTTTACCAAATGTTAAACAACTGCCTACTGACATATTTGTACGAGGTGATAAATTGGATCTTGTAGATACTAGTGCCTTTTTAGGACTGACATTGGATGCTAAGCTTCAGTGGGGGCCTCAGATAGAGATACTAGCGAAAATGCTCGCTTCTGCAGCGTATGCAGTCAAAAAAATCAGAAATTTAACAGACGTTCATACCGCAAGACTGGTTTACTTTAGCTATTTCACACAGCTTGATGTCATATGGTATATTGTTGTGGGGAAACGCTGCTGACATACATATCATTTTTGTTCTGCAGAAGCGTGCTATTCATGCCATTTATAAATTAGGACTTAGAGTGTCTCTTAAAGATAAGTTTAAGGAAATTAATGACTTCTCAATACATTTATGAGAATTTGTTATATGCAAAAAAAAATATAACCTTATTCGCTAAAAATAGTGATGGGCACAATGTTAATACAAGGAATAAGAACCAGTTATCCGTTTATGTTAGCCGACTTCATAAAGTTAGTAAATCGTTCAAAGGGCAATGTATACGCTTTTATAATAAAGTTCCAGTAGACATTCAAAATTTGCCTTTAAATAAATTTAAAGCAATCATAAAACAGAAATTATTAGCAAAAGGCTATTATAAAATCACTGACTATTTGAATGATAAGCAAGCATGGACATAGCTGTCTTATTATTCATATAATTATGAAATCACAAATTGTAACCCATAATCTTTAAAAGAGCAACCCTAGAGTTTCTTGCTCGTTCTTCTCTGGGGAGTCAGCTTTGTGGATGAGCCGTAAATTTAAATGTAATATTAATAGTGACGTTTTCAAGTGATAATTTTATCCTATGAAATAAAATATTTTGATTTGATTTGATTTGACCCAACTTTTATTTATTAGTATTTATTTATTTCGTTTTTGTATGTATGTATTTTATATATTATTTATGAAAAAAAAAAAACTAATTCCTATCTTGGTAATCTTTGCAGGACTTCCTGAGAAGCGAAAAATTCTAAACAGATAACTTGTGTCATCAATCATCATCGAAAAAACGAATCCGCGATTTGCTTTTAATGTTCATTATTGCCTTAAGCATTTATACATTACTGTATTTTTGAAATTTAAATCTTTATTGTGGGAATGCATAGATTAGTACTGTGAAAATGTACTTTTTTTATTATTTTTTATTAAAATTTAATTATTACTATTGTTTGGAATAGAGTTTTATGGTTGGAGTTTTAAAGGATATTACTTCATTCGTCTGTGTCTCCGCCAGTGTGGCCGTGTCAGTAAGGCGACCAGCAAATGCCTTTCGATTGTAGGTATATGATATTCTTCTTAGCGAGTCGATGGCAAACACATAAATTTGTTTAGGACCAGCCCTTAGATAGATAGATAGATAGATAAAGCGTTTATTTGCATATTACAGAAACACATACAAAAATATTCGACGCAACAATCATTCTGCTTGGTGTGATTCTTACACAATGTAGCCTTATTTCACAATAATAAAAATAAAAACTAAAATTAAATACAACTGTTACAACTTATAATAGAGTTGTATGTGTATCTGTACCACAAACGGGCCATCGCTCAGTGTGGATCCTCACCTATAGCGGTAAGACACTGATTTTCAGCTAGTGCCCTGCGAGAGAAAGCGAAGGTAGGGTACTAGTGCAAAATTTTTCAATAACAACCATAAGTGTGTATTCTATAAAGATCATGTTGTACGGTGGTGTATAGTAATTGTATGGATCATAATGATACTCGTTTAAAATAAAAAGTGGACTTAAAACTAAATACCTACAACGCGAACGAGTCAATTTGTCTGTGAGCAGCCACCGCTAAGCTATTCGAAATGTTGCAAATGCTTTCGGAATATTCTTCTTTTGTATTTCTAGCAGATGTGCTTTAAATCGCTTCTTGAAAGAAAACTTAGATAACCTTAGGTTACTTAACTTCATCGGTATCGATTACGTTGACCAATGAGAAACCGTCAATTTGCCGAGCGAGTAATGGACCAACCAATCATATGCCAGAACGTAACCGATGACGATAACGATGAAAATTATGTAATAGAACCTCAGAATACGGCCTAGCGTATGCCCTTGTCTGTGGCGGCGTCGTAGAGGTCCTGCAGCGTACAAGTGTCGGGACACGCAGGGCAGCATAGACGATACCCCATAGTTTGTGGTGCATCAAGCACCGGTTGTTGTCCGTGTAACCCCACGTGGACATGTTCTCTCAGCATCTACCGACCCTGGTACGCAAGTGACCATACTCCACACTCCAGATCGTGACCCGTTGAAACAATAAGAATAGTTTATTATGAAGGCCACAACACGATACAAAAACAAAGAAGAAGTAAATTATATTTATAAAATATATTAATAATTAGGTAAGTCAATTAATATGATATTATTATTATATTTATGCATGCACCCTACCTGTTTTCTACCTACAAATGTCCCATAGCTGTGGGTTGTCTGGAAGAGATCGCTTTTAGTGATAAGACCGCCTAATTGTGTTCTATTGTTTTCATCAAAAAATATTGTAAATTATTTTGCGCAATAAAGAGTATTTGTATTGTATTGTATTATAGCTAAAATAGAAATACAATTATGAAGAAGATCCCGACGATACTGTCACGTGTTGCGGCGTGCACAAATGGGTTAGCACTCAGCTCATGCTGCGACGAATCACAGCGCTGGTTTTCAGTGGCCAGTGACGCACGGACGCCGCGTGAGGTACAATAATGATATGCACAGCAGACGGTCTCCAAGTTGCAAGAACTGGGGATGGAAGCTCTCCGTCATCCGCCCTACTCACCAGACCTTGCGCCTACAGACTACTACTTTTTCCAGAATTTGGATAACTTCTTGGCAGGAAAATAATTCAATACCCAAGAGGCAGTACAAAATGCCTTTAAAGAATCAATAAACTGCCACTGCGTTGGCAAAGATGCATTGATTACATGGGTGATTACTTCGATTAATGCAAATAAAAATACATGAAAAAAATTCGTTTAAATTTTTTCATACAAAACGGCAATTTCATAGGTAAAGACCTATTATAAATATTTAAAATGAAGTCGGGTTTTTATAAAATTTTTAAAGTTTTTATCAAGATACCTATATTTCATAATAAACACATTGATACTTGTTTTTACCCCCCATCCTCTTTCAAGGGGAGGCCCGTTCCCGGAGGACGGCTATTATTATTATTGGACACCTACTCGATAGGGTGCTAGAATTTTTGTTGTCAGATGTGACAAAATGGCTGCTAGCGTCCGCCATATTTATTTTAAAAAAATAAATATTTTTAAGTGTCCGAAATATTACTATAAAAATAATAATTGTACATAAATTTTATCTATTAGCCAATTATGGCGTCATTACCTAATGACACACACGGGGCTTGCAAGAATCTAACCCTCACCTCATTTGTCAGTCGACTGAAACGGTTAGGCTGTAGGTGGTAACATACATACATACATGAATACATTACCCCCTTTGTGTTCGCCGATAGTCGAGTAAAAAGGTTGGTCATTTTTTTTATGCACGACGGGTTCGTACTTGCCCTCAATCACACCTATGTTAAGTGAAGATGAGGTCGAAGGTGAAAGCGTACTGAGCCGGAAACCCCAACACATTTGAGAGACTGGCTATCTTGTCTCTGACAACCGGAACACAACAATGCTATTAACTTGCTGCTGGGCGGCAGATTTAGATTTTAAAATGCACTACCACCAACCAAACTGAGTACTTAAACATGTACCCCGCTGGGATCGAACCCGCGACCTCCGAATCGTAAACCCAATGTTGTTTACGGTAGCCACGGAGGCGGTTTATCTGTTTCACACTGTACACTAAGCGTACAAAGTAGCTTAGTGTTTTGACTACCCTTGTGTAATTCAATTATCGCGTTCATGAAAATACGCAATGTGATCATAATGAATCATTAACTATTATTTCTATATTAAGTTTATTTAAAGAATTTCATCGAATTTAATCACTGGGTACCTACTTGAAACGTACTAAACGAAAACAAATTCGTCATTGGTGTTGAGTCCTCTTTTTGGTTGTCAGGCAGAAATTTCTTACCTAATATTGATTAGACCGTGTGATTGTGCAATTTTGAAGTTAATCTTTATGTAATGTTATCTTAAATTTTGTGCAATAAAGTGTACATGATTTTTTTAATATATATATCCTTACCAGCTGTAAACCCATATTTAAACAATTGGGGCTGTTGACATTGCCAGGGCTATATATATTCGAAACCTGTAATTTTGTTAAACAACATCTGAATCTATTTCAGAGACGAGATAATGTATGCAAATTCAATGCAAGATACCCTGACAAGCTCGTGCTGCCCAATATCAGAACAGATATATTATGTGCTGGAAATGGTTATTCCATGGCTGTAAAAATCTATAATAAATTACCAGCTGATATAAGAATGGCTCAATATAGGATATTTAAAAAGATATTGCTTCAATGGCTCATAAATTTGCAATTGTTTCTATTCCATAAAAGAATATTTTGACAAACGTCCGTCATAATGCTTCAATAAGTATTCATCTACTTTAACATTTAAATTAGAAACTGAATGTTATAACCAATATGTAAATTACTCTGAAGACAAAATAAAAACTCATCCTAAATTTTTCTGGACATACATAAAATCAGTCTTCAATAATAATGGTCTTCCTAAAGAAATGAGCTATAGAGGTGTATCTGTAGCTGAGGGTGAGGACATTTGTAATTTATTTAATGAATACTTTCACTCGGTTTTTGAAAAGTCAAATCCTGTTCCTACCGACATTAATAATATGCCGCATCCAGTAGATTCAGTTATTGACATTGGCACAATAGAAATAACCAAGGATATTGTTTATAAAAATCTGCGATCTATAAACGTTAACAAAGGTGCAGGCCCCGATGGAATACACCCTTTGTTAATTAAAAATTGCGCTTCTGCATTAACAACGCCTATTACTTTGCTGTACGTATGCTCCCTAGGCAGTGGATATGTTCCTGATATATGGAAAAAGGCATGGATAACGCCTATACCTAAGGGTGTCGTTAGTAAGGACATAGAAAAATATCGACCAATATCCAAATTGTGTCACTTTGCAAAGATTTTCGAGAAAATAATTACCACGCAAATGTCGGAGGTGGTACGACGTCATATCTCACCTAACCAGCATGGCTTTTTTAAGGGACGGAGTGTTGACACTAATTTACTTATTTTCACAAATTTTATTTTAGAAGCTCTAAACAACAATAGCCAAGTTGATGCTGTGTATACTGATTTTGCCAAATGTTTTGACAAAATTTGTCATCATGCACTATTGGTAAAGTTTTGGAATCTCGGTATTCACGGTAACTTGTTTAGATGGATTAAATCGTATATAGAGAATAGATGTCAGGCTGTGGTTCTAGGAGGTTATTGCTCACAGTACAAATTTATTAGCTCCGGTGTACCTCAAGGATCTCATCTGGGACCCCTATTGTTCATTTTATATGTCAACGATCTAACAAACAACTTTGATAATTCTAAAGCTCTCCTCTACGCGGATGACACAAAAATTTTTAGAATTATAAACCATGTAGATGATTGCCAACTTCTTCAGAATGATTTAGTTACCTTTCAAAATTTCTGCGACACAAATAAATTATTTTTAAACTCTGACAAATGTCACGTGCTAAGTTTCACGAGAAAGAAGGAACCTATTCATTTTGATTATAAGCTATGCAATAAAGTTTTAACTCATGTTTCACAAACTCGTGACTTGGGCGTCATTATAGATTCTAAGCTAACCTTTGTCCCACATATTGACTATGTTTTGAAAAAAGCTTATAAACAGTTAGGATTTATATTACGTGTCGGTAAACCTTTTAAAAGAGCTTTGACTTATAAGCTCCTGTACAATAGCTTTGTCAGGAGTCACTTAGAGTTTGCTTGTACAGTCTGGCACCCCTTTTTCAAAAAGCACATCAATAGAATAGAGATGTTGCAAAGAAAATTTTTAAAGTCTTTAGATTATAGAATAGGACGTTGGCACGGTGATTATGAATCTTCCTCACATTATCATAAGTTGCACTCATTGTGTAATCGTCGTGATTTTATGGATGTTATCTATTTATATAAGTTATTAAATAATCATATTGATGCCTCACCTCTTCTGCAATATATTTCTATTCGCGTGCCCCGCAGACGTGAACGTAGTTGTCAAAGAAAGCGTCTTTTCTTTGTCGCTGGCAGTAGAAGTTGTTATGTTGCTAACAGTTTTGTAAGACGAAGTTGTAGGACTTATAATTATAATTTTGGTAATATAGATATATTTAACAATTCATTGGGAAAATTCAAGAAACTTATATCGAGTAGCACTGAACATTAGTTTTCAATTTAACCTTTTTTATCATCATTTATTAACACATTTTCCAATTGTATTTAACTTTGTGGACACATATTTAACTTTGTATACAAATAGGGAACTATAGGTCTGTTCAGGTGATACCACCTTATTACATATGTATTTTATATGCTATTGATTGTATAGTGACTGTTTGTTCCTAAATAAAATAAAATAAAAATAAAAACAATGTATATACATAATGTAATAATATAAGAATATGAATGACTAAACATGACTTTCAATTGTTATTATTATGAAGAGACAACATTGCATAATTGATTATTGATTGACGTTTAATTTAATTTTTGACATTTTGCATTAATATTAAATAATGATAATAATAGTAAGTAAGTAAATGTAAGCAATGTAATGTGTAATCATATTTAGGTACATTGTTATGACAAACTGAGATGCTTTTGAAATTCTATGTCAAATTTTGCATGCCGAAATGGTTAAATGTGAGATCCTTTGTATACATGTTCAACTTTAATGTACCACATTTATCGCAAATAAACGATTTGATTTGATTTGATTTGATAGACATACACACAGCGCCATCTAGTCACACAAGGCTTGTGTTGTGGATACCAGATGGTTGATATACTACATAAATACGTTTTTTTTTGTAAAAAATACTTATTATAAATGAAAACATCCATAACTCGGGTACACATGTCCGTATTCATCACACAAACATATGCCCCCAGCTGGATTCGAACCCGCAACCTTTTGGTATAGTGGCCAGAGTTGCTAACCACTACACCAAACAGGTCGTCAACATTAGTTAACTTACCTTTACTTGAAGTCGGTTAAAAATATTAACAAAATAATATTTAGGAATATACAGCTCCCGTAAATAAGGAGTGGAGATACGTACCTACTGGGCTTAACGCTGACCTCTCGTTATCCACCATTCGGGGACTCCCCCGCCGATCAGCAGCTATGAAGTTATTATTATTACTATTTAGTACAGTATATAGTACATGTTTACTCAAGTTTAATATCAGAGCTTCTTACGACGTTGTGCGAATGAGGACGTCTGTTTGTTGCGCGAAATTTTATAACATATTAGTTACAATAGATTATTTGCAGTGAAGTGAATAAACACAAAAATACAATTTAAAGAAAATGGATCTGCAGAAACAGCCGGATCGTCCGGAACAATTGGAACAACTCCATAAACCGGAACAGCGGGATAAACCAGAACAACAGGAATATACGAAACTGCCGGAACAGCGCGACAAACCGGAACAACAAGAACAGTCGAAACTTCTGGAAAAACGTGACAAACCGGAACTACAGTCGAAGCTGTCGGAACAGACCGACAAACCGAAACAACAGGAACAGTCGAAAGTGTTGGAACAGCGCGACAAACCGGAACTACTGGAACAGTCGAAACTGTCGGAACAGAGCGACAAACCGAAACAACAGGAACAATCGAAAGTGTTGGAACAGCGCGACAAACCGGTACTACTGGAACAGTCGAAACTGTCGGAACAACTGGATCAGTCAAAGCACCCGGAACAGCCGCAACACCTTTTTGACTCTTCAGGTAAGCTAGGCAAAATTCTAAGTGCGTCTCTGTCCAGGTGTAAAAATATGATTATTCATTGCACTTATTGCTTTAACTTAAAATGGACAAAATATGTAAGAAATTTTAAAACAAATCAATAAGTTTTAATTAAGAATAAGAATAAGAATCGTTTATTTGACCCATTTAGCGACACACATATTATTATAACATGAAATCTGAAAATATAAGTACACGTAAGTCAAGTAAGTTGGGGCCGAGTGAGATAAGAGTAGTGTGTACACAAAACAATGTCATGTAATAGGATAGGTACCTACTCCTGTCTCATAATGCAGTTTACAAAATACAATAAAAATACCTAAACAATGTTTCACTTATAGATTAAAGTCTTTAAAAGTTAAATTTTCGGTGTCGCAAAGTGGTATCAAAGAAGGTCTCCTTCTCAGCATAAGTTGCAGTCTAGAAGTTAGATAGATAGATAGATAAAAAGTTTATTGCATATACTGGCGCACATACAAGGGAGAAACATGAACAAATAAGAAAACAAGAGACATACAATTTTTAACAAATACAATAACATTAAAATACCTTCAACACTTACTGCCGATTCTTTATATGTGGGTATGTGTGCAACAGTCATGCAACAAGGTCATAGCTCAGCGCCTTAAAAATATTATATATAATAGAGTTAGACTACAAGAGCTACAGGAGCTTGGGTTTCAGAATTCGTAAGTTGCGAAAGTTGCGTAAGTATAGATGTTTGTTTGTTGGTCAATCACGCGACGAAACGGATGAACGGATTGGGTATTTGAAATTTGGTATACAGGGTGAATTCGAATTCGTGTAATCCCCACTAACTGGTGATTCCACTCTTGATTACGATCAACTTTACCCAAGTAACCATAGTGGAATTCGATCAAAAAAAAATTTCAATTACTATTTTCGGCTGGTAACTCCATTTCTCATTACGACCAACTTTCCACTGGGAACCATTTTTTTTTATGCACTACGGGTTAGCACTTGACCTCAATCACACCTGATGTTAAGTGAAAATGAGGTCGAAGGTGGAACCGTACTGACCCGGAAACCCCAACACATTTGGGGGGCTGGCTATCTTATCTCTGACAACCGGAACACAATAATGCTATTAACATTGCTGCTTGGCGGCAGATTTAGATAAGATGGTGGTAGCTAGCCAGGCGGATATTTAAAATGCCCTACCACCAACCAAACCGAGTACTTAAACATGTACCCCGCCGGGGATCGCACCCGCGACCTCCGAATCGTAAACCCAATGTTGTTCACATTGAACCAAGGAGGCAGAATATAGATCCATTATTGTTACTAATACTCTATGGACAACGTCCGAAATAAACGAATTTTATATACACCTAATCAGTGTAGGCTATTGGCGAGTAGATGCTTAAAAATGATTCAACGTGGACCACGCACATGCATGAGTAATCAGTCCAGGATAACTTTATACCTACATATGTCCCGTCCGGTCACGTTCGCCAGACACATGTGCGGGACAACGCCCCGTTCCTTAAATACATAACAATAGATACACTAGGCCAGTAAATAGTCGGTCCAGGTTGTTATTAATTGGAGGCAGTAAGGCGGCTTAAAAACACTGACTGTGAGGTGGCCACTACTCTGACACAAATTTACCCATCCCTCCGTGGCTGAATGTAAACAACATTGGGTTTACGATTCGGAGGTCGCGGGTGCGATCCCCGGCGGGGTACATGTTTAAGTACTCGGTTTGGTTGGTGGTAGGGCATTTTAAATGTCCGCCTGGCTAGCTACCACCATCTTATCTAAATCTGCCGCCAAGCAGCAATGTTAATAGCATTATTGTGTTCCGGTTGTCAGAGATAAGATAGCCAGCCCCCCAAATGTGTTGGGGTTTCCGGGTCAGTACGCTTCCACCTTCGACCTCATCTTCACTTAACATCAGGTGTGATTGAGGTCAAGTACGAACCCGTCGTGCATAAAAAAAATGTAGAAGTTATTATAGGTACTTTTTTACAACCATGGTCGGGTTTCTATATTTTTTTTTAAAGTTTCTAATTTGCACTTTCAGCTCTTACTCAGCTCAAGTCCATGAAGCATGTGATTGTGACACAGACACCGACTAACCTGAACGTCCATAAGTATATTGTGACCCATCCTGATGGTAAAATTATACTCAAAGAGAAGTTTAAGTTCTTCAGCAGCAGACGGCAGAACTTCACCATACGTCTGCTAGATGTAAAGCAGAATGAGGTGAGGAACTACAGCTTTTCGTTCATATGCACAGTTTATTAAAGCGGATTCAGCGTTCGAGATGTCAAAACAACAGCAAAAAAGGTTATTACAAAATTAGGGATTGGATGAATTAGTGACTCATTAATTATACCTACAATTGTATAGTTTTCATTATTTTATTTTTTTATTTATTGATAATACACAAACTTTATAAGCCAAAGTTTACAGATTCTCATTTTTCATTACAATTCTTTAAAAAAATAATTAGATAGAAAGTCACTATTAAATAATAATCATTATACAATCAAAAAAATCAAAAACATCAAAAATCAAAAATATTTTATTCAATGTTAGGATACAAAAATATCACTTATTGAAAGTCAACATGTTATTTTTTTTTTAAACTACATCGCTTCACAAGGTGTTATGATTAGGGAGAAGAAGCGACAAGAAACTCCGTAACAACACATCTTTTCAAAGGGTTTCCATTTAGAGATATAAGTAAATAGTGAGTCAAACTAAGTAATAATAAATAATTTAGTCAATAAGTAATATTACAAGTAAAAAATTGGTCAAATAATTCAATCAATTCAAGACCTGGTGCAAGTCATATAGAATTTATTGACATTGTCTAATTTCGTGCAATATTGTATTAACGATCCTTTCTTTTTATGTTATATGTTTTATAAAGGCGTACAGTCTGTAAAAAACGCTACCTATTATTTAGTTATAATATGTTTTTCTACCAAAACATATATGTATATTTTAAGATTAAATAAAGAATTACTAAATAAATAATAAATAAATCAATCAAATCAAAAAATTAAAAAAGAAAAACAACACAATGATGGGTTTCTTATACCGCTTGTTTTCCAGAGGTGATTTCCCTTGTATATACTGACTGACATTTGAATTTTTTTTTCCCCCCCACTCTTCATTACGATCAACTTTCCCCAAGCAACCATAGTCGAATTCGATCAAAACATTTTCGATTACGGACACAAAGTAAAAATTCACACAAAACAAATTCTGAAACCACCTTTAGTATGGGAGTCCAACAATTTTCAGCTGAATTCGACTATGGTTTCTGGTGGAAAGTTTTTCGTAATCAGGAGAGGAGTCGCCAGTAAACAGGAATTACATTAATTAAATTTCACCATGTATAATTATGATATCACGCATCTTACAACGAATCACATAGGAGTGTCTGTATTTGTGTTTCTTGCGGCATTTATTACTAAATGTAGTTGTAATTCCAGGTGATCACATTAATAAGAAAAATTTATTTCTTCAAGACATGGGAAATGGAGGTATTGATATGTGGCCGCCTCGTGGCCGTAGTTCGGTAAGAAGTGACTATTACCTAATTAATGTTATAAATGCGAAAGTTTAGATGTTTGTTTAGAATAGTATAGAGTAACTTTTTTTTTTTTATTAAAAACTGGTTTCTCATTTGACTACAATCTCACCTGATAGAAAGTGACGATGTAGCCGAAGATGTATCACGCGCACCCAGTAAATGCCTATTCACTCTACACTTGAAGATCCCAAGGTTGTAAGTGTCGGGAAAAACCGACGCGGGCAGTGAGTTCCATACCTTAGCAGTCCGCATTATAAATGATGAAGCAAAGCGCTTAGTGCGGATGTTCGGTATGTTGACAACATATGGATGGAAACCCCCCCCCCCCCCCCCCGCGCCTGGTTGTCCGAAGATGGAAAGGGGACGGTGGAATAAGATCGTGCAATTCCATCGCACACTCACCGAAATGTATCCTGTAAAATACTGAAAGGCATGCGACCCTACGGCGGTGTTCAAGGCTTTGCAATTTGCCGGTAACCGTTGGGTCATCGCCTATGAGTCTTATGGCGCGTCGTTCCACAGAATGCAATATAAGTACAAAAAGCCAGATAATTTTATAATTTATGTGCGTCCAGTACCAGGCCAACGAATTGGATCTGACTCAGCGTAAAGTTGCAGGGAGACCCCACAACGCTGATAATTCTGCCAGAACCAAAGAATTGTTTGTTTGTTTATTTGTTTGATTGTTTGTTGCTTAATCACGGCGAAACGGTTGAATGGATTTGCATGACATTTGGTATATAGGTAGAACATACACTGAATTAAGACATAGGATATTTTTTATACCGATAAAGTGTGTAGTTCCCGCGGATAAACAAATTTCCACGATAAAGTTATTCCACGTAGGCGAAGCCGCGGGCGGAAAGCTAGTTTTCTTAATAAAACTATTACACAATTATTTACAACAATTATTTTTGTTACAACAATAAAAAAGCTATCATTTTTATAAAAAAAATCATATCACTGTCGCTGAAAATTACGAAATCGTCAACATAGAAGTTTTTTTTTATGCACAACGGGTTGGTACTTGACCTCAATCACACCTGATGTTAAGTGAAGATGAGGTCGAAGGTGGAAGCGAACTGACCTGGAAACCCCAACGATTTGGGGGACTGGCTATCTTATCTCTGACAACCGTAACACAACAATGCTATTAATATTGCTGCATGGCGGCAGATTTAGATAAGATGGTGGTAGCTAGCCAGGCGGACATTTAAAATGCTCTACCACCAACCAAACCGAGTACTGAAACATGTACCCCGCTGGGGATCGAACCCGCGACCTCCGAATCGTAAACCCAATGTTGTTTACATTGAGCCACGGAGGCGGTTTAGTTTTAATGGTGATATTTAGGTTTTTTTTATAGAATTACCAAGCCATATTTCAATATTCTTTTCGGTTATTTATTATGTTTCTTTTTCATTCTATATAATAATTTTTGTGTAGTAGAATTCAACAACCTTTCTTCACATTGGAAGCTCAAAGATTCATCTTTTCGTCACATTTCGTAATCTGGCCTCACCTTAAATTCTCTCAGTGAGCTATGATAAGTTAAAGAGCTGATCGGAGTTCTTTTCAGTGACGATCACCTCGTGTATATAATACACAGTGGAATTCAGTTGTTTCAATAATGTTAAGCAACTTTTTTTTTTTAATATGAGACGGCGGCAAACGAGCATGCGGGTCACCTGATGGAAAGCAATCACCGCCGCCCATGGACACCCGCAACACCAAAAGGGTCACAGATGCGTTGCCGGCCTTTGAGGAAGGTGTAGGCTCGTTTCTTGAAGGTTCCAATGTCGTACTCGTTCGGGAATACCGCTGCCAGGAAGTCCGTTCCACAAGCTGGTCGTACGTGGTAGGAAGCTTCTTGAGAAATGTACAGTGGTACACTTCCACTCATCCAGGTGATGTGGATGGAATTTTAATTTTCGGCGAGAAGTGTATCGAATTGCGAATATTAAACTGTGATCAAATAATAATAAGAAAACTTTATTTGATCCATTTAGCGACACTTATACATTACATTTAGTTATTACCTATGTACTATGTATATAACACAACATAGAAATGTGGAACTTAATATAAGTAGGTATGCATTGGCTAGTTTTCGGTGTCGCAAATTGGCAACAAATCAGGTCCCCAACTCAGCATTTGTTGTAGTCGAAGAACGACTACAACGCTGGTTTTCAGTGGAGCCTAAGGTGAGATCACGGACGCTCATGGGACACACACAAATAGTGCCCAAAGGAAGAAATAGTGACACTTTAGCAAGCATTTTGGCGTCACGTGTTGCTGAAGTCCTCATACGAAGAAACTATTTTTCCTATGATTGCAATTTCTATCTAAAGTATAGTGCCTCCAAAATATACAATTGCCATAAATAGTACTTCAAAAATTACGAAGTTATTTATACACGTTATAATTAATATAAACTATTGCGATTTGTGATGCCCAAGCTATGGATCCAATCCACAGCCCCCTACTGCTTCATATATTATCTTCTCATGATAGGAAGACAGTGGAAAGGTCCGGAATACCAATCTTCTGCTTTTCCATCAAAAAACATCTATATTTGGATTTAAATATTGGTTTAGATGATACAGGTCTCCCACGACCTACAACAGCCACACTTACAACCGATACCGAGTGTTTATTTGCATAAATAATATTTTAACATTTTCGTCACAATATATACCTATATGAAAATCCATTTTCGTCACAATATATATCTGAAAATCTTGTACTTATATGTTAAGAGAAATATATATTCATTCGAGAAACATTGTGACCGACATAATGTCGACAAGGAACAAAAATCAATTAGCTGTACCTTTTAGTAGACTTAGTAAAGTTAGTAAGTCATTCAGAGGTCAATGTGTGTGTTTCTACAACAAGGTTCCCATGGATATACAGAATCTTCCGCTTAATAAATTTAAACTTATTATAAAACAAAAATTATGTAAAAAGGGATATTACAAAATTTCAGACTACATTAATGATAGTAATCCATGGGATTAAACGGCTCCTCTACACGATATATAAAAATTGTTGTAACCTTTCTAGATTGAAAAGAGACAAACCCTCTGAGTTTCTCGCTAGCTCTTCTCAGTAGTGGTCGCGTTCCGAGCTAGTGGTAGTTTAAAAAACAAGTGACGTTCATAACTGCATATTGTATTGCCTACATGAATAAATGATGTTTATTTCATTTTCATTTCATTTCTATATTCACAGATATATATATGCATAATAATCTGACATATTAGTGATAATGTTCCTTTATTTGTTCTATCTCAAATATGCTGTCCATTGCAGACAGGTACCGACTTGGTTTGGTACCTTACTCTACATCTTCCAAGTCACGGAAACAGGCGACGAGCCCAAGGAAGAGCCTGTGCTGAGGATCAAGGAATACCTTAACGAGAATAAAGACACCGTGTATGAGGTATGTATAGCCTTAAATTGTTTTAGCGAATATAGGAACAGTATGAAACGGTACAAGGATGCAAGAAATCAAACAAAAAAGGTTTATTTCTTACATGCATAACGTCACGACGTTTTTCCCAAATGGGGTGGTCAGAGATATCCCAAGCATTAGTATTTGGATGTTCCAAACATTACGAGTTTAATGCTTGAAACGACATCCACGGTCCACCTTAGGAAATATACAGAAATGCACACGTGGTAGGGGGTGAGCTTCTAGGTGGATCATGTAGGTATTACAGTTCATGAATACCTCAACCTTCAGAATTGAGAAATCTTCTGGCCTCACCTATCCGACAGTCATCCATTACTTTGACCTGCTGTCAAATCTATCATCTTAAATATCGTTGGCTCCTCCGGTATTTTCTATCAAAACTTTTTATTTTATGATTGACTGGATCGCGTTTGACCACAATCTCACCTGATGGAAAGTGACGATGTGGTCGAAGATGAAGCACGCAATCCCAGTAAATGTCTATTCACTCTGCTCTTGAAGATTCCAAGGTTGTAGGATTCAGGAAAAACTGACGCCGGAAGGGAGTTCCATTGGCTGTTCGGATGATGAATGAAGAATCGAACTTCTTAGTGCGAATGTTCGGTATTTACGAACTTTAGGAACTTTACTAATAAACACAGAATTATATAATTGAATCAGGAATTAAGAAACGACGAACACACAAATTCACAGCCCAGCAGATTATTAAGTGAAGTGTCAGTGGGCACATCGCTCGAAGAACTGATGGCCAGTGGCATAAAGTTCTCGAGTGGAGATCACGCGCCAGCAAACGCTGCGTCGGACCTTCACTCACAAGGTGGGCAGACGATCTGAAAAAGGCGACTGAAGGAGCATTACCTTAAACTGTCTCAATAGATTATTATTATTATTTGTACATTTGTTTAAGTATATATCATATTTATTTATAGGTTTTGTATTTATTTTTATCATATTAGATTATATGTTTTATTATATTTATTTATAACAACACCATAACCATGTCGATGACATATATACTTAAAATTTAAGTATATATGTCATCGACATGGTTGTTATTTTCTCTATTTATTAGTAGTATGTTTGTTTATAACTACTGTTTTTGTAAGTGTACTCGCTGTCTACTTTTACGTTACCTCATCAATTTGTCTCCTTACTGAGGTTTGCTGGAAGAGATCTCTTATAGAGATAAGCTCGCCCTTTGTATATTTTAATATTCTCCTGTTTTTTGTTTTGTTTGACGTGTATGCTTATATACAACAAAGTGTTAAATAAATAAATAAATAAGGTCGCGGGAAGTCGCTGGATGCAGGTTACTTCCAACCGGTCGCTCTAGAAGTATGGGGAGGTCTTTACAAATACACTTTATTGCACAACAGAAAACAAAAATACAGTTTCAGAAAAGTGGTAAGAATAGAATGTACAATTTGGTGACCTTATCACTAAAAGCGATCTCTTCCAGGCAACCTTTGGGTATAAGGACAGTACATTTGAAATAGGTAGGTTGTGCGGTATTAAAAAGGGATGCAGATACAAACTACGTGAATAAATTTCATATATTTACATACACATACATACATAGAGCAATAGACAAATATACCTACTTAAACATAACATCTATAAAATTTATTCAGCAGTGGACATCCTATGGCTGATATGGTGATGTTTTATCAGTAAGTATAGGTATATGCCACTCTTGCCTCGGATAGGCCTTACTCAAGCATTGTAGAAACCTTTTCTAATCATGTTCCATTGTTCCTTTTTTGACCCATCTAGCTACAGAACCTTCAGAAGGAATACATCTGTCATATTACCAAGAAGAGGCGCTCGTTCCTGAAGGAGTTAATTAGCACCTTCGACAACTTTGAGATCAACTTTCCCGAGGTGCTGGACGTGAAGTACAAGGCCACTGTCATTGGTATCACCATGCTCTTAGTGAGTATTAAACATTATATTTCGCTTCTAACACATTCTTTGCCAACCTCAAGGGATCAAACAAAAGCAACTAAAGCAAAAAGCAAAAAACAAAAACTAAACTAACTACCAAATTAAAAAAAATAAAACCTAAAAAGACAACTAAAACTATGGAAACGCCTATAATTTAGAAGTTTCCACACGTCTAGTTCTGGTTTGTAAACTTCAGCTTCTTAAAATGATAAAAAAAATATAAGCAGCTTTTTTTTTATTAATTTAGGCAAAATTTTTATAAAAAAAACACGGACGATAAAATATGCAAATCATACTTTTGCTTTGCAAAGTACAAGCTCCTTGTTATTGAACTTCAGCTTCTTGTTCTAGTTGATAAAGTTCTTGTTCTGGTTTGCAAAGTTTCGTTCTTGTTCTGGTTGTGAACTACAGCTTCTGAAAATGATTTCCGAAGCGCTGCTTGCAAACCAGAACATTATAAAAGTTGTTTCCTTGATGCAATTTAATGAAACCAACTAAGAGTAAAAATTGAAAAAGTTATTAATTGGAATGAAGTAGGTAATAAAACGTACTAGAGCTATAAACGAATGGATGTTTTCAGGGTGTTCGTGGAAAATAAGTTCTTTCAAACATTCAAACAACAAAGAACTTTCAAAGAAAAGTTTGATCTTTTTCGAAAATCTACTTCGTCTATTTTCTTCTAAATACTAATCATCACTTTCACTACTATTACTACTGTTAGAATTTAATATTTTGATTGGTGATTTAAGTACTACGACATTCGCCGTACCCGACAATTGTCATCTAATCCTGACCATCCTGACACAGATCAAAGCCTCCTGTCAAGAATTTGCGAAATGTTTGCATTTGGGTATTGATAATTATGCGTTTCATAAACGATAAATCGTCGACAATTTTTCGCAATTTTTATTGTCAATGTAAATCTTTGTAAAACGCTAAAAATGTCATTGAATTTTTCTACCATTTTCATTGTGAACTTCCGTTCAATTTAAGAGGTGGATTTTTGTATCTATTCTTAAAGACCATGCGCTTTTATTTCAGACCATGACTGAGAGTGTACAATTGTGTCTGTGTGATAACCAATATTACATTGAGTTCCTTTATCATGGCGTTTATGTAGAATTTGAAAAGCTTGAGTGAGGTCTATCTCCTCATCTTCACTGTTTATTTTCGATTGCTGTATCTAATCAAGTCAAATCTAATGTGAGATCTAAAAAATAGTCATGAACGGGTGTTTGTCTATCTACGTAGTTATATACTTAGCATTCGACGGTATGTCGACATCTGAAAATTACGGTTTACATTTCGCATACGCATCGCAGTGCGACGAAACAATCCATATTTTTAAGTTGTGGTAGCTTATTGTAATACAACTGCTACATTATATGATTAATATTATCACAGAAGAAATCTGCCCGATTTTATATTTTACTCTTTGCAGGTACGCCTGAAATACGAAAAAATTTTGGCTAACATTGGATTAAAATTTGTGAAAAAGTCCAACTATCAAATTATCCCACCAGATGATTCTTCTGCGACTTTTGCTGAAGCTGAGCTTGATCCAGCAGAAGAAGCTGTTCTTAAACCAGAACAAGAAATAGAAACACATAAACCGGAAGAAAAAAAATCTGAACTTTGGAAACCGGAATAATAAGCTGAAGTTTGCAATGTTCTGATTTGCCACCAGCACTTCGGAAATCATTTTCAGAAGCTGATACTACAAACTAGTACAAGAAGTTCTACATCTCATCTCATCAACATCAGGTGTGATTGCAGTCAAGTACCAACCGGTTGTGCATAAAAAAACAAAGAAGGAAACTTTGACAATCATTTTAAGAAGCCGAAGTTTGCAAATCAGGCCAACAATCTGTAGTTTACAAACCAAACCAACCAGCTGAAGTTTGCAAACCAGACCAACAAGCTGATCTTTGCAAATCAGATCAACAAGCTGAAGTTTGCAAATTTGACCAACAAGCTGTAGTTTGTAAATCAGACCAACAAGCTGAAGTTTGCAAACCAGACCAACAAGCTTATGTTTACAAATCAGGCCAACAATCTGTAGTTTACAAACCAGACCAACAAGCTGAAGTTTGCAAATCAGACCAACAAGCTGAAGTTTGCAAATCAGACCAACAAGCTGAAGTTTGCAAACCAGAACAAGAAGCTCAATAAAGAAGAAGTTCAATAACAAGGAACTGTACTTTGCAAATTAGAACAAGAAGCAGACATTTGCAAACCAGAAGTCGGACTTCTATATTTTGTCGTCCATATTCCTTTTAAAAAACGTTTAGCTTAAATTAATAAAAAAATACTGCTTCTACTAATTATAGCTTTACAAGTAATTTAGCTACACTATTATATTACAGGTACTAGCAAATATTATATGAAATTACTATTTGAAACAGCAACTGATAATACTAACAAATAAAATGAAATATTTAAGTTAAGAAAGTATTGTCGTTCATTTATCTCTTTGTCGATCTTCGGCTAGAAGATATGGAATATGAAGAAAGGCGTTTCAAGCCTTCCAAAGACAAGAAAACATTTAAATAGCAAAAAAGGTCATTACAAAATTACTGACTATCTGAATGATCAACACGCTTGGTGTACGACCAGCTCCCCAAAATTATAAAAATGTATTAGTTATATACTTTTTATAAAAAAAGGACAACAATGATCCTGTGGGTTTGATGCTTCTTTTACCACAGATGATTTCCCTTTCCGAAGCGGTAGTAGCTTGGACATACTGACTGATGGATAAAAGCAATAAGCTCATTTATTATTTCCAGTAGATTTAAATGCTTGAAGTTTGTAGTTACGTTGAAGTTTCGTCGTAGTCGAAGTCGTCAAAGGAAGCATATTTCTTCATAGTCTACATTGTGAAATGTCACTTTATACATATTATTATTTGGGACAATAAACAGCTGTACAATGGGTTTAACTAAAGATAATAATAATAATAAAAGAATTCATCACAAAAAAGAAAACACAAGCATACATAGAATCGAGAAGTGTTGCTGATTTTCAGTCCCCCCCCTGCAGAGTAGCTGCTGCCACCAAAGAAAGTATGGGCGACTTTCCAACGGCTAACAAATTTTTTTTCTTTTTTGTTTTTATGCTTAGGCGTGGCTCTGGAGAATGTAGAAATAAAATTAAAATGTAAGAAATAAGAGGCCCCATATAGTATTACAATGGGTTAGAGTAATTCAATTATACAACCAGCAACTGTATCCACAAATTACTGACGAGTCTTACAATTACCTAATGGCAGTCAGAAAACCAGGAAATAGTGGCGAAAATTATAGGTACTAGTAGATGTCATAATTATGATTTAGGTATTTTAATAAAACATAAGTACATTAGTAATAATTTAATACAAAACAGATGCAATTACAGGTTGAATTCGTGAAATGCCCAATAACTAGTGACGCCACTCTTGATTACGAACAACTTTCCCCAAGGAGCCATAGTCGAAAAAGTCATGGAGTAATCTATCTCTCTTCATGGTTAAGACATTCTGGGGCATGTGATAGGTATAAAGAAATTAAAGCCATTATTTCTAAACGTACGAAGTTTGTTCTCATTATTTTCGAATATTTTAAGAACAGCGCACTCTCTACGCCGAGGCAGGAACTATTTTAATACTCGGCAAGATGTTATGAGCCTTAGGTAGCGCCGTCCTCACCGTTTAATGTAATTCAAATTAGTGACGCTAGATGGCGTTGTTATGAGTTTTTGAACAAAGATCTTTAGCAAAGACATTCAATTGCACTACTACTTAGTAAAGGTTATTTTGAACAATTTTTCCATTCAGAGATCCGTTTGGGAAATATTAAGATTTAAATTGCCAAGTTTTTCTATTACTTTAACCGCCTCTGTGGCTCATTAAGTTGGTAACTATTAGTAATCTGTGCTACTACTAAACATAATTAAAATTTCTTTGCATTTGTTAAAGATATCGGGATAAAATCTTAAAATAATATTTAAATAGCATTCCTAATGATCACAAAATATAGTTCTATTTGAAAATAAATCATTTGTTATGAGAGCGCTGCGTCGCCACTGCTCAGGAAGGGTAGTATGCTACTTTTCTACATTGGAAATCTTAGTAGTTCATCAGATAATTGTGAGATGGCGCTGTAATAAATGTTCATGGAGTTTACGAATAGATCACAGGTTTTTTACAAAATAAAACTAACACCATCACACAAATTAAAGGATATATGATGGATTATTAATAGCATGGAAGATATCGTAGAAAAAGTGTCCATTTCTTGCAATAGTTTCAACATACCTACCTACCTGCAATTTTACATTAATTGTATGTCTTTAGTGCTAAACCATGCCAAGTTATCAACATGTATAAGAAAAATAGTTTAAAAAAAATGTTTACTTGATTCGATGTCGTCTTGTCTTTTAATGTCTCGAATCTTAAAAGGGTACATAAATAGGTATAGTAAAAAAAATATTACATTTTTTAAGCTACCTCTTGTCCAGAAGTCATTTTTCCCCTGACACGAACAAGCAAAGAACGTTGCTCTTTTTTATTATTACAAGCTGTTTTTTTATTTTACAAGCTTTTATTTAGTTGCAATGTTCGTAAGTTGTCCATTTCAAAATTTGCTAAACATTTTTCAACCATTTGCTGCTACCTATCTGATTGAGCTGAAATTTGGCATGAAGGAGTTTGATACATAGATAGATAAAGCATTTATTTACGCCACTGTATACACACAACTACACAATTTTTAAATTACAAAGAAATATACATTCAAATAAAAGTAAAGACTAGCAAATACAAAGAGCGAGTGTGTGCCGCAGTAGCACAAATGGGTTATAACTCAGTGTGGCACATCACTCAAAGAGCGAAACACTGGTTTTCAGTTACAACCCCTATAAGTACGAGTGCATAAAAGTACGCGCATGTTCCCGTCTGCGTGTTTGGATGCGCGGTTTCTTCGAGGAATGACACAACCAACTCTTCTTAATTATATCTGTGTATTCAGCTATTCACATGAACGGTACACCACCAAACATCGGAGTAATTAATTATGTAATTCTAACAAGGAAATCCTACAATAAAAATATTGCTCATGACGGCGGTCTGAATTTATTTGAATTCCGAGAGCTCGACCAAAGAGTTTCCATAGGCGCGGTATAAATGCTAGTGACCAAGACGCTACAGGCATATTTGTAATTTCGGGACAATGCAATATGATGGCACCTCTTTTAAATATCATAACTTTTTTTTTGTTTCATGGACGACGGGTTCATACTTGACCTCAATCACACTTGATGTTAAGTGAAGATGAGGTCGAAGGTGGAAGCGTATTGACCCGGAAACCCCAACACACAACACAAACAACAACACACAACAACAATATATCTACCGTAAAGGCATATAATATAAGGCGCAAAACAACAAAAACCTGGACATCGCATGTCTACAATATAGGTATGTACAATATATTTTCCAATAACTGAAAATTGTCGCATCGTTTCACAAATCATTCGCTTGAAATACTGTTATGGGAATTAATAAAATCGAACCTTGTTACCTGCTCCCCCCTTGCCCGTGCTACTCCGCCCCCGCTTTATGGGCCAAGTTATTGTCGTTCATTTAACGAAAAATACGTTGCTCCGGGCTTTTTTCTGCATATTAACATATATACATACATGCATACATATTCTTGGACATGCACACAATGCCATCTAGTTCCACATTAAGCAACTATAGGCTTGTGTTGTGGATACCAGATGGTTGATACATTTTTTTTTGTAAATAAATATATAAATGAAAAACATCCATAACTCGGGAACACATGTCTATATTCATCATACAAACATATGCCCCTAGCGGGATTTGAACCCGCAACCTTTTGGTATAGCAGTCAGAGTTTCTAACCACTACACCAAACAGGTCGTCGTCGATATACTCGGTATCTATTTAATTATCCGTATTGAATTCCGTGATGATAGGTTTGCATGGAAATGTGGTGTGGTTAACACTTGACCTCAATCACACCTGATGTTAAGTGAAGATGAAGCCGAAGGTGGTTGCGTACTGACCCGGAATCCCCATATTATTTGGGGGACTGGCTATCTTATCTCTGACAACCGGAACACAACAATGCTATTAACATTGCTGTTTGGCGGCAGATTTAGATAAGATGGTGGTAGCTAGCCAGGCGGACATTTAATATGCCCTACCACCAACCAAACCGAATACAAAATATGTACCCCGCTGGGGATCGAACCCGCGGCCTCCGAAACGTAAACCCAGTGTTTCCCTCCTGTTTCGTATGTTTTTTAAACTCCTATGCAAAAAGAGATTTTGTTATGACATAATGTCTTATTGTGTGTCTATGTCTTTCTGTGGCATTAAAGAGCCAAAACCGCTGAATCAATTTATAACGGTTTTTCATTTTCGAAAGATGATAATTGCGAGATAATTATTAGCCACGTTAAATGGAAATCGGTTCGTTTCGTTTGGAAGATATTGATACAGTTGATTGTTGATATATTTCGATGATATCACAGTATTTTGAGGATTTTTTTATCAATGAATCTTATCTATCATATCAGAGCACTACGGGTTAGCGTTTGACCTCAATCCAATCATGTTAAGTGAACATGAGGTGGAAGGTAGAATTGTACCTGGAACCCCGAAGGCTCCCGCGCTCGCCCACCCGCCCGGCGTCGCTGTAAAAAGCCTATCGGCTTAACAGCAACTGTTCCTGCTCAAAAAAAAAAAATTTGCTGGTTTTTTAAAACATTACCTTAGTGGATCGCTTACGCTTACTTTAAATAAATTTAAAAAACACAATTAAAGAACTGTGTGACAACAAAGGTTATTTTAAAATTTCTGACTATATAGATGGATAAGAATGCATGGACATGAGCCGCTCGGCGATCTCCATTCTATTGTTGTCTTTCCTTTGTCGAAACACAACTTGTAAAAATTCTTATTTGAACAGAGCTACCTCTGAATTTGTGTTTCGTTCTTCTCCGGGGAGTCTGCCCTGTGAATGAGCTAATTGCAAATGTTATTTTTATATCTTACGAAATAGTCTCACTGACCGACTGGATCCCCTGGCGTTGCGAAGAGACGTCGCGTCCCTCTGCATTCTCTATCGCATATTTCATGGGGAGTGTTCTGAAGAACTGTTCGAACCTAACCTAACTTTTCGCCGAAAATTAAATTTCCATCCACATCACCTGGATGAGTGGAAATCTACCACTGTACGTTTCTCAAGAAACTTCTTACCACGTACAACCACCCTGTGGAACGGACTTTCGGCAGCGGTATTCCCGAACGAGTACGACATTGGAACCTTCAAGAAACGAGCCTACACCTTCCTCAAAGGCCGGCAACGCATCTGTGACCCTTTTGGTGTTGCGGGTGTCCATGGGCGGCGGTGATTGCTTTCCATCAGGTGAACCGCAAGCTCGTTTGCCGCCCTCTCATATAAAAAATAAAAAGAACGTTTTGAGTTTAAGTTAAGTTAATAATGAAATTACCTAAGGAGAGTATTAATATTATCGTTCGACCAATAGTTTATACCTGATGCTGCTGTAAATTAATGACCAAGACCTGGATACAGTCTACAGACGCTGGAGTAAATTCATTGAAGTCTTCCAGGCCGCTGGGGAAATGTCTGCCGGGGCATATACGGTCAGCCCGCTGCTCCGGCTCACCTCGGTTGAATCTTTGATGTCCCACCGCAGCCCGTGACCAATTTGCCGTGTCGTCCAGATCACAGATTATCCGGGACCCCTCTACCAGTAAGGAGATAGTCCTTGGGGACGTTTTTAATGTAATTAGAAGCCCAAATAAATTCCAACGAGGATTGTTTATGTTTATCAGGGGGCTGCCGGTGATTTACGCGCTGGTGCGAAATGGCGCCGGGCAAAACCGCGCGCGCGGCGTTTTTCGCCCCCGCCAGTTATCGCTTCGCGTTCGAGAGGAGTCGGAGCATTCGGAGGGTAATTAACTTTGTAATTGTTCATTGTTATTGTAATGCCTCCATTTAAATCGTCTGATAACGCGGGTGCTGATGGGTTGAATTTTTTTGGGTGGAAGGGGAGTGTTAGGATTGATAAAGTGTTTACGTAGTCTTAAATACTTATTTGTGGGGTTCTCAGCAAATAATGAAAGGCGAATGTAACGGTGATAACTATGAAATAACTATTACATTCGCCTGTAATCTATTATTATATTGTTATTTATTTGAAATATTGTATGGATTTATTATAAAATGACCTTGGGAAAATTATTACTTCAACGTTTTACTGTAAATTAATTGTATTATGCCAAGCAAATTATTAATTAATTAATTTCGTTTCATGATCCATAATAGGTAAAAAGTTGAGTGTAGTGCATCTCCAGGCAAATTGTAATTGTTGTAAATTGTGTGATACCTACATAAAAAAACTAACAATCCATGTATGTTACGACTTGAATTGTTTATTTTTCTTTTTGTATGCCATTTGGTAGATCACAGTGATCCAGCTATTTTTATATCCTTACCATCATTATTGTACCTGTGTATCATAAAGAAATAAATGAATATGAATTAAAAATACCACAAAATCCGACAGCATATTTTGTATTTTGCGGACACTATGTTAGATTTACCATAAAATGTATTCTACACTCCAAGGGATCAAGGTGAATTTAACGACACCATGCAATTTGAAATCGGTCAAGCCGTTTAGGCTACAGCTACATGTATATATATACATAAATAAATAGATATATACATATATGGGAGAACATTACCATCCTTTCGTGGCCAGTCGGGTAAAAACCAAAAAAACGTGACGGCATTTTTACAAGCTTTTATTTAGTTTGCAATGTTCGTATGTAAGTATGTATGTAAGGAAGTTTTTTTTAATCTTATTTATTTTTAAGAGGGTTTATTCAAATGCTGAATATGCCAACCTCATCATTGAATTCCAAGTAGTACCTAGTTACCTATGTAAATCATATATTCCTAATTCTAATACATAGCTCTACCAAAATACCAAGTTCTCCGTTTCGAAATTTGCTAGCCATTTTTCAACCACTTGCTGGTGTCTGAGTGAGCCGAAATTTGGTATATTTATATAAGTTCGGTGACAATGCAATATTATGGTACCATCGAGCTGATGTGCTAATGGAGCCGAGATGTAGGGACTGGAACTTCGTGATGGCAAATATCAAGATAGTCGAATTTGGGCTAGTTTGGTTTTGTTGCCATGAGCACTTGATGACGACAGTCTGAAGATGGAGCCAGAAGATTGGTACTGGAACTCTTTGATAGACTTTATGTTACTCGACTTTGTACTACAATAATATGTGATGTACAATCTAAACCAACATTTAAATCCAAATATAGATTTCTTTTGAAAAGCAGAAGATTGGTATTCCGGACCGCTACCTTACTACTGTATTCCTATTATGAGAAGATAATATATGAAGCAGTAGGGGGCTGTGGATTGGATCCATAGCTTGGGCATCACAAATTGAAATAGATTATTATGAAGTCGAAAATTGCAATAATTTCTTAATTTTTCATTAATGATCAATTTATTCTATAATCATCATTCATCATTTTCCTGCCCTTATCCCACTCTAGGTGGGGTCGGCACAACATGTCATCCTCTTCCACTCTCCTCTATCAGCCGTCATCTCCGTACTCACCCCTTTCACACACATATCATTCCTCACGCAGTCTACCCACACCTTCTTCGGTCTTCCTCTACCTCTGTATCCCTCCACATTCATACTTAGCACTCGTCTTGTTACGTGCCTTTCATCCCTCCTCATAATGTGCCCAAACCATGCTAACCTATTACTTCTCAGCTTTTCTGTTATTGGCGCCACTTTTAGACTTCCTCTGATATACTCATTCCTGATCTTATCCATTCTAGTCACACCACACATCCATCTTAGCATTCTCATCTCTGCCACATGCATTCTACTTTCATTAGTTTCTTTCATTGCCCAACATTCAGATCCATACATGGTGACAGATCAATTTATTCTATAATAATAATAATAATTGGTTCAATAACTTAATTAGGTATATTTTATTAATTGAATCCAATATGTTACGGGAATAATCTTACACAATATTCATTACCAATAACGATAGTTTTAATTTGATAACACCAAACACATTTCAAAATTCCATTTGTCCCACGACCAACCCTCAGGTTTTAGCAGAATACCTCGAGCAAATCCATACACTGAGCTGTAGCCTTTTTGTATACTGCGGCACACACATAATATTTGTTGTTTCTGTACTTGTGATTTATTGTTTTAGTTGTATTTTTCATATTTAAAATTTGTTATGTTTGTGTACATGGATGCAAATAAATGCTTATCTAATCTATCTATCTATCTATGTGATAATCATGGTGGAGCATTAAAAGCTTCTATTTATATTATTTTTAATAAAATTTGTCTATAGAATCAAGACGAGTTTAAGGGTTGATCAGACCTCACTTGGCTTAGGACCAGCCCAGTTTTATCATCAACACTATGCTCTCACTCGTACACAATAGTCTACTTGCGACGTCAATAAAAGCCAATGAAGTGGGTACCGGGGCCGCAAAATATGCTATCTTCCCTCGAAATATCTGCGAAACCAATATTACGGTGAGTCAGCAGTCAACAACAGACCAACTTATCACTCCCTGGTACCTGCCCACCCGCCGCGACCCGCGGGAAATCTGCGGGAATCCGCAGCGAAATTGATATCATACGAGAGATATAAATTGATACAGATTTCCTGGCCGCAAGTGTAAACGCGATAGCTAAAGTTGTAATGGCGCAGCTATTATTTTTGCATTTTTCGTATGGTTTTAGGGGTGGGTAAAATATTTTGTAATATTATTATTATTATTATTAAATTCTTTATTGCACCCAAAAATAAAATACAAAGAACATTTAACATAGATGATGAAGTGTACAAAGGCGGTCTTATTCTTCCAGACAACCTCAGTTAAAGAAGCTTTTTTAATAAGTAGTTGGATAGTGCAAAGTAAAAGCTGAATAACTTAAATATCAATAGGTACATAGACGATACATAGGAAATACATAGGTATAGTGGAATACATACAAAGATAAACACTTACTAAAATAAACAGACCATATAAATAAGTACAATAATAGAATACACATAAATATATATAACAGTATATACAATTCATTAGAGAGATAAATAATATTCCTTTAGACGCAGTTTAAACACTGCAAGCGATTCTGCGTGGCGAATATTTGTAATATTTGTATGACCTTCAATCCGACTCCGAATGTTTATTCAGAAAATGTTACATAGTTGCAACTAAATATGTTGCTAACTTAGTACCACTAACACAAAAGCCATAGCTGCCGGACTAGGTTTCTGCAACCTGTATAGCATACAATGCCCTTCCCCTGGAGATTAAACAGAATTAGCCTAGCAAACATAAAGATCGTTAACAAATCAAAGTTTGTTTAACAAATGTATTCCGCATTTATTGTACAATGATTGATTGAAGTCAAGTGCTACTGATCTGTGTATGGGTGAATTGAAATCTAATATATATATATATGTGTGTGTGTGGGGGGTGTGGAGGGTGAGTGTCTGTGTGGGGGTGCATGTGTGCGTGCGTGCTTTTTTGATGTAATAATGTAAATAACATAGAGTTTACGAATCGGAGGCCGCGGGTGTGATACCCAGCGGGGGTTTTTTTTTTATGCACAACGGGTTGGTACTTGACCTCAATCACACCTGATGTTAAGTAAAGATTAGGTCGAAGGTGGAAGCGTAATAACCCGGAAACCCCAACACATTTGGGGGACTGGCTATCTTATCTCTGACAACCGGAACACAACAATGCTATTAACATTGCTGCTTGGCGGCAGATTTAGATAAAATGGTGGTAGCTAGCCAGGCGGACATTTAAAATGCCCTACCACCAACCAAACCGAGTACTTAAACATGTACCCGCTGGGGATCGAACTCGCGACCTCTTAATCGTAAACCCAATGTTGTTTACATTGAGCCACGGAGGCGGTTAAAAGGGTTACCTACATGTTAATAGCATTGTTGTGTTTCGGTAAGATAGCTAGTCCCCCAAGTGGGGTTTCCGGATCAGTACGCGTACGCTTTCACCTTCGGCCTCATCTTCACTTAACATCAAGTGTGATTGAGGTCATACTAACGCGTGGTGCAAAAAAAATATTAAATGCCAGTTCCATACTCCATTTTGTTTTTCACTTTTTGCCGCGAAATTTTACTTAAAATGCATGAGCCCAAAATACCCGAAATCGAAATAAAGTATGTACAATGCCAATTTAAAATACCTTACGGCCGAATAACCAGAGCTCGAAAATTAAATGTACTAAATACTTAACCCTAAAATATTCAATCATAAAAGACTTGACCCTAATATTCCAGGGCAAAATAAAAAAACTAAAAGTGACAATCAATCACCGGAGCTTTCTCAGTAAACACTATTCAATTCCTCATTGCCAATGTACCATGTCAAAATCAAAATCAAAAAATGCTTTACTTTGTAGGTACACAGGTAGGTAATAGTCAGATTTTACATTTTTAAAGCTACTGCTTGTTCAAAAGGCAATTTTCCCCTGAGAAGAACAAGCAAGAAACTCGAGAGGTCGCTCTTTTAAAAAAAAGGTTTTTATATTACAAAATTATTAATTATTATTTAATGTTATAATATTTCATTATTAATTGTGAAATAGCCTGGTTATGCGATCGGGCTGGTTATGTCCATGATTGTTTATCATCTAAATAATCTGATATTTTATAATTGCTTTCTTAATAAGTTTCTGTTTTATAGTATCTTTAAATTTATTGAAAGGAAGATTTTGTATATCAACAGGAACTTTATTGAAAAAGCGTATACATAACCCTTTGAATGAATTACTGACTTTGTGGAGGCGACTTATGTGACCTGCAAGTTTATCTTTATGTCTTGTATTGACGTCATGTTTCTCACTATTTTTCCTAAATGATGCTATATTTTTTTGACATATATTAGAGTGTGTCAAGAAGTTTTCTTTCTTTCTTTTTATTGATTTTGACATGCTTTCTAATTCTCTCTAATTTTGACATTCATTTAAAGATTTGACATTAATTTTGTAATGTTGACAATTTTTTAACATTTCTTGAAAGTTGGGTTATTTAAAATTGTATAATTAATTAATAATAGGTAATTATAATTAGATATAATTAAATATTCGTTAAAATCAAAATCAAAATCAAAAATATTTTATTCAATGTAGGATACAAAAATATCACTTATTTAAAGTCAACATGTTTTTTTTTTAAACTACATCGCTTCGCAAGGTGTTATGGTTAGGGAGAAGAAGCGACAAGAATCTCCGCAACAACACATCTTTTCAATTTGTTTCCATCTTTACAATAATATTACATTTTATGTAACATATTACAAAAGAATAGCAATTAACATAACGACCAGCTAACACCAGACCTCCTTATCGCCTAAATAATCATCTATCCTGTAATAACCCTTCTTACACAGAGTTTCTTTAATGTGGCGTTTAAATTCCTGCTCTGTTAAACTCAATACATGTTCTGGTATTTTATTGTAAAAGCGTATGCTGTGTCCCACAAAGGATGTGCTAACCTTGCCAAGTCTAAATTGTGGAATTTCAATTTTATTTTTGTTTCTAGTATTCAAATTATGATTATCAGAATGTTTACGAAATAGGCATATATTTTTGCGTACATACATTATACTGTCATATATTTTGCATGCTCAAAATGCAGAATGTAATGGGCCTTATTTTTAATAATAAAACACCCTTGTGTACCTATATTCTGGCAAAATAAATAATTTGAATTTGAATGATGACCATGTACTTACTAAGTAATTATGTAAGTACATTGGACGTTATTAAACACATGTAACCAAACTCTTTTCACAGACATGCAGCCCATTATAGCCTGCCACACGATATTAAACCCCTGTCCATTCATCCAAAGTACATTTTCGTTTGTCGTCGAACCGAAAGGCCTTTGTCGTTATGTCGTGGTTAGGATTTTTTTCGTGCAGAAACGCAAATAATGGCAATTCCCTTGTTACCGAGTTTCTGCTTATTATCTGTGCAATACTGCTGTCTCGGCCTATCGTATAGCGGCTGTATCACATAACCTAAAACAGTTATTGCTTTTTGGCGGGAATTGGGCGTGTTATGTTGCATTGTCAATGCCCGACGAAAAACTATGGGTCTTATGTTTATGTTTTTTTTTCAAACGCGTTACCACTTGACCTCAATCACACCTGATGTTAAGTGAAGATGAGGCCGAAGGTGGAAGTGGACATCTTATCCCAGACAACAATGCTAATAACATTGCTGTTTTGGCGGCAGATGAAATGTTGGTAGCTAGTCAGGTGGTCATTTAAAATGCCCTACCGCCAACCAAACCGAGTACTAAACATATACCCCGCTGGGAATCTAACCCGCGACCTCCGATTCGTATACCCTATGTTGTTTACGTTGCGCCACGGAGGCGGTTATAAAAATAAATTATTTAGAAAAAAAACAGTAGGTAGTGAATAAAAAAACGTGTCCGTATTCGTCTTACAAAGAAATGCCTCTAGCGGGATTCGACCCGCGACCTTTCGGTATAGCAATATGTAACCACTACATCAAATAAATTAAATTAAATACTAATAAATAAATAAATATTTCGGATACTTATACCAATCATTAGTCCCAAACTAAGCAAAGCTTGTACTATGGATACTAGATATCGGATAAATATACATAAATATTTATATAAACATCCAAGACTCGGGAATAAATGTTCAAATCAAATCAAATATATCTATTAATTCTTATGGTACATTAAAACATAAAATCTATATAATAATACTTAATTGCAAATGTAACACTAGTGCCTGAACTAAGAAAATCCTGTGTTTCAGGCGAAGCTAGGGCTTCTATGACTTAAAATAATATAATCATATAGATATAAGCTAAAAATCTATAAATAAAGTAGATATACAGATTAAATCTATGCTTAAAGATTACTTCAAGATAGTCAATCACTTCTCTGTATCCTCGTAGGTCAAATTTTGAATAGTAATTTCTTATTATGACGCAATGGCAATTTTTGCATTTAATCTATTATAAAGAAGTGGTCCGAGGAACACGTAAAATGCATGTTTTGTTCCTGCGTTGTTAGGGCAAACTATATCGTTTGGTCTTTTGTTAGTCATTTCAGTGCTATATGGAAGACTTTTGTGCTTTTTAAGTACGATATTTATTATAAATAATTGTCGGATTGTTAATACTTTACAAGATTTATAAAGAAGATCAGTGGGGTAGAGAAATGAACGAAAAGTAGAAACCTTTAGAATCGTTGGTCTTCATCACATAAATATTTACCCGTCGCGGGATACGAACCCGCAACCGTTTCGATGACAGGGTCACTATTGAAGTGGTGCCATTTTGAATGTTTCAATGACCCGGTCGATCGTAATGTTTTTAGAATGCATGTAAATATGTCCGTTCCTTTGGCGCATCCTGTAGCCTAAACTGCTTGACCGATTTCGAATTGCATGGTGTCGTTAGATTCGTCTTGATACCTGGAGTGTCATAGGATACATTTTATGGTAAACTTCAAACTTCAAGCATTTATTTCAACGTAAGATACATGATATATCATGTGTTGAATGTCAATTTAAATCTATTGGAAATAAAAATAGGGCTTAAGCATTTTTCGGTCAGTCAGTATCAGGAAAGTAAAATTCCAACATGGCGTCCGCAAAACACAAAATGCTTTAGATTTTTTTTTTTTTTAATAATTAAATGTAGTAAAAAGCGTGTAGAAGCCGCAGCTGCCACCCGCTACTAACATATATTTATTAATTTACATAAATCTTTGATTCTACAACAGCCAACACAAGTTTAACACCGGACCAACTGAATCTATACACCCTTTAACAACTTGTGAGCACTACCGTACATAATTAGCCGACTGAATGGAAAGTGGAGTGTTTACTTGAGGAAATGAAACTTCCGGCGCACGAGCCGACTCACTTTCATTGCTATTCACCTGATTGACTCCTCATTGCTGCTATAACAGCTTTATCTATGACGACCTGTTTGGTGTAGTGGTTAGCAACTCTGACCACTATACCAAAAGGTTGCGGGTTCGAATCCCGCTAGGGGCATATGTTTGTGTGATGAATACGGACACGTGTACCCGAGTTATGGATGTTTTCATTTATGATAAGTATTTATTTACAAAAAAAAATATTTATGTATTATATCAACCATCTGGTATCCACAACACAAGCATATAGTTGCTTACTGTGGAACTAGATGGTGCTGTGTGTATGTCTAAGGATATTTATTTATATTTATTATCTATGAAGTAGTAAAAGTAATAGTAGGATTACCATACCATCTATTTGTGACGACCGATTGGTGTAGTGGATAGTGATCCTGTCAGCGAAACCAACGGTTGCGGGTTCAAATTCCGCGAGGGTTAAATGTTTATGTGATGAATATTTTAATCTGTTAACTAGTGTTCATAGTACAAGCTTTGATTAGTTTGGGACTAGATGTAAGTGTCCGTAATATTTATTTTGGTTGGTGGTAGGGCAAATGTCCGCCTGGCTAGCTACCACCATCTTATCTAAATCTGCCGCCAAGCAGCAATGTTAATAGCATTGTTTCCGGGTCAGTACGCTTCCAACTTTGACCTCATCTTCACTTAACATCAGCTGTGATTGAGGTCAAGTACCAACCCATCGTGCATTAAAAAAAATAAAAAATTAAATATTTATTTATTATTTACCTATCCAATTTATAAGTACCTGTACCTAACAATTACATCCTAAACTAAAGCGCATTGCTAATTCACGGCGAGCGTTCAGTGATAGTTTATAATTCAAAAGATTACACCGATTTGGAGCCGGTTGTAAATTCCCCCACAATAAACACTTCGCCGCTATCATGGGATATCAGATCGGGGGCGTGCTCTCACGTGCGGCTGATAGTGGGGGTTCATTCCCTTTGCAACCACTAAAATATATTTTTCTTCGCAATCGGAAGTTTTTTTTTTTAATAAATAAATATCTAAATATTTAAATAAATAAAGTTAAAAGTTATCTTGCTCCATATTATAGAGGTAAATGGTATCCCACCAAAAACATTCTGTAAAAAACTAGCCAAGTCTCGATGGAGCTGCTTGATTATCTCTAAAAAGTAATGAAATCTATACAAAGTCGTGCCAAGTGTAAGGTTCCTTACTGCGATTTCTTTATTATTATAGTTAATGTTGTGTGACTTGGCCGTTGAAGGGTACACAGGGGTACAAAACCAGGTGCTCCATGACACCATTGCACCAATCTGTCGCCAGAACCGCTATTAATGTTATTAATTATGTTATTAAGAATGTTCAACGGCAAACTATTAGCGAATAATCTGTGTGGCGTTTACATAACATTCTTTATACGTTAGTGGCTTTATCAAGCCTACAATTGACTGGTTATTGAATCAACGTTTTCCAAGTGGCAATTTTCCAACGTCAATGCGTAGCGGTTCTGGCGACAGATTGGTGCAATGGTGTCATGGAGCACCTGTGTACCCTTCAACGGCCAAGTCACACAACATTAACTATAATAATAAAGAAATCGCAGTAAGGAACCTTACACTTGGCACGACTTTGTATAGATTTCATTACTTTTTAGAGATAATCAAGCAGCTCCATCGAGACTTGGCTAGTTTTTTACAGAATGTTTTTGGTGGGATTTCACTTCTTTTTGTAGAAACGTGGGCATATTATATATATGCCCACGTTTCTACAAATATACTTGATACTGAAAGTTGAGTCAGTTCTACCATACACCAAGAAAGATATTGAATGGAAGAGACAAGACCCGTCTTTGGGCATACCAACTACTTGGTAGCCACTAAGTTCATCGTCGTCTTTTAATATTATCGATATCGTTAATTATTATCTTGCGAAATCAAACACAATTAAACTCAACGACCTTTAGTATATGGACAACAAATCAGAAATACCGATAATATTTAGACTAAAACCTACTTATATCTTTAAGACTTCTTTTGTCTTAATAAAAAAAACTTAAAGAAAATATTACTCTGCCTACTCAATCTATACAAACTATAAGCAAAACGTTAACTCTTAATTATTAGACAAGTGTCAATATAATTAATTATCAATGAACTTTCTACCAAAGGTACTACCTACCTAGTACTGAAATACAGCTAAATTAATGATATTTTTAAACGAAACGAAGTAATATCTAACTAAATAAACTAAACTAGAATACTAGAAAAGTACTTATAAACACGAACGCGATTCGAAGTACTGCCTAACTGTAAATTAAACCTAGAAAACTAAAAGTAGGTACTAAATAATTAACAATTAAATAAAGTATTCAATTGAAACTTCTTTTAATTCTGATAATTAAGTAATAATCAGTAATCCGTCACTAACCATATAATTCCTAACCTGTTTAAATCTTTGAATTAATATAATAACAACCTGCCAATTAACCTTAGCAAACCTCACGAAATAATCAGCGAAATCAACGAAATGCAAATAATCCCTCCTAATCCCTAGCAAACATATTCAAGCGCAATAGAAGAATGTCGTAAACGACTGTAACGCGGCCGGTTGCCACTTTGCCATATAAGGTTATCGGAAAAACAAAACGTAAGCGCGTTTCAAAATACAGTCAACGCCATCTAGCGACGCGAGCGGGTATCACCGCCACTCTTAGCCAATGCATTATATTTTGACCAAATTTTCGTTTGTTTATTTAATTTGTGTAATGTTCGAGTAGAATAAAATTAATCGTTTGACTATTTCTTCTTGTAAACTTGTAATAAGTATAAGTAAGTATAAGTTTACAAGCCAGTCTAGTCTTATCCAGAGTTTTCCTTTAATTTTATTTATATTCGTATTAAAAGCAGAAGGGGAGGCATTCGCCCAGCAGTGGGACGCTATAGGCTAGATTAAATTAGAAGATGTGTCCCACTACGCTGGACAGTCGATTTTTTTATGTACCAATAGTAGAAGGGGGCATTACCATATCTCTAATACAGCTGGGACCAGCTGAGGGTTCTTCGTCAGATATAAAGTTAATCGTTCGACTATTTCTTCTTGTAAACTTGTAAGTATAAGTATAAAAGCCAGTGTAGTCTTATAATAATAATATATAATAATAATAAAATGTATCTTTATTTGTTCTTCACAAACTCACGCTTAGAGAAATGTACAGGATAAAAGTGTTTCTTAAGTCAGGTGAGTACGTGTGAAGACTGATGCCTAAAATAGGCGGTAGCCTGTGCTTTAGGACACCAGTACCCCAGATGTACTTCCCGGACGTACAGTCAGACAGCGAGAAAATGACTTAAGTAAGGACAATGAGTCAGTTACATTTAACGGAAAGGATATTTTAGAGGAATTAGAAAGTTTTAACCAGGTAGTTTTGACAATTTCAGGATGTGGATGTGTGTGTGTGTGTGTGTGTGTGTGTGTGTGTGTGTGTGTGTGTGTGTGTGTGTGTGTGTGTGTGTGTGTGTGTGTGTGTGTGTGTGTGTGTGTGTGTGTGTGTGTGTGTGTGTGTGTGTGTGTGTGTGTGTGTTATCCTGAGTTTTCCTTTAATTTTATTTATATGCGTATTATAAGCAGAAGGGGAAGCATGCGCCCAGCAGTGGGATGCTATAGGCTAGATTAAATTAGAAGATGTGTCCCACTACGCTGGATTTTTGCAATGACAGTCGATTTTTCTAAGTACCAATAGTAGAAGGGGGCATTACCATATCTCTAATACAGCTGAGACCAGCTGAGGGTTCTTCATCAGATACTTCAGACCTTCGATTTTTGACATCAAATGAAGCGGCCCACCAAGTTGAATATTTTTTGTAAAAGCGGTATATGTCGATCTCTAATAGTTTGGTTGGGCTCTTGTGTTTCCTAATCAGGGTCACCAGGTACTCCAGATCTTCGATTATCCTAGTTTTTATAGTTTTCCCTTTATGTGGCCATTGAACCATAACTCTGTACCAAATTTCAGCTCTCTGAGTTTATGGGAAGTACTAGTTCTATTTTGATGATCATGAGTGAGTGAGTGAGTGAGTGAGTGTCATAAATGCGAAACTTTGCTTTCGCTTAACTTCGGAACTAAATGACCTACAGACTTGAAATTTTGGATTTTAAGTATGTGATTATAGCTTACTGGATGACGAAAATTTCTGCGTTCTAGTCTTATCCAGAGGTTCTAAAATAGGGGCCTGAAAATGCGGCGAAATGGTTCCAGTAAAGGATGGTACGGCAGTGTTTGCTTCGCGCTCGACTTGGCGGGGGCACTGCCGTGCCCCCAGATATTCAACAGTATTGGAAAGTTTCAAATTTCGATGTGCTCCGGTGAACAAAACGCATTCGAAATTCGAAAAATTTCTATACAAACCATTTAGAATACGGCTTTTTGGCGGGAACTCGGCGAGTGAAGTTGCATTTTTCTTTATAATTCTTATAATTTGGGCATTCTAACTTTTGAAGCTTAATAATGGCAGAATATTGTACAGCAAACGTTAGTGATGGTGTACAAGTGAAGGGAAGTGTAAATTAAAGTACGTAACGGAGCTTTCGGGTTCCCATAAGAAGCCGCCAAAATCTTTTGTAAAGCATTCTGCCACTTTACTGAAGCATGACTTGACCGTGACTAGACTCTGTATACGCCAAGTATACGACGAACTACTTGTGACTGAGACTGACTTACAAACTATAGAAATAAGAGAAATAAGACATGGCTGTTATGGGCTAGATCCCTTTGCCTTCTCCTAGAGGAGAGAATAAAACGTAACTAATAACCATTTAGAATACACTCATGAAATAGAGTTATTTTGAATTTGGTATCAATAGAACTTCCATTAATGGAACATTATTTGAATTTGGAACTATATCAATTATAATAATAGAAATAAGTCATTAGTTTACACCTACTACGCAAATAACACCTTGTTACTCAATCACATTTATTTATGTGACTCAATGTTCCAGCAATCTTGCAATCTACTTTTTTTTACAATGTAATAACTGTTTTATACTCAAACTCTATACCATTCTAAATAAATGTAGTACGTGTTTCTTTTTTCTCATATTCTCGTAATTGACACCTATTTGAACTCGTAAACAGTTGATGTAGTTAATTGTTGACAAAATAATCTGTAATAACCGCGAGGTTGGTCTATTTCAGTTATTTCCATAGTATACTGACCTACGGCATTCTGTTGTGGGGAAATGCCGCGGACATAAATTGTATATTTGTTCTGCAGAAACGAGCGGTTCGCGCGATTTACAAACTGGGCCCCAGAGTGTCTCTTAGGAATAAATTTAAAGAAATTGATATATTGTTGTTGAGCATTATTTGATCCTTATTGATAGATCCTTGATATTGAACAAGATAGATTGATAGATCCTTATTATTTGATACCTGTAACCTGTATTTTAGTTCGAGAGGATAGCTTTCTAAATTATATAGTGGGTCTACGGTCTTAATTAAATTGCTTGGTAAATTGCATGTCTTACCGTAAACCAACTCAAATGGCGTGTAGCGAGTTCCAGAGTGTACCGATGTGTTGTAAGAGAAACACCAGTACGGCAACCAGGTGCTCCACGACTCCGGATGATTCTCAGTTTGGATACGCAGAAACGCCCCAAGGTGTTTATGGGAATTTTCTAGCGATCCTATGCTTTGATGATGATAAGCTGCGGAATTAATTTTATTTATTTTTAATAAGCTACATACCTCTTTCATTGTGGCTGCCAGTGCTTTCCGAAAAATGATCTCCTCGTTGTTTGCCTTTGAAGTTCCCTCTGTATCCATCTTTTATGGGTTTTCTTATAACACTTATATCCAGCAATACAGAGTGCGATGAAAATGATTACCAATATAATACTCAACATAATATTAGTCAAGCTGATGTGCTTTTCTATGGCGGCTTGAGCATTATTTGATCCTCCAGACGCATTCTGCGCTATTATGACCTCTTCTTTAGTTTGAGTGGACCCCATCACGAAGAAATAAGAAGGGAAAGCGAAAAAATTTAAATAATTAATTTTTCTTAAATAGCATCTTCTCAATAATCAGATGTTCCGCGCGGTCAATCACACTGATGAGTTTGGTGCGCGCTCGTCACATGATACGCTCAACTCCTTGTATGGCAGGGTCGCCATGTAAAGGAGGAGGTTGGAGACAGAAATGATAACGCAACGGCTGTCAGTTTTAGACTGGCTTATTATTAAGATAATTCAAGTATGTATATAAGGCTTACAAATTAGGTGACACATACATCACCACACATTAGCCTCGCAATATATTTACGAAAACTTAATGTATGTAAGAAAAAATATAGAATCGTTTAAGAAAAATAGTGATATACATAATTTTAATACCAGATATAAAAATAAACTTGCTGTTCATGCCAGCCGTTTACACAAAGTCACTAAGTCATTTAAGGGGTAATGTATACGCTTTTATAATAAGGTTCCAGTGGACATTCAAAATTTACCTTTAAATAAATTTAAAACCATCATAAAACAGACATTATTTACCAAAGGCTATTATAAAATTTCTGACTATCTGGATGATAAGCAAGCATGGACATAGACCGCTCGGCGATATTCAGCCTAATTATAATTATACAATATGATATAATTGTAACCCAAACTTATTTAAAAGAGCAACCCTTGAGTTTCTTGCTCGTTCTTCTCTGGGGAATCTGCTTTGCGAATGAGCAATAATGTCAATAATTTTAATATTATGATAAAAATGTGACGTTTTCAAGTGATAATCTTTATCCTACGAAATAAATATTTTTTGACTTTGACTTTGACTTTGACTTTGACTTTGTTGATCTAATGAACTATTGATATAACAAATTATTGATACAATAAATGGTTGACCTGTTACACTGTTGACGTTGTGTTGATATAGTGAAAGTTGTTCTAAAGAATGTTGATTTTAGGTACCAATCCTCTTTCCACTAACCTGTGTCATAAGCTTATGAAGTGTATAAGGGGAAGGGCACAAAAGAATTCTGATTGGTTCGATGTGCCTTCGGGCATATGCCAATCCCACGGCGAATAAGAATAGAATGGAGAACATAGGAGTAACCCACAGGTATTTCTGGCGCTAGGCGGGGTTCCGGCTGTAGTGTTTGCGTTCCGGACTCGAAACTGCACGCAATGTGCTTTCCATGTTTCATTCAATTTAACAAAGATCAGCGCCTTTTGTATGGGAATACCTATTCACAAAAAAATATCAGGCTATGTGCTGTAGGCATAACAAACACTGTGTTAAAAGCTGAATATGCGAAACGGTTTCACCGACTTTCATCAAATGCATACGTTTTTTCAATAACATTCCCGTTGATCTACAAAATTTTCGTTTCAATGAATTTAAAGATACTATAAAACAGAAACTTATTAAGAAATCATATTATAAAATATCAGACTATTTGGATGATAAACATCCTTGCTAGGCTATTTCGCAAATTAACAATGAAATTGTGCCTATTTAAAAATAATATAAAAATCTGTTTTAAATGGAGCAACCCCTCGACTTTCTAGCTTGTTCTTCTAAGGGGAAAATGCCTTTTGAACAAGCAGTAAAAAATGTAAACTTTGACTATTTTAAGTGTACCCCTGTGTATCTACAAAATAAAGTATTTTGACTTTGACATCAAACAGGCTAATAACCAGTACCTTCATTTAGTCTTTAATATAAAAAATCGCTCTCAAATTGGACCGCACCTTACCTTACCAATGTATCTTAATACATCGGTATGTTCGCCGTGGTCTTCCCCTATCAACACTACTATCCACATTTGCTTCGTATGTCGCTTTCGTTAGTCTTCTTTCATTCATCCTCTCCACATGTCCAAACCATCTCAGCATACCTTTTTCAATCTTCGTGACTACATCTTCTTATACACCGCATAACTCTAATTATCAATCAATCATTTATTTATTTTTCTCCACATTATATTGTACAGTAGAGTTAAATATAGCTAGGGCCTATAATTCTATGTGGAGACTGGTGTCTGAACTAGGAAAACCTGTATCTCAGGTAACCAGGTCTCCACCCCACGGTTTACTAAAACAAAAAAGAAAAGTTAGCATTGATAAAAAGTATAAAAGAGATAATGGAAAGAATTACTGTGTATTGTATGAGTGCATTTGTGTATTGCGTGTGTGAATTTGTGATTGCGCGTGTGCAATTTTGTGATTCCGTGTGTGCATTTGTGTATTGCGTGTATGTGAATTTGTGTTTTGCGTGTGCCCATTTATATTCCTTATTCTATCTATCATAGCCTCCCCACTCATACTTGTCAACGTCCTCTTTTCCACTGCATTAATTCTACTATCATGCTTCTTCTGCCATACACAGCATATCACAGTGTTGAAAAATTCCGCCTTAAGAGCCAGACGAGTCTCTTTGGATACCTCCTGACTCATAAAGGCATGCAGCGCTCCTGATTTTCGGCATTCATTATTCTTTCGATGTCCTTCTCACACTTTCCATCACTTATAAACAATGAACTAGATGATATTTGGTTTAATGATTGCTAAATGTTTCTTGATTCTACATAAACTCTACCATACTACAATTACGTGACTAATATAACTGCCAGCCGTTTATTTATATCAGACATAGGTACCTATACATTATATTTTAATAGAGAAAATTTCAAGGAATTTCTGAAACACATGATCAGTAGCCTAAGTCCTGTATTTTATTGCTTAATGAATACAAAGTGAATGCTTAATGCATTTTGATAAAAATCTGCCGGCCCTAAGCCAAGTGAGGTCAGATCAATCCTTAACTATGTTATTTATGTATCACCCATCACTCCAAAAGTACCTCAGGTGACTGACTCATCTAGCTGGAACCCTGGTCTCTCACCTTCGATCTTAGTACAGGAATTTTCTGGTCATTTCACGCCACTTAACATGAACACTTGCATAGATACGTCGCGCAAATGAATCACCTTTGTGACGTTACTGTGAGAGATGAATTCCTCATTTGCCAATGGAATTGATCCTGTGACATCACGGGGTGGGACGCGCGCCCCAGGTATTGTTCTCGGTTGCGCAGCGGGGGCCTATTGCAGCATCACTCTGTTTTATTACGAGGAATACCGGGGCGCGTTTGATGCGGACAATAACGGCATTCAGCAGAATACATATAAAAGATTGACGAAAATTTTTACCAGATAATAATATTGCCGTTAATCCATAGATATTTACATGACTGATAAAAAGTTAATCAAACTTTGTATACTATTAATAAAACGAAACTATGCATACAACAAATAAAGTTGTTACGGATCCTTAGGGATTAGGGGACAACCTATGATTAGGGGACAACCTATGATTAGGGGACAACCTATGATTAGGGGACAACCTATGATTAGAGGAACAACCTATGATACTCAAGTAAATAATTATATATCTCACAAAGTCTTAACAGGGAAAACAAGAATGTTAAGCTAGTTGACTACTTGCTGCTTGCTTGCTTTCAGTAGCTTTGTTTAATAATACTTAAACAAAAAAAAAAGACTTAGATTGCGATATTTTAAACTACTGCAAATTTTGTGCTGCTCCGATAATCTACAATCGTTAAAACGATTTTCGGTGGTCACCGTGATCCGTTTATTTACTAATAAGAACAACAAGTTTTTAAGTTAAAATAAAACATTAAACAACATTTTACATGAAACAATATTGTACTTCTTTAATTATCATTTCGGATAAATTTCTGGAAAATTACATAGGAACCATTAAAAATATTGTTTGATACATGCTTCGATCATCTACATGACTCATACATCATCATGTAATAAAAATAATTTTATAATGGTAGGTTATTTGTCGAAATATTCACTTTTTGGAAAAGGTATTTGTTCTACAAATTATTAGTAGAAGCAGTAGCTTAACTAATAAACGATAAACACGTTTTTGAAATAATATTTTTTTGCAATAACAAAAGAATCATAAGAATTCTTAGTACCAATAGTGAATACGAATACGATTGTGGTAAGCCCCGACTCACCTTTATCGTTAACGTTTGAATCGTATACGATGTGCATAGGTAATGCCGATGTCATTACTTTTGTATGAGAGATCATTCATTCATCGTCAATCGTAACGATGACACTCGCATTCGTAATCGTTTGAAATGCGTAATAAGATTTCGCGAGTTTGACGTCGATGATCGTAATAATCGTTTACGATGGACTCATCGTTTGACTTACGTAATAGATCCTCTGGTCCATAAGAATTTGATATTTTTGCCATCGACTCGCTAAGAAGAAGAATACATAACTGCCGTCGTTTTTCGTCTTGGGATAGAAAATTATCATATTAGCTACAGGAGGTTTACTGCTGAACATGGACTGACGAATTGCCGTCGTATTGCTCTAAAATGTTTGCGATAGATTGCTAATAATTCGTAATTTTTACGTGGCATGGCTTCGAAGATCGTCAGAAGACGCTGATTGCTAGTCGCTTGCAATCAGTCGCTCTGGAGGTCTATGCTATATTCGGCAGTGTAAAGCAATAACACAAAGTAATTTTATTTACGCAAGCAACTAACTTACTCTATCAAAATATACATACATAACGTCACGACCTTTATCCTAAATGGGGTGGTCAGAGATTTTCCGAATAACAGTGTTTGGTTGTACCAACAGTGACAGCGGGTGAGCCCATCGCCGTTAAAACGTGCAAATCTATAGATGTTTTTTCGTGGAAAGTCCCTTAGTTACTCCCTCCCTTAGACGGGTTGGTTCTATTCTATTTGAGTGCCGAAACCACACAGCACTCTATAAAAATATAGTACGCTTCATTTCGCACAACAGAAATTACATTAGATAAATAATTTGATAAACATCGAAGAGTGGGCACCGAAATAGACCGCCTTCAGAAAGCAATTAGATTGAACCGCGTTTCGTGATGGTTGCCTGTTTATGCGGAGGCGGGACATTACTACGTGACACGACGAATATACGTCATGAGGCTACCCAGTCATTGGACCTTGCAACCATGTGGCTCAATAACAACAGGGTTACGATTCGGAGATCGCGGGTTAGATCCCCAGCGTACGTGTTTGGTTGGTGGTAGGGTACCGCAATGTCTTTGATCCGTGTGTGTTGCCAGTGATAAGATATGGAACTGAAACGGCCCCCCATGAGGTGGACCAACGACTTGGTAAAGATCGCGGGCAACCGTTGAATGCTGGCAGCGCAGGACCGATCGTTGTGGAGATCTTTAGGGGAGGCCATTGTACAGCAGTTGACGTCTTTCTGCTGATATGATGAGGGTTTCAGTTGTCAAAGATAAGATAGTCAGTCCCCCAAATAAGTTGGAGTTTACGGGTCAGTACGCTTCTACCTTCGGCCTCATCTTCACTTAACATTATTCCTTGGTAATGTGACTATGGCATCACGTAGATCGGTGATCGATCATGTTGTAACCCTGGATGAAAAACGACGCGTGTTACGTGTTTGACGGCGTTGTGTGTGTATGTGGCCAGTCTTTGTCCGGATGTATCGACGCGTGGTCCGATGTGTGTGTTTTTTTATTTTATATTAAAGACTAAACGAGGGGACAGGTTATTAGCCATTGTTGAAGAAATTGGGTTAAACCGTGTCGAAGATACAGCTTTTAAGACAGTGTTTTGGTGTATTTGGACGATATCATAATCTTTCGAGGGTTTTCAATTTTTTTTTTATAGATAGTATATACCTATTTGCTACAAAAATACTAGATGGCCACGAGATCATTAAGATTACTACAGTTGTTGACTACGATGCATGCTACGACGTAGCGTTTTTCGTAGGTCTCTCTCTCAGGTAACCGCTTCCGTGGCTCAATTGGGTTTATGATTCTGAGGTCGCAGGTTCGTTCCCCAGCGGGGTACATGTTTAAGTACTCGGTTTGGTTGGTGGTAGGGCATTTTAAATGTCCGTCTGGCTAGCTACCACCATCTTATCTCTAAATCTGCCGCCAAACAGCAATGTTAATAGCATTGTTGTGTTCCGGTTGTCAGAGATAAGATAGCCAGTCCCCCAAATGTGTTGAGTTTTCCGGGTCAGTACGCTTCCACCTTCGACCTCATCTTCACTTAACATCAGGTGTGATTGAGGTCAAGTACGAACCCGTACAAATCCTTTAAGAGTATATGCCTACTCTCGTTAGCCCCGTGTAGAGTACCCCTGTTCATCCTGGTTCACAGGAGTCACAGTAGGAGGACTGCGGAGGTGGAATCTGTCATTATATGTGGTTTGAGGGTCCGTTGTCCTGTATTATGATAATTGCAGTGGCACAGAAAGATTGTCGCTTGTCAGACAGAAAATAAAATAATCATAAAACTGTTTTTATAGTATACAACGGGTTAGCACTTGATCACAATCATACCTGTACCTTGCTATGAACCCGCGACCTCCGCTTCGTAAACCCTATGTTGTTTACATTAAGCCACGGAGGCGGTTGAAATCATATACCAGACTAAAAACCCATACCTTGAATCTCATATTATGCAACTATAGACGATCAGCACAGTACTTCCAACCATATTGACAGAGCTAGTTCGAATATTATGGGAATTCAGTTTAAAATACATTCAGTTAGCATTGGACACATGGTGCCAGTCTATTTGAAGACGTACTCCGTGACAGTTGCGGTCAGAGCCTATAGCCGGTCGTGCCAAACAAAGGATGTACACTCAGACAAATATACGTTATACTTTCCTGCCTTATATAACTTAAACTATTTAATTATAGTATTCAAGGCTCGAGTGAAGGAGTTGTATCTAGCCCTCTAGCTCCCCTATATATCCTCTTTCACTTGCCATCTCATGATTTTCGTTTCATTTACTGAGTCTCGTTCCATACTCGCATTAATTCCTGTGTGCTTAGTTACGTACTATTCTATTTAATTTGTATAAATTTAAATATAGTTATATACTATATTATGTCAATCGAAAATACCGTCAAAACACAATATAAAAAGTTTCCTTTAGAAGAACAAAAGAATTTAATATAATACTTCGAGGCCGATGATGTAGCCTTTATGTTTGTTGTTCTATCATATTTATATATTTATAAATACCTATATTCATGTTTATGTTATACTTGTATACTAAATATTTATGTATTTATTATTTTCTTTGTCACATTCAGACACTGCACTTTGACAATGACACAATACTTTCCCGCTACATAACCAGCACATATTAGTAATACACACTCTTTTTACACGTGGCTTTCCTCTCCCAGGGTGGGACGGAAGAACAGCGCCCAGTTCCTGGAACTGAGCATAATGCTGAGACCCACTCCTTTTAGCCACAGTGGCACTCAAAATTTATTATGTTTATCTTTATATGTTTTGTAACTTTTTCTTTTTAATGTTTTAGATGTTAAGTATGTTTTGTACATTTAGTGTGTGACCACTTGTGCCGAATAAACTGTTTTCTTTCTTTCTTTCTTTCTTTCATATGTATTATTTTTTATATATATTAAGTATGTATGTTTGTATGTATTCAATTAACGTATGTATTTATATGGGTGATTTATTTATTTTATTAAAATTAGTTTACCGCGCACGCTACCTACCTATCATGTGTGTAATGCTTCTTAACCCAAAGGTTGGCTGGAAGAGATCGCTTTTAGTGATAACGCCGCCAAATTGTACTATTCCTTTTTTTATTTATCGTTGTGTTATCCTTCTTATTGTTGTCCAATAAAGAATATTTTGTTTGTTGTTTATTTGTTTTTCTTTTTTTTTGTTTATTTTCATCATTATCATCATATCAGCTACAGGACGTCCACTGCTGAACTTAGGCCATAGAATTCCAGAGTGAGAGAAAGAGTTGACAGAATTGGAAGCGGCATGGGGACGTCATACGCTGCGCTTGCCGAAGCGTGGTCTCCACTCGAGAACTTTAATGCCCCAACTGCCATCAGTTCTTTGAGCTATGTGCCCTGTCCACTACTACTTCAACTTGCTAATCCGCTGGGATATGTCAGTGACTTTCGTTCGCCAACGGATATCTTCATTCCTGATTTGATCACGTACGGATACGTTGCGGGACTTTGAGCATTCTTATGAGGCCCATAGAGACCACGTTTCAGTGCCATAAAACATCACTGATAACACACTTAAAGACTTTCGTCTTCAAGCACTGAAGTATTTTTGGACAAGAAGACGTTGCGCGGATACTCGAAGGCTGCCCATTCGAGTTGGATTCGTCGATTGGCCTCTCTCTCGAAATTGGATGTCTAGTCGGATCTCCTTCGGAAACTTCCTACCACGTACGACCACCCTGTAGAACGAACTTCCTGCAGCGGTATTCCCGAACGAGTACGACATTGGAACCTTCAAGAAACGAGCCTACACTTTCATCAAAGGCCGGTAACGCATCTGTGACCCTCTTTGTGTTGCGGGTGTCCATGGGCTGCATGTGATTGCTTTCCATCAGTTGACCCGCGTGCTCGTTTGCCGCCCTCTCATATATATAAAAAAAATCTCTTGTCTTGAATAGATATACTCGCTTACAACTTCAAGAATGGAGTTACTAACTGATATTGGTGTGTGCCCGACATGATCCTTCGCCATAATTTTCGTATTGTCCATATTCATCTTAAGGCCCATTCGTAGAGATACTTGATAAAGGTCCTCGAGCGTGGTGCTGAGGTCTTCCATCGATTCTGCTATGACTACAATGGCGAAGGCAAACAGAAGGTGAGTGATATGCTCGCCATTTATATTGATACGAATCCTTGCCATTCCAGGAGTTTGGAGGCATCATCCAGTGCGGCAGAACCAGTCCACTGTTTGTACCACGGTAATGAAAAAGTAACCGTAGTACCACGGTTTAAAAAGGTCAGTGAACAGTTTCGGAAAGATAACGTGTGCCGCCTCACGCCTAAATGAACAATATTTTAATAGACGGAGAAGATTATACCTAGGTTTGACATCGTCTCCAAGACATTTGATATACCAGTAAATTTTTATTAGATCTGATACTTCTACCGTGTATAAAACTCCTTTGATCACGCAAGCTACTGCGGATATTTTACAGGTAAAATATGTATAAAAAACATATAAAAAACTCTATCAGCAAAGTGGCAGGCGGTAAGGCGACCATTTCTTCGGCTTCTAGAAATAATAATACTGTAAAATATGAAGGAGTGTACTAGCACAGTTTCCTCGTGCAAATCTGATGCGAACGTAAACTGAACAGGAGCCATAGTATAGACTCAGTAACAGTAACATAACTGGTACTTTAGTGGATATTTAACATAGGAATCGTTGTCACGGGTTTACTCTAGTTCTCGTTACCGAAACGTAACGGAAATGCTCCTCGTAACCGATACGAGTAATTTAAATTCATAGCAAACTTAAGTTTTATTGGCAGTTCAGTTTTTTTTGTTCTTACTGAATTTCTATGAAATAGGATTGAGTTTTTTAGTTTTTATGCATAAGTAGATTCTATGATCTGCCTTTTGATGAGAAGGTACTAGTAAGACGTCGACCAGACTTGGTATGTCACGTGGATACCCATAGGGCTACCTACTCTGGTGCATGCCAAAAATTAATACATACATATTATATTCCTTTTTTTCCCAACCGTGTAATTAATTACTTAGTGGAAGCAGTGTTTACCTGTAAGTGATTGTTACGTTTAAGTAGTGTTAAGCAATTTGTACTGAAAATGTATTAGCGTAAACAATCGTTGGTGAACCTAAATAAATAAATAAAATAAATAAATAAATACTCATGCTTAACGTCACTATTATATTGTTGGATCTCTTCTGTACTATAAATATACACACATATATAAGTACTGTAAATACACACACATATACACACACACACACGTGCTACTGTTAGTGGATGGCTAACCTAACAAGTTAGTCCCCTGAACCCAAGATGGATCTCTTTTGTCGTAGGACTAATTATAGTACTTATTATTATTTTTCTCTTATGTAACTGTAAGTTAGGTTTTAGAGTGACACAATAAGGTCCTGTGAACTTTCTAATCAGCTCATTGCATTACCTAACCTATATTTCTAAATTGTGAAGAGCGCTGACTCCTATAATACGGGGCATCCTAGTTTAGGAGTCAGAGTTCCTCTACTTAAGTTTCTATAAATAAAAAAATTGTACAATTTTTTTATGCCCATAGTTATTAGTGTTATAGGTAGTGAATAAAAAAACTATTTCTTCTTTCTTCTATGATAATACTTTGATAACTTTAAAAGTATGACGATTACCAGAAAGATTCTAGCAATTACGACTACAGCTGGGAACAGTCCTCTCAACTACAACAAATGTTGAGATGAGGACCTCAATTGATACCAGTTTGCGAAACCAAAAACTAGCGACTGCTTACTTTTAGATTGATGTTCCAAAAGTGTTAAGTAGCACATACGACCGGTTGGTGTAGTGGATAGTGACCCTGTCAGCGAAACCGAATACTTAAACATGTACCCCGCTGGGGATCGAACCCGCGACCTCCGAATCGTAAACCCAACATTGTTTACATTGAGGCGGTATTTAGTTTAGTTTTAATTATAATACATATGACATATATCGGTTGGTACTCGTATATTCATGTGTCGATTGATTAACGATTTTCTCATCCCTCAAACCATCAGTGACCATTGATTATTGTGAGTCTTGTAAACAACAAGTTTTCAAATGACGTAGTGTGAGTTGGCAATGACGTCGTAGCTACGTTCTGCGCCGTGCGAATAACCTAGTTGACTCACTGTCTTTAGCTTGACTATACGCGTGCGGAGTCGTAGGGCATTGTAGCGAGCGGTACGGTTAAATTTATCGCTCGAGTTAATTCGTAATGAGTTGTGTACCTCCCTATCCCTCCCGCGCCCTATGAGTGAGTTTGAGATAAAGGAGGTATTACTCCTGGGAGGTTGAGGATTTGTTTACAAGTATAAATATCGAAGTGTTTAATTGTTAATTAGTACTTTGAGACGGGCGAAACTTTCCGGTGTGTTTTTCTTATGTCAGAAATTATAATACTTTGTATGTTATTCGTTATTATTATCTAATATTTATTATGCTAGTACGTAGTTATGTACTTAGTTAGCTAATGTATTAAATATAAACGGTCAAGTTCGTGTCGGGCCACGCACAGTGTAGGGTTCAGTAGTGCGTTCTTAGAAGTGGCTTTTCGTGATACATAATTTCAAAGGAACTTATTTATCACAACGTGAATTTTTCACGTATCCAAAACCAACCGATTACCCGATCACTTTTACAATAATTAGCACTCTTAATATATAAATTATCCTTGAATTAGAAAGCTGTTCAAGGTAACCTCCAATATTTTTCAACAAGCCCACACGGTTGGGTACCAAAATAAAAAAGAATCATCCCCATTTTACATGTAGTAGGAAGTGCGTGATTAATATATATACTCATGCCAAATTACAGCATTCTGGTACTAAGACCAGTATTAATAAACCGTTCTTAAGGTTAAGATGACCTTAAGTTGTCGCTTGAGAATCTGTTGCAAATTAAAAAAGAGTCAAAAAATAGTATTGAGCTCAGTCTCAAGATAGATATATTAATATGAGGCTAAGAACCTCTGAGCTAAAGCTGAGATAGACAGACAGACTGACATGGCGAAACGTAAGGGATACTATATGAAGCCGACTGTACTGCAAGTACAGTGTATCTCACAAAGGCTACAGACCGCCATTAGCTTAATACGTCTCTCTCTTTATCTGGTTATCTAGTTCCAGTTCATTAACACGTAGAGTACACGAACCTCGCAGAGACGGTATCGGCCATAATCTACGTCACGACCTTATATTCCAAATAGGGTGGTCAGATTCCACCTCCGCTCTACCCCCACCGTAACTCCGTAAGCCAGGATCGACAGTGGTACCCTGTACGGCTCCTACTGAAGGTAGACGTGAAGCACTACTCCCAGGCTGATGCTGTAGATGTCCAGGAGTAGGCCACAGTACGAAGAAAATGAAGATGAGCCGGCGGAAAACTTGAAATCGTTGTCAGTGACACCTTTTATTTTTAAGGATAACACGTACGCACAAATAACTTGATGAACTTTATACTGTATTTACGTTTATACGTAATATATATTTATACTGAATAATATATGTATAATAGAAACAATAATAACAGAATAGATACGTCCAATCTTTTCAACGGTAAATTATGAACTGATTAAACAAAAGCTACACAGAAAGAGTGGGAGAGAACAGGCAGAGTTCAAATTTTGAATTTAAAATATTATGACTTAACTGAAAAAGAAACAAACAAGGAGAACACTGAAAAAAGAGAACCAACGAGTCGCATGGCGTCTCGTTACAGACGGTGCCCTACGTGATTCTATTGCTACCTTGGATCATAGACTAATTAACGAAAGAATTTAAGGGTGAAAAAGTAGGAAAGAAAAGAAGTCCCACCTCCCACCCAGCAAATGGGAGTGTAGCTAATGTGAAATAGGGTGGTCAGAGATATCCCAAACGTTATTTATTTATTTATTTATTTATTCACACGAAATCTTAACAGCATTTAAATATATATTTAACAACCAATATCTTTAATCTTGCTTGCTTATTATGCTTGAAACAACAACCACTGTTTACCTTTTGAAATATACAGAAATGCACACGTAACGGGTGAGCCCAGAGCCGTGGAAACGTGTAAATCTATAGATGGTTTTGGTGGCAAGTCCCTTAGTCGCCTTTATGACACCCACGGGAAGAGACGGGTTGGTTCTATTCTGACGTGACGCCACCATTGTTACCTTAAATCCTAATAATGTAATAGTATGAATAAAATTGGGGCACCGAGGCATGGTTCCCAGAAGACTGGCCTTTTCCTCATTGATTGGAGAGTGTCGATTCGATAAGCTTGTTTGCGCTGCTCGCGTCCGAATCCACGGCTAGATCCAGCGATTTCCAATGGCCATGGTCTTGCTATGACCGTAAAGTCTGTAATCGTTTGGGATCTCACCCCGTATTCAGAAGCGAGCCGCGAAAACAAGCCTGCAGAATCGACAAGAAAACTGCCAACTCTCGACTTCACCTATCCATGACGTCAGCTAGGCGCTTATTTGGACCCCATGTGTTTGTTATTCCTTTTATTTGAAAATTTGTTTTCAATTGCCTCCATTATTATTTGTGAAGCATTTGATGAGAGTGGAAGAAGCAAAAGTAGTATGTCGAGATCGTTGCAAATGGAAATCAATAGTCTCTGCCTACCGCAACGGGAAACAGGCGTGAGCATATGTATGTATTATTATTTGTAGAATATATATGATTGGGTGTGACCCTCGACTATTCTGCTTGACGGCGTAAAGACGAAAATAGTGTTACTTTATAAAAGAGACAATTGTACAATATAATACTTTAAAAGAAAATCGAGTTCATTATTGAAGATCCTGCTAACAATTTGGACACGCTAATAATCGAGCTAAAGTTTCGACGGCAAATGCAAGGAAGATATTCGGAGAATAACCACGAAGAGGAATATTTTATTAAAGGTAGAATAAAATTCATTTTCCTCAAATTTTCAAAATAACCATCAAGGAAATAGAAGCTCTCGTCGATCGACATGTTTCACCCAAACCGAAAAACCGAGTGTCATCTCTCGATAACTCATCAAGAAAGACTTTGAAGTCCGCCGCTCATTTAAGCTTCTGGGATATTTTCCGGGTGTCTGAGTGGGATAATCATGACTCATAATGGTTGAGGGATTATTCGGAATGGAGCCCAGTTTCACTTTGTACATGCTTTCAAGTATATATATTATAATATGTCGGCTAATCCTACAAAGACTAGGTTTAGAGTAAGAGCAGTGGCAGGGCTGTTCTTTATGAATTATTTATATTGCGAAGTTTCTGTTTAATTTGGTGAGCACGGGGTCAGAGTGGTGTGTGACTGCCGTCGAAACCAACGAATACAGTTTCTACACAACGGTTACCGGATCATCTAATGTAACTAATATTATAAATGCAAAAGTTTGAATAATACGAAATACAAATACAAAAAGTTTTTATTTTCTCTCACAAAAATGTAGTACAATACTTAACAATAGGTGCTTAAAATTATGACGTATATAAAATGGTTTTTGAGAGACTGGTGTCCGTACTAGGAAACCTGTGTGACTGATAACCAGCCTCTCACCCTCTGGGGTGGCTCTCTCCACGCACTGAAATTTGGTATATAGGTAGAATATACACTGGATTAAGACACAGGATTTTTTATCCCGATAAAGTGAGTAGTTCCCGCGGGATAAACAAACTTCCGCGATAAAGTTATTCCACGCAGGCAAAGACGCGGGCGGAAAGCTAGTTCTCAATAAACAATAAACCGCCGCCGTAGCTCAATGTAAACAACACAGGGTTTACGAATCTGAGGTCGCGAGTTCGATCATGTTTGTTTAGTACTCGGTTTGGTTGGTGGTAGGGCATTTTAAATATCCGCCTGGCTAACTACCACCATCTTATCTAAGTCAGCCGCCAAACAGCAATTTTAATAGCATTGTTGTGTTCCGGTTGCCAGAGATAAGATAGCCAGTCCACCAAATAAGATGGGATTTCCTGGTCAGTACGCTTCCATTTTCTGCTTCATCGAATTGACGACCTGTTTGGTGTAGTGGTTAACAACTCTGACCACTATACCAAAAGGTTGCGGGTTCGAATCCCGCTAGGGGCATATGTGTGTGATGAATACGGACATGTGTACCTGAGTTATGGATGTTTTCATTTATAACAAGTATTTATTTACAAAAAAAAATGTATTTATGTAGTATATCAACCATCTAGTATCCACAACACAGGCCTATAGTTGTTTACTGTGAAATTTGATGGCGCTATGTGTATGTCTAAGGAATTTATCTTCAATTAACATCAGGTGTGATTGAGGTCAAGTGCTAAGCCGTTGGCAATAAAAAAAAGCTTTTAGCTTCCGAGTGCAGGTCAGAGCGTTTTTTTGATTTGTTCTGTATTTAAAAAGAAATTTTAATTTTTCCAATGAGGGCGCCACTAGACGGTGTAAGCTCTCTATTAATTATTATTATTAATAACTAAATACCTATAATAAGTTTCCGATTTGTTATAAAACATTTTCACGCCATCACAGACAATACTCTAGCTATATGTGCCAAAAATTACGCACCTTTAGTTAAAATCGTTTGTTTACTGAACTAAAATTCATAGTGTTGACAATCATGAATAATTACGTCACAAGTATCTTTACTGCTATCATTTTGACGCCGACCGTACACACTGCAACCCGGAACAATTATGAATGTTTAACAGCTACTTGCCTCGTCCTCGCACGATGCAAACATTCTAATTTGCCGGTTAACAAGTTTTCGTCAAACACTATAATTTCGTAATGAGCAGCGGAGTGTGTCCCGTAGTTTGTTATTCATGGCCTGCGCCTGGGCAAATTATAGGATACGTCTAGGGTTCCCTTTTTTGGGCCGAACAAATAAGAGGCTCTATATGAAAAACACTTTTAAAAACTATCTATCCATCAAGGAATTCCAGTGGCAATCTTCTGGCTCCATCTTCAGACTCTCGTAATAAGGTCTGTCAATCTGTAATGCTCATGGCAACGTCTGTCAGTCCGTGTGTCAAAGCCCATTTTACCTGACTGCCTAAGAAAAGAGAGTAATGTTTTTCGAGAGTATGTTAGTATGTATGTTCGTTCCTGTAGCTTAAAGCCCATATTACACGATACAATCTAATAGATTCACATTGTTTGAAAGGCGCACAAGTCAAAGTTAATGTAATATTGACATTGTAGATTCAATTTTATGTTTTAATGATTCAATTTGGTTGCTTCATCCAAATTGAAAGACAGAATTGAACCCTGTAATGTCGCCTTAAACGGCTTGACCGATTTCGAAGTGCATGGTGTCGTTAGATTCGTCTTGATACCTGGAGTGTCATAGGATACATTTTATGGTAGAAAATCCTACATGGCGTCAATAAAATACAAAATATAAATATGCTGTCGGGTTTTTAGAAACTTTGTTATACTTAGAAACAGCTGGATGTATCAAGTTAAATAAAAATAAATACTAAGGTCTGTGGCCTCATGCTGCCATAAAATGTTCAAGCAATAAAAAGATACGGTCTTTCAAAGTGTATTTTCATACTAAAACTCCAACTTACTGACAGATCATCAAAAGCTACAGGGTACTTCCCGGTGACCTACAATCTTGAATTAATGACACGAAGGGGGCTACAAGTGAAGGAATAAGTCCGTAAATCGTTACTTTGAAACTTCTGAAATGAAACATGGACAGATAGGTGCATTTTTGAAGCACTTCTCCCGGGCTGATGCTGTAGAGGGTGTCCAGGAGTAGGCCACAGTATGTAGAAGATGTTAGATGAGGATGAGCCGGCAGAAATCTTTGGTAGTCGTTAAACGATAAATGTCCTTGGAAGAGGACTATTAATACTTTCACGGCTTGGACAGCAAATGTCAGTAACAATTTATAATAGGAAGGTATCACCCACAAATAACTCAATGAAATATTTTAAAATAACTTTTACACTGAACAAAAAGGAATAAACAGAATTTATGTTCATTATAGCAATAATAACAGAAAATTACACGTCTAATATTTTCAAGGGTAAATCACGAACTGACTAAACAAAAAGCTGTACTGAAAAAAAGAGAGAACAGGCAGAGTTCAAATTTTGATTTTAAAATATTATGACTTAACCGAAAAAGAAACAAACAAGGAGAATACTGCAAAAAGAGAACCAACGAGTTACATGGCGTCTCGTTATTGAGAAATATTTGACATTATTTCTTATTGGACTATCTGTTGACCTCGATTATTACCTACATTCGTTTTGTTGTACGTATGTTTCATTGACTATTTTTGACATTGAATTAACCAATTTATTTGTGATATTATTTATTGTGTAAATCATTTATTATTTAGTTTGACGTCGTGTATTCATAAAAATCTACAAATGCTTTATAAGCCTGTTTTGGTTAAAGTATGTTTTGTCTCTGTCGTTCATAAGGAAATATTGTAATGAATGAAAGTAACAAAAGAAATTTTAACTAAAACAGACTTATAAAGCGTTTGTAAATTTTTATGTATGACAGGGTTAATTATTATCTATGGAGTGTTAAATGACTAACTTTCCATAGAATCATTTTATAAGAATTGCAATAAATAATGAGAATCTGCGATTGTCATAACTTTGCCTAATAGATATTTGTATTTTTCTTTTAAATGACGCTGCTGATTCTATATTTTTCCAAAAATAAAATAAACAGATTAATAAAAATAAATAAAATTTTTGAGGTAAAACGCAACATCCTGAGCCCTGTCTACATTTCAGTCGGTTGATATTTTGCGGTTGCGTCCGCAAACGACCGAGTTTTATGAGTTTGAATACCAATTTATTTACTCCCATAGGGCTGTGCTGTATTTTATCAAAGCCATGTGAAAATGAAGTACTTCATTTGTTTCGTAGATTATAAATCACTATGTGACGAAATGTTCAACCTCGACCTCTTTTTGTCCTTCGATACTCTTTGGCTTTTTGACGCACCGACGTTGCGTTTTGACGACCCATTTGGTGTAGTGGTTATGAACTCTGACTGCTATACCAAAAGGTCGCGGGTTCGAATCGCGCAAGGGGCATATGTTTGTATGATGAATACAGACATGTGTTCCCGAGTTATGGGCGTTTTTCATTTATATATGTATTTATTTACAAAAAAAATGTGTTTGTGTAGTTTATCAACCATCTGGTATCCGTAATACAAGGCTAGTTGCTTAGTGTGGAACTAGATGGCGCCGTGTGTATATGCAAATATTTATTTATTATTTTACTTTTTCGAATTTGATTCAAAATTCGGAATTCTGGATTGTTTCTAAAACAGAGGGAAGTCGTTTTCCGAAACTGTTACGAGGTCATGGTATCCGATCTGTATATTTAATTATAAATATTTCTTAATGCAGCTCGACGACATTTTCAGCTAAAACACATGCATGCCTTACTATAACATGCTTAGTTTTTTTATCCAATTTAACTGTGTTTAACAAAATGCTACCTAATTAAATATCAGTTATTATTTATTGTTATTGATACAAACTAAAAATAGGGTTTTTAAAAAAAAAAATTTTTTAGCAATTATATAAGTCGGGTCTGAATTATGTCTAGCTAAGCTAATTTTTTACCGTATTTTCCCTGGGCTATAGGTGGAATCCAACCACCCGTCGCACAGCTACACGATCTACAGCGCTCTATCGTCGAGTACAGGTGGCAACCCTAGCAACATCTACGGTCGCCGACAAGCTGCGTTTATAACGTAGCCTGTGTACCTGTATATCCCAGGATTATCACAGTAGCAGCCGATTGGTCACACAGCAAACCTTGCTCCTCAAGTTGCTATGACTTACGGTACGGTAATGGTAAATTATTCAATCAATTAATCAATCAATCAAATACTCTTTATTGCACAATTAACAAAAGCTACATGAAGAATACAGCGTACATCATTAATCGCACAAAAAGGCGGCCTTATCGCTAACAGCGATCTCTTCCATGCAAACCTTAGGGTAAAGATACAATCTACCAATAGGTGAGGTTTGCACTAATAGTAGCAATACGGGTGTATTTTATAGTTGGTAAAAAATATAACGTAAAGATAAAAATACATAAACTATAAGCCTACAAACTATAACTAGATAATTATTGGGTCTTTACCTATGAAATTGGAGTTTTTTTTCTTCGTTAATCATATGTACCAATTCCTGCGATTTTCAAAGCTATATCCAAATTTGTTTTTTATTTGGAAAATGGAATATTATTTCAAGGTTTCACATGAAATAGATATTTTTTAATTTCTGGGCTAAATCACATAATAAAAAAAATTTGTACAGAGCTTTTTTTAATGTGCTTCCCATAATCATTTCTTAGATTATGTTATCCGATAATACACACAAAGTTTAGCTAAATTTGGATTTGCCGTTCGCAAAAAAAAATCAAAAATGTTTGTGTGGAGAAAACAGTCTTAATTAAATTCTTCATACAAAACGCCAATTTCATAGGTAAGGACCTAATATTTCACTCGACTTGGCTTAGTTCTTCCGTGCCCACTTCTTAATTTATTCCTGAGCAATGGACGGTTAGATTTTGAATGATTTTTCGAAACACGTGTCGGCTTACGCAGTTGGGTTTAGAATCGGGGCATCTGAATTGAAGGGCAAATCTTGCCGTAGACGCCCGGGTTATGACAGAGGCTTGCATCAAACTGACTAGGCAATACATACAACTTCGTCATGACCTTTATCCCAAATGGGGTGATCAGATATATCCCAAACATCAAAAGTTTAATGCTTGAAACAATATCCACGGTTTCACTTTTTGAAATATCCAGAAATGCACATGTGACACGGTGAGCTTATTGTCATTAAAACTCCCTTAGTCGCTTTTACGACACCCACGAGAAGAGACAGGTTGGTTCTATTCTCTTTACGTGCCGAAACCACACATCACTCATTATTGGTCACATAAACATTTACTGTTAGCGGGATTCGAAGCCGCAACCGTTGGTTGCGATGGCTGTGTCACTTACCCATTATACCAATCGTCTCTCGAATATAATAAATAAATAAAAGGTATTTATTCACCACAAAGTTAATATATAAAGACAAATATAAGTCATGTGTCAATTTGCGTTAATCTTCAACCAGCGATACGATATTTCAGGATTGCCCCCCCACTGGTGGTACTAACCCCATTTTTGCCTGTAAACGTATCCATTTTTTATATCATAAGTTCGTTAAGCCTTTCCTTGGTGCTGATGCGATAAAAACTTATAAAACAATAATTGCTGTGAGGTGAAATGATAGGGTGAGGTCTAGGGAGGTGAGAGGTCGAAGTAATAACGGAGTGATTTGACTTCTGTGAAGTTACGAGTGCCTTCCGCTCTTAAAGGGGAGTGCAGACTTGTTCCTTGATAGAGGTAGGTATACTGTTTTGTATTTTGTAACCTAACGACACCTTGCTCTTAAAAAAACAGTCAAACCGTTTAGGTTACAGGAGATACAGAAATCTATATATATACATGTAATACATACATACACACGAAAAATATATGTAATTGTCTGTGGGTAGTATTTTTAAACGATGACGAAAAACGACGGGTGTGATGTGTTGGCGGCATGACATCGTTTGTCGCGAGCGACGTAGGAGTGAGAGCGGGATAGTTGGATATTCGACTAAACGAATAAGCAGGACAAATATTATTTCAGGCGACATAAATGTTTATCGCGCCTTTTATGCCACTATTGCTGCCTTTGTCCGGATTATCTCAGTACTGCATGATCCGAGAGGTTTTTATTAAATATTAGTATCATAGTTTATATATTTTTGGCTTCAATAGCCGTGGAGATGAGACGTGTCCACAACGTGCTGTGCGTTGTAACCAGTGTATGTAGACCCATTGCTTACGGTATTTGTGTGTATCTGTCGTGTCTACAGTCGTTGGTCATCGCGGTTTCAACCAGCCAGCAAGTAAGACCTGTTGCTTACGGACGTTAACACGGGTGACCGGTATCTCGAACGACTGGTTTGTGCACATTCTTCTACTGTTACCTCGTGGTGAATTAATTTATTTATTATCTGCATACTGCCCTCATAACCTTCGCAATCTCTATTCAACATTCACCGCCACCATCGGCTATTCTAACACTCAAAACAACCCAAGCTAGCAGCAGATCTGAAACGGATATTGCAAACGTTGTGCTAAACAGTGATTTTGTCAACAAATCTAATAGATTCAAGCGACCAAGGGCTGATCTCTCACCGGGGTGTCCGTCAGACTCCTCGAACCAAGAACCAAACGTTGCCCAGCTATTGTCACAACAGACTGCATTGATTTCCAAACTAATCGGGGATGTTGCCGACATTAAATGCCAAAACTCTCAAATTCAGAAGACAAATCAGAGTATTGAGGGGGCAATAAATAGTTTAAATACCAAATATGATCACATGAAAGTTGACATTGACAGTTTAAAAAAAGAAAATCAGTGGCAGACAGATTATCTACAACATTTGGAAAACAAAACTCAAGATTTAAATCATAAATCACGATCTGCCGGAATTGAGATCCGAAACATCCCCTTGGAAAGTGGCGAAAACAGAGATACCCTCATTAAGATCATTACTGCCATCGGCCAAATCATTGGCTGCGCAGTACCCCACGCTCAGATTCGTGACATTTATCGTTTGCCTGGTCAGTCAACCACCGCACGTCCTATAATTGTCGAATTCACCACCGTCATGATGAAGGATGATCTACTCGCTGCTACACGGACTCACAATAATAAAAACAAGGACAAGGAGCATAAACTTCGAACACAACAACTGGGTCTATCTGGAAATTCGCAGCCTGTCTACATTTCAGAATTAATACCGGGATCTTCCAGAAAACTTTTTCGCTCAACAAGAGAATTCGCAAAAGAAAATGGTTTTAAATTCTGTTGGGTAAAAAACGGAAATATTTATTTGCGCAAAAATCAAGAAGATAAACCAATACTCATTAAATCGTCTCAAAGTTTATATGAACTAGCTAATTCTAAGTGACTAGTTAAGCTTGATTACAGTATGATACTTGTATATTTTTTGTTAATGTTTATGTACGTTGGCAGTGTTAATTCAATACTGCGCACTGCAAGATCAAAAATTAATTCAAACATTTGTTCAATCTACACAATCACACTACATACAAACATAACACTCCTGCAATCTACTACACACTCATACATATCAATTAGCACTGTACATACTCTAACTAAAACCGGTTTATTTAGCTGCATTGTTGCGTTAAAGTTGTATTCACCTATATTATTTATTTATAATCATGGTTGACGTAGACCTAGGAGAAGATATTGACAACAATGTCAATATGCACTTTGCAGCTCTTATTGACACGCCGGAAAACCTAAAAGAACACGTTACCCCATCTAATAATTCACCAAAATATCAGAAGTCTAAATCATAACTTTGACGACTTCCAAATACTTCTTCAGCGGTTTAATCTTGAATTTGATGTCATGGTTTTCAGTGAATGCTGGTTATCTAAGATTACAAACATGCCTCACTTACCACAGTACTCAAGTTACTCGACTAGAAACCTAATTAACCAAAACGATGGTGTAGCTATTTTTGCAAAAACGAACTTACAACTTAAAGTCGAAGACATTAGCAATGCTGAAACCAACTGTCTGCAAGCTACATTTGCCAATCAATACGCTATACTCTCTATATATAGACCATATGAATTTTCTGCAAACACGGATTCTTTTTTTATGTTTTTAGAGGATATTTTATTGAAATTAAAACAATTTAATAATATTGTGTTGATTGGAGATATTAATATTGATATTTCTGCATCGAATTTAAACAACAAACACAATCCTAATGACTATGTTGGTCTATTGGCTATGAATGGACTTCACCCTACTCATACGCTACCAACACACGACAAAACATGCATGGATCACTTTTTTATAAAAACTAGACAATCAACAAAGACTGTAGTATGTGACACCACCGTCACAGATCATTCATCAATTATCTTAGCGATAAACAAAATGAACACCGTAAACAACATCAAAACTAAGCTACGGACCTACTCCAAAACTAACTATGATGCAGTTTTTGAATATTTGATAAAGGTTGATTGGACAGAACTACTATACAATAAAGCGGCAAATGAAGCCACTAATATATTTCTCACTCTTCTAACCGTAACACTAAAACAGAACACTACACAAGTACCTATACCTCGTAATAAGAGAAACATTAAACCCTGGATCACACCAGGATTGATCCCGATGTATGAAGAATAGAGATAGATTAAACCAAAAACTGAAAAAGGATAGAGATAATCTTATACTTCAAATTACTTACAAGAGATAAAGAAACACATGTAACAACATACTTAAAAGACTTAAGCGGTCTTATTATAAATCTGAAATTGCGAAATATAAAAGTAATTTTAAAAAACAATGGAAAATAATTAAAGATGCCAGCAACTTTATAACCACAAATAGTGAACCTATTGAACTACTTAGCGTAAAATCGAATCCATCAGAATCAATTAATGAAGTTAATAAGTACTTCGTTAATGTGGGGAGAAACTTAGCTCAGGAAATATTAACAAATAAACAAACAAATGAAGACGAATTGGCAAAAAACATTGACTGCTTTGAGGCACCTCTAAATTCTTTTGTTTTATTTCCTACTGATGAGGACGAGGTTACTCGAACAATAATCACACTCAAAAACACATATTCAAGCGGATGGGATGGTATCACATCAGTTTTTCTAAAACAGTTTGCCAATGTCCTTGCTAAGCCTATATCTATAATCTGTAATGCTTGTTTTGATAGTGGCATTTTCGCTGATGCTTTTAAAAAATCAATAATAATTCCTATCCATAAGTCTGGGAACAGAGATAGTTCTTCCAATTACAGACCAATATCACTTCTACCCTCAATATCAAAAATACTGGAAAAATTAATCAATAGGCGTCTCACTCTATATCTTGAAAAAAATAATCTACTTTCGCATAAACAGTTTGGTTTTCGTAAAAACAAATCAACAGACGACGCTATATTAAATCTTGTTTCGCATTTAGTGTCCAATATTGACAACAAAAAGAAATGTCTTAGCATATTTTTAGACTTGGCAAAAGCTTTTGATACTGTCTCTGTTCCCATACTTTTGAAGAAGCTAGAATGTAAAGGAGTGCGCGGCACCCCCCGCCAATTATTTAAAAGCTACTTAACAAACCGAACACAAATGGTTAAAATCGAAAGTTTCACTAGTACAGAAGAGAAAATCGAATTTGGTGTGCCCCAAGGAAGCATACTTGGCCCTACTCTTTTCTTGGTTTATATTGACGACATTTCCAAATTAAACATAGCTAATGTTGAAATCATCACGTATGCAGATGATACTGTTATAACTTTTAGTAGTAATAGTTGGTATGAAGTTAATATTTGCGCTGATAATGGTTTCAGACTTTTGACTGAATGGCTAGATAAAAATCTTTTGACCCTAAATAAAAACAAAACTAAAATGATTCCTTTTACTATTCGATCTAACACCCAACCCTCGCTTGAGGCTTTCAATATCAAAGCTCATAATTGCATACCCCCGTCAGAATGTAGCTGCCACATACTGGAAATAGTATCCTCGATCAGATATCTTGGAATAGTCATAGATCGACATTTAAAGTGGTCGGAACATATTAATATGCTAATTGGACGGATCAGAAAATTGTTCTTCATTTTTAGAAACTTGCGCTATGTATGTGACCCGCCACTACTTATAACTAGATAGTTATAAGTACATATGTACAAATAGACTGACAGATAGCATAGTAGATACTATGCTATCTGTCAGTCTATTTGTACATATGGAATTTCTGCATGGGGTGGCTGTTCTAAAACGTCACTGTTACCGGTTGAAAGAGCACAACGCGCTATTCTTAAAATTATGCTTTTTAAAAAAATACGGTTTCCCATTGAAACACTATATAAACTAGCAAAAGTTCTCAATATTAGACAACTGTTCATTTTGAAATCGGTTTTGTATCAACATAAATCTCCACCAGATTTTAATACTAATAGGCAAAATAAAGTATATAGGACCCCTTCATGTAAAACAAAATTTGCTCAACGATTTTTATATTTTCAAGCCCCTTTTATATACAACAGATTAAATGCAACCCTAAATCTCAGAAACATAGTCTCTCATAACTGTAAAACTACTTTGATTAACCATTTACTGACCCTGAATTATGACGACTCGGAATCACTATTCAAGATTATAAACTGAACAATTCGTAACGTCTCCTGTATTGTATGTACAACTTCTATACACTCACGCAAACACAACCGCACACAATCCTACATACACATTTACATATATTTACACAACACACGCCGTCTACACTATGAACACACTATACACAACCTTTAACAACAAATTGAACTCTAATTTCAATCATCTATTTACAGTATGTACCTTTGTTTTATTTTTTTTTATTTTTTTTTATCTTTGTTTTTCTTTTTCATTTTTGTTATGAGTTTTTAACACCTACAACTTACTTATTTCAAGTCATTGCAGCTAACATATCCGTCTTAATCTATTGTGGTTGAATGCATAACATTTAACTTCTACTAGAAGTCTCATGTTAAAACAACATAAACGACAACTATGGCCTAGCTCCCCTTTTATACTGGACGGATGTGTTGGTTGCGAGGTCGTGACTGACAACACGCAAATACTTGCAACGATACAGTTCAAACTAGTGTTTTGGAGGTATTTACACCTTGTTATAAACTGGCCTCTGACTAAATTAATTATAATCTTTTATTTCTTTTAATTTAGTTTCCTTACCTACTAGAAAAAAAAAAAAATAGTCTCCCCAAGATTTTCTGAACCTTCAATTTATAGTTACTATTGGGTCTTTACCTATGAAATTGGAGTTTTTTTTCTTCGTTAATCATATGTACCAATTCCTACGATTTTCAAAGCTATTTCCAAATTTTGTTTTTTATTTCGAAAATGAAATATTATTTCAAGGTTCACATGAAATATTTTTTAATTTCTGGCCTATATCACATAATAAAAAAACTTGAACAGAGCTCTTTTTATGTGCTTCCCATAATCATTTCTTAGATTCGCTGAAACTTTTAAAAAGCGGTTACTTTTAAAAATTAACACTGCCTATGCTTAACTTAATGTTATCCGATAATACACACTAAGTTTAGCTAAATTTAGATTTGCCGTTACCAAAGAAAAAATCAAAAATGTTTGTATGGAGAAAACAGTCTTAATGAAATTCTGAATACAAAACGCCAATTTCATAGGTAAGGACCTAATATGTAATATCCGTTTTTTGCTACTGTTGTTTTGACACAATCTTTAAATATTTTTCTCAAGTTAATAATAATTTCACTAGCCACTGGGGTCAGCCTTAGTAAAGCTAGCTTTACCTAACCACTAGTGATGCGTTCAGTGGCCGGCAATAGTGGCCCAGTGCGCGGGCGCCCTTAGCCTGAACGTAGCGTATGTATAGTCTCCCCATTTAAGATTTGCAGACACCTTTTGGAGGGCTCTTTGTGCGTAGTCATTGGAGCAGATATTAAGCAAACTTCCACAAACCAATCATCGGGTATGACGTAGATGCACAGAGCAAAGAGGCTTGGGCAGGGTCATAATACATATAAAATGACATGCAAAATGTTTCACCAAATATTTCCTACGATAGGTACACCACCGTACCACAAATTAAATAAATTGGAACCAGTGTCTAGACCAATCTTACACGACATTGCCTCAAACAAAAATCAAAGAAATAGCTTATAGGCCTCATATACATTACAGTCTTTCCTGAATCCTACAACCTTGGGATCTTCAAGAGCAGAGTGAATAGGCATTTACTGGGATCGCGTGCTTCATCTTCCACCATATCGTCACTTTCCATCAGGTGAGATTGTGGTCAAATTCAGGTCACTCAGGTATATGTGTGTGGTGTGTGTAAACACATACATCCCCCTCACACACATATACACACCAATGTGTGCGCGTGGGTGTGTTTGTGTCAGTGTTTAAACAGCTACCTACCTATTTAGTGTGGCTAGTGAATAGCATAATTTTCTTATTACGATCACTTTAATTAAAAAATTACTATTATTTTTAAAAACCTTTTTAATTAAGAAACCCGTGCTGAATCCTCAATGGTGATCTAGGAGAGACCACGCTTCAAAGTAATTTAATTTGTTTATTCCAAGCGACTGAAGTTTTAAAAGCTAGTCACACAAATAAAAAGAAAGTTACTCGATTTATAAACAACTTGTATCCATACCGGGGGCTGCTTGTGTCCTACTTTACGAAATTAATTCTAATTATACTTCAGTAATTTATCCGTATTTGCCGTAACCGTTGAGATATATTAATGGCGTGCACAGACGTCGCTATCGTGAGGCGGGTGGGATTTTATATGACGTGGAGACCTTCCGCTCGTTGTATGACTTATAATACATTTATGCGTTTGACACATGGTAGGAAGAACACACCGTGGAAGCACTGCTAACTACCACCACAGTTAAGAAAATTAGAAATATAAAATTATTTTCAAAATAACGAAACACGTTTAAAAGAATAGAACCGCACACATCTCTTAAAAGGCGACTAAGGGACTTTACACCAAAAAACATCCAAAGATTTACAAGTTTTAGCGGCGATGGGCTCACCCCCTGTCACGTGTGCATTTCTGAATATGTCGAAAGGTGTACCGTGGATATTGTTTTAAACATTAAACTTTTACTGTTTGGAACACACAAACGCGAATGTTTGGGATATCTCTGACTACCCCATTTTTTTATGATAAACTGGATACGCATTTGGGGGACTGGCTATCTTATCTCTGACAACCGGAACACAACATTGCTATTAACATTGCTGCTTGGCGGCAGATTTAGATAAGATGGTGGTTGCTAGCCAGGCGGACATTTAAAATGCCCTACCACCAACCAAATCGAGTACTTAAACATGTACCCCGCTGGGGATCGAACCCGAGACCTCCGAATCGTAAACCCAATGTGGTTTACATTGAGCCAAGGAGGCGGTTAACATCACTTACTTACGACACCAGAGACCTTATTAAATGATGACATATTTTTCCTAACGAATAAACATAACTCAATTATAAATATACCTGTTAGGGTGAAAAATCCTTTATTCGTAAATAAGTTCGCGTTCGCGTTCGCAGTGAACGCTCGCAGTCAAAATTCGTACCATGCGAGGCGTGTGTTCGAATCGGGCACGCTTTGCGACGTCTGGCTCAGACATAAAGAGACGTTCAGACATTCGAAGTGGGCTTTCGTAGACAACTTAGCTATGGGGGGCTTTAATTACTTTCCTATTCTTCGGATGATTGATTGCGATTTCTACGACTCAATTGTTGTCGTTGAGATATCTTCAGTGTTAAGATGTTACCGATGTTTCTGGTTATACATATCTCTATGTAGAATTCCTAATAATAATTACAATGCCTTTGCTCTGATATATGGCAGAATCACCTCTGCAGGGCTAGCACATAGATAGCGCCTCCGTGGCTCAATGTAAACAACATCGCCGGTTCGATCCCCAGCGGGTCTATATGTTTAGTACTCGGTTTGGTTGGTGGTAGGGTATTTTAATTGTCCGCCTGGGTAGCTACCACCATCTTATCCAGTCTGCGGCCAAACAGCAATGTTAATAGCATTGCTGAATTCCGGTTGTCAGAGATAAGATAGACTGTCCCCCAAATAAGATGGGGTTTCTGGGTCAGTACGTTTCAACCATCGGTTTCATCTTCACTTAGCATCAGGTGCGTAATTGAGGACAAGTGCCAGTGCATAATAATAAAGATTTCAAACCTTGTCTTTTTAACCGACTTTAAAAAAAGGAAGTTCTATGTTTGTCTATATATCCTTTTCAAACTCAAACTCAAAGTATTTATTGCATATCACAGTGGTTCATATATACATACAGTTGTTAGGTACATTATGTAGTATCATGTGCCACCCTGTTAGGGCACAAGCAATTTGAGAGAGCACTATAAAGTGCATGACAATCTTAGGTTTATTATGTATTTACATACTTTTTGTTACAATTACTTAGGTTTTATTGTTTGTATTTATGTTTATAAACCTACTTTTTTATTTATTTTGGTATATTATTATTTTGTTGAGCAATAATAGGTAATTATTATATATTATATTATTTATTATATCCATTTATTATATCCTTTTTTTATGTTCATCCATATTATCGTCAATTGTTAACCGATTTTAATGATTATTATTTTGTTTGATAGAGTTTCACATCAGAGTGGTACCGTATAAATTTGGTCAAGATGTGTTGATGCACCCTGGAGAGAGAGAACCTTACTGAAGACGGCTGTGACAACTTCAGATATTGAGATAGATAGATAAAGCGTTAATTTGCATTTTACAGAAACACATACAAAAATATTCGACGCAACAATCATTCTGCTTGGTGTTATTTCTTACGATATGTAGCTTTATTTCACAGTAATAAAAACAAAAATTAAGTACAACTGTGGCAACTTATAATAGAGTTGTATGTGTATCTGTACCACAAATGGGCCATCGCTCAGTGTGGATCCTCACCTATAGCGGTAAGACACTGATTTTCAGTTTTGCGAGAGAAAGCAAAGGTAGGGTACTTGTGCAAACATTTTCAATAACAACCATAAGTGTGTATTCTATAAAGATCATGTTGTACGGTGGTGTATAGTAATTGTATGGATCATAATGATGATCGTTTAAAATAATAATTGTCAAAAGTGGGCTAAACATAATTAACTAAATACCTACAACGCGAACGAATCAAGATGTATGTGAGCAGCTACCGCTAAGCTATTCGAAATGTTGCAAATGCTTTCGGAATATTAATTTTTTGTACTTCTTGTACTTTAGTATATAGGCTTTTATATTATGTATTTATTGTGTGTAATATCTATATATTTTTTGGTCTTATTAAATTATTCCGCTATATTATAAGCTAGTCCTATAATCAAACCATTAATCTTTTGTCTTTTGTCAATTGTGTTCCTATAACATCGATGTTTTGTTAATATATTGTTTTATATTTTTAAGTATCGCTCTTTGTCTGCAATAAAAAACTTTCAATTGGTTTTTCCGTCAGAGGGTTTCCTGGAAGAAATCTCTTACAGAGATAAGCTCGCCTTTTGTGTATTGTAATTTCTGTCCTATGTTTGTTCAATGTATGTATGTTTGTTTGTTTGTATAAAAAATCTTTATGTAACCATTATGAGGAAATAAATGATATACTCGTAGGTATATAAAAAAAAACATACAAACGGCCGAATTGAAAACCTCCTCCTTTTTGAAATCGGTTAAAAATTTGCGCCACATTCTACTTAACTATTTCGGCTAGAAATAATACTTTTAGCCAAGTTTTTACGTGCCGATTTGTAGGTACGAACATTTTATATATGATGGCACTCTCACGTAAACCACGACGCCAACTAAATATTATCACATGAACTCAAAATTTTTCATTATACGTCATCGATCGCCTCTGGACGATAACCCTAATAGACATATCAAGTTTTACACCCTCGTTAAGATCAGCACCAAAACAAGGAGCTCGAGTTTCAAATGACGTCATTTCTATTTGCCAAGCGCACCGTTATGACAGATAGCCTATACCTTTCAAGAAATCAATACTGTAGGCCGAGGAAAAATTTACTCCTAATTTATATAAACATTTTAGATTTTTTTTTAATTTCTTTCAATTTGAATGCCTAGGTGGATCACTACTTATGGTGGATAGTTTCGCTTAATTACAGAAAATATAGTCATAAAAATAGATAGCGATGGCAAAAAGGGCTTTTAATAACAAAAAACATCTATTTAAAGCTAAAATAACCAAAAAAGATAGAAAGCGGCTGATAAAATGCTATGTATGAAGTATAGCTATATACCGCTTTGAGACATGGACATTAACACAAAGGGATAGGGAAAGGTTAGAGGCATTCGAGATGTGGTGCTGGAGACGAATGGAGGGAATAAGCTGGACCGAGAAGAGAACAAATGAAGAGGTGTTAATCATGGTAAAGAAGAAGAGATGCCTGTTAGCCACAGTTGAGAACCGAAGAGGAAAGATGATAGGTCACTTGATAAGACACGATATTTTTTTGAAGAACATAATTGAGCGAAAGATTGAAGGAAAGAGACGAAGGGGAAGACCTAGGCGTAATTACTTTGACCAAGTGAAAGAAAAGGTGAATGTCGTGTCGCACCAAGAGGTTAAAACGAGGGCGGAATGTAGAGAGATGTGGTCATTACTCCACCGACAAGAGCATAGCTCTTAAATTGAAGAAGAAGAAGACAGAAAACTGTTCTGCTCAGAGCGGGTGCTTTGTGTTTGGACCATGTTGATGTACAAGACATATTTAGGTAAGTTATGAAAGTAAGTTCACATTCGAGGTAACATTGATCAGAGTCAAAGACAAAAAGCAGTAACGTATATCGCAGTAAAGAACTTTCGCGACAACGTACTTCGCAATGGTGAACTTTCGCAGTAACGTATATCGCAGTAAAGAACTTTCGCGACAACGTACTTCGCAATGGTGAACTTTCGCAGTATATCGCAGTAAAGAACTTTCGCGACAACGTACTTCGCAATGGTGAACTTTCGCAGTAACGTATATCGCAGTAAAGAACTTTCGCGACAACGTACTTCGCAATGGTGAACTTTCGCAGTAACGTATATCGCAGTAAAGAACTTTCGCGACAACGTACTTCGCAATGGTGAACTTTCGCAGTAATGAACTTCGCAACTATGATTTACATTACAAAAATGCTTTATTTTATAGGTACATTGTTCGTCGGCAGCTTCGGTGGTGTGGTCACGTATCACGCATGGCGAAACGCATCTTCTATTCTAAACTAGAGGAAGGCAAACATGGCGGTCAACTTCTTAGATATAAGGATGTTAAGAAGTGCCATATGAAAAGATGCAACATTGAGACATTTTTGGTCGCACAACAAGGTTTGGCAGCACAACATGCTGAAAGTCGCATCATAGTGCATAGGAGAGTAAGCGATTTCGAGGAGCAGCGTAAAGCCTGACCTCGACGCTAAACGCGACGAGCTGAAATCCCGTCCACCCGCTGCCATTCATTATCACTATGTGGAAGGTATGCTTACGTACCCACATTACGTACGGGAGTTCACTGCAAACATCGGCTATGTTTGCCATCTTCGAGCGCACCAGCGCTAAAGCGATTAGGGGTCGAAGTAGTCTCCATGGCCGAAAACGGTCGGAAGCAACATCATCATTAGGTATAATATTTATAAAGGAATGAGCGGTATAGACTTATGCAAACATGTGCTGATGATAGAGGGTGATGGAGCTCGACGCCTATCGCCGGGTAAAATATGAAAAAACCGTACTCAAATCACAACACGCTTTATTGAGATACATCTGGACAAACGTTTGGCACACACACACACACACACAAACGCAACGCCGTCTTAACACAGAACACCGGTCGTTGTTATGACGTGACCGGGAATCAAATTTTGGACCACATTACTAAGTCGTGGCTCACAATTAGAGTTGTAACATCTAAATATAAACTACAAAAAATTACCGGAACTAATTTAATTTGTCCCAGGCATGGATCCTCACAAGAAAAATACGACAGCTTTGATCTTTAGCGTTCTAGATCATTAATAAACATACGCACGAAGATTATTGTTCGTCGTGTCGTGTCGTGTGTCAAAATGATATTTTTTTATGCACGACGGGTTCGTACTTGACCTCAATCTTACCTGATGTTCTGTGAAGATGAGGTCGAAAGTGGAAGCGTACTGACCCAGAAACCCCAACACATTTGGGGGACTGGCTATCTTATCTCTGACAACCGGAACACAACAATGCTATTCACATTGCTGCTTGGCGGCAGATTTAGATAAGATGGTGGTAGCTAACCAGGCGGACATTTAAAATGCCCTACCACCAACCAAACCGAATACTTAAACATGTACCCCTCTAGGGATTGAACCCGCGACCTCCGAATCGTAAACCCAATGTTGTTTATATTAAGCCACGGAGGCGGTTATTTCACTACTCCATTTAAATAATATTATGAAAAACAAGCACAATCACCTTGGGCCTAGGACAATAGCAAGACAAGTACAAATAACTTAACAACACAAGTGATACGAGTACAGGGGTTAGAGTTTTATATCAAACTAGCTTTCCGCCCGCGGCTTCGCCTGCGTGAATCAACTTTAGAAATTTGTTTATCCCGATGGAACTACTCACTTTATCGGGATAAAAAGTATCCTATGTCTCAATCCAGGGTATATTCTACCTATATACTATACGGCCATCCGTTTCGCCGTGATTGAACAACAAACAAACATCCAAACTTTCCCATTTATAATATTAGTTAGATTTCAACATATTTACATAAATATTTACATAATTATGGGAGAATCAACAAATGTTAAAAGATATTTGATATTTATATGGCGTGGGACATCGATAGGGTGTATCGTAGAGGGAAATATGGTATTTGGAGCAATTAAAAAATATGTGATCCACTGAAACTTCGTCCAAGCCACATTCACAGAGTGAGTGATCCTTAACCCTAATTTTTGCTAGATGGACAGGAGTACAAGCGTGGCCCAAGCGTAGCCTGCAGATGGTCGAGGTAACTTGTTTGCTAGAAGTGCGGAAACGGAAGAACCAACTTCGGGGGATATTTGGTTGGAACCTGCCCTTAAATTATGTAACTTCATCGGCATCGTCATCAGTTACGCTGACCAATAACAAATCACAACTTAACCGATGAAATTATGTAATAGAACCCCTGGATTGACTCCAATCATTTTGCCATGTTTCTCGCAGGGGCCTTCCAGCAAGGAATAGGTCGTAGGAAAAGCTCGTATAAGCAAGCTGATTGAGTTGCATCCTTAGCCCATGTGTCTACCACCTACCTAATACCACTATGACTTAGGATCCATGCCAGAATAACTTCTATATCTTGTATACTATTTAAAGATTAGAGATACTAAAATCCACGTCACATACACGTACCAACACGTCATTCGAACACCAAGAATCACATTTACCTTCACATTCGCTAGATCCCACTGAAGTCGTCAAAGACAATGTCGCCACTCATCCACGTAAGTTTACCCACACTTCCACCCCTCCATACACTGTGCACCATACACTATACGTAGATACACTATACACTATAGTGCTATGCGGCAGTGCGGGCGACATTGTCGCGGTTGAGCGCTCGTGAGACCATTTGTGACGGTGCGATACACACGGTCCGATCTGCAGAGGTGTCACTTACAGGAAAAATTTACAGTTCATTCATAATGTTTAATGCTTGAAACAACATCCACAGTTCACCTTATGATATATACAAAAATATGACGTGACAGGTGACCACATCGCTGTCAAAACGTACAAAGCTATAGATGTTTTTGGGTGTAAATTTCTTTAGTCGCTTTTTAGAAGTCATCAAAGTCAGCTTTTTTTCCAAAATGTTCTTCCGAAGTATTTTTTAACTTCCCATTGACATACGAACTTGAAATTTAGTGATAATGTTTATTATGACGTATATTTTACCAATAAATATCAATATATTGATAATTCTGAATTCGCCTTTAAAATTTTCACATTAATTTTGCGGTCAAGCTCGTAGCTTGCACAGACGGCAAATATTCTACATTTAATACGGAGCCCTAAATGTTCCAAGTCAAACCGAACATTGTTTTCATTGAGTCACTGAGAAAGTTGAAACAACGAAAATTATAAATAGTAACATACTCTACCATTGACACATATTTTAGTTGCAATGTGCAATGTACCTCCGAAATTGTGAAAAAAGTTTTTATTTATTTTATTTATAATTTATTGCACACGAATACACATAACAGTCAAATACATAGTAGATACAGGATGTAGAAAAGGCACTAGCTTATCTCTAAAAAGAGATTTCGTCCAGCAAGACCCTGCAAAATGTGAAGGAAAACAGGTTCGATAGGATAGACATACATACGTGCACTGAGAAAAAAGTGACAATAATCAATTTAAAAAAGTAAAAGACTATACTTCTACATAATACTTCAAATATAATATAATAAATACCTATTTAATATCAAATAATATACGTACGTAAGTTTTAATTATAAAGTAAATTAGGAATGCTTGTATCTTTTTAACAAATAAATATATATATACATACACTAAACATACAACTCTGTCAAATAATCCATACAATCCAGTACTTTTAGTTAAAAACCAAAGTCAAATAGTGCTTTCTCAGACGTTGTTTGAAGATGGCGGTCGACGCACTATCTCATACGCCGTGCGGTAGGGAGGGAGTTCCACAGCCTCACTGCATGCGCAGTGAATGAGTCACCATAGGATTGGGTAATGTGAACATTCCGGTTGGTCTGGTCTAAACATTCATAAGATTTAAGGGCACAATGAATCGGTTGCCAATCTGACTGCATCGGGTCGTGTGTAGACCTGTCTTCACTCATCCCGCGTTACGACGGTGCCGGCCGGCTGTCACGCCGTCACCTCCGACAAACAGGAAAACTGGAGGTGACCCGCTCAAATGGCTTTTCTAGTTCAGCTAGCAAAATATAGCTTTGTTAATTGCGTAACGTATTACTTACTTGCGTACAAAGTACCGATATAAAAAATAAGTTTTACACTGGAAATGGCAAAGGCATATAGAGTAAGGTATTGTCATGGTTTATCTGAAAAGTTAATGTAAGACGTGACCTTGAAATATAGTCATCGTTCAAGCTTGAGATGATAATTCCCGTGTCGATGTTAATATTTTTAAATTTATCATAAGGGTGTAACGTAACATCCCTCTTGAAAAGGATTTTCAGCTTCCGCCCGGGGTGGAGGGGGAGGGGTGCGGCCCTGCGCGCCGAATCCGGCAGTGATCGCTGGCCGGTCTGCCGGAGCGCGCGTCGCGTTGTCTGTTACTCCCTTAATTCGCATCAGTCTCACTACCTCACCGTAATAGGTACGCGAAGTGTTTGTGATTATAATTCTATTAAATATTTTAATGTGCTGTGCCTGTTAGTTTTTTGAAGCCTGTGTGGGAATTGCCATGTGTCAAGTGCCTCGTTCGCTGTCACTTATCCGTCACCATCGGCTTTATATGACATAGCGGTTAAGTATTGGTTATATAGCGATTTTATTAGTAGTATTCACACATATCGGAGGAGAACCAGATCCGTGATGCACACTTATGGAAATATAAAATATAAATATCAACTGCACATTAGTAACGACACGGTTGCGTGATTTACAGGCCAATTAGCCTCCTGTAAAGTTTTTGGCTTTTAAACAGAGCCGACGGTTATTTTAAACCATTTAGATAACGATAGCGATTAAATACTTTGACTGTAATCCCTTGAGCAATTAATGGGAGTCGAATCTGTATAATTAAAATAAAATCTATTATAAAAAGTCGTTGTTTCTAATTAATAACATGTTATTTATGTTTTTAATCGAGTACGATTGATATAAAGCCGGAAAAGGGGCTTGTTCAGAATATATATGACTATTTTTATTGTTAACTGGTGGTTATTTTAATTAAAGTCACGGTATTCCTAGTTAGTCGATATCGATGTACAAGTATACACAAGTTAAGCAATGGTTTAGGAACCTTGAGTTTGTATACGGATTTTATTAGGTTTCTAAAGAATTAGTGACTACGAGTGGCGGGTGGTGCTTCTTGGTACGGGATACTAGAGACGTGCGAATCTGGGTCGAAAGGATTCGGTTCACTAAACATTCTCCATTACGAACTAGTTCGCAATTCGAAGCATTAAAAATTCCGTTGGCCGCATCCTGTGCCAAAAAGGCTGCAGTTTAATGTCATTAAAAAGTACGTTAAATGTTTTAGATCAAAGTTTTTATATGAACTGTTGTGGTGTGTTAAAATTAGCCAATCGAGCTGAGAGGAATCCGAGTGGAGATGTTTGTTGATGTGGCTCTCAACTTCTTGGCAGTTTTATGAGTTGCAGTGATTAATGGATTACGGTTAATGCTGTGATATTCACTAAGGATGCAAGTAAAGTTGCTGATTGTTTAAAAGGAAACAGATGTGTGCCACATTTTCAGTGCATTCTTCACACATTCAATGCCACTTATCCAGATAATTGAGAATTCATTGTTAAATACGTGTATACTCGTAGTTGGCAGGGAACGTGTTAAATACTGAATCAGTTGTGAAATATGCATTTTCACTAAAACCAACTTTTCAATTAACCCATTCAAATACAGCATAAGTTTTGGTTATCGGAATGAATGAAAGAATAAAGTAAGATTTGAACTTTTGGCAGAATTCGGCGAATGATGTCGCATTTTTCTTTATATTTTCTGTAATTTGGATATTTCGAGTTTTAATTAGGGTACAATATTGCGCAGCAAAAGTCAGTGAATATGTACAAGTGAAGAAGTGTAAATGTAAGTGCATAAGTGTATGAATGAGTTTTCGTGTTCCTACAACAAGTTGCCAAAATATTCTATAAGGCACCGTCACCTTACATACGATTAATAAAAATATGAATAACTTCTAAGTAGAGTTATTAACACTCGACACGGACAGGAATGTCGTCCGAATAGCCAGACTATTGCCAATAATAGGAAGAAAGATGGAGAAAATTAAGATTTCCTCGGCTCGAGAGCTTTTGCGACCTAAAAAATTAGACCCAAGCGCATGCTTCTACCTTCCTGTCACTTCTCTCGTCCACCGAGACGCAGTTCTCCTGGCAATAGAAGCGATTTCACAACTATATTTGAGAGTTGATCGGAGCGTAGACTTCGTCACACAAGACCTTCGATAATCGATGATCGCCACCGATTTTAACCACATTGATCACATTTCGCCTCTTTATAGCCAAGATAAACCTATTATACCATCCTAAATTCAGATACTAATTCCGCATACATTCATGGGAGGCTTGGTTCTACATACATACATAAAGTCACGTCTGTTTCCCGTAGGGATAGGCTGAGACAACAGACTTTCACTTGCACAATTCTGACATCCTCTTTTGATTCATTCACTTTCATAAGGTTGTTCATACATGCTCGTTGGTTAAACGTACTCTTGACTTGGCTTTTCTTTAAGACGTCCTCGATTTGAAAATGGTCCACATTCGCTTCGTATATCTCTTTCATTACTCTTCTTTCATTCATTCTCTCCACATGTCCAAACCACCTCAGTATACCTTTTTCAATGTTTGTCACTACTTCTTCTTTCACCTTACTTAACTCTCTAATTACACTATCCCTGATTCTATCTTTCCAAGTCATCGTACCCATATTTCTCAATGATCTCATTTCTACTTTCATTCTTCTTCTGCCATACTTATCATTCATTCCTATAAATCAGTGTTGGAACCAGCACCCCGCCATGAACAGCCAGACGAACTTGTGGTTCTGTACATTCAAATATCCTCACTTTAACCAGAAATGTATGCCGAATTAGTCTTTGAATTTAGCCCCTTGGATGGCTTGGTTTAGCTATTTCTTAATTAATACATATAACTACTCGTTTATTATCATAACGATTAACATATTTCACTATGCAGATGAGTGAACAGATCTATAAATTGATTTACCGACTCTTCGAATAACACTAGTTCTGATTTGAGTTTGCGATCATCTCTACCAAGTGTCCAAGAAGATCCACACTTGACTAACATAATAAATAAACTTGTCAAGTGTGAGCAGCGTTTAGTGTGAAACTTTCTGTATTTACTCACTTGTTGGGTTTCTATAACGTTTGAGTGTTATTTCACTAAAATACTTGTGTATTTTATCTACGTGTTATATGGTAATCCCTTTTTTGGCGGATATGACGATTGGGACTGTGAGACACCGCCATTTGTTTTCTCATTTTACATAACATTTGTTACTGAATGGGGCGATCAGAGATATCCCAAACATAAACCCAAATCTTCCAAATATTAAAAGCTTAATACTTGACATAATTTCTACGGGTTTACATAAAAAAATACGCAGATTGCACACGTGACAGGGCGTGAGCCAATCGCCGTTAAAACCTGTAAGGCTGTGATGTTTTTTGGTATAAAGTGTTGCCACTACCAGTTCCTATCGTCCCAATTTTAAGAAGGTATTCCTTAACTTTGATTTAATTGAATGTGACAAAGTTCTTCTTTCAACGTTTTTGACGTTCCATCTGTCACTGTCACTCGCAAACGGGGTGAGAGGTACGGGCTTCGGCATGATTATGTAACTTTTTAATATAGTATTTTCATTCTGAAAACATTTTTAATCATTGTTTTAATTAGCTGCTTTTATTTAGTTTGCTATGTTCAAACACTTACTGGTATCTGATTGAGCTGAAATTTGGCTATTTATGTGAGTGACAATGCATCATTATGATACTATCGAGCTAATTTGATGATAAATAAATAATAATAAATATCCTTAAGACATACACAACACAGCGCCATCTAGTTCGACAGTAAGTAACTATAGGCTTGTGTTGTGAATACCAGATGGTTGATATACTACATAAATACATTTTTTTTTTGTAAATAAATACTTATTATAAATGAAAACATCCATAACTCGGGTACACATGTCCGTATTCATCACACAACCATATGCCCCTAGCGGGATTCGAACCCACAACTTTCTGGTAGTGGTCAGAGTTGCTAACCACTACACAAAACAGGTCACCTATAAAGCATGATGGAGCCGAGATGTAGGGACTGGAACTCCCTGATGGCAATTTGTTTTGTTGCCATGAATACTTTCCATTACACATGATGACGAGAGTCTGACGATGGAGCCAGAAGATTGCCACTGGATCTCCTTGATGGAGTATACTCCATCAAAGGTACACGTCTTTATACTAGAACAATATGTGAAAATCACGATGGACCTCCGTGGCTCAATGTAAACAACATTGGGTTTACGATTCGGAGGTCGCGGGTTCGATCCCGGGTACATGTTTAAGTACTCGGTTTGGTTGGTGGTAGGGCATTTTAAATGTCCGCCTGGCTAGCTACCACCATCTTATCTAAATCTGCCGCCAAGCAACAATGTTAATAGCATTGTTGTGTTCCGGTTGTCAGAGATAAGATAACCAGTCCCCCAAATGTGTTGGGGTTTCCGGGTCAGTACGCTTCCACCTTCGATCTCATCTTCACTTGACATCAGGTGTGATTGAGGTCAAGTACCAACCCGTTGTGCATAAAAAAAAAATGGAATATTAAAATATTGTTATTAAAGTATTTTTAATATAGAATATATTGGCAACAATATTGGATTTACTCGAATAGATCCCACCTCTGCTCTCCTCCCACTACAACTCCTGTAAGCCAGGATCAACAGTGGTACTCTGCACGGCGCCCACTGAAGGTAGATGTTGCCCTATGTGACTCTATTGCTACCCTGGACCCCAGACTAATTAAAGAAATAATTTAAGGGTGAAAAGTAGGAAAGAAAGAAAGTCCCACCTCCCTCCCAGCAAATGGGAGTGAAGCTAATGTGACGCAAAAAGCCAAAGCGGCTAACCCTGTGGGGGAGAGAGTCAAGTGAAGCTCGACTCCCTAATTTAATACACCATGGACAGCGCCAGATTTACTCGAATAGTAAATTATGGTAGTCGTTAGAGTTTTGCATCGCAAAGGTGTGGGTTCAAGTCTGGGTCTGTATATTTTGACTAGGGCAGTTTCTCCCATGAAAGCGTTGCAAGTAAATAAACCCTAACATTGACAAATAAGGAATTGATTTTTAAGTACGACGGGATTAGTACTTTACCTCAATCACACCTGATGTTAAGTAATTAAAAATCCTAAGGTGGATTTGTGCTCACGCGAAGCCCTTAACTTATTACACTGGCTATCTTATCTCAAACTGTTGCGATTATAGTAGCTGACCACCAACCAACCTGATTACCAAACTTACTGATGGGAATCAAATCCACAATCCCCGTTTTACAAACCTTGTGTTGTTAACATTGAGCTAGAAATAAAGAATCTTGAAGTTGTTTTTAATGGACTTTATTTGGATTTGTTGACTTTATATTTTATTGAAAATGAACCTATAAAACAATTTGGAAGTTTTTGACTTCTCTGTTGACATGATACCAAAGAGCATGAAGTTTAATTTTTGAACTCTCTAAGTGGCAAGTTCGCTCTGCAAAGCCCGCCATTTTAAGATGCCAAGGTTAAACGCTAGGGAAGGGTGCGTCATATAAAATCAGTAGGTTCCGTAGATTTAATTTCATTAAAAATAATCTTTTACCTATTTCTTGTGTACTTCGAATATTTTGTTATTCACTTAACCTTAATTGTTTTTTATGGTTATGGCTACATGCCTTACCTATTAAACTAACATACTAAGTACATGGAATTTTGGATTGTAGCCTACTCCGGTTTAATACCACAGACTGCATGCGAGGGCCTGGTTGGATAGCATGAGGGGCATGCAAATGTTTACCCTTCATCGATAAGCATCTCAGGTTCCATGATCATAATTGACGCGTATGATTTGTCTGTGGGTAAATGGTCTATAATTGTCTCCTCAAAGATTTGAGGTGATCGGGCCAGTGTTCCATCAGTATCAGATTATTACCTCAAAGTCAAAGTCAAAAAATATTTATTTCGTAGGATAAAGATTATCACTTGAAAACGTCACATTTTTTATCTTAATATTAAAATTATTGACATTATTGCTCATTCGCAAAGCAGGCTCCCCAGAGAAGAACGAGTAAGAAACTCAAGGGTTGCTCTTTTAAATAAGTTTGGGTTTCAATTATATTATATTGTATAATTAGGCTGAATATCGCCGTGCGGTCTATGTCCTCGTTCTGTTAAATCCTAGTGTCATTCTGGTTCTCGCGTATAACTGGCCATAATGTCGCAATTGCCCGAGCAACCCTATACCACGAGATGACTGGCGACCGCGACGTCCCGGTCGCTAGTAACGCCCGCGTTTCCACCACATATATATTGATATGGTTTCCATTTAGACGAAACCCTAAAAAACCTTCGAAGGAGACTGCGTAACTTTTTTTCTCTGTTTACCTCCACTTTCCTCTTATTAGAATTGTTATTGCTGATTCTCGGTCGTTTTATGTGATTTTTTTTTCACCTCGCGCTGGGAAATCGTTCGGGAGAATTAATTGCCTTCTCAGAGGCACGGAATTGTAACTTTTTTAATTCAATTGTGCTGAAAACATCTGTTATTACGGTTTCCTTCTAGAGTATACTCATTTTTTTTTTAATAAAAGACTTCCTAAAGGAAAATATTATTAATTTACTAAATAATAGCTACGAAAATGGAAAAGATACCGATTTTTACCCGACTGTACAAGGAAGGAGGGTAAAGTTTTTCATACAGCGTGTAACAGTAAAGATTAATAATAGGGATGGTTCAGCCAAGTACCAACTAGCTGCACTCGATTCTGTGGAACGACGTGCCATGAGACTCATAGGTGATAATTCGATGACGCTAAATTGCAGACCCTTGAACACCGTCGCAAAGTCGCCTGTCTCTCAGTTTTTTACAGGATGCATTTCGGGGAGTGTGCGTTGGAATTACATAATCTTATTCCACCGTCACTCTTCCATCTTCGGACTACTAGGCGTGGGGAGGGATTCCACCCGTATATAGTTAATATGCCGAGCATTCGCACTAAGAAGTTCGATTCTTCATTCATCATCCGAACAGCCAAGGCATGGAACTCCCTTCCGGCGTCAGTCTTTCCTGAATCCTTGGGATCTTCAAGAGCAGAGTGAATAGGCATTTACTGGGATCGCGTGCTTCATCTTCGGCCACATCGTCACTTTCCATCATGTGAGATTGTGGTCAAACGTGAATCCAGTCAATCATTAAAAAAAAAAAGAGACACATTTCATTTATTATTATTATTAACTGATAGACGACAAACACCGGTTCGTTTAAACAAAACGAAATGTAACAGTTCCATATTCAAAGCAATGTGAACCCGCTCACAATTGTCAAACTTATCAAATAGTTCGAATTCGGGAACGAATGGGTAGTCGGGAATACGAGAGGAGCGAACTTTGAAAATGGGAAGTTTTAATTCGAGCGTGAATCTGTGATTTTCGAGCATAAAAGCGAACGAATTAAAAATAGGTCCCCTGGGATATTGCTCGCAATTTCACTAGAGACTATTTAGGTATCAAAATAATTTGGTCCATATAGAAAGTATAGCTTTTTAATCGATTACCAAAAAAGGAAGGTTTCGACAAGGAACTCTTACAGTTTCGTCATGTCCGTATGTCTGTCCGCTTTAGCTCAGAGGTTCATAGTACTAGAAAGCTGTAATTTGGCATGGCTTACATATTATATAGAGGAGCGCCGGTGGCTCGGCGGTTAAGACGCGGTTTCTCAATTTGGGAGGTCCGGGCTCGATACCCAGGCAGGCCATGTACCAATGAGTTTTTAAATTTAATTTAATTACTTATGTGCATTGAAACCTGCATGCTGAGGAATAAATAATTCTAAGACATGTGAAGTCCCCACCCCGCATTGGGCCAGCGTGGTGGACTACGGCTCGTAGTCCCTTATTATAAGAGGGAAGGCCTATATATCCCTACAGTGGGATGTTTACGGGCTGAGATGATGACGATGATACATATTAATGCGTCGACAAAGTGGTGAAATAAATATTTATTTTTGTACCTATCGTATGGGATGTCGGTGGATATTAAAGGCTATTATATAATTTCTGACTATCTGGATGATAAGAATGCGTGGACTTGAACCGCTCGGCAATATCCAGTATATTTTATTCTTATTTTTCTTTGTCGAATCATTAAATTTAACAATTATTTCCAATTGTATTTGTATTGACTTATTTAAAAAGAGCAACCCCTGAGTTTCTTGCTCGTTCTTCTCTGGGGAGAATGCCTAGTGAATGAGCAATAACTGTATGTCATGACGATTTCAAATGTAATTCTTTTAACTTACGAAATAAAACATATTTGATTTGATAGATCGTTCAAGCTTATTAGAGTTTGTCTTAAACAGTTTATCGATTCAAGTATCCATTAGCGAAATATTAAGCTTTAAATTGCTAATTTTTGTTATAGTCAAGTGTCTCTGCCACGGCCAGCTAAAGGGTTGGTTTTGGGTACCTGAAAAAACTCACGGCAGTAGTATACCGGATGAATTTTCTTATTGCAAGGAAAAAAATAGGGCATATTAGGTAAGTGAAATAGAAGTTATTGGCATAGGTAGTTTATTTTTTTTTTCTTCAAAACCATAAAATATAGTAAAACGTTGTGGCATTTGACAGTCGCGTATGAAGCCTATTGCACATTATTACAACATTAAATTAAATAAATTTAAAAAACTTGGAGAAAATATGAGTTCCAATTAAAATTTGCAAGATAGGAACTCTAGGAATCCCTCCAGTCGCATATCAATCTCCGGCAGGCCCGTGGGTCGATGATGGTTTTTAAACTACCTATGCCAATACCTTCTATTTCACTTACCTAATATGCCCTATTGTTTTCCTTACGGTGAAAAACTGTATATGTATGTATGTCGGTTCCTTTGGCGTATCCTGTAGCCTAAACGGCTTGATTGATTTCGAAGTGCATGGTGTCGTTACCTAAGTGTCATAGGATACATTTGAAGGTAAGAAAAGAAAAACATGGCGTCCGCAAAATACAAAATATGCTGTCGGGTTTTATGATCTTTAAGTACTTAAATAGTTATTATTGGAAATGAAATGAAATGAAAATCATTTATTCATGTAGGCAATACAATATGCACTTATGAACGTCATTTGTTTTTTAAACTTACCACTAGCTCGGAACGCGACCACTACTGAGAAGAGCTAGCGAGAAACTCAGAGGGTTTGTCTCTTTTCAATCAATCATTTACAATCAAGAAAGGTTACAACAATTTTTATATATCGTTTAGAGGAGCCGTTTAATCCCATGGACAAGGAACTTGGAAATACTTTTACCCTGAAGCCAATCTCGCCGAGGAAACTCCTCCATCAGAATCATAAAAAAAATCGTAAGTATTTATTTGACATTGCAGAGCCGAATGCAAAATTTAGTTTAATGCAAAAACCTGAATAAAATACAGCTTCCATTGAATATTCCGCGCTCGGATTAAAATGATATTTCATGGCGCAGGAAATTAAACCAGGCTCTATTGTTTTTTGTCACCTACAGAGACAATTGTGGGGATTAAGCGTAATCGAATGTAATGAAAGGGGATTTAAGAGAATCTGCCGCTAAGTTGTAGGGATTCTCCCCCTTCTTGCTTTCTTAGCGTAATTCCAAATGAAACTTAGCGTAAGGAATAAGGACACCTTTTCTAATTAAATGATTTGTATTCTGTTATTTCAATTTAAAGTTAGATTGTTTTAGTAATTGTGCACTGATTGATGTAATATTATATTCTAGAGTAATAACAATGTAAGTTTAAAAATATAAAACCTGATAGCATGTTTTGCATTTCACTTCATCATTTAAAGGCAATCTCCTGTCTCCATCTTCAGATCGTCATCATGTGTAATAAACAGTGCACAAGGCAACAAAACAAACTAGCGCAAATTCGACTAACTTGACATTTGCCATTAGGGACTTCCTCTCCCTATATACCGGCTCCATCATCAGATCAGCTCGATACATCTTTGTTACGACTAGACCGAACTTGAGTACTAAATACTCATTCACTATTAATGTGTTTTAGAAGGAACGGTGGTTTGGCGAAAGAATAAAAGATAGCTTTGTACTTACATTGTAATAATTTAATGCACACTTCACTCACACTATAATACACTATCACTTTTTACACTTGGTGATGTTTCCACTTCAAAAATCAAAGGTAGACTGATCGTCGACAAGAAAGGGGCGCGCCAAGTTGACAACTCCCACCACCAAAGGCAAAGGTGGGGGCAATCAACTCTTTTCGGCCAGACAACTACTCTTTACATTAACAGTGCCATCTTTACACGATCAGTGTACCTACTATTAATAAGACAATATTTAGGAAATTAAACAATAATACATAATAAGTAGTAAAACATTAAATAAAATAATAGCATTTCTAACATCTTGGTCGGTGTATGTCATATGATAGATAAATTTCAGTTTAACATAACCCATACACACATAACGTCATTCAGATCACATCGTTAAATAAAATATATTAAAGAAAAACCCCAGCGGTTTTTTTTGGTGGAAAGTCCCTTAGTCGCCTTTAACAACTCCCACGGGAAGAGACGGCTTGGTTCTATTCCAACTTAATTTCCCTTTAGACCGTACTCCATGTAGGTATTTGTAAAAGATTGTAATTTTTTTATTTTTTTTATGTACAACGGGTTCGTACTTGACCTCACACCTGATGTTAAGTGAAGATGAGGTCGAAGGTGGAAGCGTACTGACCCGGAAACCCCAACACATTTGGGGGACTGGCTATCTTACTCTGACAACCGGAACACAATGATGCTATTAACATTGCTGCTTGGCGGCAGATTTAGATAAGATGGTGGTAGCTAGCCAGGCGGACATTTGTAAGTACATTGTAACTTGCGATGATATTTTGAATTTGAAATATCATAAAACATTCACCGCCATCATTTAGAATTACGCTCAAAAACTCTTTCCGCGATTTTTATTATTCACTATTCAAAATAGCTACTAAATCGCAGATTCTCTAATCTACTCCCGAATCTAACCGTCCGTGCGCTGCCGGGGCGCTGGGGCGCTGTGGAGCGCCGGGGCGCGCCTCACCGGGGCACGAAGACTCACGGCCACTCGACTGTGCCTTATTTCATTATTCCCTCTTTGTTGGCGCTTCTTCCATTGAAATCCGCCATCTTTATCGCCTCAATAACTTTCTTATGATTGTTTGGTTTGTATCGAGTGGTTTGGTGCGTGAAGGTACAGAGGTAGATCAACAAGCTTGTTTATTTACATGACCGGTGAGGTGTGAATGTGTACTTACCAGTATATCAGGGTTGACTTACTCTATACAGCATGGGTAACTTAAGATGGCGCACGAAATGTTGTAGCTACAAATAACCGGCCAACAGTATAAAACAGCTAAATAAATAAATATCCTTAGACATAGGCTTGTGTTGTGGATACCAGATGGTTGATATATTACATAAATACATTTCTTTTTGTAAATAAATACTTATTATAAATGAAAACATCCATAACTCGGGTACACATGTCCGTATTCGTCACACAAACATATGCCCCTAGCGGGATTCGAACCCGCAACCTTCTGGTATATTGGTCACAAACACCAACCTTCAACAATTAATATAGGTACATGATATAATTTGTTGAATGTCAATTTAAATCTATTGGAGATAATAATAGGGCTTTAGCATTTATCTGTCAGCCAGTATGTTCAAGCTATTACCGCTTCGGTAAGGGAAATCATATGTGGTCAAAGCATGAACCCACAGGAACGTTTTTTTTTTTTAGATAACAAACGTACAAGTAATACAATTTTATAATTTTTGGAAGCTGGTCGAAGTACTCCAAGCCTTTCGTTGTTCAGGTAGTCACTAATTTTATAATAACTTTTTGTTAATGCTGTTTTCATGCAGTTTGTTTCTGTGATCCTCAATGTTTCTCATTTAGATAAACTTTATCTAAGAGTAGCTATGATTTAGATAAATGATATTCTCTCTCAGGTATAAGGTTATAAAAACTATTTCCGTTTATTTTCTCAATAACCTAACCTAACCTATACACGATACAAATTTAATTTTCTCAGGAAATGTTGAAGGTTTTTGGGTATTTTTCATTTAGTTAAATCAATAACTGACTTTAACAATTTGGTAAACTTAATTTTTATTAATCCAGCTTGTATAAGGTTTCTCTGTTCTGTCAGAAATATTTATTATTTTATTTATTTATTATTTACTTGTCATGATGTCTTATGGACGGAATTGATGCTAAACAAACATCTCTATTTATTCAGCGCTTCATAACCATCCAATGGTTGTTCAACACAGTGATACGCGCCTCGTAACACACAAATTTATATCTTAACATTATCGGCTCAATAAGTTGCCGTTCGTTCGGATCCTTTGGAAAAAGTTAAATCAAAAACGTGAGACGGCGAACGCGACAAACAAGGTCGATGGAGTATCGAGCGCGGTAGCGCTTCTTCACCGCTTTTTGAGCTATATTTCGAGATGAACGAAATAGAAAGGATGTGCTTCATCAACAGCCTTACAACAATTTCAACCGCCTCCGTGGCTCAATGTAAACAACATTGGGTTTACGATTCGGAGGTAGCGGGTTCGATCCCCAGCGGGGTACATGTTTAAGTACTCGGTTTGGTTGGTGGTAGGGCATTTTAAATGTCCGCCTGGCTAGCTACCACCATCTTATCTAAATCTGCCGCCAAGCAGCAGTGTTAGTAGCATTGTTGTGGTCCGGTTGTCAGAGATAAGATAGCCAGTCCCCCAAATGTGTTGGGGTTTCCGGGTCAGTACGCTTCGACCTTCGACCTCATCTTCACTTAGCATCAGGTGTGATTGTGGTCAAGTATCAACCCGTTGTGCATAAAAAAAAATACACTTCTCCACTTTTAGGGCACAGCCTCGTCTCACTGGTACATAATCCACCACGCGGGACCAATGCGGTTTAGTGGATTTATCAGACTGTCGTGCCAGACAGGAGTGCCTGACAGTCTGTGTTTTTAAGCCACCCTTGTAGGCCACCGACTTGTTATTTGTTTTTTATAACGAAGTTAAACAATGTCTTTTGTGGATGGGTGAGTGACCACTAGTGGCATTTTAATACCTATAAGTTAAGCTTAAGTTAAGCTTCTTAAAACTTGTGTTAGGATACTCTGCTCTCCATTCTTGTACTTTTTAGATGAGATTTTTACTGTATGTATAATTGAAATTGAAAAACTTGGATTAGTTTGGTTAGTGCTTATGTGAGTTGTAAATATAATATGAGATGTTACTTGGTCAGATATGTGTGTATGTGCGTACATGCGTGTGTTTACGTATAGCCATAGGGTACAAAAAGTGAAGGATAAAATTTCTGAATTTGGCTATCTGCAGAGATAAAATAGTTGGTTATGGAACTTGAACAGGAGGGATTGTAGACTAGATAGGTTGCATCCACAGACTGCATGCGAGGGCCAAGTTGAATGGCATGAGGGGCATGCAAATGTTAACCCTTCAGCGGTACCTAAGCATCTCAGATTCCATGGTCATAATTGAATGTTAATAATTAGTAGGTGAGTCAGTGGTCTATCACTGCCACTTTAAAGATTGCATCGAATACGTATTCGAGGCCCGTGTTTCATCAGTGACAGACCATTACCTCGTTCTATTAAATACTAGTGCCATTCTGATAATCCTATACACCTTCAGTAGCTTGACATAATATCGCAATTTCCCGAGCTACCCTATACCACGAGAGACTGGCACCGTTCAGTCGATATAAACGCCCGCGTTTCCCTGACATACATAATTATACATCAGTTGGGGATTAAAAAGAAATACCAAGTATTCGGATGCGCGAGAAGCCGCTAAAATGAACGTGATGGAGCAGGCTGGAGGATCACTTCTTAATATTAAAACAAATATAATATCTATTTAAACGTATCTTTTACAGCGCTTACTCGCTATACGGTATACAGGGGGCGCAGAAAAAGTGTCCGCTTTAGGATTTATCGCCTCCGCAACGCTGTCGCGGGTGAGGCGTGCCAACGGGTCGCACGATCCAGGCGCGCCTCCACTAACGGGTTACAAGAACAAAGGGAGATTCGAGCGTTGTTGTGTGTTCTTTTTGTTTGGTATGTTGGGGTGTAATTTATTGTCCCTTCGAGTGATCGCGTGAAGCCTTTTTTATGATTAAAGGAAAGTTGTGGGGAGAAAGAAGTGTTGGTTCGTTTCTTTTCATTATCAAAATTTATTTATTTTTTATTAATAAACTTTTGCATAACAGTAACTTAATTAAAGCAATTGTGGCGCAGTCGCATTCACTATTCGGTTTCGATTAGCGAAGTTAAGCAATGTCTGTCGCGGTCATTCCTTGGATGGGTGACCACTAGTGGCAATTTAATGCGGTTCCGTGCTTCGGAGGGCATGTTAAATATTCGGTCCCGGTGGTTTTCAATTGAATGCAGTCGTTAAGCCAAGTCGGTGGTCTGAAGTGCCCAAAAGAAAAACATCCAACTACCTTCCCTCGTATAATGAGGGAGTATGGGCCATAGTCCACCACGCTGGGCCAATGCGGGTTGGGGACTTATGTGAAGTCCCGTAGAATTTTTATTTCCCAGGCATGCAGGTCTCCTCACGATATTTTCGTTCACCGTTTAAGAGCAACCGGATAAATACACATAAGTAATTAAGTTACATTTAAAAACTCACTGGTACATGGCCTGCCTGGAAAAAAAAAACCTCTTCTTCTGAAGTCTAAGTCGAATAATGTACGTTTCTCAAGAAACTTCTTACCACGTACGACCACCCTGTGGAACGGACTTCCGGCAGCGGTATTCCCGAACGAGTACGACATTGGAACCTTCAAGAAACGAGCCTACACCTTCAGCCAGAGTAACTAATGAATTTCCTTTATTTACACAAATTGGGTTTCTAAGACTGGTTCTAAGGTTTTTCAGGTTTCCAAGATCTTTTTGTCAACACAAGAAATAAAGATAAACTTGCAGGTCACATAAGTCGCCTCCACAAAGTCAGTAATTCATTCAAAGGGTTATTTTTTTTTTTATATTTTTTTTATTTGAGAGGGCGGCAAACGAGCATGCGGGTCACCTGATGGAAAGCAATCACCGCCGCCCATGGACACCCGCAACACCAAAAGGGTCACAGATGCGTTGCCGGCCTTTGAGGAAGGTGTCCACCCCAGAATAAGTAGGGCAGCCTGAGCGATGAGGGATTCTCCAGCACTAATAGTGCTGGTACCCTCCTGGGGTACTAACTCTTTAAATACCGCTACCATTCTGGAGAGAGACTGGAAGGTGGGCCTCCGGCGCCCTCGCTCACCGGACGAAGCGCAGTGGCAAAATGCCACTACTCAGACGTCGGTCTTCTGCGAGAGGGTGGTACTTCCCCGGTCGAGCCGGCCCATTCATGCTGCAAGCTAATAGCTTACAGTATGTATACGCTTTTTCAATAAAGTTCCTGTTGATATACAAAACCTTCCTTTCATTAAATTTAAAGATACTATAAAACAGAAACTTATTAAGAAAGCATATTATAAAATATCAGATTATTTAGATGACAAACAATCATGGACATAACCAGCCCGTTCGCATAACCAGGCTATTTCACAATTAATAATGAAATATTATAATATAAAATAATAATTTTGTAATATAAAAACCTTTTTTTAAAAGAGCAACCTCTCGAGTTTCTTGCTTGTTCTTCTCAGGGGAAAATTGCCTTTTGAACAAGCAGTAGCTTTAAAAATGTAAAATCTGACTATTTTAAGTGTAGCCTCTGTACCTACAATTTAAGCATTTTTTAATTTTGATTTTGATTTTTGATTTAAAACTCTACTGTAAACTTTTATAGGTAATGCTTTTATAAAACGAATCAAAATAAATGGAATGTATAACCCTTCGATGCCTCGTAGGTCGCAGCTACGGTCATGTAGTGCTACGCAGGTCGTGCTACGAGGCTACGGCCTACGCAGGCTCTATCAATTTAGTTACAGGCAACATTAGCATCCATAGCATGACATGCGCGATAAACGTTTATATCGCTCGTGATAATATTTGTCCTGCTCATTCGGTTGGACGAAATATACAACTATCCCACTCTCACTCCTACGTCACGCTACGGGCCAGCATTACCTTCCACATCTGATCCTTTTCTGTATGTATATTGACTGATCAATCAGAGACTGATCTCTTGTGACATAATGATCAGAAAAGTTGATTGATGCGATTTTTTAAAGCTCCGACCCAAGAAAAAGAGGGTTATCATTAATCTAAATTAGAAACTATATTTATAAAAAAAGTTTATTACAAAATTAGACTGACGAAAATGCTTCGTCACAAAAATTATAAAACCATACCACTGATTTCTATGGCTTCTCGTTCTCTGTTCGTGCAGTAGATTGTGGAACTCACTTCCTACTAATATACGCAGCAGCCAATCGTTGCCTATTTTTAAATTGCGTTTGAAAGAGCATTATCCTAGGTCCTGTCAATAACATTGTTTATTTATGTATTTATTTTTATATTCATTTATATATTTATAAGCTTATTTACGTATTTATTATGTACCTGTACCTGTATGTACCTAAAATTTATTTTCTTATTTTAATTTTTTTATTTTACTTTTATTTGTGTGCGCTCTATGTTCCCGTTCACTATTGTTATTGCCCTATGCCGAGTTTGCTAGAAGAGATCTCTTTTAGGGATAAGCTTGCCTTTTGTATATCTTATTTATTAATAGCTAAGTACAGTAAAGAGTTAAATAAATAAATAAAATTGTATTACTTATATCGTTGTCTTGTTTTTAGAAAAGAACTAAAGAGGGTTTCCTGTGCCGCTTCTTTTTCCGTAGTCAATTTCCCGTTCCGAAGTGGTAGTAGCTTGGACAAACCGACTGACAGATAAATGCTTAAGCCATATTATTATTTCCAATAGATATTCAACAAATGATGTCATGTATCTTACGTTGAAATAATGGTCAAGCGCTCGCAATATATAATCGATGTTTATTTTTATTCTTTTGTATTTTATTGTATTTTGGCATCTAACAGTAATTGATTCAGAAATTATACAAAAATATTCAACCCTAATAGACTTGGAGTGCCCAGTAGTTGTTTGGGATATTGGTTTGAGTCCGAGTCAAGAAATCAGCACCTGTAAATGTACCAGGTACGCTGTCATCCAGACACAGAAACAAAATCAAATGAAAAATTCGCCACGACACTATTGGCAATAACAATAATAAATAAATAAATATCCTTGGACATACACATAATACTATCTAGTTCCACTTTAAGCAACTATAGGCTTGTGTTGTGCATACCAGATGGTTAATATACATAATTACATACAGATAAAATAAGTTAGCAGCAGCGGGAGAGACGAAAAAAAACCAAAAGATTTTACTTAAAGATTAATTTAATTTCAAATAAAGAAATTACAATTTTTAAAGTACAGATTTACAACCTAAACTAGCCTAGTGTCCAAATCGAGGTAGGATTATGGAATGCCAATGGATATCCAATTCGAGTGCATTTCCGCTGTTCTGCTGCATCAGCGCCTCGTGCCTTGTGCGTAATTTCCATTGATTTGTAAATTATGAATTGGTACTGAATCAGCAGGTTTCCTTATGGGTTGGGTCTTAACATCTCCCCCCTCAGATCAGCAACCATTTGGCACGTTTAGTGAAAATGTTGCTGGAACTCCCCTTGGAGTTTTTTGTCTATTTCTGTCGACGTCCTCATAGGGATGATCGTGTGTTGTAGCTGGGTTTGAGGGTTTCTGTAGATGATGTCGAAATTTGTAGGTTGCGATGAGTGCGCCTGCACTTAGCAATACAATGTAAAACGGTATGGTGGTGTGAAAGACTTCCGTGCTGGGTTGCTTCTCATCTAGTTTCGCCGGGTCTTCGATCAGGATACTATCATCCACTTTGTGAAGTCCTTCCAGATTGATTGAGTTGAGCTTAATATGGGTTGATGTAGCAGCATGCTCATCGGCATCGTATGGTATATTGATTAGTTTCAGAGGTTGACCTTCTATCTCATCATTGTCATTGGTGATCAGGAACTCCTCGGTCTTTACGAAGCAGTTGAGTGGAACCGTTGCAAGATAGCTTCCCTGCAGGACATTGTGGTCTTCTCTTCCGCAGACTGACTGTACCTTGGTCGGCTTGGGAAATGATATGGTGTAGTGCTGGTCATCCAGCTGCTCCATCGCTTCTTTTGACAGGGTGACTGTAGTAAATCTGCAGGACTCAACTAAAGCTTGATTATATATCAGGTGGTGAATGCAATCTGTTTTAAGATTTACTTGATGACTTGTAGTTTTTTCACAGAGATACCAATTACTTAATTTCAGGCATTCTGCCTCTATATACATGAACATTTGCTCGTTCGTTGCTAAGTAGGGATAGGGAGGAATGAGGACATGACGATTTTTATTCGGTACTACAGAAAGTCTATACAAATCTAATACATGTTGTGAAACTATAGGGAATTTAAAAGTTATAACTATCTGATTTTTGATAAAATATGAACCTGGTTTTATAATATCATAATATTCTCGCAATTCTAAATTTAAAATTTGGTCTTTATTGTATATGTGGTTTAACTTATCTATCATACTTCTAAGTACTTCTACATCTATCATTGAATGATGAGTAGTTGAAGTGCGAATAAATGCTAAACTATTTTCTAACCTAATTAATTCTGACATTAAATCTTCTAAATTTTTACTTATTATATCTAAGAGTCTAGAGAACAAAGCATATCTAAGCATATTATTGTCTCTTGATATTATTAATTCTAATGTCGTATTAATTTTACTTTGGTTCTCAACTAACTGAGTTAACACATTACTATGTTGAGAGATCCATTCTTTACAAAGACTGATGTGGTTGTTGAACTCTGATTGCAATTTAGTTTCATTATCCTGAAGGGATTTAATCGCATCATTAAATCTTACAGCATCCACGTGATCTAAATTGCCGGTTATGCTTTTAATAACAGAACCTAGGCCATCGATTAGGCCTCTTTTAGCTCTGTTAGGCTCTAAGGATTTAAGCTGCAGTAGAACTTTGCCAAGCTTATTAGTGAGATATTCAATCTGTAGGTCATATAAAGGATAGATATTGCCATTAAGCTTAGTTTTTACGGAATTGAGTTCAGTCTGAAGTAATGTTATCTTGTCTTCGATCTCGTCAAGTCTAACATATTGAATGAAAGTATGGTAATGAGTCGTTAACTTAGTCTGTCCGAGCTTATAAGGTAGTATTCCGGGTCCATCTGCTAGGCTCTCAAGTCTTATTTCCTGCGATCGCGCCAGATGCGCCGCCAGCACCAAAACTATCCTGTAACAATGTGGCTCCTTTAGGAACACGTTTGAGGCGGGCCTTGGCAACAGGACCACGCTTTTTGGATGTATAAATATGGATTGGCAAGTCTGCTAAAACAGTGTCCTGCGTGTAACGAGGTGCGGTTTTCTGTCTACTAGCTAAAGGATTTTTAATAAAAACTTGTTGGTTTGGAGAGTACTGTACTTCGGGCTCACGATCTTTATTCAAATTCTCTATTATAGCTGTGCGGTTAGCAAGTGAAGTCTGGTTAATGATGTCATAAACTGTCTTCATCTGTTCTTTATGATTCAACACATACTGCTGGAGCAGATGTTGCGTGTAGTCAACGTCAAGTATGTCTCTAGGGTCAAAGTGTCCAGTTAATAGGTCAAAGGGTCTACACTTGGTGAAGGAGTGGATGGAACTGTTGTAAGCTATGAGAGCATATGGCATGAGATTAACTATGGGGTCATCTTTACGCTGTAATTTTAGAATTCTAAGATGCTCAAGAAGAGTAGAGTGAAATCGTTCAATCATACCATTATCGTTTGGTGAATGGGGTAGGACTTTGTGGTGGTTTACCTTATGAAGACGGGTGAATTCTGAAAATAATTGATTAGTAAATTCGGTACCGTTGTCAGTGACAAGGGTTAGCGGGACACCATGATGGGTGCAATACTGTAATAAGGCTTGAAGTATACTGACGGCAGTACCATCGCGAAGGTGGTACGCTTGTCCATACTTGGTGAAGACGTCCATGAAGGTCACGTACTTTTCGCTCTGTACAGTGAACAGGTCCATGTGGACAATTTCGAAGGGTTTGGTTGCTGGTGGTACAATGTTGAACTTGGGTCTAATAGGATTCCTGTCGTACTTGGCTTGACCACATATAGTGCATTCATTAATGAACTTTGTGATATGGTCTTTCATCTTTGGCCAGTAGTATCTTCTGGAAAGTGCTAAGTAACATTCGGTGATGCCACGATGATTAGTTTTACCATCATGGTAGTGGCTGATGATATCTTGTTGATGAAGATACTCCTTGACGTTTTCTAGCTCTGATTTGGTTAAAACGAGGTGCATTGCTGAGCTTCTAAACTTATGCTGAATAATAGGGATGATTCTGTACATAGCAAGCGGTGGATTAATGAGAATAGCGGTTTTTACCTTTGGGTTAACGTACTCCTTGATAGCATTTACTACATCGGTCTCTAAGTTAGTTTCTGATAACTGAATGGCTATACGTGTGTGGGTATCGAAAGGTTTAGTGACTGTCGGTTTACGTTTAACATCATTAGCTATTGTAAAAACGATCTGTCTGTGAAATTTATTAAGGGGATCATCTGTGATCGGAACCTCGAGTATGGGATGTTCGTTACTAGTATGGACTGTAGCTGTCGTAGATTGCTCTTGTTGTATTGTGTCACTAGGGTTACCTAAGATAGAGTTGAGGTCATCTATTAACGTAATTAGGTCTTCATTGTGAATTTCAATTCGAGACAAGGCGTCTGCGTTGGTATTGGACTTTCCTGTCTTATAGACGATGTCAAATTGATATTCACTGAGTTTCAGCTTCCATCTACTAAGTCGGGACTGCCTTCGACTTTAGCACTCAGTAACCATTGGAGTGGTTTATGGTCTGAAAGGACTTTGAACTTACGACCGAACAGATAGGGTCTGAAATATTTAGTAGCCCATACAATGGCTAGAAGCTCCTTTTCGATGGTACTATAATTCATTTCGCTCTCATTCAGAGTGCGGGAAGCGTAGCAAATGGGTTTGTCGGATCCAATAGGACCTTGGGATAAAACTGCGCCAACTGCAAAGTTAGAAGCGTCTGTGGTGAGTAGAAAGTCTTTACTGAAGTCGGGATATTGAAGGATGGGGTCATTGGTAAGTAGGGTCTTACATTTTTGAAAACAGGCTACATATTCGGGATCAAGGGTGATTTTACTACCCTTTTTTAGACAACGGGTCATAGGTTTAGTGATATGGGCGAAATCTGGGATAAATTTACGGTAATAGCCCATAAGGCCAAGAAACTGCTTAATTTCTTTAGGGGTTTTTGGGATTGGATAGTTTTCTATGGCAGTTATCTTATCGGGGTTTGGTTTGATACCTTCGCTGGTAATAACGTGTCCAAGGTAAGCGGTTTCTCGTTTGAGATACTCCGACTTATCCATCTGTATTTTAAAGTTGGATTCGCGAAGTCTCTGGAATACTTTTTCTAGGTTCACCATATGTTCCTGTAATGATGTGCTAAAGACAATAATATCATCCAGATAAACAAGACAGATTTCATTTTGGAGACCTCTAAGCACGTTATCCATGACACGCTGGAAGGTGGAAGGTGAGTTTTTGAGTCCCATGGGCATTCGAAGGAACTCGAAGTGTCCATGTTCGACATTGAATGCTGTCTTTGGTATGTCCTGTGATTCCATCTCCACTTGATAAAAACCACTCGCCAAATCCAAGGTGGTAAAATATTGGCATTTACCTAGTTTATCAAGGACATCATTGATGTTTGGAATAGGGTATTTATCGTCAATGGTCTTGTCGTTCAGCTTACGAAAGTCCACGACAATGCGCCACTTTTGTTTGCCGGAAGCATCAACTTTTTTGGGTACGACCCAAATCGGTGAGCTCCATGCTGAGTCTGATGGTCTGATAATTCCCTGTTCCAACATTTTATTAATCTGGTCTCTAACTTCCTGCCTGTGTATAAAAGGATAGCGGTAGCTTTTGGTGTAGATAGGTACCTCGTCAGTTGTCCTGATACGATGTTTTATTTTATTGGTGAAAGACAAGGCCTCCCCTTCTATATAAAACACGTCAGCATAGCGAGTGCAAAGAGCTATGAGATTAGCTATCTCTTCTGAGTTAAGGTGGTCGGTTCGTAGCCGTGATATGACTTCAGTTTCACGTGTCGTAGGTGTACTAACGCGTGCACTTTGCTCATTAAAAACCTCAGCCTGCGCCGGTTGGTCGAGAGAAAATATTATATCGTTAGGTGTTGGATTTTCGACCTCTAAATATCCGCGGCTGTTAAGTACGGTGGTTAAGCATTCGTTTATAATACAGTTACAAAATACCTGTTGTTTGACTAATACTTCGCCATCCGGGGCGTTAATAGGGACGCGAATTATTTTTGAAGTACCGGCTGGAATAATGTCCTCGTATAAATTCACATTACGCGAATTGTACATTCGGATGGGATTGGACGCGTTACGGGTAGCTAGTAACTCATCTTTCAAGTCTATTCTAGCTTCCCATTTGGCAAGTAAGTCTAACCCAATAAGACCGTCGAAGTAATCGTGAAAACGATATACGAATAACTTAATAGGTTCGGTGTCGTTAAATTCTGAGAAACAAGGCAAGGTGATTGAATAATCGTTTCTAGTAGTCGCGTGCACGTTTGTGACTTCAAACGGGTCAAAGTTAAGCGGCAAATCGGGATAGAATATTTCTACGGCTTGGGGGCTAATAAAAGATTGGTTAGCACCCGTATCAATTAATAGCTTAAGCGGTGGGTTACGGATCTGGATATAAGGCAGTTGCCTCTGCGTCTGTAAATTGAGTTCTATTTTGGTTTGCTTAACTTCCGGTTTAACTGAAAATCCTGGTCCGCGTTTGTCGGTTCGGTCTGTGAGTGGATACCATCGGTCAAGGTCAGCTGGTCGACAGCTGTCTCGTAATAAGAGTCTTGCGTGTCACTAGTCGCGTTATATTGATAAGCGCTGTACTCGGGACTATCTACATAGCCGTCGTAGTATGTATAATCCGGCGAGTAATAATAGTCAGCAGTGTAACATGAGTCGTCATTATACTGCATGTATGGATATGAGCATTCATTCAAGTTTACGTCACGGGTTTTGAAATAACTAGTCGGTGGCGGGTTACCAAATTTGCGCCAATCGTGACCTATCATGTTAGTATGGGGCAGTACCTTAGGTACGAAATGTTTTACACCACTCATAGGTTTGGGACTGAAATTTTGGGGTGGATTATACCTGGGCTGAAGTCGGAACATATTACTTTGAGGGTTGTAGTTCGGTGGTAGAGCACGGAACATCTCTTGAGTGCGAGTAGGCATTCGATTTTGGGGATGATTTTGAGGGTGGTTAAAACGGAAGGGTGCCTGTGGTGGTGGTTGGAAAGCTCGCTGTCCGGTGTGCGGCGTATGGGGGTTAGAGGGATGTGGTTGACTAAACCCAGTAGGTGAGGGTGTGAAAAGTGGAACTTTAATACCCTGGGGTGCTTTGTTGGAGGTTGAGGGGTCATTACGTTGCTGTAGGTATATGACGTTCAACTCTTCCTGAACAAACTCAAGCGCTTTCTCAATCGAGATGGGGCGCATGCACCGTATACGGGAACCTAGGGGTTCCTTTAATCCTCGCACGAAAGCCTGCATGGTTAGTTTTTTATATAGCGCACGTTTCGCTTCAATAGTCGTCTGGATTTGTTCGTGTAAAGTCACATAAGTCATTATTGTGCTAAACAAAGTTTGGCACTGCTCGTAAAATTCTTGTGGGGTCTTGTTGCCCTGTGTAGCTAGAGAAAGGTCATTATACAAGGCTGTCTCATCCCGTTGATCTGAAAAGTTGTTAATGAGGGAATTTCTTATCCCCAGCCAGTTGTCGGGGATGCCGTTAGAGTTGATGATGCAAGCGGCGGAACCCGTGATTTTGTTTAATATCCCATTCAATAAGCACAAATTAGTCAAATCAGAACCCTCTCTCATATAGGAATGGACTATCTGATCGCAAATATTAATAAATCGAGTGAGAATATTTGGATTCCCATCGAATTCCGGGACAAGGCGTAGCGCCTTATACACGTCATCCGGGTTGACTGGGGGTTGGTTTGCGTTAGCCATTTCTAAATTAAATAAAAAGTTTAAATCTAAATCTAACTGAAATGAATTAGTATCACTACTGTAATTTAAATCTCTATACTTATCGGCTAAGTGGTGGCGAGCCTGACGTAATACAGGGTGTCGCGATTTATTTTCCCTATGTGGATGGAAAATTTTGAAGGAAAATTAAACTAGGAACTTGAATTAAGGTTAGGAAAAGCAACTCGAGAACAGTTCAAGTGTACTCACAGTTGGTTCATCTCTGGCTTTTCTTCTTGAATCAATGTCTGGATTCGTCTCCCGGCTGGTGCCCGATCTCGTAGGTTCCTTGGGTGGAGTCCGTGCGGCCGCGATAGTTACTGTGCGCGCGCGGAAGTAACTAGGTTTCTCGAATTTTGAGACCCTAAGCTACACTCTCTCCCCAAGACTGATGACTGCGCCAAATAAGTTAGCAGCAGCGGGAGAGACGAAAAAAAACCAAAAGATTTTACTTAAAGATTAATTTAATTTCAAATAAAGAAATTACAATTTTTAAAGTACAGATTTACAACCTAAACTAGCCTAGTGTCCAAATCGAGGTAGGATTATGGAATGCCAATGGATATCCAATTCGAGTGCATTTCCGCTGTTCTGCTGCATCAGCGCCTCGTGCCTTGTGCGTAATTTCCATTGATTTGTAAATTATGAATTGGTACTGAATCAGCAGGTTTCCTTATGGGTTGGGTCTTAACAGATACATAAATACATATTTTTTTGTAAATAAATACTTATTATAAATGAAAACATCGATAACTCGGCTACACATGTCCGTATTCATCATATAAACAAATGCCTCTAGCGGGATTCGAACCAACGACCATTTGGTATAGTGGTCAGAGTTTCTAACCGCTACACCAAACAGGTCGTCAATAATATTATTATGATATTGATGAAATTTTGACAGGTGTGTTAGTTTACTGGGAACGGAAACAATGTGATTGTATGTAACACCCGAGAGCATCCATGTGGCCGTCAATTAAAAAAAATATTACATCGCTGCTATTTAAGGTTATAATTTATAACCTCAGAGCGGCTAGATTACACCTGTTCTTTGTTAAGGTAGGTTCGTGATAATGTCACGATTGTCACATTTCATGACACGTAACGTAACGAAATACAATTGGGGCAGACATTGACCCTAGGGGATGCGGTCGTGGCTGTAGGCAACGCTCTGATCAATTATGAAAGGGGTATGCGTAGGACGCACTGGAAACAATGTGGATATGATAATTTGATGACCCCGGAGCGGCTAAACGGAATTTTTCAGGGCTTGGGCTCTAGATTGGATAATTTTGGAGGAATATATTGTCGGATTTTATTCATGTTTTTTTATTTATTACAAGCTTTTATTTAGGTTGTAATGTTATGTAATACTAGCTTTCCGCCTAAAGCTTAGCCCGCGTGGAAAAAAATTATCGCGGAAATTTGTTTTTCCCGCAGGAATTACTCACTTTATCGGGATGAAAAATATAGTATGTCTTAATCCAGGGTATATTCTGCCTGTATACCAAATTTCATCCAAATCCGTTCATCCGTTTCGCCGTTATTGAGCAACAAACAGACATCCACACTTTCGCATTAATAATATTAGTAGGACTAGTAGGATGCCATTAAGTAAGTTGTCCGTTTCAAAAATTTGCTAACTATTTTTCAACCATGCTGGTATCTGATTGAGCTGAAATTTGGCAGATTTATGTAAGTTCGGTAACAATGCAATATTATAGTACCATCGAGCTGATCTGGTGATGGAGTCGGGATATAGCGACTGGAACTCCCTGATAGCAACTGGCAAGATGATTGAATTTGGGCTTGGTTGTCATGAGCACTTTCCATTACACATGATGTCGAAGGTCTGAAGATGGAGCCAGAAGATTGCCACTGGAACTCCTCGATGGACTTTGTTACTCGTCTTTGTACTACAATAATATGTGATAATCATGAAGGGGCATAATTATCACATATTTTTATGTATTACTTATTTTAAATACATAATTGATCTGGAGAGGTGCCGAAAACCAATCTGATTTCTGTTGTATATCAACCATCTGATAAGAACAACACAAATCTATGGTTGCTTACTGTGGAACTAGATGGCATTGTGTGTATGTGCAAAAATATTTATTTATATTTGTAAGCGGACGCCCTTCATTATCGGCATCAGCCATGTCCGCAATAAGTGGCAACCAATAAAATAGTCAAATACCAATCAGTTATATTTTCAAATCACATAAAATATTTGCCTTACAGAATTTCACTAGAATCTTTTCACCATTAATTAGGAAATCACATAATTAGTCGGTTTTAATTATTTCCGAAACAAAAAGGGGCAAAATTACGCGGAACAAAAGCGATTCGTCGGACCCGTGGTGCGGTTGCCGTTAACGTCCGAAAACAAGTGACGTTCAACATGGCTGCGCTGACCATCGACTCGACCCTCCGCCAGACTGACAGCTGTCAAATCTCGTTCCCACGTATTCAATAGATGGCGCTAGCATTGCGCCGTCATATTGATACTACATACATAACATAAATAATACACACGCACCTTATAAACAAAACAATTTGGTAAATCAATATTAATAATTAATGATGACCGATGTATTACCACTTTTCTACGGCATGACGTAAAGAGACATCCTGGTGACCCGATCCTGTGCAATAGGTCACAAGCCCGATAACATTTTAATACTATTATTTTACGGTCTGTCTGTCTCTGGACCTCTGTAACTGGGTTACCTTTCGTCTCCGGCTGCATAATTTAAGTGAGTGGATTGTAAACGCCGTCCTTGGGGCCAGTGTCAATATCTTACGACCCGACATTTTATGTCGGCCTAGCTTTCGCCTGTGGCTCCGCTCACATCCAAAAACATAGACATAATTTTTTCACGACGTTGAAAATTTAGATCAAGGCTTTTTGGCGGGATCTCTGTGAGTGAAGTAGCATTTTTGTTTATAATTCTTATAATTTGTGCATTCTGACTTTTGAAGCTTAATAATGGCGGGATATTGTGCAGCAAACGTTAGTGATGGGTTACAAGTGAAGGGAAGTGTAAATTAAAGTGCGTAACGAAACTTTCCGGTTCCCACAAGAAGCCGCCAAAATCATTCTGCCTCTTTATTGAAGAATGACTTGAACATAACTAGACTCTGTATATTTCGGAGAAGGCAAAGGGATCTAAGCCCATACAGCCATGTATTATTTCTCTTATTTCTTCAATTTATTAGTCAGTCTCAGTCAAAACAAGTAATTCGTCGTATACTTGGCGTATACAGAGTCTAGTCATAGTTAAGTAAGAGGCAGAATGCTTTACAAAAGATTTTGGCGGGATTATCTTGTGGGAACCCGAAAGCTTCGTTGTGCACTTTAATTTACACCTCCCTTCACTTGTATACCATCACTAACGTTTGCTGCACAATATTCTGCCATTATTAAGCTTCAAAAGTCAAAATGCATAAATTATAAGAATTATAAAGAAAAATGCAACCTCACTCGCCGAGATCCCGCCAAAAAGCCTTTGGTTAAATGAACTGTTTGCTGTTATAATGTGTATGAGTGTAGAAGTTTATATGTCGCAGATAGATCGTTGAATTAGCAATTTTGTGAAATGTCTAGACGGATTTTGAGATCCATATTTATACTGTAACTACTGATGGTGTACAGTAAAGGATAATTTGTATTGTATTGTATCGTTATGTATGTAAAAAATGGAATCGCGAAAAAACTGTTTATGTTTTTTTTGTGCACCACGGGTTAGTACTTGACCTCAATTACATCTGATGTTAAGTGAAGATGAGATCGAAAGTGGAAGCGTGCTGACTCGCAAATCTCAACATATTTGAGAGACTGGCTATCTTATCTCTGACAACCGTAACACGACAATGCTATTAACAATACTGTTTGGCGGCAGACATAGGCTACCCAGGCGGACATTTAAAATGCCCTACCACCGACTAAATGTTCACAAATCAAAGAAAAAATAAGCGAAATGGTAGAGACTAGTTTAATAAAGACACTCATGTGTATATAAACGGTATTATTACAGACACGAGACGAGGGGATGATAGATTGCACAGAATATAGTGAAACTAATAATATTTCTAAGCTTTAGCAGCCTACAACAAAAGGTCAATGTGCTCATACGAGATTAATATAAGAATGATTATGTATAAATGACAGCTGTCAACAAGGCGTCTTATAGATGCCGACCACAATAGACACAAATAAATCGAGAATAGAACCATGTATTCGTCGATCATGATACAGATCACTTAAACTAGACTAAATTGGGTTGGAGTGTAGCCTTCGGGGCACTATGGGAAAATGACAAAAATTTCGATCAAAAATTTTTTTTCCATTTCTCCCCTTTTTATGATTCTATCGCGTAGGAGGGCTCAAGGGGGGCAACTTTTGTCCAGGTCATTTTTTCGTCAAACCACCCCACGTCCCGCTAGAGACCGTTGTACATAAATAAATAAATAAATAATAAATACATGTCGGGGAAACGCGGGCGTTGCTGGAGACGGGATGGTACCATGAGAATGGTATAGAGTACCTCGGGAAATTGCTATATTATGTCAAGCTTCTAAAGGCGTATAAGATATCAGAATAATACTAGGATTTTAACAAGTTACTGGTCTTACCGGTGCGGGGTAAACATTTGCATTCCCTCGTGCCATCCAACTTGGTCCTCGTGTGCAATCTATGGGATTCAGCCGGAGCAGTCTACAATTCCTCCTGCTGAATTTCCATGACCAAGTTCTTATTAAGTAACGACTCACTGGATTCTTCCAAACGTCGGTGATAATAGGTAATCAAAGTCATTCACGGTCGTTTATGTGTTAAGTGGTGGTCCGTCTACTTTGACGGCTGATAGCAATATAAATAAATATCCTTAGACATACACACAGTGACATCTAGTTCCACAGTAAGCAACTATAGGCTTGTGTTGTGATACCAGATGGTCGATATACTACATTAATTAATACTTATTACAAATGAAAACATCCATAACTCGGGTACACATGTCCATATTCATCACACAAACATATGTTTGTGTGATGAATAGGCTAGGGGCATATGCCCCTAGCGGGATTCGAACCCGCGAGCATTTGGCATAGTGCTCAGAGTTTCTAACCACTACACCAAAAGGGCGTCATATGAATATTCATTTTCGATGTGCAGACCTTTTTTTTTATAGTTATCTGTGACATAATTTGGTTTGGTTTAATTATCACTCAAAGTTTCGTGATCCTACGTGTACATTATCGCCACAAATGTCAGTAACTCATTAAAACATTTTGAACGATCTGTTGTTGTTGCCAGTACATCATCAGGTCTTCACCAAATTTTATGGGACCCTGGACTGAAACAAAAGAAGACTCATTGAAATTGTTGTATTATGGTAGCATACGACCTCCGTTGCTCAATGTAAACAACATTGGGTTTACGAATCGGAGGTCGCGGGTTCGATCCCCAGCGGGGTACATGTTTAAGTACTTGGTTTGGTTGGTGGTAGGGCATTTTAAATGTCCGCCTGGCTAGCTACCACCATCTTTATCTAAATCAGTAATGTTAATAGCATTGTTGTGATCCGGTTGTCAGAGATACGATAGCCAGTGTCCGAAATATTTTGGGGTTTCCGGGTCAGTACGCTTCCACCTTCGCCACCACCACCTCATCATCACTTCATCAGGTGAAATTGATGTCAAGTGGTAATTTTTTTATTTATTTATTACAATTATTAGAACACCTGGACAGTATGCTGTCTGAAAAAAAGATATTTATTATTTATAAAGAATTTGCCGTTTTGTGAACTTGGCATATTTCGCTTAAATGTTTTTGCAAATCGGTAAAAAATTAGGTGATCCAACACACAGAGCTACATGAACGAAATAAACACAAGGAAATCTGTGCACTCTGGACACTTATTTACTGAAACCTAGATCCCAGCAAACGTTCGGTGTGTCTGTTCGTTTGTAATAAATTGCTGTGAAAAACTCCGCCATTGTTCCCTCCCCCCCTCTCCGCGCACCCCCCTCTCGCCCCGGAGAGCGGTTCAATGAATACTATATGAGAACCGCAGTCTGTACTTACATACTTACCTAGATTGTACCTATATGTTTCGACTTTATGGAAATGAATCCATTGCTTATTAATATTTGCATGCAATTTTTTTTATGACGACGGATGTTTGTCAAATTAATGTTACTTAAATATAAATAAAATCTTAGACGACAGCGCCATCTAGTTCCACTTTAAGCAGCTATAGGCTTGTGTTGTGGATGCCAGATGGTTGATATACTACATAAATACTTTTTTTTTAACATTGCCGCTTGGTGTCAGATTTAGATAAGATGGTGGTAGCTAGCCAGGCGAGCATTTAAGATGCCCTAGCTCCAACCAAATCGAGCACTAAACATGTAACCTGTTGCGGATCGCACCCGCGACCTCCGATTCGTAAACCCAATGTTGTTTACATTGATCCACGGAGGCGGTATGTAGATAAACTTGAAAGTCCAAAATCTGCCAAAATAGCAAATAATCCCAACGCTTTAATAAACTCGTGTGAATGCGACAGTTAAAATGAAATTCCAGCCCGTACATTTTTGAAAAGCCCGGCCGTTAAAGCTTACAGAGAAACATTGCCTTTTACGAGAAAGTTACGCATTTCGTTTGTAGCAACAAAACGTTTTACGTTCAAACGCTCCGTATGCAACTAAATTTGTATGGAAACAAAGATTTCTAGTACAAAGTACGCCAAATAACGGAACATCGTCGCGGTCAGATGGAGACAATTTTGTCTCTTTTGTTTAAACCTCGCACCTTATTTTTTAAATGTAAAATTAAATTACAAAATCTTTCATAGATTTTCACAACAAATGTTTAAACAACACATGCTTTTATTAAATAGTAGCAGACCAAACATCAATGTAATAATAATAAACATGCGAAAGGCGATAAAAATACTATAAATCAAACTTATTAAGAAAGCATATTGTAAAATATCAGACTAATTGGATGATAATCATCCTTAGACAACAACTCGTTTGCAATTTGACATTTTTATAGCAACGCAAATGTTAGATTTTATTATATTATCATTAATTTTAGTTCTTAATTTAAATTATATTATATGCATGAAAATTAATATTGTACGCCTGTTAGAGGTAAGGACTGTCGAACCAATGCAACAATATTTTAATATCACCCATGTACCACAGTTCTACAATAAATTGATTCTGATTCTGATTTTGCAAACCAGGCTGTTTGACAATCTGATAATGAAATAAATATCTATTTTAAAAGAGTAACCCTTCGAGTTTCTTGCTTGTTCTTCTCAGGGGAGACTTTTTAAATTTTATTTAAATAGTTATGTGCATTTATCCGACTGCTCTTAAACGATGAAGGAAAATATCGTGAGGAAACCTGCATGCCTAAGAAATAAAAATTCAAGGGCATATGAAGTCCTCAACCAGCATTGGGCCCGCTTGAAATGAAATGAAATGAAATGAAAATGAAATGAAAATCATTTATTCATGTAGGCAATACAATATGCACCTATGAACGTCATTTGTTTTTTAAACTACCACTAGCTCGGAACGCGACCACTACTGAGAAGAGCTAGCGAGAAACTCAGAGGGTTTGTCTCTTTTCAATAAATCATTTACAAACAAGAAAGGTTACAACAATTTTATATATCGTGTAGAGGAGCCGTTTAATCCCATGGATTACTTTCATTAATATAGTCTGAAATTTTGTAATATCCCTTTTTACATAATTTTTGTTTTATAATAAGTTTAAATTTATTAAGCGGAAGATTCGGTATATCCATGGGAACCTTGCTGTAGAAGCGCACACATTGACCTCTGAATGACTTACTAACTTTACTAAGTCTACTAAAAGGTAAAGCTAATTGATTTTTGCTCCTTGTATTGACATTATGTCGGTCACAATGTTTCTCGAATGAATATATATTTCTCTTAACATATACAAGATTTTCATATATATATTGTGACGACTTGGTGGACTATGGCTCATACTCCCTCATTATACGAGGGAAGGGATGATGATGCAGGTTAAATTACATGCTATTTTTAAATATAAAATTGCCTGTATCCAAAGTGCTTACGAGGAATTTTCTAATAAGATTAGATGTAAACATTATCGGATAAACTAGACAATGTAAATAATTTATGAACGTTTTGTTATACCACGGGACGGCCACTGTTGAACATAGGCCTTTCTTATAGATTTCTAGAGGGACCGCTTGGAAGCTGATTGGGAGTTGGGAGATGACTCTTTGGAATGATAGCACAAATAAATATCTTTGCACATACACACAGCGCCAACTAGTATCACACTAATCAACTAGGCTTGTAGTATGGATACCAGATATGGATAAACTACACAAATAATTATTTTTTTTGTAAATAAATGCAATTATGCAAATGAAAAACATCCATAACTCGGGAACACATGTCTGTATTTATTTAACATGCGCCCCTAGCGGGATTCGAAACCGCGACCTTTTGGTATGGCAGTTAGAGTTTCGAACCACTATACCAAACAGGTCGTCAATATAAACAACATAGGGATCCCCCGCGTGGTACATGTTTAGACCTCGACTTGGTTTGTGGTAGGGTATTTTAAAAATCTCGCTCTGAAGTCTCTCATAACCGTTCTCCCACCTCTATTTTCTCTAAGCTGAAGACAATGTAGAGCAACATTTTCTTACAATGCACTGTATTAAGACAATACGGAGAGAATCCCAACAGAATGGCACATTTGTGGTACGTACAGGATGCGCGAAGTTTTGATTGGCTTATTACGTGGTGTTCAGCGCAATACAGAAGTTGAATGCTGGACTATTGTCTCGTTAGCGCTAGGGTTATGTCGGCATAACTCTAGCGCTTCTTCCCCCTTGTGAGGTCGGATTGGGGGGTTATGAGAACGAGTGATATTACAGATGTGAAGCTTTACCTCTTCGAATTTTGATATATATTTCCAGCTTGTACGAAACCGCCTCCGTAGCTCAATGTAAACAACTTTGGGTTTACGATTCGGAGGTACTTCGGGGGTACATGTTTAAGTACTCGGTTTGGTTGGTGGTAGGGCATTTTAAATGTCCGCCTGCCTGGCTACCACCATCTTATCTAAATCTGCCGCCAAGCAGCAATTAAAAGCATTTTTGTGTTCCGGTTGTCAAAGGTAAGATAGCCAGTCCCCCAAACGTGTTGGGGTTTCCGGGTCAATACGCTTCCATCTTCGACCTCATTTTCACTTAACATCAGGTGTGATTGAGGTCAAGTACAAACCCATTGTGCATAAGAAAAAGATATCTAAATGAAAATTTTAATAACTATAAATTTGAAATATAGAAATCCTTCGAGAAAATAAGCTTCATAGCACCCAGATAAACCAAGCTAAGTACATTGAAAGCTAAATATTTTCCATATCATAGCCAAGAACCTATCTTCAAGTTTAGCTGCTAAAAGTGGCTGAATAGGCGATAGAACCAGTACTGAAACATCTTATAATGTACCCTATTCAATATCAAATACATAATTTGTATTTGTATTTAATCAAAAAAATTAAAAAGACTATGATATGATCGAAATACACCAAAAATTGTATTGAACCGTGAAAAAGTGATAGTTTTACTTTATTTTAATTTTTTATTTGTATTACTAATTATCCTTTCGCAACTATCGCAATGTCTTTAAAATGCCGCGTTTTAGAAAATACTAACAATTGCCGAACATTTACAGTAACTACAATTTAACGAATCAGTTTAATTACCTACTACAGTTTCATCGCAACTATTTTTAACTCTCCGATGAGAAACTTTGTCCGGACGTACGAGTATCACAGTAATACGTGGTCCGGTTTGAGTCAAATCAAATCAAACCAAATCAAATCAAAATCAAATCAAAAATTTTTTATTTCGGAAGTTATAAGAATAACATTTGAAATCGTCATAAAATACAGTTATTGAGTGTAGTTTTTATATTAAAGACTAATCGAGGGACAGGTTATTAGCCAAGTTTGATTAAGTCGCTTCGTTATTTAATTTTCAAATGACTCTCAAAGAGGACAAGGTGCTATGTTCCTAACTAATATTAAAAATGCGAAAGTGTGTGCGCAAACATACATGTGGGTGTATGTATGTTACCTCTGCACGCCTAAACGGCTGGACGAATTTGGATGAAATATGGTAAGTAGATGGTTTAGTAGCCGGATTTAACATATGGATTATTAATATATTTTTTTGCTGAACCGATTTTAATCATCACTTTTTGTTTGATAGGGTTTACTGCCAGAGTGATGTGATATTGTTCTCCGGAGATAGACCCTCTCAATCTGAACTAATATATCTCAATCTGAACTATACATGCGAAAGTTGTGCATGTATGTATGTTTGCTACCTCTTTACGCCTAAACGCCTGGACAGATTTGGTTGAAACTTGGTTGGTAGACAGATAAGAACCTGTATTAGAATGTAAATTATTTTTATCCTGGAAAAGTGATTGGTTCCTTTAGGATAGGTATTATTAGGGGGATTGCTTTTGAGTCATGGGGTGACGGATTTGGTAGTAAATGAATTCTTCTAAACAGCTAGCTAGCTATATACTTTGACGTCATAATTATAGTTACTGTGTTCTGACGTTGATTTTGACAATAGGCGAGTCAATTATTTAAAACTACATCACTATGTGTCGCTACGTATTTAAGTTCACAAGAAACTCTACGGAAAGCTATGGAACAATAATCTTTTAAAAGAAAAGTTGCCTCTCTCACTGTCCCGCCGCCGCTCACTGTCCTGCAATGGCCGCGGCTACTCGTATGTACGTTCGCCACAATCACAAACTCGTTGGCGCACAATTTAGCGCGAAATTACTTTATTCCTGTCGACGGCCATGTCTGCTACCATTTTGTTTTCAAACGGAAATAATGTCTTTCAGTAAATGTCGCGTTGTGGACAAAGACGAGAGTGTGGTAGCAAGTTGGCCGTAAATAGGAATTTTATTTGACAGCTCTATTATGTGATTTCAGATAACTCTCTAAAGCTAAAAGGCCCGCGTATTTGACGGCGGATTTTATAGAAGCGGTTTTATGTTATAAGACTAGTTTTTCTCCCGCGTCTTCGTTTATCACCACCCTGCAATAATATAGCAAAAAGAAAACAACTATAAAAATACCCCTAGCGCCATCTAGGATCCTTTTTAGGAACTATCGTCATCTATAAATATTTATGTTATTCTTTTTTTCGTCATAATTTTATAAATTACATGTATAAATATTCTGTATATATATTAATTAATGTTTAATTGTATCTATATGCAACTGTTAAATTTAGTTACGTGGATGGATTTGCACAACAAGTACAACTTTCCGCATCGCGTCGGAGGCTCTTGACGTTGGGCTCCTCTGAAAACCAGCGCTGTAACAATTGCTACAGCATATGCTGAGATGGAGTCCATTTTGACATCACACTGCACTCACCGCATTTCAAAATCTCCCTGTTTCTGGATATTGTAGTAATTTTCCTGTTTTTATAAATATTTATTTATTTATTTATTTACTTAGGTACACTAACAGCTTATACACTAAAACATTATTTTGGTAGTTCACATATTGGTCACATTATAAGTGTATCAGCCTATTATAAGTATACACAGCATTCTAAGATAGATAACAGTATAAAACTTAAGATAAAGTTTAAATATATAAAGTTTAAAAAGTACAAAAAAAAACATATCAGTAACAATGAAAAATTTTAAATTAATAATATAATCACTGACTAATATTCGCATGTCTGTTTCCAGGTTGAATACAATGAGCTTTTATAAGAAATAACATCTATGATACTACTGTATTCTCGCAAATAAACGATTTATCTTATCTTATCTTATTTATACAATGTTTTGCTATAGTGTGGTGTCAAATAAATATATGTATATGTCTATAAAGCTTATTTAAATAGCTAAAAATACTGAAACTTTACTTTCCATAGCAACGTCTAACATACAATTTCGATAACCAACAACGAAAATCGAACCCGCGACCTCCGATTCGTATACCCTGTGTTATTAACATTGAGCCACGGAGGCGGTTGAATATTAAAAGAATATTTAATTTTCGCGCCCAACGCTTTGAAACTTCAACAAGATCCAACTAGAAATATACAACCTCACAGTACCTACAAAATAAAGCATTTTGAAGTGTGACCCTCTTTTAGCCTAACCGCCCGATAAAAATCTCGGCCGCAAAAGTGACCAATAAAAATCGCTAACACTGCGCCTGCGCACGGAGGCAGCTAACAACTTCACAGACACTTACCAAACACAACACAGCAGTTAATACCAACCACTTCCACTCGATATAAACAACAGTGCCAGTGCACTAACACCCACGGGCGGGAAGTGATGGTAACCACGCGTTTATTTATAGAGCAATTAAACGGCGCACGCGCACCGAGCGTCGGGTGTCGTGGCGAAAGAGGCGTTTTGATGCGTTTAATGTTATCATTTATTAGAAATACTATAACGGAATGAGTCTTTCATGTTTTGTGTTTATTGTACCAATTATAAATTAGGACCTAGAGTGATAAATTAACGAGCATTTTTTTTAAGCACGACGGGTTCGTACTTGACCTCAGCCACGCCTGATGTTAAGTGAAGATGAGGTCGAATGTGGAAGCGTACTGACCCGGAACCCCCAATACATTTGGGGGACTGGCTATCTTATCACTGACAACCGGAACACAACAATGCTATTAACATTGCTGCTTGGCGGCAGATTTAAATAGTAGCTAGTCAGGTGGACACCAACCAAACCGAGTACTTAAACATGTACCCCGCTGGGGATCGAACCCGCTACAACCGAAGCATCTGAATACATTAATGAGAATGTGTTATAATGCAAAACAAATGTGACCTTCTTCACCAGTAGTTTTCAATTATCAATGGCCTGTTTGGTGTAGTGGTTAGAAACTCGGATTGCTATATCGTTGTTGTTGTAAAAAGTTGGCGGGTTCGAATCCCGCCAGGAGCATTATGTTTGTATGATGAATATAGACATGTGTTTCCGAGTTATGGATGTTTTTCATTTATGTATATATTTGGATAATAATCATCCATGGACGTAACCAACTCGTTCACATTTTTTTTTATGGTAAACTGGATACGCATTTGACCACAATCTCACCTGATGGGAAGTGATGATGTGGCCGAAGATGAAGCACGCGATCTCAGTAGATGCCTATTCACCCTGCTCTTGAAAATCCCAAGGTTGTAGGATTTAGAAAAGACTGACGCCGGAAGGGAGTTCCATGCCTTGGCTGTTCGCATTATGAATGAATGAAGAATAGCAGGCTTTTTCACAATCTAATAACGAAATAAATTGTAGCTTTTGTGATATCAAAATCAGTTGTAAAAGAGTATCCCTTCGAGTTTATTGCTTGTTGTTTTTTTTTTATTAAGGAAACCAACAGAGTTACAGTTGTGTATAAACATTCCATTGTATGCAAAAAGTAAGGCAAAATACAGGTTTCATCACATAAACTATTAGTATACATTTTTCATGTCGAATATTCAAGTTCAAGCTACCTACATAGTTAATATCTAAGAAATTGGTAACTTTACCGACATTGTGTGCGACAATACTGTAAATAATACCGAGTATTCGCATATACGTGCAGTTGCAGATGCGCACAATTGCATTATGTACAGATTGATAGTAAGAACAGATAAATCATAATAAACATCTCACAACAATATGTGTACTATAACGATCGGTTGGTGGTGGTGAACAGTAGTTTAAAAAATGTAAAAGTGACTATTTTAAGTGTACCCTATGTGGGTTTAGGACCCGATTTCAAAAGACATATAAGCGAAAGCCTTTTGTGCGACGCCAGATAATCGAAGTGCCAAATGAACGAAACGCCATTTAGCCGATGGGCCGTTTAATCGAAAAGACGAATATGCGAAAGCCATAAGAACGAATGTACAGTTGTGCGATGAGTTCGAAAATATTACAAATATGTGAACCTAACATCGAACTAATTTATATCTGAACTTAACCAACAGCGTCGAGGTGCCTCGACCCATATTGCTCGCTCGCTACAGATAGGGGTCTTCGATACATTCGATCTTATGCCTTGCGCATATTTGTCTTTTCGATTAAATGACCCATCGGCTAAATGGCGTTTCGTTCATATGACACTTCGATTATCTGGCGTCGCACAAATGGCTTTCGCTTATATGTCTTTTGAAATCGGGTCCTAAACCTACCCTGTGTACCTACAAAATAAAGATTTTTTTTGACTTTGACTTTGACTTTGAGAAAAATTGGCGAAACAACGTTCAGACATCGTTCCATGTAAAATGATTATGGTAACTCTACACGTCTATCCATTAGACATTTATCCCTTTAACCTTACTTAGGGCACTTACGTGGGACCCGATTTAGCAATCGAATGCAAAGATCGTTACATGGTACAGTCAGTAACACAATTAAGGTAGCTGGGTTAACTTTTATAATATTGTTTTGAGTGTCTTATTGAATTTCAGTATTATACGAATGACATTACATGACAAACAGGAAAATTACTTCATAAACAATAAAAAATCAACATAAAGTCACATTAAACATAAAACCTTTTTAATATTAATACGGCTAGCCCTTTTTGTATTCAATGATACTTTCATACACCTACATCACAAACTTGATCTGTACAATGGGACAAAAAGTTCCCACTGGACAGACTAATCTAACCATCGATCTGACCAACGGGAAAAACCGGCATTTCGTTATATTTTCCTTTTGATCTTAGCCGGTGTATATTATTTGATAGATACATTTCAGTTTAACTTAAATAACATACATAATGTCAATCAGATCAGATTGTTAAATCAAATATATTAAAGAAATTACTAAATATACATACATATAACGTCTTGACATCTATCTCAAAGGGGGTGGTCAGATATATTGCAAAAGTTAGTGTTTGTGAGATCCAAACATTAATACTTTAATGATCGACACAACTATACTGAAATGCTGTCACGTGTGCATTGCAGACAAACGTGCAAAACTATAGATGTTTTTTGGTGGAAAGTCCCTTATTCGCCTTTAACTACTCCCACGGGAAGAGACATGTTGGTTCTATTCTAATTTAATTTGCCTTTAGACGTTGTCTTATATATATTTATAAATAAAGACCTGCTACCGTAATTGTGTCGCCGACTGTACAATGGCCGAACCCTATTGTTCATTGTTTTGACAAAATTCTATCTAACCACCAATTTACATCAAAAATCATTTCATTCCTTCGTTTAATAATAAAGTTATGGGGTAGATAACAATTATAGTCCACCCAGCGGCCTCCGGAACAGCTAGTTGTTTGGGAGTTGAGGCCATAAAGCGGGCGTCGGGTTACGAGCAACGGATTTCATAGCTCGTTCCGGAATTTGATGACTGAAGGTCTATTATGTGACAAATGTAGTCTTTGTATAAGATATCTGTAATCGTCAAAGTTAAGCAATAGTTTGTGATGGTCGTACTGGATACCTCAAACTCTTCACTTGGAAATATAAATAAATACCTTTGCACAAACACACTGCGCTATCTAGGTCCACAGTAAGCATCTAGGCTTGGGTTATGGATACCAGATGGTTGATAAACTACACAAATATTTTTTTTTTGTAAATAAATACATGTATAAATGAAAAACATCCATAACTCGGGAACACATGTCTCTGTATTCATCATACAAACATATGCCTCTAGCGGGATTCGAACCTGCAACCTTTTGGTATAGTGGTCAGAGTTGCTAACCACTACACCAAACAGGTCGTCACGTACTTATGTGACTAAAACGTGGTCTTTTACTATGGGTTACTAAGAAAGCTTACGATCACGTAACGAGCTATGGAGAAGGTGATGCTCGGCGTTTTACTAGGAGATCCAATCAGGGCTGAAGAGATCCATAGATAACTCTCTCTCTTCAATTTAAGAGCTGTGCTCTTTTCAGTGGAGTCCTTTCCACACTTCTCTACATTCCGCCTTTTCTTCGTCTTCCTGATACGACACGGCATATATAACTACAAATTTAAAATATTGAAAACCTCCGAAAAAGTATGTTATCTCATGAGCCAACAAACAAATCTGTTAAAAGCAAAATATCTTCAAAACTTTCATGATTTTCATCCAACATGGCTGAACTGCACTCAAATCGGAGCACGAGTTACCTCCTGAGATACATCTAGAGAAAGACTGGATACACACAGAACGTTACCATGTAACACTCGTACTTTTCGTCGGGGGTTAAAAAAGTAAAGTCACTGACATAGTCCATCGAATTAGTAAGCTTTGACGACCTCCTTAACGCCACAGACAGTGCTGTTAGAGTCGCTAAGTTTTGGTCCAATAAAATTTGCCTCGGTACGAGAAGAAGATGTAAGCTAAAGTGGCAGTGGGCAGGGTAAATAGCTCGAAGAACTGATTGCCTTTGGGACATTAAAGTTCTTAAGTGAAGACGATGCTCCGGACGAAGTCGCTGGATATAGGCCGCGTCTAACCGGTCGCCCTGAATAACTCCGGGGAAGGCCAATTCCTAGCAATGGACGTTCTTTTGTTGATATCATAATTAGAATATTATTGCTGTCCTGCCATTTTTGGTATCAAAAATTCCTATAAATTACTTGACAATTCGCTTTGAAAGGCTGTATATTTTCATTTCGTTTCATTCAGCTTCATCATCATATCAGCTACAGTACGTCCACTGTTGGATATAGGCCTCCTCCATAGAATTCTAGAATGACCGGTTGGACGCAAACTGCATCCAGCGACTTTACGCGACCTTATCAGGTTGAAGCACTACTCCCAGGCCGATGTCGTAGAAGATGTCCAGGAGTAGGCCACAGTAGTAAGAAAATGAAGACGAGCCGGCGGAAAACTTGAACTCGTTGTCAGTGACAACTTTTATTTTTAAGGGTATCACGTACACAAATAACTTGATGAACTTTATACTGTATATACGTTGAATAAAATAGAATAGAAACAATAATAACAGAAAAGTACACATGCAATCTTTTCAACGGCAAATTATGAACTGTACAAACAAAAAGCTACACTAAAAGAGAGAGAGAGAGAGAGAAAGAACAGGCAGAGTTCAAATTTTGAATTTAAAATATTATGACTTAACCGAAAAAGAAACAAACAAGGAGAATACTGCAAAAAGAGAACCAACGAGTCGCATGGCGTCTCGTTACAAGGTCGTCTGTCGTTCTGGTGAGCGGACGTCCAACGCCTTGCTTGCTGGTACGTGTTCTCCACTCGAGAACTTCAATGCCCCAACGGCCATCAGTTCTTTGAGTGTTTTCCACCAGCCACAGAGCCACTTCAACTTGATAATCCGCTGAGCTATGTCAGTGACCTTCGTTTTCTTACGGATTTCTTCATTCTTGATTCGATCTACCTCTCCATAACTTGACTTTGAGCGTTCATATGAGACCCATAGTGAAAGACTACGTTTCAGCGCCACAAATCATCACACATTACAGCCTTTCGTCTCCAAGCGCTGAAGTATTTTGGATGAGAAGACGTTGTAAGTATTAAAAAGTTGAAATTTTTACAGTATATTTTTTTATGCACAACGGGTTGGTACTTGACCTCAATCACACCTGATGTTATGAGAAGATGTGGTCGAAGGTGGAAGCGTACTGACGCGGAAATCCCAACACATTTGGGGGACTGACTATCATATTTCTGACAACCGGAACACAACTATGCTATTAACATTGCTGCTTGGCGTCAGATTTAGATAAGATGGTGTTAGCTGGCCAGGCGGACATTTAAAATGCCCTATCACCAACCAAACCGAGTACTTAAGCATGTACCCCGCTGGGGATCGAACCCGCGACCTCCGAATCGTAAACCCAATGTTGTTTACATTGAGCCACGGAGGCGGATTATTAACTCCAACTTCATACTTCCAGTCGTTGGAGGCCTCAGGGGCCTTGACATGTGCACTGATAGACGGACAACACATCACTGTGGAAAAATATCATAGGATCACTCCTATGATATTTTTCCAAAAGAAGCAACCCTAAAAAAGTTTCTTATTCTTTTGTCATTCAAATGCTATTTTAATATTCTGACCGGAGCAAATGAACCGAGAGGCTTCAAGAAACTAGTCCACAATCTATAAAGGAGGTCGTAGTCTAACCACTCGTTGTTTATGCCATTTCCACGTTAACGAATCATAAATCTGTTCAGCATAAGCTTGAAAAAAACCATTGTGGTAAGTGTACTGACCTCTTTAATGCGTCGGGTGGAGCGTTTGTTATTCTACCCGTGGCAGAGCGTTGCTCGTTTTCCAGGGCCGGCAGTAGAGCAAGGGCTCCACGATTGTCCTCCTGGAAAATCTGAGAATGGCCGAAAGGTCTAGACTACTAAGTCATTTCTAAAAAAGGCCAATGAAGCAAAGTCGAAAAATTTTACCAGTCTATATCGGTCGTTAGCATTTTTTGAATGTTTGATATTAATTTCAACATGGTGTAATACATGGACGTTCCTGAAAAAAACGGGTCTTGGCACAAATAGACTGACCACGAAGAAGCAAACTGCTCATCATATTTTGTGGGATTGCCCGCGCTGATCTAATGACAGGAAGGTCATGCTGGATAAAGTGTCATCGTATAACCATCCGGTCTTCTACACCGATTTAGTGGCGAGCCGACATAATTTCCAAGCCTTTACAAAATTTTGCCACGACTACTATTGACATTATTATTCGCGGTAGAACAAGAACACTCACTGCGTTGTGGCGCTGTCCGGGGTGTATCAAAACAGGGAGTCAAGCATAACTTGATCCCCTTCTCCATAGGTTAAGCTTTATTGCTGATTTTGAATTCATTTAGCTACACTTCCATTTGCCGAGGGGGGGGGGGAGTTCTTTGCTACGTCACACATTTAACTCTTCTTTAATTAGGCTGGGGCCCAAGGTAGCAATAAAGACCTTCAGGAAGCGCCGTGTCGAGTATCACTGTTGATCCTGGCTTACAGAAGTTGCAGTGGGAGGAGTATGGAGGCGGGTAATCGTGGTCATTACCTGATCCTACCTGAAGTGATCTTATAAGAGTTTTTTCTCCTTGAGGTACGATTCTTCTTGTATTTAGTGGACCATGGCGAGGTTACTTAGATTTACAGCAAAAGAAATTGAAAACAATCTCCTTTAGACAAAATTCTCAGTGCCTTTCTTGAATAGTTCATTTATGTAATTTTCTTGATTTAATAAGAGTCTTAGTGCTCTTGATCCCTGGACATAATCAGATCGTTCGCATGCCAGGCTATTTCACAATTAATTTTTTTATTTAACATTTTATTGTACACACACACACAAAGAAATGGTCATTAACAAAGATTTAAGAAAAAATGTACAAAGGGCGAACTTATCTCTATAAGAGATCTCTTCCAGCAAACCCGTGAGAGCGAAATTTGATACAAAAGGTAGGCATAAAGTGTACACGAAACAGTATTAACAATGAAATTTAAAAACCTGTTTGTAATATAAAAACCTTTATGTAAAATCAAAGCCTGATTTTAAAAGAGCAACACTTCGAGTTTCTTGCTTGTTCTTCTCAGGGGAAAATTGCATTTTGAACAAGCAGTAGCTTAAAAAATTTTAAATTTACTATTTTAAGTGTACTCTGTGTACCTACAAAATAAAGCATTTTTGACTTTGACTTTGACTTCATGCATTATTGTTTTGCATTCCTGTGTTTCCCTGTAAATTTTTTGTATAAAAGGGCGCCATTCAGTCATTTGCCGTAGACGCCGTTCACTCACGCCGGCGCTGTCGTTCTCATTATGGAAAATATATTGTACATTATTTTCGCTCCAGCGGAATATTCAGGATATAAGCGCTGCTGTGATCTTCGAGAATCTTTTTATAGTTGGAAATGAAAATTCATTTATAAAGTGCATGAAACATTGGCAGCGGTTATACAATCTCTAGCATTAACTGGCGTTGCAGAATCCGTTGATCCGTATCTGAATGATATTATACGCACAATAAGTATAAATCGAACATTTAGAAAACACCGAGAGATATCATCCGTGGATCACTGTAAACAACATAGGGTTTACGAATCGGAGGTTGCGGGTTCGATCCCCAGAGGGGTACATGTTTACTCCTCGACTTGGTTTGTGGTAGGGCATTTTAAATGTCCACCTGGTTAGCTACCACCATCTTATCTAAGTCTGCTGCAAAATAGCAAATTTAATAGCATTGTTGTATTCTGATTGTCAGAGATCAGATTTCTAATCAAGATGGGGTTCCTGGGTTCGTACACTTTCACCTTCAGCCTCATCTTCTAAATGAAGATAAGACAAGTCGTCAAAGATCTTGTAATTTTTGTAATTAAAAAAATATCACTCGGTTTGTTCGTTTGTCTGCTTTGTTGACAGCATGTTCTATTTGAACGATGTCAGGAAACATTCCTCGTGCAGTTGATCCGTGCCCTGTTTAATATTTTTAACCACTTTCACTATGTGTATACATAACAGAAACAAACCGGCATGTTCTGGGATCTCGGGGCTATAAATAGGCAATGTTGTTAGCCGGGTGTCTGTTATGTTAATCACACTGTATTTCTGTCTGTCCGTCCATCACACAGTGATTTATAGGGCTCATTACGCGCCGCGCCCGCGCACTGGATATGAGCTGAGAAATCTTTATTTGATGAGCTTAGATTAGAATTACTGAGAAGATTGAGCTGTGAGGATTACCCCACTCCCATATGAGGAAGGAGGGTGGGTAATGATTTACCCAACTATACTGTGATTAGTATTAGGCTATCACAAATTAATAATAAATTCGACCACAGATATTATAAAGTATAGGTGCATTTATAAATAAATTTGAAGATACTATAAAACAGAAACTTATTAAGAAAGCATATTATAAAATATCAGATTATTTAGATGTTAAACAATCATGGACATAACCAGCCCGTTCGCGGCTATTTCACAATTAATAATGAAATATTATAATATAAAATAATAATTTTGTAATATAACAACCTTTTTTTAAAAGAGCGACCTCTCGAGTTTCTTGCTTGTTCTTCTCAGGGGAAAATTGCCTTTTGAACGAGCAGTAGGTAGCTATAAAAATGTAAAATCTGACTATTTTAAGTGTACCCTGTGTACCTACAAAATAAAGCATTTTTTGATTCTCATTTTTGATTTTATAGTACCTAATGGAGTTTGCAATTTATAAACTGCATATTTTGATCAAAGAGAAAGTAAAAGAGATAGCTACGTGAAAGCAATTGCGCTTCGAATAAATCGCCGCGAGATGCTACAATTTTATTATTGGAGCACTTTCGTATGTTCACCTTGGGTACATTGATAACCCTCTTTCTATCAAACAGTATGTATAGGTATGTATAGGTACGTAAGTATGTATCTATGTAGATTTCTAATTCCTATAGCCTATATGGCTTGCCCGATTTCAAAGTGCATGGTGTCGTCAGATTGGTCTTGTCCCTGGAGTGCCACAGAAGACATTTTATGCAAAAAAAATCTTACATGCCGCTTGCGGAATACAAAATATGCTGTCGGGTTTTTTTGGTTTTTAAATACTTAAATAAGAAAAACAACTTTTTTTTTTATTATTAAAAACTGGTTTTGCGTTTGACTACAATCTCACCTGATGGAAAGTGACGATGTAGCCGAAGATGTATCACGCGCACCCAGTAAATGCCTATTCACTCTAGACTTGAAGAACCCAAGATTGTAAGTGCCGGCGGGCAGTGAGTTCCATACCTTACCAGACCGCATTATAAATGATGAAGCAAAGCGCTTAGTGCGGATGTTTGGTATGTTGACAATGACGACTGGTGTTATTTGATTGACGGTGTTGTGTGTGTATGTGTGCGTCTTGTCCGGATTTTTTTTTTATGATTGAATGGATTCACGTTTGACCATCTTATGTATCTCATCATCGCGTGGTCTGATTTGAGTGAGGTTTTTTTTTATATGAAAGTCTAAACGAGGGGACAGATTCTTAGAGTTTGATGAAAATGTGTTAAAGGGGGTAAGAAGCTATTTACCTTGGTGTATTTGGAAGATGTCTTTCGAGGGTAATGTTTTTCGAGTAAGTATATATGTTCGTTCCTTTAGCACATCCTGTTATCTAAACGGCTTGAACAAATCAAATCAAAAATATTTTATTCAACGTAGGATACAAAAATATCACTTATTGAAAGTCAACATGTTTTTTTTTAAACTACATCGCTTCACAAGGTGTTATGGTTAGGAAGAAGAAGCGACAAGAAACTCCGCAACAACACATCTTTTCAATTGGTTTCAATCTTTACAATAATATTACATTTTATATTACTTATTACAAAACAAAGGCAATTGACATAACGACCAGCTAACACCAGACTTCCTTATCGTCTAAATAATCATCTATCCTGTAATAACCATTCTTACACAGAGTTTCTTTAATGTGGCGTTTCAATTTCTGCTCTGTTAAACTCAACACCTGTTCTGGTATTTTATTGTAAGAGCGTGTGCTGTGTTCTACAAAGGATGTGCTAACCTTGCAACGATTCATCTTGATACCTGGAGTGTCATAATACATTTTATTTAAAAAAATCCACCATGGCGTCCAATCCTAATTTGCCAATATTTGGCAGTTAAAATTATTAATGTAGAACTTTGTACACAGGGTGAATTTTTCAAGTAGGCGTGCAAGGCTCAATTCGATACTATGAGGAATAGCGCAAAGTTTTACGACGACGATTTACGGAACCCCACGAATGGTCCACCCCACCAAACTTGACCCTCAATTTTTATAGAACCGATCAATCAGCAGGCGAAGCAAGGCGTGAGGTCTAAATGTTTAAAATACACGAAGGCGACTTGAATTTAATCGAGTTATACCCAAAGTTATAAGTTAGGTAAAATGAAGAGGTTTATACTAACTTGGTGTTATGAGAAGGGAAATGACTTTGGCGGGAATTCGCGGAGCGAGAGAGCTCCTTATTGAATTTCCTTGTTTTTGCTACTTTTATAATTTTCCCTTTATATTAATTAACATCAGAGGCCTAAATGTAGTCAGGAGATTTAAGCAAGAAAAGTTGATGTTAAGATCTTGATCTGCTATAAAATATAAACGCCTCCGTGGCTCAATATAAACAACATAGAGTTTACGAATCTATGGTCGCGGGTTCGATCATCAGCGGGGTACACATTTAGTTCTCGGTTTGGTTGGTAGATAGGGCATTTTAAATGTCTTACAACCATCTTACTTAAATCTGCTGCCAAACAGCAATGTTAGTAGCAGTGTTGTGTATCGGTCTGTGACTACATATGAATACATACATGTGAATAACACAGCCAGTCCCCAAAATAAGATGGAGTTTCCGGTTCAGTACGCTTCCACCTTCAGCCTCGTCTTCACTTAACATGAGGTGTGATTGAAGTCAAGTGCTAATCTGAATTGCATAAAAAAAATGTTTATAAATAAATAATGTGTCCAGTATTTGTACGGATGTATCTTTGATTTATTTGTTTTATAATGTGGGGTCCAATTTGTGTGCAGTTTTTTTATCCAAGATTAAACTAGGGGAAAGTTTCTTAGCTATTTGATAAAAATCGGTTAAGCAGTTTCGAAGACGTCCTTTCTACGTAACATCACTCTTCATGTTCTTTTAACATATTTAAATGATGTTATAGAGTTTCGGGTATTTGCTATATTTTCAATTAGATTAAATTTATTTAGTTCACTTTTACAATATCACATCATATAATTATATACAGATCCGTAAATTAATGATTTTTAAAATAAAAGTGATTGTCAAACATAAAACAATTACAACACTTGACACACATAAAACAGTTATATACATTATTTATAGTTAGTATATATTAGGTCCTTACCTATGAAATTGGCGTTTTGTATGAAGAATTTCATTAAGACTGTTTTCTCCATACAAACATTTTTGATTTTTTTTGGGAACGGCAAATCCAAATTTAACCAAACTTTGTGTGTATTATCGGATAACATTAAGTTAAGTATGGGCAGCGTTAATTTTTAAAAGTAACCGCTTTATAAAAGTTTCGGCGAATCTAAGAAATGATTATGGGAAGCACATGAAGAGAGCTCTGTTCAAATTGTTTTTATTATGTGATTTAGCCCAGAAATTAAGAAATATTTCATGTGAAACCTTGAAATAATGTTCCATTTTCCAAATAAAAAACAAATTTGGATATAGCTTTGAAAATCGCAGGAATTGGTACAGATGATTAGCGAAGAAAAAAACTCCAATTTCATAGGTAAAGACCCACTAGTATAGTATAGTTAGTATATTATATATATTGTCAAATGCGTGTTTGAGCGCTTCGGAGGTATGTCGGTTGTTTTCGCTTATGAACTGTAAGTGCAAATAGGTTGAATAGCTGCGGCTTCATTGCTCTCTCCCAGGTTAAACGCTCTCAGCTGATTAATGGGGCAGAGCTGTTGCACTTGCTTGCTTGTTTTGCGCCGGCTGATTTATGAAGTCCTAGTACTCGAGCGCTAGACTACATTTAAAATAAAACGAAGAAAACCGTAGGAAAGAATATAGTTCACTCAATTACATGTCATCCGTCGTTATCGGAGATAGATTTTTTTGGGGCAGAGACGTTTTTGTGTCCTTAGTTTCGGCACATAAAAAAAATAGATCAACCCGTCTTTTCCCGTGGGTATTGTAAAGGCGACTAAGGGAATTTCCACAAAAACATCTATAGACTTGCATGTTCTAACGATAAACTTGCAGGTCACATAAATCGCCTCCGCAAAATCAGTAATTCATTCAAAGGGTTATGTATACGCTTTTTCAATAAGGTTCCAGTTGATATACAAAATCTTCCTCTCAATAAATTTAAAGATACTATAAAACAGAAACTTATTAACAAAGCATATTATAAAATATTAGACTATTTAGATGATAATCATCACTGGACATAATCAGATCGTTCGCATGCCAGGCTATTTCACAATTAATAATAACCTTCTTGTAATATAAAAACCTTTATGTAAGATCAAAGCCTGATTTTAAAAGAGCAACCCTTCGAGTTTCTTGCTTGTTCTTCTCAGGGCAAATTTGCATTTTGAACAAGCAGTAGCTTAAAAAATGTAAAATTGACTATTTTAAGTGTACTCTGTGTACCTACAAAATAAAGCATTTTTTACTTTGACTTTGACTTTAACGGCGATGGGCTCACGCCCGTCACGTGTGCATTTCTGTATATTGACATGGGCGAACCTGTTGTTTCTGGCATTAATTAATATTCGGAACAAGCAAGCGTTTGTTTGGGACATCTCTGACCACGCCATTTGGTATAAAGGTCGTGACGTTGTTTGTATGTATAAAATTGTTTTTTTTTTGCACAACAGAAAAGAAAATACATGTTACAGAAACTGGTAAGAGTATAGAACGTACAATTTGGCGACCTTATCACTAAAGGCGTATCTACATGATAGATAAATAATGAAATAACCAATTTTCTAAATAATAATAATAAATAATAAATAAATATCCTTAGACATACACACAGCGCCATCTAGTTCCACAGTAAGCAACTGTAGACTTGTGTTGTGGAGACCTGATGGTTGATATACTACATAAATACATTTTCTTTTGGAAATAAATACTTATTATAAATGAAAACATCCGTAACTCGGGTACACATGTCCGTATTTAACACACAAACATTATGCCCTTAGCGGGACTCGAACCCGCAACCTTTTGGTATAGTGGTCAGAGTTGCTAACCACTACACCAAACAGGTCGTCGTATTTTCTAAATGTTGTGCTTTAAAAACGCTTCATCTGACCGACATTTAGACGACTGATTGGTGTAGTGGATAGTGACCCTGTCAGCGAAACCAACGGTTACGGGTTCGAATCCCGCGACGGGTAAAGGTTTGTGTGATGAATATGAACATTTGTTTCTGAGTCATGGATGTTTATATTAATATTTATGTATTATCCGTTATCTAGTATCCATAGTACAAGCTTTGCTTAGTTTGGGACTAGATGATTGGTGTAAGTGTCGGAAATATTTATTTATTTATTATTTATTTATCCGTTTCTTCAGACGAGAAATCCAATAATGTATTTTGGAATAGACAAAGAAAACCAAAATATTACATATGACAGAGTAATAACGATAGGTTATGTACAAAGGTGGACTTATCTAATGATGAGATAATCAAATAATAAACTTACATTATACTCAGTATCAGGGTGGTGACCACAAATGTAATGATAAATTTCCAACTGAAGACCCCGTGGATTCTAATTATTTTTGGGAATTACTGCCAAAATTCTAACCGCCTCCGTGGCTCAATGTAAACAACATAGGGTTTACGAATCGGAGGTCGCGGGTTCAATCCCCAGCGGGGTACATGTTTAGTACTCGGTTTGGTTGGTGGTAGGGCATTTTAAATATCCGCCTGGCTAACTACCACCAACTTATCTAAATCTGCCGCTAAACAGCAATGTTAATGTTGTCAGAGATTCCGACCAGTTCCGGTCGAGGGCGCCCGCCTAACTAAGTCTGGATCCGTCACTGGCTTTTGGTAACAACGAGCATAGAGTATTTCAACGAACCCCAATAACGTGATGAAAAGAAAGCTATCTCACAAAGTTATGACTTACAGATCGAGATGAACAACAAACCAGTTCCTTTCACAAACATTGAGATTAAAAACTTTCTAAGTAAAACGGGTGAGTCCGCAGTTGTCCCAAGTGTAGTTTTGGGAAATGGACTTTGTCCTGAAACGAAGTTAGTGGCGAGCCCACTGGAATAACTACGAATTATTTAGCCTTTAGGCTACAATACATTTAGGAGAAATTCCGCGTCAAATGGTTCCTAAAACAAATGATCCTGACAGAGAGCAAACCGAGGTGATTTCCCATAAGCGTATTATGGTGAATTATTATTAAGGAGATTATCATCATTGAGAGAAAGAGATTTAGGTACAATTAGGTATCCTCTCATGTAATAATAATAATATCTTTAATTCAACAACAACTTTAATTTGAAGAGACTGGAATTACATCCGCTAGAAAATCGTCGTCTGGTGGCTGATGTGATGTTTCTTCAAAAGGTGTTGTCTGGGGCGGTAGATTGCCCCCGTTTATTGGAGCAGGTGGGTCTGCGTGCCACTCCTTTACGTCTTCGTGCTCGGAGCTTATTTCACACCCCCAGAACAAGAACTAACTATGCTCATCACGCCACTATGATTCGATGTTTGCGAGAATACAATGAAGAATTTTCGGATTTGGAAATTTTTCATCTGAGTCGTAATCACTTCAAATCAGCAGTATTGAAAGCACTGACATAGATTAGGTAATTGTGTACACATTCACTCAACTCATACACACACACACACACACACACACACACACACACACACACACACACACACACACACACACACACACACACACACACACACACACACACACACACACACACACACACACACACACACTCGCACATACTACTCTATACATTTTCTCTCTTCCTTACACCCATAAACACAACAATTTGATGTCTCGATAGATAAGGTAACATAATAAGCTATGTATAAACTTACTGAGATCTATTTTGGCTTCTACATGTATAACTTATATTTTAAATTTGTAATTATGGCTGTGATTTCAAATAAATCATTAAATAAATAAATAAATATAAAAATTTTTACAAAACAATTAAGCTAGGGTTTTGGACCACCTAGTAAGTACTTGTCTGTGTCAGGTGGTCCCACTCTTCCATATCTTATATTAATGTTGAAAAACAATAGTTAGGTGTGGATGTGTGTGTGTGGGTCATGTGAATTACATTACATAATCTTATTCCACCGTCACCCTTCCATCTTCGGACCACTAGGCGTGGGGAGGGATTCCACCCGTATATAGTTAACTAGCAGCTGCCCGCGACTTCGTCCGCGTAGACTACATGAATCAACACTTTATTACTTTCCCACGGGAATACATTCAGCAGAAAAATTACCATGTAGAGTTTATCGATATCGATTTTATGGTTTTAACCCCCATTTCACAACCCAGGGGGTTGTTTTTCGAAAAATCTCAAAACACGTATTAGCTTATTTGTTCCTAGGAGTACTCTTAGTCGAAAATAGTCGAAATGTCCAAGTTATACTGTTTCTTCATACAAACTTCCCCACCCCTGTTTCACCCCCTTAAAGGGTGAATTTTGAAAAATCCTTTCTTAGTGCTCCCCTAGACTTTGTAAGGAACCTACGTGCCCAATTTGGAAACTCTATTCACCCCTTTGACTATGACTTTGACTATGATTTTGAGCCTTCGACTTTGAGCTTTCGACTTTGAGTCTTCGACTTTTAGCCTTCGACTTTGAGCCTTTGACTTTGAGCTTTCGACTTTGAGTCTTCGACTTTGAGCCTTCGACTTTGAGCCTTCGACTTTGAGCCTTCGACTTTGAGCCTTCGAATTTGAGCCTTCGACTTTGAGCCTTCGACTTTGAGCCTTCGACTTTGAATTTCGAATTTGAATCTTCGACATTGACTCTTCGACTCTAACTCTTCGACTTCGACACCAATTTGAATTTGTGATTGAAATCACAAATTCAAATTGGTGTCGAAGAGTCCCCTACCACTATCGCAACCCGTAAGGGGTTAGCTTCAAAATAAATGTCATTTTCGCAATCAACGTCCCAAAAAACCTAAATAACGACACCAATATAGACTTTTTTGGTGTCATCCCCCACCCCTATCACACCCCTAGAGGGTTGGCTTAAAATAAATGTCATTTTCATAATCAACATCCCAAAAAACCTAAATAACGACACCAATATCGATTTTATGGTTTCAACCCCCATTTCACACCCCAGGGGGCTGTTTTTCGAAAAATCTCAACTCAGTCTTATCTCATTCTCTAACACCAAGGGGTTAGCTTTAAAACAAATGGCATTTTCGTAATCAACGGCCCAAAACACCTAAATAATCACACCAATATTCACTTTTTTGGTATCAACCCCCACCCCTATCTCAACCCTAGAGGGTTAACTTAAAATAAATGTCATATTCATAATCAACATCCCATAAAATCTAACTAACGACACCATTATCGATTATATGGTTTTAGCCCCCATTTCACACCCCAGGAGGTTGTCCAATATAGACTTTTTTGGTAGCAACCCCCACCCCTATCTCAACCCTAAAGGGTTAAATTAAAATAAATGTAATTTTCATAATAAACATCCCATAAATCCTAAATAACGACACCGATATCGATTTTATGGTTTTAACCCCCATTTCACAACCCAGGGGGTTGTTTTTCGAAAAATCTCAAAACACGTATTAGCTTATTTGTTCCTAGGAGTACTCTTGCGAAGTTTCGAGTCGAAAATAGTCGAAATGTCTAAGTTATACTGTTTCTTCATACAAACTTCCCACCCCTGTTTCACCCCCTTAAACGGTGAATTTTGAAAAATCCTTTCTAAGTGCTCCCCTAGACCTCGTAAGGAACCTACGTGCCAAATTTGGAAACTCTATTCACCCCTTTGACTATGACTATGACTTTGACTAAAACTTTGACTATGACTTTGACTATGACTTCGACTATGACATTGACTACGACTTTGACTTTGACTATGACTTTGACTATGACTTTGATTATGACTTTGACATTGACTATGACTTTGACTATGACTTCGACTATGACTTTGACTATGACTTTGCCTATGACTATGACTATGACTTTGACTATGACTTTGACTATGAATTTTACTTTTCGACTTTGAGTCTTCGACTTTGAGTCTTCGACTTTGAGCCTTCGACTTTGAGCCTTCGTCTTTGAGCCTTCGATTTTGAGCCTTCGACTGAGCTTTCGACTTTGAGCTTTCGACTTTGAGTCTTCGACTTTTAGCCTTCGACTTTCAGCCTTCGAATTTGAGCCTTCGTCTTTGAGCCTTCGAATTTGAGCCTTCGACTTTGATTTTCGAATTTGAATCTTCGACATTGACTCTTCGACTTTGACTCTTCGACTTCGACACCAATTTGAATTTGTGATTTCAACCCCTACCACTATCGCAACCCGTAAGGGGTTAGCTTCAAAATAAATGTCATTTTCGCAATCAACGTCCCAAAAAACCTAAATAACGACACCAATATAGACTTTCATCCCCCACCCCTATCTCACCCCTAGAGGGTTGGCTTAAAATAAAAGTCATTTTCATAATCAACATCCCAAAAAAACTAAATAACGACACCATTATCGATTATATGGTTTTAACCCCCATTTCACACCCCAGGGGGTTGTCCAATATTGACTTTTTTGGTAGCAACCCCCACCCCTATCTCAACCCTAGAGGGTTAACTTAAAATAAATGTCATTTTCATAATCAACATCCCATAAAACCTAAATAACGACACCAATATCGATTTTATGGTTTCAACCCCCATTTCACACCCCAGGGGGCTGTTTTTCGAAAAATCTCAACTCACCCTTATCTCATTCTCTAACCCCAAGGGGTTAGCTTCAAAACAAATAGCATTTTCGTAATCAACGTCCCAAAAAACCTAAATAATGACATCAATATAGATTTTTTTGGTATCATCCCCCACCCCTATCTCACCCCTAGAGGGTTGGCTTAAAATAAATGTCATTTTCATAATCAACATCCCAAAAAAACTAAATAACGACACCAATATCGATTTTATGGTTTTAACCTCCATTTCACAACCCAGGGGGTTGTTTTTCGAAAAATCTCAAAACACGTATTAGCTTATTTGTTCCTAGGAGTACTCTTGCGAAGTTTCGAGTCGAAAATAGTCGAAATGCTGCCCAAGTTATACTGTTTCTTCATACAAACTTCCCACCCCTGTTTCACCCCCTTAAAGGGTGAATTTTGAAAAATCCTTTCTTAGTGCTCCCCTAGACCTCGTAAGGAACCTACGTGCCAAATTTGGAAACTCTAGACCCAGCGGTTTGGCCTGTGCGTTGATATGTCAGTCAGTCAGTCATTCAGTTTCTTCCTTTATATATTTAGACTAGCAGCTGCCCGCGACTTCGTCCGCGTAGACTACATGAATCAACACTTTATTACTTTCCCACGGGAATACATTCAGCAGAAAATTACCATGTAGAGTTTCGACTATGACATTGACTAAGACATTGACTTTGACTTTGACTTTGACATTGACTATGACCTTGACTATGACTTTGAATAGTCAAAGTCATAGTCATAGTCAAAGTCATAGCTCAATGTCAAAGTCAAAGTCATAGGACTTTGACATTGACTATGACTTTGACTTTGACTATGACTTCGATTACGACTTTGACTATGACTTTGCCTATGACTTTGACTATGACTTTGACACGACTTTGACTATGAATTTTACTTTTCGACTTTGAGTCTTCGACTGTGAGTCTTCGACTTTGAGCCTTCGACTTTGAGCCTTCGTCTTTGAGCCTTCGAATTTGAGCCTTCGACTTTGAGCCTTCGACTTTGAGCCTTCGACTTTGAGCCTTCGACTTTGAGCCTTCGAATTTGAGTCTTCGACTTTGAGCCTTCGACTTTGAGCCTTCGAATTTGAGCCTTCGACTTTGAGCCTTCGACTTTGAGCCTTCGAATTTGAGTCTTTGACTTTGAGCCTTCGACTTTGAGCCTTCGACTTTGAGCCTTCGACTTTGAGCCTTCGACTTTGAGCCTTCGAATTTGAGTCTTCGACTTTGAGCCTTCGACTTTGAGCCTTCGACTTTGAGCCTTCGAATTTGAGCCTTCGACTTTGAGCCTTCGACTTTGAATTTCGAATTTGAATCTTCGACATTGACTCTTCGACTTCGACACCAATTTGAATTTGTGATTACAACCCAGGGGGCTGTTTTTCGAAAAATCTCAACTCACCCTTATCTCATTCTCTAACCCCAAGGGGTTAGCTTCAAAATAAATGTCATTTTCGCAATCAACGTCCCAAAAAACCATAATAACGACACCAATATAGACTTTTTTGGTATCATCCCCCACCCCTATCTCACCCCTAGAGGGTTGGCTTAAAATAAATGTCATTTTCATAATCAACATCCCAAAAAACCTAAATAACGACACCAATATCGATTTTATGGTTTCAACCCCCATTTCACACCCCAGGGGGCTGTTTTTCGAAAAATCTCAACTCACCCTTATCTCATTCTCTAACCCCAAGGGGTTAGTTTCAAAACAAATGGCATTTTCGTAATCAACGTCCCAAAAAACCTAAATAATGACACCAATATTGACTCTTTTGGTATCAACCCCCACCCCTATCTCAACCCTAGAGGGTTAACTTAAAATAAATGTCATATTCATAATCAATATCCCATAAAATCTAAATAACGACACCATTATCGATTATATGGTTTTAACCCCCATTTCACACCCCAGGGGGTTGTCCAATATAGACTTTTTTGTAGCAACCCCCACCCCTATCTCAACCCTAGAGGGTTAACTTAAAATAAATGTCATTTTCATAATCAACATCCCATAAAACCTAAATAACGACACCAATATCGATTTTATGGTTTTAACCCCCATTTCACAACCCAGGGGGTTGTTTTTCGAAAAATCTCAAAACACGTATTAGCTTATTTGTTCCTAGGAGTACTCTTGCGAAGTTTCGAGTCGAAAATAGTCGAAATGTCCAAGTTATACTGTTTCTTCATACAAACTTCCCACCCCTGTTTCACCCCCTTAAAGGGTGAATTTTGAAAAATCCTTTCTTAGTGCTCCCCTAGACCTCGTAAGGAACCTACGTGCCAAATTTGGAAACTCTAGACCCAGCGGTTTGGCCTGTGCGTTGATATGTCAGTCAGTCAGTCAGTCAGTCAGTCAGTTTCTTCCTTTATATATTTAGATATACCGAACATTCGCACTAAGAAGTTCGATTCTTCATTCATCATCTGAACAGCCAAGGCATGGAACTCCCTTCCGGCGTCAGTCTTTCCTGAATCCTACAGCCGTGGGATCTTCAAGAGCAGAGTGAATAGGCATTTACTTTCCATCGGGTGAGATTGTGGATACGCGAATCCAGTCGATCATAAAAAAAATGTAAACGCATCTTGCCCATTACTCGTATTAATTATAATTTTAATAAGTATTTGTTGACCAGTGTCCGTGCGTAATTTGGAGGCTCAACTGAAAATCAGCGTTGTATAGTGAGCGGCTACAACTAACAACCCATGTTGAGTTGGAGACCTTTTTGACTCCGCCTGAAGCACTACTCCCAGGCTGATGCTGTAGAGGATGTCCAGGAGTAGGCCACAGTATATAGAAAACGAAAGATGAAGATGAGCCGGCGGAAATCTTTAGAAATCGTTGTCACTGACAACTTATAATTAAAAGTTACAACAATAGTTTCGATTACCAAATTAACGTAGAAGGTCAAACATTAACTAATGCTCTTGCAATCGCGGACGCGTTTGAAAGTTTTTTCACTAACATTCCAGTATCGATAACTAGGTCTCTTAATTCTTCCCCCACTCTCGCTGAATTATTACTAAAACAAAATGTAACCGAATGTACCGATGTATTTAAATTCCATCACGTTACACCATTATGTATTATTAAGACATTTAAATCTTTAAATATGAAAAGGACAGCGGATCTTCATGGTCTATCAGTTAAAATAATTAGTTTTATTGTAGAGGATATTGCTCCTCATTTAGCTATTATTTTCAACCAGTGCACTAATAATGGTGTGTTTCCTGATATGATGAAGCATAGTAAAGTAATTCCGTTATTTAAGTCTGGTGATACTCAAGTTCGTACAAATTTCCGACCGATCTCAATTTTACCGACTTTAAGTAAAATATTTGAAAGCTTAATTTTAAATCAATTGCTCTCACATTTCAATTTGAATAATTTGATTACAACCAAACAATTTGGTTTCACTAAGGGACGTTCGACAACTGATGCCGGTATTGAGTTGTTACAACATATTTTTGATGCCTGGGAGGGTTCACAGGACGCCATTGGCATCTTTTGTGATCTGTCCAAGGCATTCGATTGCGTCCACCATGACATCTTAATTATGAAACTACACCATTATGGCGTCCAGGGCCAAGCACTCAGCCTAATGAAATCATATCTACATGATCGAATTCAGAGGGTTGATGTCAATGGAGAGTGATCATCAGGATCTCCAGTTAGCATGGGCGTACCGCAGGGTTCAATACTGGGACCATTCCTATTGTTAGTTTATATCAACGAATTACCTCACCTCGCTAAGGAAAGACACAAGATCGTATTGTTTGCTGATGACACTTCTTTAATATTTAAAGTTGACAGATATCAATTAGCATATGACGAAGTGAATAATGCTGTCTCAAAAATAGTCGAATGGTTCACAGTCAATAACTTGCTCCTTAATGAGAACAAAACGAAATGTCTTAGATTTTCATTACCTAATGTTGAACAGGTTGCCACCAAAATAAGAATTAAACATGAAGAGTTGGACCTTGTGGACATAACTGTATTCCTTGGTATGACTTTAGATTCTCGGTTACAGTGGGGACCCCATATTAAAAAACTAATGAAAAGACTCAGTTCTGCCGCATATGCTGTTAAGAAAATTCGAAATATCTGTCATATTGAAACAGCGCGCTTAGTCTACTTCAGCTACTTTCACAGCTTGATGTCATATGGTATCTTGCTGTGGGGAAACGCTGCTGATACAGATAGCATATTTGTCTTACAGAAACGAGCTATTCGTGCAATTTATAAATTAAGGTCAAGAGATACATTAAGACAAATATTTAAAGAAATTAATATTTTAACATTTTCGTCACAATATATATATATATATGAAAATCTTGTATATGTTAAGAGAAATATATATTCATTCGAGAAACATTGTGACCGACATAATGTCAATACAAGGAGCAAAAATCAATTAGCTGTACCTTTTAGTAGACTTAGTAAATTTAGTAAGTCATTCAGAGGTCAATGTGTGCGCTTCTACAACAAGGTTCCCATGGATATACGGAATCTTCCGCTTAATAAATTTAAACTTATTATAAAACAAAAATTATGTAAAAAGGGATATTACAAAATTTCAGACTACATTAATGAAAGTAATCCATGGGATTAAACCAGCTCCTCTACACGATATATAAAATTGTTGTAACCTCTCTTGATTGTAAATGATTGATTGAAAAGAGACAAACCCTCTGAGTTTCTCGCTAGCTCTTCTCAGTAGTGGTCGCGTTCCGAGCTAGTGGTAGTTTAAAAAACAAATGACGTTCATAATATAAAATTGTATTGCCTACATGAATAAATGATTTTCATTTCATTTCATTTCATTTCACATAACAAATAACTCGATGATATATTTAAAATAACTTTTATACTGAATAAACAGAATTTATGTTAGTTTTTAGTTTTCATTAACAAAAATAAGAGAAAAATACACGTCCAATCTTTTCAAGGGCAAATCACGAACTGACTAAACAAAAAGCTACACTGAAAGAAAGAGAGACAGAGAGAACATCGTTTTATTCTCTGCTCTAGGAGAAGGCAAAGGGATCTAGCCCCTAGCAGCCATGTCTTATTTCTCTTATTTCTTCAGTTTGTAAGTCAGTCTCAGTCAAAACAAGTAATTCGTCGTATACTTTGCGTATACAGAGTCTAGTCACGGTCAAGTCATTCTTCAGTAAAGTGGCAGAATGCTTTACAAAAGATTTTGGCGGATTCTTGTGGGAACCCGAAAGCTTCGTTACGCAATTTAATTTACACTTCCCTTCACTTGTACACCATCACTAACGTTTGCTGCACAATATTCTGCCATTATTAAGCTTCAAAAGTTAGAATGCACAAATTATAAGAATTATAAAGAAATATGCAACTTCACTCGCCGAGATCCCGCCAAAAAGCCAGAGAGAGAACAGGCAGAGTTCAAATTTTGAATTTAAAATATTATGACTTAACCGAAAAAGAAACAAACAAGGAGAATATTATAGGGCATCTCGTTACACACCTCGCCACACCGACAAACGCAATGTCTACTTTTTGTGTGCGTCTCCACTGTGTAATACTTGTGCCTGATTGTGTCATGATAAATTTTTCTTTCTTTCAAAGTCAAACTCAAAAATGCTTTATTTTGTAGGTACACAGAGTACACTTAAAATAGTCAATTTTCCATTTTTGAAGCTACTGCTTGTTCAAAATGCAATTTTCCCCTGAGAGGAACAAGCAAGAAACTCGAAGGGTTGCTCTTTTAAAATCAGGCTTTGATTTTACATAAAGGTTTTTATATTACAAAAAAGTTTTTATATTTCATTATTAATTTGTTTCTAGTGACAATCACCAAAAATGAACTCAAACTCATATCAAATAATTTATTGCATTCCTTATGTTTTGTTTTGATGACATTATAGTGTACTGTATCAATAAGGACCTTGTGAAGGCAAGGCAAGGCTATGAGAGAGTAGCATGCATTAATTTAAATAATTACATAAAATTCTTAATACATTATTTACCGGCTAGATATTTAACCTATTATATTATCATATGTATTTTTACCTTTATATTCCAAATATAAAATTAAAATAAAATAGATATATAATATCATATTAATAAATATTTCATTTAAATTATTTATTAATATGATATTATATATTATTTATATTGTCTTATTATTATTATTTATTTATGTCATTAATTTATATTATTTCACCTCTAAAATTTTCTGTCATGTATTCATTTATTACTCGATCGGCAACACGAATGTGATACACAGAATATATACCTCCGTCAATATTTTATTTTTATCACCGCAAAATTACGTATTGCGGTCTTTTTTATTATTCAGATCTATGTGTAAATACGTCTATATTACAGTACAGTTGGTCGGTAATCAACGGTACCATAAGGGCATATTTTTACAGGGGTCGGTACAGTTTACGAGCGTATTTATATTTCGCTTCGGCTCAACAGGCTTGGTTTGCTACTCAGGACTAAAGCGTCGGATGAGCATGCTCATCGTACAGGGGGCCAGTATGGCGACTGGAGTAGTCTCAGTAAAAGGTATCTAATAAATCTACTCCTTGTTACTGAAATCCGATTAGGTAAGACGAAATAGTAGATTGTATAACATTAGGACGACCTGTTTGGTGTAGTGGTTAGCAACTCTGACTATACCAAAAGGTTTGCGGGTTTGAAGCTTTTGTTTTTTTATGGAATTACACGGTGTGAATATTGGGGTGAGAGAATGAAATAGGTCGGAAAATACCACTCGAAACGTCAAACCTTACAAAGAAAACCAAACACCTAGTAGCATATTTTTCGCGTACGTCGAGTTGCATTTTTTTTTAGTATAAGTATAATGTATGCTATGACACTGGAGACCAAGATGAGCCTAACGACACCTTGCTCTTAATAAACAATCAACCCGTTTAGGTTACAAGAGATACAGAAATCTATATACATACATGCACACATAGATGTAGATATACCAAAAGGTTGCGGGTTTGAGTCCCTCTAGGGGAATATGTTTGTGTGATGAATACGGACAGGTGTACCGAGTTTTGGATGTTTTCATTTATAATAAGTAATTATTTACAACAAAAAATGTATTTATGTAGTATATCAACCATCTGGTATCCACAACACAAGCCTATAGTTGCTTAAAGTGGAACTAGATGGCATTGTGTGCATGTTCAAGGATATTTATTTATTTATTCAAGGAACAGCAATGTAAAGCAGTTTCGGTGTCATTTTGTTTTTAATCTTTGAATATTTTTTTTGGAACATTGAGCCACCTTACATGTGACTATGTCAGCCCCATCTTACCCTAACCATACAACTGCCATTCTAGCTGAGACCCTGCAGCAGCCATCTAGAAACCAATCATATTCATATTCATGCTTTCATGTGTACATTAGGTTCTAAAAAATCAATAGTCCATACATGAAACCCTGTCAGGGCACGGCATATTCTAATCTTAATCTAAAATATAATTAATTGTATTTACTATTCTAATTATCACAACATTATTATTATGTTTATTTGTTTATTGTTAATATAAATATTTTAATTATCATTGATATACCTATGTAATTATAAATATTTTGAGGAGGGCTTATCTGTTTTTATGTTGGCAACACGGCCACTTGTACGTGATTGGCCGATAGAATTCCAATTACATACAAGTGGATGTGTTTCCAAAACAAAATTAATGGAAATAGCGATAGAACAAACAAAAATATTAAGAGGGTTTATACCGTCCACTGGCTCACTCATTGGATAAATTAACATTAAATCCATTCACATCACCTGGATGAGTGGAAGTCTACCACTGTACTTTTCTCAAGAAACTTCTTACCACGGACGACCACCCTGTGGAACGGACTTTCGGCAGCGGTATTCCCGAACGAGTACGACATTGGAACCTTCAAGAAACGAGCCTACACCTTCCTCAAAGGCCGGCAACGCATCTGTGACCCTTTTGGTGTTACGGGTGTCCATGGGCGGCGGTGATTGCTTTCCATCAGGTGACCCGCATGCTCGTTGGCCGCCCTCTCATATAAAAAAATAAATAAATAAAGAAATCTTAATTTATCCAATTTATCTGATTACAAATAAAGGGGCTGTTTTTATCAATAATTTGAAATTCTCGAAAATAACCCGAATTAAGCTATTTGTGTATTATTTATAATTGACTTTTGTGCTTCTCAAGTGCAGGTCAAACATTTTTTTTTTGTACTAGCCCTTCGCCCGCGGTATCGCCTCCGTAGAAAAACTTTATCGCGAAAGTTTATTTATTCCGCGGGATCTACTCACTTTATCGGGATGAAATATATCCTATATCTTAATCTACATATATAACAAATTTCATCCAAATCCGTTCATTCGTTTCGCTGTGATTGAGCAATAAACAAATAAAGTCAAAGTCAAAGTAAAAAATGCTTTATTTTGTAGGTACACAGAGTACACTTAAAATAGTCAATTTTACATTTTTTAAGCTACTGCTTGTTCAAAATGCAATGTTCCCCTGAGAAGAACAAGCAAGAAACTCGAAGGATTGCTCTTTTAGAATCAGGTTTTGATTTTACATAAAGGTTTTTATATTACAAAAAGGTTTTTATATTTCCTTATTAATTGTGAAATAGCCTGGCATGCGAACGATCTGATTATGTCCAGGGATGATTATCATCTAAATAGTATGATATTTTACAATATGCTTTGTTAATAAGTTAAGTTAAATTTATTGAGAGGAAGATTTTGTATAAACAAACAAACAAACAAACTTTCACATTTATAATATTAGTTAGATTTAGCCGTAAATTAGTTTATTGGTTTTTAATGTTAATTTAATATAATATAATCGGTATAAATACAATAATACAGGCATCTAATCTAAAAATAAGATAATGTTAGATTAAAAATAAAAAGAGCGCCACTGGACAGAATAAACCCTCTTATAAATATCATAAAATTATTGAGAATCAACACACTTGCAAATAAAACTTATTCTTGTTACATACCGATCTAATGGTTACATCCCTAGGAGCGCTGAACATCACTAGCGGGGGAAGATAGTCTATGCGTGACCTGTATGTCAGTCAGAATGGGGAAAACGTGTTTGCATTCTTTATACTTTAATCGGTTAATATAATTGTAAAATACAAAATAAACAGTGCATTACAGTGCTATACAAATTGTTTCACTCCTTACGAAACACAACAATTCTAGAAGACTTCAATATCACTACAAACTCTACAGATACCGTGCGCCAGAGCAGGCCTGCCCGAACGTGGATTTTACGGCTCCCAGTTAAAAGCCGGATCCGGTTTACCCCGGTTTTATTACTCAGCTAGGGTTGCAGCTTTTTTTCAATTCTACCCGAGTTCCGAGGCGGGTTTTTTTTGCTTCAAAATTTAACGTATATATACTTTTTTAGTTCGTGTCGTGACAAAGCTTTGGGTTGTAAATTTTTATGTTCCTTTAATACTTTATCATCCCGAGCAGTATTGAATGTTTTATACTACTGTGCGGCGTTTTATGCGGAGAGAAACGCGATGTTCCTTTTCGTATACCTAGTGTAACGAGACGTCATGCGACTCGTTGGTTCTCTTTTTGCAGTACTCTTCTTGTTTGTTTCCTTTTCGGTTAAGTCATAATATATATTCAAGATACGTTCAAGATACAACTACATGGCTGGCTATTAGACAAATGTTTCTATTCAATGAATGAATTTTTCATACAAATTTGATACTATATAGGAATCACTAGTATAAATTTATAAATGCAAGGATTTAATGATAATAATAGAGAATAGTTTTTCTATTTTATACATGACATTTGAATTATAATTAATACTGTTTTTTGACGAACTCGTTGGTATTTAGTATTATTAATTATGACTGGGATAATTTAGAATTCACTGTGCTTAGCTACGTAACATAGTGGAAATTGTAAAATTTGTAATTTAAGCCTTAAATATTTGCACGCCTCGTATAGGCAGGTTTTTGCGGGAATTTTGTAATATATTTACCACCCACGACACCAAAAATCAATGCAAATATAGTGATTTCCTTTCATTTCATTTCATTTCATTGGGTCTTTACCTATGAAATTGGAGTTTTTTTCTTCGTTAATCATATGTATCAATTCCTGCGATTTTCAAAGCCATATCCAAAATTGTTTCTTATTTGGAAAATGGAATATTATTTCAAGACTTCACATGAAATATTTTTTAATTTCTGGGCTAAATCACATAATAAAAAAAATTTGAACAGAGCTCTTTTCATGTGCTTCCCATAATCATTTCTTAGATTCGCTGAATCATTTATAAAGCGGTTACTTTTAAAAATTAACGCTGCCTATACTTAACTTAATGTTATCCGATAATATACACAAAGTTTAGCTAAATTTGAATTTGCCGTTCCCAAAAAAAAATCATAATGTTTGTATGGAGAAAACAGTCTTAATGAAATTCTTCATACAAAACGCCAATTTCATAGGTAAGGACCCAAAATATTTTAAATTCAAAATTTGAACTCTGTCTGTTTTCTCTCTCTGTGTCTTTCAGTGTAGCTTTTTGTTTAGTCAGTTTATAATTTTCCGTTGAAAATATTGGACGTGTAATTTTATGTTATTATTGCTAAAATTAACATAAATTCTGTTATTCTTTTTTGTTCAGTGTAAAAGTTATTTTAAAATATTTGATTGAGGTATTTGTGTGTGAAACCTTTTGAAAGTATTAATAATTCTCTTCCAAGGACATTTACCGTTTATAATCTCTCATCTCCCGCTGGACACCCAACGATTTCCAAAGATTTCCTCCGGCTCATTCTCATCTAAGATCTTCTACATACTGTGGCCTACTCCTGTAGAGGGTCTACAGCATCAGCCCGGAAGTAGTGCTTCACTAGTATATGAAACCTAAAGATATGCTACTGATCTAAATGCCGTGAGACATTTTTTCGCGACCTGTTTCATGCAGTTAGAAACACTATCTTCATACATACATAATGTCACGACCATTATCCCAAATGGGGTGGTCAGAGATATCCCAATGGGTATGGGTGATCCAAACATTAAGAGTTTAATGATTGAATCAACATCCACGGTTCACCTTAGGAAGTATGTAGAAATGCGCACGTGACAGCCCATCGCCGTTGAAACGTGCAAATCTTTAGATGTTCTTTGGTGGAAAGTTAGTGGCATTTTACGACACCCACGGGAAGAGATGGGTTGGTTCTGTTCTAATTGAGTGCCGAAACCACACAGCACCTTCATATAAGCAACCACAAAATATTGTCGGGCTTACCCTATTTTGATAGTCTAAGCACGACACCTGACTGCTATACTAAAAAAAAGGTGGCGGGCTAGGGGCATATATTTTATGAAAAACATGGACACACGTACATAGATGTTTCCATTTCCATTTTAAAAACTAGGTATGTATTTACAAAAAAAAGTATTTGTGTGGTATATCAAATCAACAACTATCTGGTATCCATAATACAAGCCAAGCCCCAAGCAAATAGTTGCTTAGGGCCGCATTAATAAATCGATCTTGAGATTGAGATCGCGTCTCTTAATAATATTTTTTTTTGATACTGTTAATATGCAACAGTTTCTCAAGAGTCAACTTACGGTCATCTCGATTTTGAGACCGGTTTATTAATACGGGCTTTAGTGTGGAACTAAATGGTGCTGAGTGTATGATCAAGGATATTTAATTATTTATATTTTAATATAACATAATTACATCCCTCGTAGCATGAAATCTTCTGTGGTGCGCGACGCGACGTGATAGTGGGATAGTTGTATAATTCGTTCAAACGAATGAGCAGGACAAATTTTATCTTTACGTTTATCGCTCCTGTCATGCTTCTAGTTTTGAAGTATGTATAATTTATTATTCAATTAAGTCATTTATGCATATAAATCGAAGGTGATTACGCCTAAAAATATCACGAGGAAAAACGACGGAGCAAATAATTGTGAAGAATCTCACAAAGAAAGCCTTGTCAAGATAAAACAAGCATGTCAAGCTGTAGTCAAAGTCAAAAAATATTTATTACGAGGACTCAGTAAACCGGTCATTCTTTCCCGTGACTTTTCCTCTACGTTGTCATTGGCAGAATTTATTGTGTCAATATGGCACGATAACAAAGGCCATAAAAAAAAATATTTCGTAGGATAAAGATTATCACTTGAAAACGTCACATTTTTTATCTTAATATTAAAATTTGGATTGTTAGTGGTGTTAAATTTGTATGTAGTGTTAAAAGTTGATTTGGATTCTGATATACAATCGTTGTGGAGATCTTTGGGGGATGCCTTTGTCCAGCAGTGGACGTCTTGGTTGATATGATGATGATACAATAGTTAAAGCGATTTTCGGTGACCACCGTGATCCGTTTCAATGATTGTGGATAATCAGAGCAACACGGTTTGTTTTTGTGGTACTTTGAAACATCGGAATCCAAATCAACCACAGTATAATATTCTTGTTTTTCCCTGTTAAGGCTGCCCGGCGTGCATGGCCGTACACACACGTCGTTTTTCGTCGTGGATTAAAAAAAATATGGCTCCGCAGCCTGCGTTCCCTTTACCTGTCCAAAAGGACAATCTTTACCAAAAAAAGCCAATCTCTATGGTTACAGAGTCGAATAAAGTCTTTTGGCGGAAACTCTGCGAGTGATGTTATATTTTTGTATTTATTTCTTGAAATTTGAGCATTCTGCATTTCGAAGCTTAATACTAATAAAAATAATAAATACCTTTGCACACACAGCGCCATCTAGTTCCACACTAAGCAACTAGGCTGGCATTATGGATACCAGATGGTTGATAAACTACACAAATGAAAAACATCCATAACTCGGGAACACATGTCTGTGTTCATCATACAAACTTATGCCCCTAGCGGAATTCGAACCCGCGACCTTTTGGTTTAGCAGTCAGAATTTTTAACCACTACACCAAACAGGTCGTCATACACCAAACATGTCGTCATATAAATGGCAGAATATTGTGCAGCAAAAGTCAGCGATGGTTTACAAGTGAAGGGAAGTGTAAATTAAAGTGCGTGACAAAGCTTTCGCTTTCCGTCAAGAAGCAGTAAAATCTTCCGTAAAGCATTCTGTCACTTTACTGAAGAATGACTACAGAATGTTTTCGTGTTTAGGCTGAGGGCTTTACTGACGGGTGTACTACGCAATAGCGAAAGACGATAGCTCGAATGACGACGGCGCGAAGACGATATTGAGAAAGTACCATTGCTCGAAAGTTTAATTGCGCGATGGTTCATTTGCGCGAAAACTTAATTGCGCGATAGACAAATACAATGGGTACATATTTTGTTTTATATGCCTTAACTTTCTCAACCTAACCAACAGTGTCGGGGTGCCCCGACCCATATTGCTTGCTCGCTACAGCTTAGATTCATAATCGCGCAAATGAACGTTCGCGTTTTTGTGTGTCGCGAAATTAAGCTCTCGCGCAAATGTACCATCGCGCAATTAAACTTTCCAGCAATGGTACTTTCGCCATATTCGCGCTGTTATCATACGAATTATCGTCTTTCTCTATTGCGTAGTACACCTTTTGACAAGGCATAATTAATAAATGTCCCCCTGGCTAGCTACCACCATCTTATCTAAACCTGCCGCCAAGCAGCAATGTTAATAGCATTGTCGTGTTCCGGTTGACAGAGATAAGACAGCCAGTCCGCCAAATGTGTTGGGGTTTCCGGGTCAGTACGCTACCACTTTCGGCCTCATCTTCACTTAACATCAGGTGTGATTGAGTACGAACCCGTCGAGAATACGAAAAAAAAGCGACTAAAAACCGACAACCCTGCAATTTATTAAATCTTAAATATAGGTAATAATGTGTTCCAAAGGTTGGTTTCTGATTGATTCCATACCTATCAAGATCGCGCCGAGATTTTTATAGGCTCTACACGCTCACCGAAAGTTTATATTCCGTTTATACGTCCCGTAAGTAATTCGGGAGGTGGCCACTGACGTTTACTGTACGGACTTTCAATGATGCTTAATTGTGGTGGGTTTTACTTGGGTCGTGACGCCATCTTGCGTTTCTGAAATGGCGCTTTTTGTGAGTAATGGCTTAGCTTTTTACCTTTTTTTCTTTATGCACAACGGGTTAGCACTTGACCTTAATCACACCTGATGTTAAGTGAAGATGAGGCCTAGGTAGTGTACTGACCCGGAAACCCCAACACATTTGGGGGACTGGCTATCTTATCTCTGACAACCGGAACACAACAATGCTATTAACAATGCTTTTTGGCGGCAGATTTAGATAAGATGGTGGTAGTTACCTAGGCGGACATTTAAAATGCCCTACCACCAACCAAACCGAGTACTAAATATGTACCCCGCTGGGGATCGAACCCGCCACCTCCGAATCGTAAACCCAACAGCCATTATATTTATATATTTTATAATTTATTGCACGCAAATACACATAAAAGTCAAATACATACTAGATATAGGATGTACAAAAGGCACTAGCTTATTTCTAAAAAGAGATTTCATTACTGTAAATCACAGCCATTATAAAATCCCCAAATATTAATTTTCAAAAACCATACTAGTCAATTGCTGGATATAAGGAATGTTGTGAAGTCCCTCATACACACTCATTTCTTATTATATCCATCCTTGTCACTCCACTCATCCATCACAACATTCTCATCTTCACTGCATGCAATATCCTTTTATCTGTCTTCTAATGGCCCAATACTCCGTCTATCGTTACAGTATACACATGGAACTTAAAAATATCCTACTGACATTAATACATATATTTCTTCCATTACTACCCAATTTCTTACATCCATCATTACATTTATACGAGGAGAATTCTGTGGAACATGGCTTCCATTATTCAGTTTGTGGAGATCTGCCAATTTGTTTGATTTCACAAAAAAAAAAACTGTCGACTAGTTTGCAAAGTTTGACGGAGATTCATCGTCCGTGCGTCGTCGTCCGTGGAACGGAACGTTTTTGTGATCGGCCGTCGCTGGTCTTGCGCTAAAAATCGCTAAAATGGGAAAGTTTAGCGGAACGTCATTGTCCGGAATTGGAGGCGACTTTTTTAGGGCACTAATTTTAAAAGAAGTCATGTTTTAGCGAAAGAATGGAGAGCAACTTTAATGTAATTAACTATGTTTCGTATTTTCGTTGGGTTATTTATGGACTAATTCATTCAAATTAAAAAAATAAATAAACAAACGTGAAAGTTACTTTGCAGAGCTAGTTAATTTTACATCTAATTAAGTGCAGCTTCTGTCATACAAAGGCTAACATTATGCAAAGGCCTTTTGTAACATCACCCAGGCTAACGTTCCACCGCGAGCTATAATTCTGGTCATTACTCATCTCTATTTATTTATTAAGATGAACACGGAAAAAAGAAAATAATGGCGAATGTCGTGCCATCGTAGTCATCAAAGGAAAGTCAATAGCTAATACATACAGCCAAGTTTTTTGTTAAATATTTTTCATAGGAGTAAAGTCTCTTTGATGTGACAAATGTTATACTTAAAAACTCCTTGGACCAATGCCTTGAGCAGGTTCGTTTTTTTTTCTAAACTATTTTTGATAGAAGTTTTTGTTCCCGCATTCCTCATGAAAAATGATATCAAAATTCAGTTTATGTATGTATTAATTTTATGAATATTTAATTTGTTTGTATTTCCTTTCCTGAACCGTTTAAAATTTCCTTTCCTTTCCGTATTTCTTTATTAAATTTCCCTACTTTTTACCTGAAATTGGCACAAAGCTACAACTAGTGCCACACCAACAAAAAAAAAAAGAAAGTTTTTGTTGACATTTTGGCGTTCCAAATTTAAATGTCATTGTTACTCAAGGAAAGTTCCATATAACTTTAGCTCCCTTGGGATTGCTTACTTTAAATTGAGAATACTTGACACATAATACGTGCTCCAGATGCAGATGGCGTATAAATCAAATTAAGGAACATTCTATGTATCTCAAGTCAATGGTTATAGTCGGTACTTTTATAATGATAGCAAAAGAAATAAGTCGATAGTCCTTTTAGTCCATTACCAGCCGGAACAAACTTGGGGTTCACATTATCCCGGACTCCGGGACCCCGTGTTAACACCGGACTTTTCCCCGGGAAAGATTCGACACGTATCGGATCGATAGAAGAAGCGTGAGCTCATAAAAAGTTTTGTTCTGTTTTCGGTTAGGTAAATGGGCGCGTGAACATAATGATTGAACGTAAAGTTTCATAATGTTGTTATATTAGGTCCTTACCTATGAATACCTATGAAGGCCGATATCCCTGCAGTGGGATGTTTACGGGCTGATGATGAAGATGATGAATAAGCGCTTCCTAGCTTCCGATTTCCTAATTAGAGTGTTCCTAATTAGATTTCCTACTAATAGGATAGTGTAAGAAGCGTTCCTCCCACGCAAAAAGAAGGGTATTATAAGAGGCTGAAACTCATGTTTGGCTGCGTATCTACAGGTCTCTGTTTGTCTGTCTGTGGCTTGGTAAAACATCTCCAATGCAAATAGTGTTATAAGTTTGAAGCTCCTGTCTCTCTGTATGCCAGTGTGTCTGTGGCTTTGTAGCGACAAAATGACTGAGTTTATTGTACACGGTCTTTTTTGAAAGCTGGTTTTTGCAAGGTGGTTCTTAGTCATATTACTTGAAAATCGGTTACGCCGTTTCGGATATATATTGCTACTAGCGTAGTGGAATAACTTAACATCGTATATTGTTTATATTATTTTATCGGGATAAAAATCCTATGTTTTAATCAAAAATTTCATCCAAATCCGTTTATCCATTTCGCCGTAATTAAAAATCAAAATCAAAAATATTTTATTCAATGTAGGATACAAAAATATCACTTATTGAAAGTCAACATGTTATTTATTTTTTTAAACTACATCGCTTCACAAGGTGTTATGGTTAGGGAGAAGAAGCGACACGAAACTCCGCAACAACACATCTTTTCAATTTGTTTCCATCTTTATAATAATATTACATTTTATATAACATATTACAAAACAATAGCAATTAACATAACGACCAGCTAACACCAGACCTCCTTATCGCCTAAATAATCATCTATCCTGTAATAACCCTTCTTACACAGAGTTTCTTTAATGTGGCGTTTAAATTTCTGCTCTGTTAAACTCAATACATGTTCCGGAATTTTATTGTAAAAGCGTATGCTGTGTCCCACAAAGGATGTGCTAACCTTGCTAAGTCTATATTGTGGAATTTCAATTTTATTTTTGTTTCTAGTATTCAAATTATGATTATCAGAATGTTTACGAAATAGGCATATATTTTTGCGTACATACATTAAACAACAAACGTCCAAACTTTTGCATTTATTATAATAGTTCATTACAAATATATTTACCATTTGCAGCAAGTATAAAGAAAAATGCAATACAGGGGGAATTTTCCATTCTCCCTTAATTTTTTTTTAATTACAGTAGTTTTTCTAATTTTTGATGTAGAAATTGCATTAATTTTACCAATTATTACCTCATTTAAATTAACTAATATTTTTATCTGAACTAAAATTAGATTTTTTTTTATTATCATTTTAATAATAGGATTATACCATGAATGAAACCAAAACATACTTAGCTGAACTAACTAATTATTAACTAAGGATTATAGTTTAACTAAAACATTTGAGTTGCATTCAAAATATATTGCTTTTCAATATAATTAAATAAGAAGCAATTTTGCATTTAATTTCGACTTGCACTTTTAATACACCCGTATTTATTAATGTGTTTGATTAATATTTCTTGGAGTCGATTTAAGATGAAGAATCCAACGTTACCTAATTCTCAGTAAAATCCACTAAGCATTAAATACAGCTACATCTATTTTTCCTTCTGGCGCAGTCAGGTCAGGTAACTAAATCATAAAGTCTGTATACCTAGTGGAAAACTTGACGAAACTTTTCACTCCTGCTTCACATCAACACGACCTTGTTTCCATAATCTGTGCCAAAGATGCAATGCAGGTAGTTTGGAAAAATACGGGAGGCTTTGCCGGTGTCGGACGTAAGGGGGGATGAGGCTCCAGCTTTTATTGGCTGCGTCGCTTCGGGAATTTCATTACGACGCTAACTTCGATTCTCTACTGAACCGTTTCTAATTAGTTCTCGTTCCGATGCTATTTATTTTGCGCCCAGATGTAATTATGCTTGAAGGACTGGTTTTTGAAATGTGAGCGAAATATTGCTTTGAGCACATAATTTTTTGGTTACCAAATGGAATTTACAGCTGACAATGGCTATTAGCAAATTGTTTTTTTCCATTGTATCGACAGTTACATAAATTAGTTACTACATGGGACTGAAGAGTTAAAGTTTTTAACGGTTACTAAATGAGAAATGGCTTTTCCCATTTTATAACTAGTTAAGAAATTTTGTGATCACTTGAGGTGGAAAATTCACAGTTGGTATCTTAAATGGGAAATTGCTTATCCATTGTGTAGACAGTCACCAGATGGGACTGAAGAGGCGAAATTGGTTACTAAATAGGAAATTGGTTTTCCCTTTTTGTAACTTGTTACGAAATTCAGTGATCACATTGGCTGGAAGATTCACAGTTGGTAACTGGCTACTAAATCGGAAACTGCTTTTCCAATATTTGATTACCAAAATGGAAGAATGTTTTTTTTTTCATTTCTATGTATTAAGTAGTACCTATATTCAGGTTTGTGTAAATTATATCTTGAAAATATATCACAATGTAATAACCGATATTAAATTGAACTTGTAACACAGATGTGACATACAAAATGACGTGCGTGCGTATCTTAAGTACGATCCAGTTCCAAAGAAGTTTGCTGTAGTTGAAACGGTAGTAGTTTGAACATACTGACTGACAGAAAAATGCAATAACCCCTGTTATTATTTCCAGTAGATTTGAATTGACATTCAACAAATGATATCTTACGTTGAAACAAATGGTTGTAGTTTGAACGATATGTAGTTTAGAGATGCGGTTGGTATTTGATGCGTTAGGCAAGACAATGGTGCAAGTTACCAGATTCCACACTAAAACAATTAAGAACATCTAGACAAACATGCGACTTATTATTATGTTTGCGACCGGTTGCCATGATGAGCAAAATATTTATTTTTTATAAATAAACAAGATTATATTTTGTATATCAAAAAGCCGATATACTCCAATTAGGTCATATATTTAGTAATCAATATAGCTAGAAAAAATAAACGATTGTTACGGATTCAGTTACTGTTATGTTTCCGCTTGTAGGATGTTTATCACTCCTTAATTAGATAAATAATTAAGGAATAAAATGTAACCTCATATTTTTATAGCCAGAATCGATTCCGTATGTGCTTCTAACCAAACTATACTTTCAGGTTTCACATATACAATAAATAATAAACAAACAAACAAACAAAATATTCTTTATTGTACAACAATAAGTAACATAACAACGATAAATAAGAAAAAGGGGATAGTACAATTTGGCGGCCTTATCACTAAAAGCGATCTCTTCCAGGCACCTTTGGTTTAGGAAACATTAATAAAATTGCATAAATAAATATTTCGGATACTTAGGTACACCAATTATCTAGTCCCAAACGAAGCAAAGCTTGTATACTAGGTAACGGATGAACATACATAAATATAAATATTTATATAAACAGTCATGACTCGGGAATTAATGTTCATATTCATCACACAAACATTTTACCCCTCACGGGATTCGAAGCCGCAACCGTCGGTTTCGCTGACAATCACTATTCACTACTCAATCGGTCGTAAAATAAAAATTTCATAATATGATTTCGGAAATAAATTAACACTTAGCTATATATAGGCTCTTTTGTACTTTGCATGTCCAAAAGGACAAACTTAACCTTATCAGTAGAGTATAATACAGGCGGTGGCAAAGAAAACATGGCAATTCTCATGGGTTACATGACTACTAGAAAGGTTTTTTGATAAGCTGAAAATTAATTGCTTCCTTTTTCTTTCAGGCCCAGGGTGTATCAAGCGAGTTCTGTGTGTGTTTGTGTGATTCGCGTGTGATATTGTGACATAGTGCTCATGCAAATGTGTCTGCCCGCGCATTCACTTTAGTACATCTAAGTTGTAATACGTTCGTTGTTCGTGCTCATTCGTCGCGTGTTCGGTTTTGTTCGCGCGCCGGGTTCGTTAACCGCGGCGTCGCGAGCCGGGAGCGTGGCATGCGGAGCGGGGGTCGCGGGGCGCGGGCGGGGCCCCGCTAGCGCCGCCGCGATGCGCGCACGCGCTGCCGCCGCGCAATTTGCCCTGCTCGTATTGGCGCATCTGCCTCCACCAGGTAAGTAATAGCTTTTACAAAGATATCCAATGGTTGAAAAGACGTAAGGAAATGTTCACGTTGGTAACTTTCTTGATTGGCAGCACTGTCCACAATAATTCATCACGATATCAGCCACACGGTACAGCTAGGATGTCCACCCAGAAGGTGGCTTGATGCTAACCGCTTCTAATAGTTGTCCCTACGGCGATGTCTTTCGAGTTCTAATAAAAGGCATCTAAATATATCAGGCTGTTAGAACAATTATTTGCTAGTCCTGTTAGTTTATTTCACTCCTTGTTTAACAAACTCCGGTACCCCGTCTCCTCATCATTTCTAGTATAAGCTGGTCTCGTTCAGATTTCCGATAGAGTTGCGCAGCCTGCTTGTATCTAGTAGTGTCACGGACGTCGTGCCGTCGACTGTACCTACCAGAATTATTAGCAAAGAAATAGCAATAAAAATTTGGTGACATTTATAATTTTCCATCTGTCTCTAATATGTAGGTATGCCGTTAAAACAAAAACTCTTCGATCCATAGACAAAATTCGTCCGGAGAGTATAAAAGGGGCCATAAAACACAAAATTGATGCCGGACTAGCCAAAAATTGTTTTATCCTAAAACTTTTCTCTTGCCGCGGAGCGGAAGGGGGGCAGGGCGATCTTTATTGAAATTGAAAACCGTTCCCAACGAACAGGGGGAAAAGGTTCTGTATGAATAAACTTGATAAAATTTACGTAAACGTAAAAAAGTTTTGGATGGATACCAGGTTGCGGACCTTGGCCGGGTATTGGCTTGAAGTGAAGATGTCAGAGGAAAGAATGATTATTTCAGAATATCAACTACAAAGCCAATACACACGCTGGACGTAGGACGGAGGACGGAGGACGCTTAACCTCCTCCGTGGCTCGATGTAAACAACTTTGGGTTTACGATTCGATCCCCAGCGGGATACATGTTTAGTACTCGGTTTGGTTGGTGGTAGGGCATTTTAAATGTCCGCCTGGCTAGCTACCACCATCTTATCTAAATCTGCCGCCAAGCAGCAATGTTGATAGTATTGTTCCGGTTGTCAGAGATAAGATAGCCAATCCCCCAAATATGTTGGAGTTTCCGGGTTAGTACGCTTCCACCTTCGACCTCATCTTCACTTAACATCAGGTGTGATTGAAGTCAAGTACCAACTCGTTAAGCATAAAAAAGGGATAGTGGTTTGTTTTGTACAACGGGTTAGCATTTAACCTCAATCACACCTGATGTTAAGTGAAAGACAACCGTAACACAACAATGCCATTAACATTGCTGTTTGTCACCAGACTTAGATACGATTGTGGTAGCTAGCCAGACGGGCATTCAAAATTCCCTACCACCAACTAAACCAAACATATCCGCTGGGGACGGAACCCGCGCCCTCCGATTCTTAAAACCTATGTTATTTACATTGAGCCACGGTGGCCATTACAACGTTATGTATTGATTTATTTCCAATCTTTGACTTTCACAGCCCGTTTTGTAACTTTTCTGTCCTATTACATGTTTAGTATCCCAAACTAACTAAAAACCTCGTTCCAAACAGTTATTACAGTACCCAAGGCGATGAGGTTGTGACCCCAACTATTCCATACCAACCAAGGCAGTGGAGTTACTTGAAAACCTAAACAGATTATTAAAATTACCTCTGAGGCCCCACATCAAAGGTATACCGAAGATGGCCGAGGCTACCTCAAAATTGCTTCCTACACATAAATTAGAAAACTTCGTGCAATAACCAAGTTCCGAGTAAACAAGTAGCCAATAAATAGTTGCATTTCAAAGTAGACTCGGGCCGGAATAAAGTAATGGGTCATGAGTCATATTTGGGTCATGTTTGAACAAAATTAAATTTGGAGAATGAAAATTATAACTGCTTTAGCAATATACATTTCATAGACAATTCATATATTTATTGCATTACATATAATAATAGGTAAGTACTAACATACACATGTACCTTGTCAGGCATGGCAATATGGAGGAAAGGAATATCTATGTTATTAATGTCGACCGTTACCTTCGACCTCATCTTCACTTAACATCAGGTGTGACTGAGGCCAAGTACGAACTCCTCGTGCATAAAAAAAAATACCAATAGTTATAATTTTTATGAAGCCACATATGTATGTTGTGAGTTCAAAGAAAGTGCTCCAATTCCACAGTCAATCAACAATAAACAAAAATAAATAAATAAGATGTCAATAATATATAACAGAATACTCCGATAAGTGTCAGTCAGAAAGGGAAACTACTCAGCTTAAGGCTGCCCGCCCACGGCCGATAATCGGTGACCGATTTTTTGTAGGAGAAAAATGGAACGTGCTGACTGCCCCATGCTGATTCAACGCCCATGTCCTACAAAAAATCGGTCACAATATCGGTGATAGTATTGAGGAAAAAATCGGCCCGATTATCGGTCGTACAAAAAGTCGGTCGTGGGCGGTCACATTTATGCTGTGCTTGTTACGAGCTCAACGGTGGTTTACTGTCGCACCCAGAGGAGACGAATTACCGTCGCATGTTGCATAAAGACAGGACAAAGTTCCACCATCTTTCGGAACCTTCACTCGTTACTACAAGGGGATGTTGCGATTGCGGACGATTTTAACCGCCTCCGTGGCTCAATGTAAACAACATTGGGTTTATGATTCGGAGTAGAGGTTATGTGTGTGTACATGGATGCAAATAAATGCTCATCTATCTATCTATCTTTTGTAAATAATTTTTATTATCAAATTTTTAATGTCTACTAGAACCTTATTAATAAAAGTGTACACATTGCCCCTTAAATGTTTTAGTGACTTTGTGTAAACGACCGACATGAAGAGCAAGTTTATTTTTATACCTTGTAGGTACATTATACATATCAGTAATTTTCTTAAACCATTCTAGATTTAAAGATCCGTGGATTTTTAAGTTACAAAAAAGAACATTGGAAAAGCACTATAATACGGTTCACTAGATATTATTGTTATTAAATTCATTATTGCACACAAATATAAAATACAAAGAACATTTAACATAGATGATGAAGTGTACAAAGGCGGTCTTATCGCTGATAGCGATTTCTTCCAGACAACCTCAGTTAAAGAAGCTTTTTAATAAGTAGTTGGATAGTGCAAAGTAAAAGATGAATAACTTTAAATATCAGTAGGTACATATACGATACATACATAGAAAATACATAGGTGTAGTAGAATACCTACAAAGATAAACACTTACTAAAATAAACAACACATATAAATAAGTATAATAATTAAATACAATAGATATTGTTCATCATCATCATCTTATTTAAGAGCCATGGTCTTGGCCGTGGAGATTTTTCCATATCTCTCTGCTCTCCGCCTTCCTCTTGACCTCCTGATACGACACGACGTTCAACTTCTCTTTTATCTGCTGCATGTAGCTTATTCACGGCTTTCCTCTTTTTCTTTTCCCCTCTATTCTTCCTTCTATTATGGTTTTGATGAAATCATCGTGTGGTATAAGTTGTCCCAGCATTTTCCCTCTTCTATTCTCAATTACTCCCAACAATTTCCTTTTTTCCTTTACTGTATTTAAAACCTCTTCGTTCGTTTTCTTCTCTGTCCAGATATTGTTACATTCCCTAAAATAACCGACAGTTTTAGATTGACCGGCGATGACACGTGACCACAGATAGGTTTACCACGTCAGTCTGTGGCTTAAAATGTTTCGACGTGACGTCAGTTACTAAAAGGACAAACTTCGGGTCACGTGATTCAAATTGTGGGCGGCGATCTTTTACATACTGAAATGCCACCAAATATGCCGGATGAGTTGTTTTTACCGTAAGGAAAAAAATAGGGCATATTAGGTAAGTGAAATAGAAGTTATTGGCATAGGTAGTTTAATTTATTTTTTTTCAAAAATGCACGCGCCGGTCCGATGTAGACATGCGACTGGCGTGGTTCGTAGGGTTCTTATCATGCGAAATTTACTTGGAACTCATATGTTCTCCAAGTTTTCTTTAAAAAAATAAAGGTATATATATTAGACTGGGTGGACCAGTCTTCAGAGTATACACAGTATAAATGGAAAAAGCGGAAGATGCGTAAATAAACATATAATCAAAGTAATACAAGGAAACTATACAAAACAGGAGAAGCCTCACAGTCACAAGTGTCACAGCTGGGGACGTCAGAACACATTCTATAATATTTGAATTGATATACAAACTCTAACAATATAATCATTTACCAGATGGGATTAAGGACTTGCATCTAAACCAATTTGACGACCTGTTTGGTGTAATGGTTAAAAATTCTGACTGCTATACCAAAAGGTCGCGGGTTCGAATCCCGCTAGGGGCATGTTTGTATGATGAATACAGACATGTGGTCCCGAGTTATGGATGTTTTTCATTTATTTATGTATTTATTTACATTAACCGCCTCCGTGGCTCAATGTCAACAACATTGGGTTTACGATTCGGAGGTCGCGGGTTCGATCCCCAGCGGGGTACATGTTTTAAGTACTCGGTTTGGTTGGTGGTAGGCCATTTTAAATGTCCGCCTGGCTAGCTACCACCATCTTATCTAAATCTGCCGCCTTCCAGCAATGTTAATAGCATTGTTGTGTTCCGGTTGTCAGAGATAAGATAGCCAGTCCCCTAAATGTGTTGGGGTTTCCGGGTCAGTACGCTTCCACCTTCGACCTCATCTTCACTTAACATCAGGTGTGATTGAGGTCAAGTACCAACCCGTTGTGCATAAAAAAAAAAAAAAAAAATGTATATGTGTAGTTTATCAACCATCTGGTATCCATAATACAAGCCTAGTTGCTTAGTGTGGAACTAGATGGCGCTGTGTGTATGTAATATTTATTTATTTATTTATTAATTTAAACGGAAAATTCACTCTTGGCTAATAGAGGGTTGTTTCTACTCCACAGGCTAATATTTTAAACACAGAAACTGAAAACTATATATTAATAGTTATAGGAAATAACATTGTTTTTTTTCTATCTACAAATTTCCTGTAACTGTGGACTGTCTGGAAGAAATCGCTTTTAGTGATAAGACCGCCTAAATGTGTTCTATTATTATCATCAAAAATTATTGTAAATTATTTTGCGCAATAGAGAGTATCTGTTTTGTATTTTATTGTTATAAATTGTAATTTAATATGAGAATCTGACATTATTAATAATTAGTTAAATTAACATATTGTTATGTATTGTTATTTAATTGTATTTGACACAACATATATGAGGTAAGATGATATTAATTCAGTTTAAATGTAACATTGTAATATTTAAAGTTATTCAGGGTTAACACAATGTTGTCGTTTAGCGTGTCTGTTTATAATCATTGCATGATTTTTTAATTCTAGTTTTATATTTTAAATATTTGTACGCCCTAACAGGCAGATTTTGTTGGACTACTTACCTACCTATCTACAAAATAAGACCTTTATCTGTATACCCAAAATCAAACAAATAAATAATTTTCTTTCTTTCTTTCTTTATTTATTTAATTTAATAAAATAAAATAAATAAAATATCTTTACTCATACGCACAGCGCCATATATGGCCACAGTAAGCATCTAGGCTTGTGTTATGGATACCAGATGGTTGATAAACTACACAAATACATTTTTTTTTGTAAATAAATGAAATTAATGATGTAATTATGTGGAACAGGTTACAAACGCGACGTCAAACGACAAAATTAACGCTTTATTCTATGATAGTTTCGAAAAAAAAAACAAATGTAATTCTTGTTACTTTTAAATCAAATAGTTAAATCTATTAAATAACGAAAATAAAAACATGTCAAGGTTTTACTAAATTGTCATTACCAGAGTAGAATCCATTTTCAAAATAAAAAAAATTCAGTTGCCAACTATACCTTTCGTCAATTTTCTTCACTGTCCTTCTGTTAAAATGCTCATAAATTCTCCATTGGGTAGGTAATTCTACCCTGGAGATACTACCTAACTCAATTTGACAGTGCGAGCGTGAACAGACACAAGTTACACAAAAAGTACCCCAGGGTGAATTGGTGGCCGACGGCATTATAAATAGGTCAGGAAAGTTACCTCCCTCGCGGTAAGTAAAAAGTCTATAGTTTGACGGGACACGGGACAAATCGCATGTGGGACGATTTTCCGCTCAGCGAAGATGAACGGGACAATGGGTCGAGAGGCCCCCGCTAGGGATGTATTGGTTCTGTCACAGATTAGATAACTTCTTCTACCTTTCGCAAGTTTGCTTAACTGGTAAATAAGGTGTTAATAGCCCTGCTAAAACTGTCGATCAAATAAATGAGTAGTTAAAGATCCAATCAATCATAAGAAAAAAAATTAGAAGTAGCTTGACATTGACTTCCAAGAATTGTTAGTCAGTTCTTTCTCATCGATATTAGGCTACGCTCTTCTCGGTGGAGTCCTTTCCACACTTCTCTCTAGTTAGTTACTTGTGAAATTATTAAAAATAAAACAAATATTAAATATTTCGGACACTTACACCAATCATCTAGTACTAAACTAAGCAAAGCTTGTGCTATGGATACTAGATAACGGATAAACATACATAAATATTTATATAAACATCCATGACTCGGGAATAAATGTTTGTATTCATCACACAAACATTTACCCCTCGCGGGATTCGAACCCGCAACCGTTGGTTTCGATGACTGGGCCACTATCCACTACACCAATCGGTCGTCGAAAAAGTGTGGTAATAAAAAAAATATTGCTCAAAGAGTACAGTATGGGTATAATAAGATAGGTCTCCTCATGGGATACCGTAAATATAAAAAAAAAATAAGCAGCGGACGTGTGGCGAACTCCTAAATCAGGTACAGGCTATGTTTCTTTCCGTTTTAAAATTGAATAAATACCAAATAAGTAGGGATCATTTTCAATTTTCCTTTAGTTGTCGCTATAAGACTTATATAGATACTAGCTTTCCGCCTGGGGATTCGCCTGCGTGGTAAAAATGTAACGCGGAAATTTGTTTATCTCGCGGGAACTACTCACTTTATCTGGATAAAAAAATAATCCGGGGTATATTCTACTTATATACCAAATTTCATCCTAATCCGTTCATTCATTTCGCCGTGACTTAACAACGAAGAAACAAATAAACTACCCATTACGTGGTTCCTAACTACTTAGCTTGAACTTCAAAAAAAAAAAAAGGAAAAAAACAAAAAAAAAAAAACAATAATAGTTTATATGATGAAACCTGTAATTTGCTTTATTTTTTGTATTCGTACTTGGCAATATTTATACACAACTGTTGGTTTCTTTAATAAATAAATAAATAAATAAACAAACATCCAAACTTTCGCGTTTATAATATTACTCAGATAACTGCTTGTGGACTGGGTTGATAGATTTTGGAGTCAAAACGGCAGTTTGGAACCAATGGAAATTCAGTCACACACCGACTTCGTTCGCGAACTGTCGTGTTTAAGTTGTAAAAAAATGCATCATGTACCACAGAAAAGTGACTAAAACATAAGAGTATCTTTTAAGTATAATAAATATAACATGTTACTAAAGAATTTATCCGTTAGACTGGTCCATGCCTCTGGAGATGTGAGAGCTGGTGCCTACTTTGCTTAGCAGCTGAGCTTATGCATTCAGCGGGGCAATAGCGCTAGCGTACTAGGTACTATGCCTCACGGAAGCGAGTTGGACGGCGTATTTTTTCTATAAGATATAGGTATTTTTAATTGTGTTTTATAAATTTGTTGTTTCATGTACATACTTAATTTAAATATATTACTTGTAAAACTCATATTTTTAATAAATACTAGCTTTCCACCCGCGGCTTCGCTGCGTGGATTAACTTTATCGCCGAAATTTATTTATCCCGCGGGAAGTACTCACTTTATCGGCATAAAAAATACCCTATGTCTTAATCCAGGGTATATTCTACCTATATACCAAATTTCACCCAAATCCGTTCATTCGTTACGCCGTGATGGAGCAACAAACAAACAAACATCCGCATTTATAATATTAGTTAGATTGTAATTTTTTCTTACACTTTTGTAGGTTGCAGCTCAGATAAAAACTTTAGTTGTGATCTTATTCTCAGCAGTCCTATTAGTTCTCGAGGATTCTAAGAGATGGCGCTGTTTTATTTACTAAGCGCGAAAAAGATTTGTTTTTGTGTTTGGGTGGTTGTCACAAATAAAAAATTGGTTAAACATTTGCTTTTTTTCTTCGTTTTTTTTTTGGTTTCATTCTCTCCTTTAGGAGAAGGCAAAGGGATCTAGCCCATAACAGCTATGTCTTATTTATCTTATTTCTTCAGTTTGTAAGTCAGTCTCAGTCAAAACAAGTAATTCGTCGTATACTTGGCGTATACAGAGTCTAGTCACGGGCAAGTCATTCTTCAGTAAAGTGGCAGAATGCTTTACAAAAGATTTTGGCGGCTTCTTGTGGGAACCCGAAAGCTCCGTTACGCACTTTAATTTACACTTCCCTTCACTTGTACACCATCACTAACGTTTGCTGCACAATATTCTGCCATTATTAAGCTTCAAAAGTCAGAATGCACAAATTATAAGAATTATAAAGAAAAATGCTACTTCACTCGCCGAGTTCCCGCTAAAAAGCCTTTTTTTTTTCGTTTTATTCTCTCCTCTCGGAGAAGGCAAAGGGTTCTAAGCCCATACAGCCATGTCTTATTTCTCTTATTTCTTCAGTTTATAAGTCAGTCCCAGTCGAAACAAGTAATTCGTCGTATACTTGGCGTCTACAGAGTCTAGTCACGGTCAAGTCATTCTTCAGTAAAGAGGCAGAATGCTTTACAAAAGATTTTGGCGGCTTCTTGTGGGAACCCGAAAGCTCCGTTACGCACTTTAATTTACACTTCCCTTCACTTGTACACCATCACTAACGTTTGCTGCACAATATTCTGCCATTATTAAGCTTCAAAAGTCAGAATGCACAAATTATAAGAATTATAAAGAAAAATGCTACTTCACTCGCCGAGTTCCCGCTAAAAAGCCTTTTTTTTTTCGTTTTATTCTCTCCTCTCGGAGAAGGCAAAGGGTTCTAAGCCCATACAGCCATGTCTTATTTCTCTTATTTCTTCAGTTTATAAGTCAGTCCCAGTCGAAACAAGTAATTCGTCGTATACTTGGCGTCTACAGAGTCTAGTCACGGTCAAGTCATTCTTCAGTAAAGTGGCAGAAAAGCATTATTTTTTTTGATTGCAAAGAATTTGGCGGCTTCTTGTGCCCGAAAGCTTCGTTACGCACTTTTATTTACACTTCCCTTCACTTGTTAAGCATTTGCTCTTGTCACGATTTTTTTTAAAACGAAAACGAGTAAGTCACTACACTAGTGATGGGAAGTGGGGCGAGTGAGGCGGCAGCAGAGATATATAATCTTTGTGCGTGTGTACCGGCCGGAATGTTTCGAGCTCGCTCGCTCACAGCGAGCACTTAACGACGTTTTGTTGGCGTTTAGTGGCTGTTCAGACTTAACCACAGATTATAGACTGGCAGGTAGACTTTAATCATATCTTTTTATTAAAAGACAGTTGTGATATATCGTGTTGTGGAAAAATTAAGTCTATCAGTCAGTCTTTTCAGTGCTATTGATTCCAGTGGACATTCAAAATTTACCTTTAAATAAATCCAAAACCATCATAAAACATACATTATTTACCAAAGGCTACTATAAAATTTGTGACTATCTGGATGATAAGCAAGCATGGACATAGACCGCTCGGCGACGTTCAGTCTAATTATGCAATACAAAATAATTGTAACCCAGACTTATTTAAAAGAGCAACCCTTGAGTTTCTTGCTCGTTCTTCTCTGCAGGGGAATCAGCTTTGTGAATGAGCAATAATGTCAAAAACTTTAATAATAAGATAAAAAATTTGACGTTTTCAAGTGATAATTTTTATCCTATGAAATAAATATTTTTTTTTGATTTTGATTTTACATTTTATGTTAATCAATTTTTTTTTATGAACACAAGTAATAATATAATTAAGTTTTTAATCATTTTATCTACCTGGCCTGGAGATTTGAAAGACAGGTATTCGGACCCTAGTCTTAGAAAATTGTTTACGCTCGTTTTTAGGTGGGAAACGTGGGAGTCCATTGTTGGACGTAGGCTATACGGAGTCCTAAAAGCTCGTTTACTGACAACCGGTCTCCTTAATAATATTAAATAAATATTCATGGACATAGACATCAGCTTAGTTACACACTAAGCAATATAGGCTTGTGTTGTGGATACCGGATGGTTGATATACTACATAAATACATTTTTCTTTGTAATTAAATGCTTATTATAAATTTTAACATCCATAACTCGGGTACACATGTCCGTATTCATCATACAAACATATGCCCCTAGCGAGATGCGAACCCGCGTCCTTTTGGTATAGTAGTCAGAGTTTCTAACCACTACACAAATATGAACGAGTTATGGAAAGGAAGAGGAAGACCACGGTAAAGATGGATGGTTTGTATTAGGGACGATATGAATGATAATGGAGTGAATAATAAGATAACCACTGATCCTTATCAGGATGAAAACCATCATCATCATCTTCTTGCCCTGGTCTCAATTTATTTTGTATTGGCGTAGTACGTCTTTTTCTTACTTTCTTCCTTAAGAATTTTCATTACATTCGATAAGCTAGCTTATTAGAAGCTCGTCCCCGTTTCCTGTACTTATGCAGAAAAATAACAACTTCAATTTTAGGGTGACTGCAATAGGTAAGTCAATACCACAATGATATTATAAAGTCAAGGTGTCCATAGTTATTGCGTGACTTTGTCCACAATACTTTTGGATAAAATCCTCAGTTCCGTCACCACTTGAGCGTAAACATATGCCCCTAGCGGGATTCGTTCCCGCGACATTTTGGTATAGTAATTAGAGATTCTAACCACTGCACCAAACAGGTGGTCGTTCATAATACAGCAAATCGTTTTCACAATCGCCGCCGCCTGAAAATGTCAGCGGAAAGGGAAGATAAAAGAATAACTAGTATGGCGCTCTTACTGGGATGGCCACGGACTGGACTCTTGGAGCTGAATTCTGGTAAATGGGTCATTCGCTTTTCATTTTATGAGCAGTCCTCGTCCAGCCGCTGTCAGAGGAATCGGTAGAGAAGTGCAGCTCTTACGATTCAGAGGTTAATATACATTTTTTTTTATTCATAACGGGTTGGTACTTGACCACAATCACACCTGATGTTAAGTGAAAATGAGGTCGAAGGTGGAAGCGTACTGACCCGGAAACCCCAACACATTTGGGGACTGGCTATCTTATCTCTGACAACCGGATCACAACAATGCTATTAACATTGCTGCTTGGCGGCAGATTTAGATAACATGGTGGTAGCTAGCCAGGCGGTCATTTGAAATGCCCTACCACCAACCAAACCGAGTACTTAAACATGTACCCCGCTAGGGATCGAACCCGCGACCTCCGAATCGTAAACCCAATAAATAATAATAAATAAAACACACAGTCCTCATCGCTCTCCGATAACGTTAGCAGAAATAATAATTCTGATTCTATTGTATTCTGCGACCATTTAATGTATTTGCATTATGTGTTTAACCGCCTCCGTGACTCATTGTAAACAAAATAGGGTTTACGAATCGGAGGTTGGAAATGTTGCTCGCACGCCTTCTCGCTGTCGCTTAATAGCGACCTTTTAGGTAGCTCTTCAAGCTCCCAAAATCTTGAGATTTGTTGATCTAGCTTGTCTGGCATTGTATAGTCATCCCTTGAGAAATTACAAATAATGTTACTAGGTTCACAGTTAGGCTGGCTGGTGTCAGGCCCTATTATTTTTAACATTTCCAGGCTACTACTACGAGACTGGAATCGGGCCGTTTTCGAGTTCGGCTTCCACTAAAGGATGCGCCTGATCGCCTAGGCGATACATCCACACTAACAAGAATTCTCAACAATGTTGAGAATTCTTGTTAGTGTGGATTATTTCTTCAATAATTACACCAATTAATATAAAACTATTCTTTATTATTTACTTTTAAGCTTTTATTACAAAATCAAAATAGCAGCGTCTGCGTTCTAACATGATATAAAATTGTATATAAGATGGCCGCCAGGCGGCGCAGGAGAGGTACGCGCGGGAACCGCTAGTGCGTTTGGTTATTGCCATTCTTGGCGTAGACATACTCCGGGGCGGGTTAAAATGTACAGCTGCAGGCTTGGCGCAGATTGTGCTTTCAGTTCTCGATCTCAGGTTTTGGTAAAGGGCAGTGGCGAGTTAATGCTCTTCTTATGAGTCCTCTTGCTATAATGATATCGGCGACACGGCAGATACCGTCTGGTCCTTGGAATAGTTTGGCAACACGGCCGAGACGCCAGTTTAGTGGTGGCACGTTATCTTCTTGGATGAGGACCAGATCATTATTTTGTAAGGAGCCTGTATTCTGCTTCCATTTTGTACGTTGTTGAAGTTCGCAAATGTAATCACGTTGCCAGCGCTGCCAAAATTGTTGGCGCATTTTTTCGATCTTGGCATAACGGGATACGAATCTCCACCGACAAGAGCATGGCTCTTAAATCAGATGATGATGATGAATCGGAGGTTGCGGGTTCGATTCCCAGCGGGGTACATTTTAGTAATCTGGTTGGTTGGTGGTAAGGCATTTTAAATGTCCGCCTGGCTATCTACCACCACCTTATCTAAGTCTGCCGCCAAACAGCAATGTCAAAATAGCATTGTTGAATTCAATTTATTTGTGATAGATAGCCAGTCACCGAAATAAGATGGGGTTTCCAAGTCAGTACGCTTCCACCTTCGGCCTCATTTTCACTTAACGTCAGGTTTAAGGTTAAGTACTAACATAAAAAAAAAGAACACAAACACATAAAGATGTTTATGATGACAGATGGAAGTGTATCTCTTGGTTTCGGCACGTTAAAAGAACAGAACTAACCTGTCTCTTCCCGTGGGTGTCGTAAAAGGCGAGTAAGAGACTTTCCACCAAAAACCATCTATATGGGCTTACACGTTTTAACGTCGGTGGGGTGGTCCCGTTACGTGTGCATTTCAGTAGTTTGAAAAAAAAAAGCGCATATTTGGGATATCTCTGACCACTCATTTGGGACGTGATCTATGAGTCAATACTACTTTAGAAAAGGAGGATCAACTGCTTCGTAGGCCTTAATATAATCCATCGAATTTTGCAATTTTTTAAATTAGATAATCTCCTTGATGTCCAGTTACGCAAACTCGTTACATCAGTGTTGCGAGCAGCTAACGGGATTCAGAGGAAATTCGATTTAATTACAAAACGTTAATTGCAGCGAAGTTGAAATTGGAATGGAAATAAGTTTGAAAAAAGAACAAACTTTAGCACCGGAGCGGGCTCGATTTTAAGTCGACGCTTCTTTACAATGTTTGTTTGGATTCTGGAACGGCCAGTCACCACGGGTTAAATAATTTTTGGGACTTTTTAATGTCATCGAAAAACATTCCTATGAACTTATTTATTTAAACCACTGCGTACATACAGTTTTTCTTTAATGACATGCATATATACATGACGACCTGTTTGGTGTAGTGATTAAAAACGCTGACGGCTATGCCAAAACGTCGCGAGTTCGAATCCCGCCAGGGGCATATGTTTTTAAGATGAATACAGTTATGATGGATGTTTTCCATTTATACATACCTATATGTAATCATTTACAAAAAAAATGTATTTGTGTAGTTTATCAACCATCTGACATCCATAACACAAGCCTAGATGCTTACTGTGGACCTAGATGGCGCTGTGTGTATGTGCAAATTTATTTATTTATTTTATTTATTTATATATAAGTAAAGAAACAGAAAGAAAATACAAAGAGAGTGTGTGCCGCAGTAACAAAAATGGGTCATAACTCAATGTGGCACATCACTCAAAGAGCGAAACACTGGTTCCGCCACAGAAAAATTCTCGAGTCCTTGTGTTTTAAAAGCAGTGTGTAAATAGCTGGCACTTTATTGTGTTCTATGAAAATTAAAAAGAAAACCTCATTTAGACCCTAGAGATAAAAATATATCATCATCATCTCAGCCCGTAAACATCCCACTGCAGGGATATAGGCTTTTCCTCGTATAATGAGGGAGCTGGCCCAATGCGGGTTGGGGACTTCACATGCCTTGGAATTTTTATTTCTCAGGCATGCAGGTTTCCTCACGGTGTTTTCCTTTACTGTTTAAATGCAGTCGGATAAATGCACATAAGTAATTAAATTAAATTTTAAAACTCATTGGTTCATGGCCTGCATGGGAGTCGAAAACGGATCTCCCAAATTGAGAGATCGCTTCTTTCGCGTTTGTATATTAGTCCGTAAAGCTGTAAGATACATATTTAGAGCATGAAAATCAGTAAACATAATACCATGTCCAATTAGAATATGTCCGCTCAAAATCTTACAAAACGCTTCCCTAATGGTGATCCTACAATGTCGAAGCGAGCCGAGAAAGGGTGTTAATTAGGGATATTTTTGAGCGTTTTAAGTTGGTTTATTTGCGCCCCCGTCTGCTTGTTTGTCTGCGCCCATGGAAAACAGGGTTCGGTGGCGAAACGTAAATATATCGTTTAGTATTCGTGAAAAACCGTAATCCCGGTAACTCGGTGGGCTTTGGGAAAGGGAGGTAAATGTTTACGGGATTTAACTAGCTGTGACGCTAGATGGGTGGGATTTTTAGGTCTGAGTAGCTCATTATCCACTCTCTTGTCCCTCGGTCTTATACCCCACAGAGAAGGCTTCGACGCTATTTCCGGAGTACTACCGGTCTGATTGTATCGTATCATGTTTGTACATTTTTAACCCCTGACGAAGAACGAGGGGTGTTGTGCGTTTGACGGCGGTGTGTGTGGACGTATGCCCAGTCTTTGTCCTAATTCTTGATCCTGATTTAACCGCCTTCGTAGCTATAAACAATATGTTTACGAATCGGAGGTCGCTGGTTCAATCCCCAGCGGGGTACATGTTAAATGTCCGTCTGGCTAGCTACCATTTTATCTAAATCTGCCGCCAAACTGCAATGTTAATAGCATTGTTGTGTTCCGGTTGTCAGAGATAAGATAGCCAGTCCCCCAAATAAGCTGGGGTTTCCGAGTCAGTACGCTGCCACCTTAGTCTCATCTTCACTTAACATCAGGTGTGATTGAGGTCAACTGAAAACCCGTTGTGGATAAAAAAAAGTCCTATTAAAAGCACATTAAATAAATAGAAATATCTTTGCACATGCATACAGCGCCATCTAGTTCCACATTAAGCAACTAGGCTTGTATTATAGATACCAGATGAAATATTTCCACTAACACTTACTATTCTGAATCAGGTTCACGATAATTATCTTATCAGGTTCAGGATGTCCACTGCTCTATTGCTGAACTTAGGCCTCCCCCATAGATTTCCGACCTTTTGGAAGAGGTCTACATCCAGCGATTTCCTTCCGATCATCATCTGGTCATCCATCCACCTTGTGAGTGGACGTAATACGCTTTCTGAATAATTTAATGTATTCACTTTACTTTCTGGTTATGTCGCAATGTTTTTGGACTCAAAACAAAACAGAGAGATATACATGAATATTAATTAATTTCATAATTAATTCTCTCCTCATACGAATATAATTATTGCGGAATATTCAGAAGTTCGCGATACTCGTTTCAAATATTCTGACGTCCTATAAACACTCGACGACCCGGAATGGGGTTATGTTTTCGATTAATTAAATAGACAATGCTTTGAGAATAACGTAATGCAGGCTATTGAAGCTAAACGACGCTATTGGTGGAAATCTTGGAAATCTAAACCTTCATGGTATGTAATTTGTCATGTAATTTGAGCATATAGTAGCATATATACAAATCATTGTGCTTTCTCTAAACTTCAAAACTTCAAACTTCAAACTTCAAGCATTTATTTCAACGTAAGATACAATGATATCATTTGTTGAATGTCAATTTAAATCTATTGGAAATAAAAATAGGGCTTAAGCATTTTTCGGTCAGTCAGTATGTCCAAGCTACCACCGCTTCGGAAAGGGAAATCATCTGTGGGAAAAGAAGCGGCGCAAGAAACCCACAGGATCATTTTTCTTTTCTTTTTTTTTGATAAATATAAAAGTATACAACAAATACTATTTTATAATTTTTGGGTGCTGGGCGAAGTATACCAAGCGTTTTTGTCATTCAGATGGTCACAATAACCTTTTTTTGTTAATATTGTGTTTGATTAGATGTTTAATGGATGTTTTGTTTGTCTATGATTCTTTACTGGACCTATATGATGCCACAAACAATCCGCTAGGTGTTGCTGCGCTTCAGTCCTCAGGATATTCTTGACACCAACTCACTATAATGGAGATTGTATCTTACTCCAAGATCTGCCGTCATCATCAGCTTATCCTAGTCTACCTGGATATAGACCTCTCCGAAGCCATGCCACCTGGTTATCCACTTTCAGTTACTATCCCCGCCATGCTCAGATCTTCGCACCGTTTAGGTGGGCGTGTATTCAACGCTTTGCGAGACGTGGTCTTCACTCCAGAACCGATTTTCCCAACGACCATCGGTTCTGTGATAAACGTGGTTAGCCTATTGCTACTTCAGCTTACCAATTCTCGGAGCTATGTCAGCAACTCTCTTTTTTATAATGAATCATGTAATCTGAGCATAATTAGGTATCAACGTAAAATAGAATAAGCACTCATGTGCCGTTCAATTAGTTTTCGATTAGCGAAGTTAAGCAACGTCTGGCACGGTCTCTCCTAGGATGGGTATCCACACTAGTTTAACCTTAAATAGATTCAATTGAAGGCAGTTGTTAGGCAAATCGATGGCCTATAATGGCGGCTTAAGACACTTACTATTCTGACAAAAATCTACTAATTTGTTCGTTCACAAGTTCGTGAACGAAATAGATGTGTGGCTGTGTTCACATTAGTTGGTACTATTTTGATTGTTTCAAGCGTTTTTTTTATGCTCAACGGGTTGATACTTGCCCTCAATCACACCTGATGTTATGTGAAGATGAGGTAGAAGGTGGAAGCGTACTGACACGGAAACCGCAACACATTTGGGGGACTGGCTATCTTATCTCTGATAACCGGAACACAACAATGCTATTAACACTGCTGCTTGGTGGCAGATTTAGATAAGATGGTGGTAGCTAGCCAGGCAGACATTTGAAATGCCGTACCACCAACCAAACCGAGTACTTAAACATGTACCCCGCTGGGGATCGAACCCGCGACCTCCGAATCGTAAATCCAATGTTGTTTTCATTGAGCCCCGGAGGCGGTTAAAAGTGTTTCAACAACCACGTCCATACACAGTAATATAAAATAATAAATAAATAATAAATATCCTTAGACATACACACAGCACCATCTAGTTCCACAGTAAGCAATTATAGGCTTGTGTTGTGGATACCAGATGGTTGATATACTACACAAATACTTTTTTTTTGTAAATAAATACTTATTATAAATGAAAACATCCATAACTCGGGTACACATGTCCGTATTCATCACACAAACATATGCCCCTAGCGGGATTCGAACCCGCAACCTTTTGGTATAGTGGTCAGAGTTGCTAACCACTACACCAAACAGGTCGTCAATATATAACTGGTAGTTGCACCATTCGTTGACTTTGTATGATGAGACAACGCTGATGAGGCACTCGGGAGGTACAGAACGCTGCCTCATTTTAATCAGTTGTTTTGCCTCTTACGTCAGTTTGTAGGATCGTTTGATTAACATGTTGTAGGCTTCTGTACCGTACTGACCGTACCCGAACATAATCTACATAATAATAATTGGTTTCCATAAATACAGCTACACCACAGTATACAGTTACATACAGAAAAAAAAAGAACAATAAAGAATTTGTGCCATTTTCCGGTAGAACTCATTGACTGGTGATTGTGCTGGAAACACGAGATGACAGTCACCACCGTCCTTCAGCATGTCGCAGACATTGGAGAACACTTTCCTGATACTACGAGCTCATCATTCCAATATATTGTTATTTATATCATATTTTGTGAGGCCTCAGCATGTTGGCAAGTATAGCAACACTGTGGCAGCGGTAGCTACCTGGCAACTCTAGAGGTGACAGGTGAGTCTATCTGGTATTCAACTGTGAAAGGCTTTTTGGCGGGATCTCGGCGAATGAAGTTGCAATTTTCTTTATAATTCTTATAATTTGTGCATTCTGACTTTTGAAGCTTAATAATGGCAGAATATTGTGCAGCAAAAGTTAGTGATGGTGTACAAGTGAAGGGAAGTGTAAATTAAAGTGCGTAACGGAGCCTTCGGGTTCCCACAAGAAGCCGCCAAAATCTTTTGTAAAGCATTCTGCCACTTTACTGAATAATGACTTGACCGTGATTAGACTCTGTATACAGCAAGTATACGACGAATTACTTGTTTTGACTGAGACTGACTTACAAACTGAAGAAATAAGAGAAATAAGACATGGATGTTATGGGCTAGATCCCTTTGCCTTCTCCTAGAGGAGAGAATAAAACGAAAAAAAAAATTCAACTGTGAAAGAAATAAATTCCATTCCCTAATATTGAACCGGCAGTTTATTATTCATACTACAAAGTCCACTGCCGAACCTAGTTGATCTGCTGAGCTGTAAATTACGTAGTAAGTACTAAGCCAGTAGATTCTCCGAAAGTCTAGTGTTGTTCGAGAGATGACAGATGTAGCATATTGCAATATATTTAAGGATATTTATATTTAGAGATCGGGTATGCATGTGTCAAAGTTGTGGTATGTGTGTTAGTTGTATCTGAAAGTGTTAGAGACGATGATAGTGCTGCCGGTGTGCCTGCTCAGTCCTACGATACAAACTTTCTTGGTCTTAGCTGGTAGTACATAGATTGCAAAAATTTGAGGCCAGAATCAAACAAAAAACTTGCGAAACTGGCTCAACATTCAGCGGACGACAACTTTTAACCAGAAAACATTAGCATTATAATAATTTTATCGAAATAACAATCAGAGAAAAGCGGTAAGCCCTGGTGTCAGGCATACACTTGTTTCCGCCTTTGTGAACACAAACAAACAACAGGAAAAAACTCTTTAATTAACACCCCCCTTCCCCCTGCTACCGCGGTCCCCACCCTAGCCGGCTCTGAGAACAACCCCTTCACAATCCTCGGCAAACAGTTAACGCCGGAATGGAAATTAACAGAAATATTTAACAGATGTAAGCGAGGAAAAGTGTTGTTAATGAGTCAGTAATAAGGGTGGGTTGTGAGGAGGGAAAAGGGGGATCTTATTGGGATTATATAAGGTCTCTTTTCGCTAATCTGCGATTACGTGCTTCTGCAAATATCTATGCTGTTTCCTTTAGCAGACGATAAAAATAGTGATAAACATGATGTCAATACAAGAAATAAAGATAAACTTGCAGGTCACATAAGTCGCCTCCGCAAAGTCAGTAATTCATTCAAAGGGTCATGTATACGCTTTTTCAATAAGGTTCCAGTTGAAATACAAAATCTTCCTCTCAATAAATTTAAAGATACTATAAAACAGAAACTTAGTAACATAGCGTATTATAAAATATCAGACTATTTAGATGATAATCATCACTGGACATAATCAGATCGTTCGCATGCCAGGCTATTTCACAATTAATAATGAAATATAAAAACCTTTTTGTAATATAAAAACCTTTATGTGAAATCAAAGCCTGATTTTAAAAGAGAAACCCTTCGAGTTTCTTGCTTGTTCTTCTCAGGGGAAAATGGCATTTTGAACAAGCAGTAGCTTAAAAAAATTAAAATTTACTATGTAAAATTGACTATTTTAAGTGTACTCTGTGTACCTACAAAATAAAGCATTTTTGACTTTGACTTTGAGACAAAGGCTGCTTCCAAGACGAAATTCTTTAGACCAAGAGAAAAGAAAGACGGATGTTAATAGAATGCAAAGTGTAGCCACTTGTCTGAACATGTCACGAGCTATTGCCGCTCGATAGTGTTCAGTCATCTCCTTGTTTGTTTTTTCATTTACGTCATTAAGTACTTTAAATTTTATATTATTCTAGAGCCGTCACTCGATCGCATGTCAACTTACAAAATTCATTCATTATATTCCATATTCTTAGCATAGGCAGACATTTTAGTCTCTGCCCTCTTGCCCACAGCGTGTGTGATGTGTTTTGATGTGCATGCAAGTGTAAAGGCCTGTAAAAATAAACAATGGATTGTGGCTTAATTTTTATCGTGCAGCGTGGTCTATCTTTTTCTTGATCTGAGTTTTGTTCTATAAAATAACCTAACGAGGCACTACTTCGATAGAATTTAAAAGATGAACAAAGAATAGATGGGACCAGGAATCGAACTGAATTTCCAAACGATGAGAAGCAGATTTCTAGATTTTTAAACTACGATGACTGCTGCAAAACATGTCGCATTTTCTCTGATTGTCAACTCAAAACAATAATAAATCTTTTATTGAAGACATTCCAAGCTAAAGGTGTTTATGAATCACACCATTTTTACCCGGATCCCTTTGCTCGTCTGTTTTAGTCGTGCGAATGATTAATTTCAGAAAATTATCTCACTAACACAGACTTTTCCTTAATAATTAAAAGGGTAAAACGGATTAAATTTTTTCACGCCGGCAGCTAGGTCGTTACCAAGTTTCGGGGCAGTAATTGTCTTTTTACTTTTTAAAAAACAAACATAAATACGAGAAACGCTGGTAATAAGTTTCGAAATAACCCCGCGTTTCCCCCTTTATCCGTACATACTGGGCTACATCTGATACGAGACAACTTTCCCGGGCAAAAAGTTTCAGGCCAGAGATAAGACGAGGTATGTAAATACAGAAATTGTAGTAACACCCCCTCGTCTCCCCTTAGGAACTCAGGGTATGAGAGTGCGTGGCGCGTGCTCAGAATGCGATATGACTCTTTGTTTTTATCACACGAGTTCTTGTTTTTGATGACGCACAGCGTAGAGTTGAAACGGATTTGCCATCACGTATTAGAGGGGTAGGAAGGTGCATTGAAAGTTGAGCCGTTTCGAGTGGGTTCGAGTTGAAATGTATCGATGTTTCCTCAATGTTCGACGTAAAAGTTTCGTTCGTTGTCGAACTTTATCCATATTTACAGTACAACTTCTTCGGCTGCTGCAGTGAACTGTAACAACTTCGTTCTGGCCGTGCCAACGCCTCTGACTTAATGATATTCGGGAGTATTTGAGAATTCTTGACAGAAAACAAATGAAAATCTCGAATACATATATCTTTCTTCTTCAATTTAAGAGCTATGCTATTTCGGTGGAGTAACGACCATGTCTCTCTACTTTCCGCCCTCGTTTTAACCTCTTGGTACGACACGACATTAACCTTTTCTTTCACTTGGTCAAAGTAATTACGCCTAGGTCTTCCCCTTCCTCTCTTTCCTTCAATCTTTCGCTCAATTATGTTCTTCAAAAAAATATCGTGTCGTATCAAGTGACCTATCATCTTTCCTCTTCGGTTCTCAACTGTGGCTAACAGGCATCTCTCCTCCTTTGCCATCATTAACACCTCTTCATTTGTTCTCTTCTCGGTCCAGCTTATTCCCTCCATTCGTCTCCAGCACCACATCTCGAATGCCTCTAACCTTTCCCTATCCCTTTGTGTTAATGTTCATGTCTCACAGCCGTATAAAGCTATACTCCACACATTGCATTTTATCAGCCGCTTTCTAGCTTTTTTGCTTATCTTTACGCTTACCTAATTCGATAGTTTTGTTTACAATGCTATCTGAATATTTGACTATAGATATGTAGATCTGTAAATCTGTTTCTATTAGATAAGCTTACATTTTCGAATTTTATTTTTCCTGTATGTGGGTCTAAACCTGACCAGCATCGCAACTATCTACTCTTGATGGTACTTTGCTGACTTAGCCTTATAGAAAATTTTGGGAGATCTAAACCAAAGATGTAGCTTTTTTTTATGATAAACTGGATACGCGTTAGACCACAATCTCACCTGATGGGAAGTGACGATGTGACCGATGATGAAGCACGCGATCTCAGTAGATGCCTATTCACCCTGCTCTTGAAGATCCCAAGGTTGTAGGATTCAGGAAAGACTGACGCTGGAAGGGAGTTCCATGCCTTGGCTGTTCGCATTATGAATGAAGAGTCGAGCCGCTTAGTGCGAATGTTCCGTACGTTAACTACATACGGGTGGAATCCCTCCCCACGCATAGTAGTCCGAAGATGAAATGGCGATGGTGGAATAAGATTGTGTAATTCCAACGCACACTCACCGAAGTGCATCCTGTAACAGACTGAGAGACAGGCGACCTTGCGACGGTATTCGAGGCTCTGAATGCTATTAAATGATCTAAACTTAGTAGTTCCTTTGACACTAAAGGTCTCACTCTGACTAGTCCTTTACTTTTTCTTTACGATGACCTGTTTGCATTATAAGTTTGCATGCTTTACTTTGGAAATTCATTACTTTTCGCGTCAGCATTAACCACACAAATTCAGCAATTCTTACAAAAATGAAATCAAATTTGGTTCATTAAGTCGGTAAATAGCATTATCAGCACTCGTATTACTCGTACTTTCGATAAAAATGAGACCAGCATTAAAACTGATATTTCTCTTCTGTCTCAATCATTTTTACAAGGTACCGTTCATTACTTTACATTAAGTACACAGATAGACAAAGGGACGTCGGAAATATTAAATTATCATTTTAAGAAATTGAAAGCAAACATTTCTTTTCTCTCGTCTCTTAAATTTGTGAGTCATCAGCGATTATTTGCATAACGCTCTGAATAAGGACCGATACAGTCTCCGAATTTGGGGGGTCACAGGGATTTGTAAATTGTGATTTATAAAATTGGCTTGGAATCGACGTTTTTTGAATTCAATCGAATAGTTAAATAGATTGCTCAGTATCGAATGATTGATGCTTCGTTGCTAAATAAACGAACAAAACTCCACAATTTAATGTTAATAGATATGCATTTAATTATAATGATGTCACACACAATATTGTTTCTAAAGAAATTGGAAAAATAAATAAAAATGAAACACATTATATTGTAGAAATTAGCAGAACCTGTTGTGTCGTCTCTATTATGTTGTATCTGTATGTCTTTTTTTCTTGTGTGCAATAAATGATAAATAAATAAATAAATAAATTATAAACCATGTGTGTTTGCCCCAGAAGAGGATCAAAACACTAGTATTTTGCTGTAATCTAAGAGTGGATCATGAAATACACAGCTTTAATGTATAGTGTTTTGTATTAATATTACTTATTATGATTATTAACACAACTACTATATTGGAATACCAACAATAAAATTACATGTGTGTGTAAAATTACAAGTCACACATGCGCGTTTAATAATTCACTCATGATTGGATTTTCCTTTAAATAATAATAAGTATGAGATACTTAAAATAGAGCTTTATTTTTCAATCATGGTTGTTGGTTGGTTGGTTGGTTTACCTACCTACCACCATCTTATCTAAATCTGCCGCCAAGCAGCAATGTTGATAGCATTGTTGTGTTCCAGTTGTCAGAGATAAGATAGCCAGTCCCCCAAATGTGTTGGGGTTTCCGGGTCAGTACGCTTCCACCTTCGACCTCATCTTCACTTAACATCAGGTGTGATTGAGGTCAAGTACCAACCCGTTATGCATAAAAAAAATCAACAAATACACAATAGATGATTAGATATTATTATTATTATTAAGAGCCCATAGTCACAGATTACTAATAAGTTACTAAAGTCCATAGTGTCCCACTGCTGGGCAAAGGCCTCCCTCATCTGTTTCCAGTCGTTTCTGTTCTTGGCGAGCACAAACCATCCCTCATTAAAACAGAGGAGCATGGAACGTAGCATATTGGGAGTCAAACTGATCGACCGCGTCAGAAATGCTGCACTACGCTCACGGACTCGGATCTCTGAGGTAGGGAAAAAGCGGCAACGTTGAAGTGGGACTGGGCGGGTCACGTGGGCCGCATGCCGTGCGAGTTGTGGGCAAATGCGTCCACTATTTGGACTCCTACAACCGCCAGACGCAAACGGGGCAGACCGCGAAAACGGTGGAGAGACGAGCTTGACAGTTTTAATAAGGGATTAGATATTACTTACGCGAAAATATTTTCCTATTATGGCTGTATCACAATTATTGTAACTAATCAGTAAACAAGTTGGGCTTAAGAGATGTTATTAATAGAATTATGTGTATACTGATTGTATGGTCATAAAATTTATAGTAATAAAATTATTGTGGCGAAAACGTTTCGCTACAAACTTCCCCTTCACGGAGTCGCGGAAAGGGTAATTAAAGTATTAGTAAGAAGTTATAAGCAAAAGCACCACTCATCTCCGTTCCTGAGTAGAGGACAACAGAACGCGCTAGGATCTATTTTTTTATGCACTACGGTTTGGTACTTCGACCTCAATCACACCTGATCTTAAGTGAAGATGAGGTCAAAGGTGGAAGCGTACTGACCCGGAAACCCCAACACATTTGCGGGCTGGCTATCTATCTCTGACAACCGGAACACAACAATGCTATTAACATTGCCGCTTGGCGGCAGATTTGGATAAAATGGTGGTAGGTAGCCAGGCGGACATTTAAAATGCCCTACCACCAACCAAACCGAGTACCCCGCTGGGGATCGAACCCGCGACCTTCGAATCGTAAACCCAATATTGTTTACATTGAGCCACGGAGGCGTCTGTGCTCTAAATAAGATTTTATAATTATAGAGTCCATGTCCCAAAATTTGCAATTGACATTTTGAACAGCGCGCGTATAAGGACGTCGGTCTTCTGCGAGAAGGTGGTACTTCCTCGGTCGAGCCGGCCCATTCATGCTGCAAGCTAAAAGATAAACTAACTTACAGCGTGGCTCTACCACTTTAAAGTCTAAAAAAAAATTTTCGCTTACTTTAACCCATTTTCGACTTTGAAGAGACCGAGATACATATACAGAGTGCGTATCGGAACTGACAACTGGGGTGAAATCCCTAGAACGGTAGGAACATTCGCGAAAAGTGATTTACCTATTTTTCCGTAAGGTGGAGGTCGTACTCATGAGTGAAGCACTTATGGTGCAATCGCAATCGGCATTCGCTTTAGATTTGAGCGATGGGCGTTTATAGCTACACTACAGTTTCCAACTACAGTAGTTATCATCGCTATTTTATACTGTGTATATTTATTTCTGTATCCAATAAAATTATTCTTATTGTTCTTATTTGAGAAGTTAAGCAACACCTGGCGCGATCATTCAAGCAACCATCTTTTTATACGAATGTGACCATGATTCGAAAGGCTCGTTTAGAGCCTAGAGCCTAGAGAGAAGTTTGTTTGGCGTTTGGTTGGTTTTATTTCATCATCATCACCATCATCATCATCAGCTCCTAAATATCCCATTGCAGCGATATAGGCCTTCCTTCGTATAATAAGTATGGGCCGTTGTCCACCACGCTGGCCCAATGCGGGTAGGGGACTTCACATGTCTCTGAATTTTTATTTCTCAGGCATGCAGTTTAAGAGCAGTCGGATAAATGCACATAAGTAATTAAATTACATTTAAAAAGTCAATGGTACAGTCGGCAACACAATTAAGATAGCAGGTTTGACTTTGATGATATTGTTTGGAGGGTCTTGGTTGGATTTTCTTATAAATTCCTTTACATCCCATTTGATAGATAAATATCAGTTAAACTTAAATAACATACATACTTAAAGGTCATTCTGATCAGATTGTTAAATCAAATATATTAAAGAAATTACTAAACATTCACACGTCTCGACATCTACCCAAATGGGGCGGTCAGAGATGTTCCAAACAATAGTGTATGGATGTTCCAAAAATTAAAATTTAATGATTGAAACAACATCCACGGTTCACCATATGAAATGTACAGAAATGCACACGTGACAGTGGGTGCAGGGAAACGTTTGAAACCATAGATGTTTTTTTGATGGAACGTTCTTTAGTCGCTTTTAACGACTTCCACGGCAAGAGATTTTTCTTTAGACTTTCTCTATCAATCAATCAATCAATCAATCAAATACGCTTTATTGTGTACCTACATTTATTTACATTTCTCCTACATATATTATATTAAATAAATACGAACTTGAAAATCTCTCCCCACCCAATAAAGGTGTATCGGCCGGAATATATAGGTAAGAGATATCTAACATCAATGAAAGTTCCGGGGTAGCAATTAAAATATTGAATAAACTACCATTCATCCCTGTTCTATTTTAATCTACGCCGAACGAGTCGAATCAATATCGGTTTAGATAATAATTGAGTTCACCACGTTCCGCATCTAGCAAAATTCAGATTGCTACCGCTAAAAAATAGAATCATATTTTTGTACTAAATCTGGGTATATTTGTGATAGTTTTATTTAAAAAAAATTTACAAAAATCCATTTAAGCATTTGGTTGAGTTGGACGGAGAAAAGAGGATAGACTCTATACTTCAGTTAAACACGACATGCCAATATTATAATAATATTAAAGTATATTCTGTCTTTCAAAACTGGACTACCATTTTAAAGGGCCATTGCTGTAAGAGAAAATTGTTATTCAAATAAAGGACCCATATTTCCAAGCTACGCAATATAAATGCTCTAAACTAATACTGGCCTATGATTGATATGAACTACGATAACAATGGCCATAAGTTGTTGTTGTGTCAATTCCAAAATTACCCTTTTACCCTTTCTTGAAAATTGAATCAGCTCAATTCAATCAAACTCCCATGTAAACAAGCAATCGTTTATGCAATAACCTGCGGCTGTCAAGATAACAGTTTGTCACCGAAACGGCCAGTCATGGGGCAGGACGCGTTGGTTGAGTTGTTAGCTGCCTGTGGGCAGGCGTGGCCGCACGCGATGTCGCGAGGTGATGGCCAGTACGGGTTGTCACCTGAAAATAATAAAAAAAAAACAATAAGAAAGAATTGAATCAAAATAATAGCGGGACTAGAGGCCCGGCTGAAAGCATCCTGCATTGTAGTTGATATGGATAAACCTAAACGTGTCATTAGGTCATTTAGTTCCCAGGTTCGGCCCTTGCGAAAAAGTATGCACAAGATGCTTATTTCCTAGATCCTTCTTGGATCCGATGGATGATGTAACAATAATTAGAAATAGAGCTTTGAAATGCCAAGGTCCAAGAATTTTGATCATTGACAATTACTAATTGTTAATGATGGTGTGGCAATAGCCACACCAGCCCTCATTATTGAGGATTGAAGTTGATTCGGCGCCAGTATAACTAAGTATAGTGGAAAAAATGACGATGCAGCCTGCAGAACTGACAGGAATCCTGATAGGAATTTAACCGCCTCCGTGGTTCAATGTGAACAACATTGAGTTTACGATTCGGGGGTCGCGGGTTCGATTCCCAGCGGGGTACATGTTTAAGTACTCGGTTTCGTTGGTGGTAGGGCATTTTAAATATCCGCCTGGCTATCATCTACCACCATCTTATCTAAATCTACCGCCAAGCAGCAATGTTAATGACATTGTTGTGTTCCGGTTGATAGCCAGTCCCCCAAATGTGTCGGGGTTCCCGGGTCAGTACGATTCCACCTTCGACCTCATCTTCACTTAACATCAGGTGTGATTGAGGTCAAGTACGAACCCGTCGTGCATAAAAAAAAGCATTGATGAAAACAAATATGACCAAAAAATCCATCGGCCAACATAGAATAGACAGCGTTTATCACTCCAGCGGGGTGTCACTTTGATGGCTCAGTTGTTTAGGCGTGATTTTGCCTAAAATGAATATTTGTCACGGACTAATTCATTAATGAAAGTGTTAAGGGACATTATGTACAGTAATAAATTAATGGTTACAAGATTATGGGCTCCATGAGACATGCAAGTGGCTATTTAAGAGACACCTAGATTTTAAAAAGCTATTAAATCAAAATTATGTCCATTTTGTAGGAAATATCGAAAGTTTCTTTTATTTTCCTACTGCAGTATACGCGTACTACTGAATATAAACCTCTCCCATGGCGCAATTTGACGATAAACCCCTTTATCGTCTTTTACGACACCGACGAGAAGAGACTTGTTGCAGCTCTGTTCCTTTTCCGAACTACACACCAATATCACGGGAACTTCTTGATCCGGAGCAATGCATTGGAATCAATTCCTCATAATAATTTGACCTTACCTTTACATTTACTCTCATGAACGTGCATCGAAACTTGTATTATTGTATATATTATTTATAGCTGACGTCACACTGAGTTCTAGCGGTTACTCAAGTAGTTGCTAGTTGAGGGAGCTCGCGATCAAAGTGCGCTGCTCGTGACAGGTTGTATCACGTAAGGAATACGCAAACCGCCGCGAGACATTGTTCATGCGGTTGATTTGAATTTGAATGTACTTATGGAAGATCAAATTCAACGAAATTAATAGTGAAAGGAGGAGTACTGGAACACCAGTACATTTCCTAGTTTTGCGTTTGCAAATGTCTTTTTCTTCGATAAACCGATATTTCTTGGACACATGTGATGTTATCTATTTCACTTATTCATCACGCATGTACTTTCTATCTACCTGGCAATGTTCTCCATCCAAGTAAACTCCGTCACCTACCAATATTATATATGTACTAGGAATGAAATTCGTAACTTTCATATTCGCAACCCAATGATGATAATATACGGCGAATTTGACGATTTACTTCAAAATATCACCATTTATCCAATATACCACCTCAGATTGGTGGCTGATCAGATGACTTGGTTGTTACTTATCGAGTGGGGTTGTCATGGCAATTAATAACACTTGTGTATTGGGCCATAGAATTAGCGGCTTTAGACACGATTTTAGATGTTGTTTAAAAATAAATTTCATTTGACAGTTCTAAAGACTTTTGTCAAAGTAGTTAGTTGCAGAATATCTTCCTGATGGACATTAGACTCTCAAATTTTACAATGTATATTTATATGAAAATTTTGACTTAATCATAACACCGGCCAAGTGCATAACGAACATGCATTTAGTGGTCTGTAGCATTATTAACTGCATTTCTTTGATTTTTAGCCTAACTTTTGAGTTCACAATTTCTTTGTTAAATTAAAAGTAGCTCATATCTCACTCAATGTTAACCTAAACGAAAAAGTCGCTATAGATCGAACACATAACTTTTGAAGAGCTAGAAGAGCGCCGATGATTTACACAACATTCAGTGCAGTGCAATTATAAATTCAATGCCACTTCTAATTTTTATAAATAATTTTACTAGACGATTAATCTGGGGGCACGGCAGTGCTCCCGCCAAGTCGAGCGCGAAGCAAACACTGCCGTACCATCCTTTACTGGAACCATTTCGCCGCATTTTCAGGCCCCTATTTTAGAACCTCTGGATAAGACTAGAACGCAGAAATTTTCGTCATCCAGTAAGCTATAATCACATACTTAAAATCCAAAATTTCAAGTCTGTAGGTCATTTACTTCCGAAGTTAAGCGAAAGCAAAGTTTCGCATTTATGACACTCACTCACTCACTCACTCACTCATGATCATCAAAATAGAACTAGTACTTCCCATAAACTCAGAGAGCTGAAATTTGGTACAGAGTTATGGTTCAATGGCCACATAAAGGGAAAACTATAAAAACTAGGATAATCGAAGATCTGGAGTACCTGGTGACCCTGATTAGGAAACACAAGAGCCCAACCAAACTATTAGAGATCGACATATACCGCCTTTACAAAAAATATTCAACTTGGTGGGCCGCTTCATTTGATGTCAAAAATCGAAGTATCTGATGAAGAACCCTCAGCTGGTCTCAGCTGTATTAGAGATATAGAGGTAATGCCCCCTTCTACTATTGGTACATAGAAAAATCGACTGTCATTGCAAAAATCCAGCGTAGTGGGACACATCTTCTAATTTAATCTAGCCTATAGCATCCCACTGCTGGGCGCATGCTTCCCCTTCTGCTTATAATACGCATATAAATAAAATTAAAGGAAAACTCAGGATAAGACTACACTGGCTTTTATACTTATACTTACAAGTTTACAAGAAGAAATAGTCGAACGATTAACTTTATATCTGACGAAGAACCCTCAGCTGGTTCCAGCTGTATTAGAGATATGGTAATGCCCCCTTCTACTATTGGTACATAAAAAATTCGACTGTCCAGCGTAGTGGGACACATCTTCTAATTTAAGCTAGCCTATAGCGTCCCACTGCTGGGCGAATGCCTCCCCTTCTGCTTTTAATACGAATATAAATAAAATTAAAGGAAAACTCTGGATAAGACTAGACTGGCTATTATACTTATACTTACTTATACTTATTACAAGTTTACAAGAAGAAATAGTCAAACGATTAATTTTATTCTACTCGAACATTACACAAATTAAATAAACAAACGAAAATTTGGTCAAAATATAATGCATTGGCTAAGAGTGGCGGTGATACCCGCACGCGTCGCTAGATGGCGTTAACTGTATTTTAAAACGCGCTTACGTTTTGTTTTTCCGATAACCTTATATGGCAAAGTGGCAACCGGCCGCGTTACAGTCGTTTACGACATTCTTCTATTGCGCTTGAAAATGTTTGCTAGGGATTAGGAGGAATTATTTGCATTTCGTTGATTTCGCTGATTATTTCGTGAGGTTTGCTAAGGTTAATTGGCAGGTTGTTATTATATTAATTCAAAGATTTAAACAGGTTAGGAATTATATGGTTAGTGACGGATTACTGATTATTACTTAATTATCAGAATTAAAAGAAGTTGCAATTGAATACTTTATTTAATTGTTAATTATTTAGTACCTACTTTTAGTTTTCTAGGTTTAATTTACAGTTAGGCAGTACTTCGAATCGCGTTCGTGTTTATAAGTACTTTTCTAGTATTCTAGTTTAGTTTATTTAGTTAGATATTACTTCGTTTCGTTTAAAAATATCATTAATTTAGCTGTATTTCAGTACTAGGTAGGTAGTACCTTTGGTAGAAAGTTCATTGATAATTAATTATATTGACACTTGTCTAATAATTAAGAGTTAACGTTTTGCTTATAGTTTATATAGATTGAGTAGGCAGAGTAATATTTTCTTTAAGTTTTTTTTATTAAGACAAAAGAAGTCTAAAAGATATAAGTAGGTTTTAGTCTAAATATTATCGGTATTTCTGATTTGTTGTCCATATACTAAAGGTCGTTGAGTTTAATTGTGTTTGATTTCGCAAGATAATGATTATCGTAAAAAATGTCGATAATATTAAAAGACGACGATGAACTTAGTGGCTACCAAGTAGTTGGTATGCCCAAAGACGGGTCTTGTCTCTTCCATTCAATATCTTTCTTGGTGTATGGTAGAACTGACTCAACTTGCAGTATCAAGTATATATGTAGAAACGTGGGCATATATATAATATGCCCACGTTTCTACAAAAAGAAGTGAAATCCCACCAAAAACATTCTGTAAAAAACTAGCCAAGTCTCGATGGAGCTGCTTGATTATCTCTAAAAAGTAATGAAATCTATACAAAGTCGTGCCAAGTGTAAGGTTCCTTACTGCGATTTCTTTATTATTATAGTTAATGTTGTGCGACTTGGCCGTTGAAGGGTACACAGGGGTACAAAACCAGGTGCTCCATGACACCATTGCACCAATCTGTCGCCAGAACCGCTACGCATTGACGATGGAAAATTGCCACTTGGAAAACGTTGATTCAATAACCAGTCAATTGTAGGCTTGATAAAGCCACTAACGTATAAAGAATGTTATGTAAACGCCACACAGATTATTCGCTAATAGTTTGCCGTTGAACATTCTTAATAATATAATTAATAACATTAATAGCGGTTCTGGCGACAGATTGGTGCAATGGTGTCATGGAGCACCTGGTTTTGTACCCCTGTGTACCCTTCAACGGCCAAGTCACACAACATTAACTATAATAATAAAGAAATCGCAGTAAGGAACCTTACACTTGGCACGACTTTGTATAGATTTCATTACTTTTTAGAGATAATCAAGCAGCTCCATCGAGACTTGGCTAGTTTTTTACAGAATGTTTTTGGTGGGATTACGATTTATAGAAGACATTCTTGCCAAATTTCAATCATGTAGCCGGAATAGTTTCCTAATAAAATCATTTGTTGTGTTGAGTCCATATAGGTGCGTTTGAAAACAATTTTTACGTATATTTCGTGGCTCAACCCAAACGACTTGAGGTGTATAATTACAGATAGATAGCATATCTGCGTCTAAATGGGCAATTAGTTGATGATTAGGGGCGAATTGAGGAGGTCTCCGCTACTTCTAGATCGATAGATAAGCTTACAGGTTGCATACATACATAAAATCACGCCTGTTTCTCCTGTAGGGTTAGGCAGAGACCACAGACTTCCATTTACTAGGATCCTGACACACCTCTTGCTTCATTCACTCTCATAAAGTTGTTCATATATGCTTGTCGGTTTAGGGTACTCTTGACTTAGCCTTTCTTTAAGACGTCCCCGATTTCATCATGGTACGTTCGCCGTGGTGTTTCTTTACCAACACTACCATCCACATTCGCTTCGTATATCTCTTTCGTTAGTATTCGTTCATTCATCCTCTTCACATGTCCAAACCATTTCAGCATACCTTTTTCAATCTTTGTTAATACATTTTCTTTTATACTGCCTTAACTCTCCAATTACACTATTCCCGATTATATTGTCTAGGTGGGACTAGGTGTCTTGGGACCGATGATTATGACTCAGGCCTAAATTAATTTAGTTATTTCGTCTTCTTTTTGATTTTTATTGGTAGGTACTTATGACCGTAGTCGGGTTTTTAGACGTTACTTTTAAAGTTATATCTTGACCACGCTTAGCACAACTCATATTAAGTGACATAGATTTTCGAATATCTTTCGTCTAGACCCATCATTTGATAACAATATCGATGAGGTGCCGGAATTATTTGCTGTCAATTATGACAAGATGGCTGCTAGCGTCTACCATTTTTGATTTTTCATAACATCATAAATGACACTTCTTATGGCTTTGTTGTAGTCAAGTAAACTGTCAAAGTTGGCACACAAACGACACAGACCGACATAAACTTGAAACTTGTGATACCCTCTTTTTGCGTCGGTGGTTAAAACCCTTTACTAGTAAATAACTCGCTTTGTTAAGGCCGTGACAGACTTGCGACAGTTGGTTAGGGCGGTGTCACGAGCGGGACAGTTTCATTAAGCGCATGAGATTGCAGTACTCAGTCTAGTGACTGAAGCTTTCCAAATGATTGAAGTGGTGTATTTTTGTATGCGTCCTGTCGCAGGACTACAGCGCAATAGATTTAAAAAAAATAAAGTTAATCATACTTATGGTACAAACAATAAAAGAAACCAACTATTATTTAAAAAATTACAGACCGCTGATATACATACCAATAACAATATTGGTAAAGAAACAAACTTGGCGAATGGCGAAATGTAACATTTGTGAAATCAACTCGGTGCTTGTCTATTGAACGTATAAACAATTGCAAACCTATACCTAGTTGTGAGAACGGTGGCGCATGAACGGAAGTGTAGTTTTGTTTTCCAAGTTCTGTCTCGTATGAAGACCATCACTCTCCACTTGAGGCAACAGCAGACTTATCTGTGAGAGTGTCAGAGAACCAGGTTATAAAAGTAAATTTCGTATCTGCAGCGTTAGCTGAGCCAGTAAGCCCCTTCACTGCCAAAGATATATTGTCCATTGCATGCATTAAAAGATTATTCAGATTTCGATTTTACGGGGCTAAATGGAATTTGTTTAAACTGGTAGAAGTACGCTGGTACAGGTATAAAGTTAGAAAAGCATAATATGCAGTGTTCCATAAATTATAAAACGCCTTGTTTTAGTGGCTTGATACGAGACTTCTCATTCGCTTTGAAAATAATTTCTATTCACTGGCATGTTGTTTGGAATTTGTAATCGGATATTTGTTCATCAGGCTGAATAGACATTTATTGAGATCGCGTGCTTCTCCATCTTTGACTATCTACTTTCTATTGTAATTCAATATCGAATGTCAAGTCTTCATTTCAAGATATAGGATGAATTTGAATTCGTATAATTCCCATTAACTGGCGACGATGTCACACTCGATTACGAACACGTTTCTCCAAGGAACCATAGTCGAATTCGATCAAAAAATGTTCTATTATCCATACAAAGTAAATCATTGTTTGGTATGGAAGTCCAACCATTTTCAACAGGTGACTCCACTCTTCGTTACGAACAACTTTCGACTAGAATCCATAGCAGAATTCAGCCGAAAATTGTTGGAGTTTCATACTAAATGTGGTATCAGAATGATTTAGTGCATAAGGATAATCCAAAATGTTTTGGTCCAATATGGCTATGGTTCTTAGTAAAAAGTTTGGACACATCTGGGACACATTTGACGATTATATTTTTGGCGAGAGGTGATCCTGGTAATTGAGGGGTTATGTGTTGAAAGACAGACTTTCAGCTCTATCACATCACGTGAGATTGATAAAACTTGGTTGGCAGTACAATAATAATAATAATAAATAATAAATATTTCGGACACTTGCACCAATCATCTAGTCCCAAACTAAGCAAAGCTTATACTATGGATACTAGATAACGGATAAACATACATAAATATTTATATAAACATTCATGAATCAGTAATAAATGTTCATATTCATCACACAAACATTTACCCGTCGCGGAATTCGAACCCGCAACCGTTGGTTTTGCTGACATTGGCACTATCCACTACACCAATCGGTCGTCTGTAATCAGGAGTTGATTGTAATCAGGAATGGAATCACCAGTAAACAGGAATTATACGAATTAAATTTCACCCTGAATTCGAAACTCTCTTATCGAATCGAATTTCAATATCGAATATGTACCAGTTGATATGTCAGGCGTGTATCCTGTTGATTATCAAGAAATAACCTCGGTATTCGTTGTTATATTTGCTCGTAAGAATTATTCAGAGGAGTCTGAATAATAATATGTTCCTAATAATCTTAAACATCAATCATAAAGGAATAAGAAGGTCAACAGTTCAACAAACTACTAATGTTTTATCGAATATCGAATAGTAAACGACAAATTGGAACTCTAGGGTAGTTCTCCCTCCGCAATCCTTCGTCTCACCGCCCGCCTTTCCGTTTGTGTTACCATTTCTAGATATTACTAACCTGATTCTGATAGAATTTAAATAATAATTAATTTAAATATAGCTATTGTTTAAACTTTTAAAGGATGAGTGGAGTGACGAGGTTGGATAAAATAAGGAATGAGTATCTAATTTAATAGTGCCCCCGTGACAGAAAAGTTGAAAGAAAATCGTGATGAAACGCATGTTACTAAGAGAGTGATGAATGTGGATGTCGTTAGTTGGAAAGGCAGTGGAAGACAACGGAAAAGATGATAGGATTGTGTGAGGGGTGATATGAATGAAAAGGGCGTGAATGATGAGGTAACGGCTGATAGAGGAGAAACTGGAAGAAAAACTCGTACGGCAAGAAGATTACGATAGATATTGCTGAAAAGACAGTGTTGCTTAATTGAAGATGAGACATGCATCCGCGTTTCTATTTGCAATTTATTTGGTTCTAATACCAAAAGCTCTTCTGTCCATAACTTGCACGATTGCAATATTGTTTTATGCGCCGATTATTATGTTCCGGTGGAAGAATCCTCAGGGCGACTATTAATCTGGTGATCTGGTGATAACGTATCGCTTCTTTCTTTGTCCAGATCCAGATGTTTTGGTTTAATAATCATTGAAATTTCTAAATCATTCCAGTTTTCTGTTTTCCGTCACAAGTTTTCACGTCATCACCATCCCCAGCGTAAAAGTGTTACTCCTGGATAACTCTCTTTGTTCAATTTGCATCACTTTTCTTGGGAGGACTGTCGCCAGCTGGACAGGCTCGTTGGTGATCACATTTTTTTTTGTCTATGCTGTTACACTTACGCTTCCTTAATTCAAGTAATCTCTCAAAGATTTGTCATATAGAAAGAAAGAAAGAAAGAAAGAAAGAAAGAAAAAGTTTTTATTTGGCACCATTACTGTTTAACTTAAAATTAAGTACTTAAATTAAAATACATGCAATGGTGGTGCCAAAAAGGCATCCGCTCAGCATAATGTCGCGACACCGGAGCCCAGTGACGCGACGCTGGTATTCTGTGGACACCGGAGGATGGAGACTGGAGAGTACAACACCGCACAGTACAAATACTAGTACGCAACCATAAAAGTGTTCGCAAAATTGGCTAATAAAGTGGTACAATGGCATTTCATTGGATTTACGAAAGGAGAATTTGTTACAAGCATGTCAAGAAAAGAGAGCACAACCATATACATTACCCGCTTATAAAAGAGGCGCAATGCTAATACAACAATCAGCTACGTAAGTAACACTATTCTCAAGTGAAAAACTTAGATTTTGCTTCGATACATGTTATACAACTTGGCACAGTTCTTAAATTATACCTTACATTTTTGTGAAATTAATAGGTAAATAATACTACCTTCAAAATCTACCATAATTCGGGGAATCGCGCGAACAAGGCAACACTATGGGGCGGGAAGCGTCTCATTAGAGCTGCGGTGTCGGCAATCCCATTCCGTTGGGAAACATTAATTGCTCTTCGGAGTTATGCCTTTTGTTCAGGCGCAAGTTTGTTTGTTCGACTCGTGCGGCGCGGGCGACGTCGCGTGGCGGCAAATAGTTGTACCTACCCGCATTGTCTTAGCTCTACTAGGGCTGTAATCACAGATGTAGGTTGATAGATGATAGTGTTGGCTAATATTATGTAAAATTTTAACTAACTCTCATTCCGTCGGTATGTACTTTAAAGTCTTAATCACTGATTGCATCTTTGGGCGGTATATTACCAGAATATAACTCGTCCGTTACCTGTCAATATTCGCGTTAAGCGCTGCTAATTTTGAAGAACTCTTTTCTTGCCTCTCTTGAAAACCGTCACAGCGAGGGGCAATATGGCGGGAAAAACCTCCGTCTACTACCTAATAGCGTCCATCAAAAAAGCATGTGAAGAAGTGGAGCGATAAACAAAGCAGACCTGGTCAAATACTTCAGAAGAACACCCATTTTCCAAAGGATAGAATGGCAAGGATCCCACGTCAGTAGCTTCTTGTTTCAATCCATAACAATTTACCCAGTAATGTCACTTCTAAAACAATTACCATTTCTCTGATTGTATTCTACCCTCATCCCTATTATAAAGCACGGAATAATTAGCAGGGAACTAACTATTCGTAGAACAACCGTAATAACGCTTTCATGTTCCGATATTGTTGCAAATAGCAAGAAGATAATGCCGGCTCAGTGGGGATTGTAATGGTTGACACGTAGATTGGACTGTCATATTTTAATGACCTCTTACAGTGGGTAGGTACTTTCATCATTATATAAAATACCAAATCACGGGGCTCTTGTAGAAACGGATGAATAGAGTTGTTCTTGGAAATGTATTTGCGATTACCCTCATTTATATTTCAATGAAGGATACATACCTGGAACCGCAACTTATATGAGGCACTGGCCATCTTATCTTCTCACAGACTGAACTCAATAATGCTATTAACATTGCACATATACACACACTTGCACGCACTCACTCACACACACTAACACTCATACACACACATTTTTATTTTCCCATTTTTGATTATGTTTTCGTTCTTTTTGATTTACCTCAAGTGTAAAGTAATATCTTTTAATACAATGTTTCTCAAAAATTCTACTCGTACTTGGGTAAGAGCGAGCCATCCCCAATAAATAAATCCAGTAAGTAATAAATTTTACTTACGGGGTTCTCTCAGCACAACTATTATAAAAAATTTGAGAAATCAATGTTAGTTGATGGACGTGGCGCCATCTTGTTCCACAATATAAGCCTAGTTGTCAAGATGGCGTCACGTCCAGGGATATTATGTTTTTATGTCTATCTAGACGGATCGAAACAGTGGGGTTCCGCTTAAAACTTTCAAGTATAGATTTCTAAAGTATAGATTCCTAAAAGTAAGGATTCCTAAAAGTACGTTAAAGTAGGTGAAAAGACCAACAGATGCTGTTAGTGTAGTTTCGCATCGATTTGCAGCAATGTTGTATTTAGGAAACGAAATCGCAAACTAAATAGTAGCCCAGTTGTGTTCACGTGAAGTTACTAACGCCGCAGATGTGGTTTTGTACCAGTGACTGCGAGTGGCAGGTATCACTTAGCAGTGCAATTGCAGAAGTTTCTCCACCTAAACGTCCAGTTGACCAGAAGTACGGCGCACGTGTACGAGATGCGTCTTTAATTAATTAATTATTATTACTTAGTTTGTCTCACTATTTCCTTTTACTTCTGGATTGTATAATGATTATTATTTAATAGTGACTTTCCACCTAATTATTTTTAATAAGAATTGTAATGAAAAATGAGAATCTGTAATTACAGATTCTCATTTGACTTTTGGCATGACTTTGGCTTATAAATTTTGTGTAATATTTTTTATAATGATGCTGTTGATTCTGTATTATCAATAAAGAAAATAAAATAAAAATAAAAATGATGCACGTCAGTATAGCGTTTTACGCGCGTTTGTATTAATTCAAATGCGCGCAAGCATCGCGTTGCAATGGTGGGGAAAGGACGCCTGGTAGGACACATGCGTACCACTGACGCGTTTCGAACGCTCATTTTCATGCAACGACCTGTTTTGGTGTAGTGGGTTAGAAACTCTGCTGCCATACCAAAAGGTCGCGGGTTTGAATCCCGCTAGGGGCGTATATTTGTATGATGAATACAGACGTTATGGATGTTTTTCATTTATATATGTATTATTTATTTACAAAAAAATGAATTTGTGTAGTTCATCAGCCGTATCTATAATACAAGTCTAGTTGCTTAGTGTGGCACTAGATGGCGCTGTGTGTATGTGGAAAGATATTTATTATTATTATTTATTTATTATTTTTTGTGTGATCTAGTAATTTAACCCTTATGCATGCGCCGCCCAGGGCTTAAGTGGTACTGACGTCATACATTTCAATGGGCCTGTAGCAGTCAAAATCAGCAATAAAGCCAGCGTAAGCAGTGTTATGTCGACGGATGCCAATTTCGTCTTAACGGAGTTAACGCGCGTTTTATGCGTGTCGTTAGCGCGTCAAAAATACGCCGTGTGTATAGGCTCTTAGACCTTCTATCCACGTATTTCACCAATCAATATTATAATCTGATAATTTGTGGTTTTCCTAATTAATATCTACATTGTAATTACATAATTTGTAATTATAATTTGAGACTCAATTTCCCACAGACAAACTGTGCAACCGGTTTTGTAGGGTATTACTTGTTGTATGTATGTAGGATGGTTTGCTGTATTTTGATAGATTTTTTTATGCACAACGGGTTAGCACTTGACCTCAATCACACCTGATGTTAAGTGAAGATGAGGCCGAAGATGGTAGCATTATTTGGGGGACTGGCAACCGGAACATAACAATGCTATTAACATTGCTGTTTGGCGGCAGATTTAGATCAGATGGTGGTAGCTAGCCAGGCGGACATTTAAAATGCCTTACCACCAACCAAATGAGTACTAAATATGTACCCCGCTGGGGATCGAGCCCGCGACCTCCGAATCGATGGTGTCGATCGAATAGATAGATGGAGAATAAGTGAAGCAAGTGTGTGAGTTTGTGTATTTGGGTTCCCTGTTTACAAGGGATGGAAAGTGTGAGAAAGACATCGAAAGAAGAGTGAATATCGGAAATCAGGTGCAGCACTGCATTTCTTTATGAGGAGCTAGAAAGTGTCCAAAGCAGGTCTGGATCATGACGGGGTGCTGGTCCCATGGTTCCAACACAAATTTACGGGAGTGAATGCTGGGTATGGCAGAAGAAGAATGAAAGTAGAATTAATGCAGTGGAAATGCGATCATTCAGAAGTATGAGTGGGGGTGACTTTGAAAGATAGAATCAGGAATAGTGTAATTAGGGAGTTAAGCAGTGTGCAAGGAGACGTAGTGACAAAGATTAAAATAGGTAGACAGTTATGGTTTAGACATGTGAAGGGGATGAATGAAAGAAGAACATACAATACAACATACATACAAACTATGACAGTTGCAGACCCCACTTTGTAAAACTAAAGATATTGACTCTAACATCTATATATATATATTGGAAATATGTAAATTTGTAAAAAAAACATAATACTTTTTTCCCACAAATCTGTCGCCCACAGAACCTTCGCCAGATTAATAGACTAGCTATCCCAAATACTACACTGGAGATGTCAAGAAGGGGTACAGAGTACATGGCCGTCAAAATATATAATGGTATTCCAGGTGATATAAAAGCAGAAGAGAATGAGGGGAAGATTTATCGGTAGATTGAAAGAATATTTGATCCAAAAATGTTATTATAATTTAAATGAATTTTTCAATGACCCAATCAAATAAAAAACGAATTAATTATTAATTAATGAATACTATGTTTCTATTTAAATATATTTTTATTTGTATTATCTAAACTTTATAGAGAATTGAGTTAACTAATTTAAATTGACATTGATTTCATAATATTTTTTTTTTATTTTGACATGAGAATAATAATTGTGTTTAAAATTTTGACATGAGTAATTAATATAATAAATAGTAATAAATTAATATAATATTGCAATGTCCTGACGGGGCTTCCATGTCTGTACACTAACATAGATTTAATACCTTTCTAACACATGGAAATTCAATAAATAATTATGATTATGATTATGAAGAATAACGAAAGAGACATTGGAAGCGAATATGGGTGGTAGTGTTGGTAGGGGAAGGCGACGGAGAAAGTACCATTTAACCGCCTCCGTGGCTCAATGTGAACAACATTGGGTTTACGTTTCGGAGGTCGCGGGTTCGATCCCCAGCGGGGTAAATATTTAGTACTCGGTTTGGTTGGTCGTAGGGCATATTAAATGTCCGCCTGGCTAGCTACCACCATCTTATCATCAAAACACAACAATGTTAACATCATTGCTGCTTGGCGGCTGAGATAGATAAAATGGTGGTAGCTGACCAGGGGGATATTTAACAGTGGTTTGCCACCATCGATATTACTGAACATGTAGTATGCTGGGAATCGAACCTTGTTGTTTACGAAGGCCGTGAAGATGGCCAAGTTATTTATAAGTATCCTGTCGTATCTACATGAGCAGCTATACAAGGTGCCAGTAAAAGTACTTTGTACCTTTGAACGACATTTATACTGTGAGTTGAGTACATTTCACCAATAAGCTGAACCGGCCGGCAACGCATCTGTGACCCTTTTGGTGTTGCGGGTGTCCATGGGCGGCGGTGATTGCTTTCCATCAGGCGACCCGCATGCTCGTTTGCCGTCCTCTCATATTAAAAAAAAAAAAAAAAATCTACTGCTGACAGCGAGACGCTGTAATTAAACATAATTATATACAAGCAATGTAACCTGGTATAATATCATGATATCAACAAAAGAATGAATAGGCATTTACTGGGTGCGCGTGATACATCTTCGGCTACATCGTCACTTTCCATCAGGTGAGATTGTAGCCAAACGCGAAACCAGTTTTTAATATATAAAAAAAAAAAAAAGAAATATACATAAACTTGCAGGTCGCCTCCGCAAAATCAGCAATTCATTTGTACATTCCTTTTTTTGTTCCCGTTAATATACAAAATCTTCCTTTCAATAAATTTAAAGATGATAATGAATAATTTATTTATTTACTTTAGGTACATTAACAGTAGTACATATATTATAATTCGATGTGACATGATTTGTGGTTACAGTTCTTATATGTCTAACATTATTTATTTATACTGGGAGAGCGAAGTGTGTAAGTATATTATTTTTAAAACTTTATGTGAACAGTGAAAAATATCATTATCGTTATTGTGTTTAACATTGTATTCGTTGTGAGTGAAATATAATAATGAAATATATTGTGCCTTAAACAACCCGTCGAGTTTCTAGCTTTTTCTTTTCTACGGAAAATTGGCTTTAAGAACAACCAAAATGTACTGTAAGTGTACTCATAATTTTTCTAGATTTTGCAGCATTTGCCCTACATATTGGTATGTGGTGTATGGGTACCTTATACCCTGCATAGCTGTAAAAGTCGCGGCTGTAACGGGCCTCCAATCCGCGTTCACACTACCTGATTGTTATGTAAAGCATCTGATCCCCTCGAGGGCAACTTTCCCCATCAATAACAAGTTGGTGGTTGTACTGCGCTGCCCTCTTCCCCTCCACCCTCCCCTCGGACCTACTGCATATTTCTCTAACCACTAAGATCAGATTTACATGTGAATAGTTGATTATGGTCTGCGAAGATTTTGGAGCTTACAATGTTTGTTTGCGTCCAAAGAGTACAAGGAGCGTCGGTGGCTCAGCAGTTAAGACGCGGTCTCCCAATTTTGGAGGTCCGGGTTCGATTCCTAAGCAAGCTATGTACCAATGAGTTTTTAAATTTGATTTAATTACATATATATACACATAATTTCACGCCTGTTTCCCGTAGGGGTAGGCAAAGACCACATACTTCCACTTGCTACGATCCCGACACACCTCTTCTGCTTCCTTCACACTCATAAGCTTGTTCATACATGCTCGTATGAACACTCTACTATACTCTTGACTTGGTCTTTCTTTAAGACGTCCCCGATTTGATCATGGTACGTTCGCCGTGGTCTTCCCCTACCAACACTACCATCCACATTCGCTTCGTATATCTCTTTCGTAAGTATTCTTTCATTCATCCTCTCCATATGTCCAAACCATTGATTGATTTATTGATTTAATTACTGTGCATTTATCCGATTGCCCTTAAACGATGAAGGATAACATCGTGAGGAAACCTGCATGCTTGAGAAATAAAAAATCAAAGCCATGTGAAGTTCCCAACCCCCATTGGGTCAGCGTGGTGGACTATGGCCCATACACACTCATTATACGAGGCAAGGTCTATATTTCTGCAGTGGGATGTTTGCGGGCTGATGATGAATGTTTGTCGTATTTATTGAAGCTATTTGAACGCATTTATGGACGCAGTTTCTATATCCGTATTTATATTAAAGATACGCGCAGTCTATTGAGAGATTTCCATATGGGCCACACCAGATCGTGACCCGATGCAAGCCTCCCTGCAAGTGTTATAAGCCGGTAGTGACAGCTCATCTCATATTTTAGAGTTATTTGAAGTAAACACCAAATGAAAATACTTTTTGAATTCAATATGCAGAACTTTCAGATGTACTTAACGCTTAGGCCCACTTAATTACTCGTATGGAATTCCGTGATGATAGGTGTGCATGGAAGAGATCGCTGTTAGTGTTGAGGAGCACAGTGATTCGTGGTTGTATTTTTGTAATTTTGTGTATTTTTTTGTGTAATCGATGATTTTATTGATTTGTATAGAGTCGATGTCGAGCCGACCGCAGTGGGAGTATTTTGACCGCCAGAGGCGCTTTTTTTAATAAAAAATAGAAATTTAAGTGGGTACTTTTGAAAGTTTATTCGCCTCGGGTTCTGATTGGATAAAAATAATTAATTCCTGTAATCCTATTGGACATCCAGTCAGGACCCGACGATTTTGTCATGATAAAAGAAAGGTGCCCACGGTAGTCTGGCTAGTTACAAGCACAACGTCAAATACTGCGGTCGGTTCTCGGAAAAGTAAAGTTTGTGAAATTGTGAATTGTGAGAATTAAAGAAGAATAGTTTTCAACACTATCAAGAGTTTTGTTTATACTTCGGCATCCCCAAGAAGATTGTGTGTGTGTGTGTGCGGTGTCGAAGTGCCGATTTTCGCCGAGCTCCCGCTGGCTCCATCTTCCCTCTCGCTCCCGTCGTCGTCCGTCTCTCTCGAACCGCTGACTTACCAGAGCGACCCCAGAGTGGCGCTCTATTTTATTTGTTTCAAAATAACGTCTACAATTTTGGTCCTTCGAGCCGGATAGTCAGTGTGTTTGAGATGAGCGAGAGGCAGACAAGAAGCATGTCTCGGCGAAATGAAGATAGTGTTGAAAGAGGGGAGGCAGGCCCGCGAGTGGTGTTTGTTCGCGACGGTGGCGCCGCCGGTGCGCGTGAAGATCGGTTCACCGTTGTTGGAACAGCCGCGCCTACCCCTCCAACAGCTTCTGCGATTGCCGACTCTGGCGTTGTGATCGGCGATGTACCTCGTGTTATGCCGAGTCAAGATTACCGAGTGTACGATCATCGTGTGACTGTGGAACCAAGTGAGCCTGTTGCCGCCTGCAGTAATGAACCGCCTCGTATCCCCGTAGACATTGAAGGCAGTGTAATTGTGGATCCGCGTCCTGTTTTTCGACTACAACCGATCCAAGAAAGTTACCCAGTGGCGAAGAGTAGTGCCGGAAGCAATTTGTCGGGATCGAGACGTACGCGGCGCATGCTAGATATGCAAGCTCAATTAAAGCAGCATGAATATGAAGCTGCTATGGAGAGAGCTCGTATACACGATGATGTGGCTCAGAAGAAGATAGATATGTACAGAGCCAACATGGAAGCCGCAATAGCAGCTGACGACGAAGAGGAAGAATGCTCACAGGTCGGAAGAGGGGTACAACAGCGTCGCGTGGAAGAATGGCTGGACACGACCCCCGCTTATCAGCGTCCGCCTGCAGCAACGGCCGCCGAGACGTCGGCGCCACCTCCGCCGCAAACGACGGCAAACCCGCCTCAACAGGAGGCGCCCGCACCGCAACCAACTCCGTGGACAACGCCTGCTCCACGCCGAGAACGTTCGTCGGAACGTCACCGTGGTCGCGCTGAAGGGCTTGAACAATTAGCTGAAGCTATTATTGGCATGTCTCGCCCTAAGCCGCGCCAAACCTACGAGTTGCCTCGATTCGACGGGAACCCCGCCGAGTGGATCGCCTTCAAGCGAAGTTATGAAAGATCGACAGCCGCGTACAACTTCGCTCCGTTTGAAAATATGGCACGCCTACAACAAGCATTGTGTGGTGAAGCTAAAACAGTGGTGGAAGACCTTCTTCGATCAGCATCGAACCCGGACACTGTCATTAGTGCGTTGTGTGATGAGTTCGGACATCCGGGTGCAATTTTGGACTGTGCTCTTCGGAAGATAAGAGCGCTTCCTCGAGTGACGGACAGTGGTCGCGAACTACGTAAGTTCACTTCAGTGGTGCGAAACTGTGTGTCTTTACTGAAAGACGCATGCGCGGACGGTTTTGTGAATAACGCACAAATAGTGAGCGAGTTGTTAAACAAATTAACATCCATACAACGTGCTAAGTATGGTGACTATTTGAGAGTGCGCGATAAAGACTCAAGTATGGACTTAAGAGTGTCTCCAAATTTAGAAGTGTTTTTGGACTTTATCACTGAGCTGACTCAGTCAGCTTCCTATGTGTTTCCGTACACCCTTACGTCGCAACCGCAAGCTTCGACTAGTGCGCCGTCTGGCTTCGCATCGCGTAATCGAATAGTGCCGGTTCGTCACGTGGTGCATAAAGTAGCCACAGTCGCTACAGCCTCAACCGCGACGCCTCGCGGGGCAGGCCCGTCTCGCCGCCCTACTACTTCGAATAGTAGTAATTGTGAACTGTGTAGCGGTGATCATAGACTTCATCAGTGCAAACGGTTTTTAGCGATGAACAATAATGAACGATGGGAAGTCGCTAAAACAAACAAAATATGTTTCAAGTGTTTGGACAAGAAACATCCGCGTGTGTTTTGTGTGGCGCAAAGGTGCTCGGAGTGTTACGCGCCCCACCATGCTCTTTTACATTTTAAACGGCCGCCGTCGGCCAAAGAGCAATCAGTGAACACGGACTCGAAAGTTGAGAAAGTGACAAGTGTTGGACAATGGAGCTCGAAAGCTCTCCTAAAAATGATACCGGTGACAATTTTATGGGACAATTGTAATGTGAATACTTACGCTCTACTGGACGATGGTGCGTCTGTTTCGCTAGTTAGTAGTGATATTGTTCCGGTAAACAATTGTGCAGAAAAATCACCGTTAACAATTGTGACCGCGCAAGGTCACGTGATATCGGACAATGACTCTCGTGAAGTGCAGCTGTGTTTACGCGGTGCTAACGGGACTGTGCGTAAAGTAAAAGTGCGCACCCTTAGTGGTCTTGACCTACCGAAACAATCGGTTCCAGTGGGTCTGAAGAACAGTTATGTGCACCTCAGAGACTTGGATTGCAGTGATTTTCTGGAATGCAGTGACACCAAGGATTGCAGTGAGGGAAGGGATGTGAAGCCCCTACTACTCCTCGGTCAGGATAACTGGGAGCTCATCGTCGGCCGGGAAATGCGTCAAGGTAAATCCGGTCAACCAGTCGCTTCTCTCACTGAGCTAGGATGGGTCATACATGGACCCATAGGAAAGCTAGGATCTAAATGCGATTCTGAACGTGTTAATTGCTTGGCAGTGGTAGAGTCTGATTTACACACTTTAGTTAAAAACCAATTCGAATTAGAATCTATCGGTGTGTCCCAACTACCACGTAAAAATTGTGAGTCCGAGCGAGCCAATAGTATTTTGCATAATACTAGCAAACGTGTTGATGGAGGCTGGGAAGTAGGTTTGCTTTGGAAGCTCGATAACCCGGAGTTTCCAAATAACTATAATATGGCTAGGAATCGTCTCTTAGGTATAGAAAAGCGTATGGATAAAGATCCTATTTTTGCCGCTGCGTATGAGGCTCAAATTGAGAGACTTTTTAAAGAGGGCTACGCGGAAAAAGTTGACTCAGATCGGGAATCGAACCCGCGATGGTTTTTACCTCACTTTGGGGTACTTAACCCAAATAAGCCCGGTAAGCTTCGTTTAGTTTTTGACGCAGCCGCCTCTCATTTAGGTAATTCACTAAATGATCATTTAGTTAGTGGTCCTGATTTATTAAATTCATTGATCGATGTATTAGTTAAGTTTCGTTTAGGTAAAATAGCCATTAAGGCAGACATAGCTGATATGTTCATGCGTGTAAAGATACGCCCTGATGATCGTGGAGCGCAATCATTTTTGTGGCGGGGCCGGGATCGAACCCGGACCCCCGACGTGTATACTATGTCATCAATGATTTTCGGAGCAACGTCCTCGCCTACTTCTGCTATTTTTATTTTAAATAAAAATGCGAGTGAATTCGCAAATTCACATTGTGAGGCTGTGAAAGCCATTAATGAAAAACACTACATGGACGATTATTTGGATAGCATGGACAGCGATCAAGTTGCGAAGAAAATGATAGATGACGTATCTGCTGTGCATGCAGCGGGTGGTTTCCATATCAGGGGGTGGGTTACTAACTCCCCTACATTGCATGCTCAACTTCAGGCGGACAATTCTAATATAGTCCAATTGGAAAATGCGAACGGAGCTGAAGAGAGAACGTTAGGGCTGATATGGAATCCACGTACAGATGATTTAGGTTTTGACGTGTCTTTAAAGCGTTTATCTCCACAGATAGCTTCTGGACAGGTAATACCTACCAAAAGGGAATTTTTAAGAGCAGTGATGTCCATCTTTGACCCCCTAGGCTTTCTTTGTCCGGTCATTATTCCCACTCGCATTTTGTTGCAACAAATCTGGCGGTCGGGAATCAATTGGGATGATCAGTTGCTAGACAAGGAGGCTGAGGCCTGGCTAACTTGGGTCAAAAACGTTCCTAAAATAGGAAATATTAAAATTCCCCGTTGGTACGGTATTGATGTAAATAATAATAATTTGCAGTTACATGTGTTCGGAGACGCGAGCGAGGTGGCTTATGCCGCAGTAGCCTATTTAGTAGGTTCTAACGAGTTAGGTGAGCGCGTGTGTGCGCTTGTAGCCGGGAAGGCGCGTGTGGCTCCGATAAAGATGATTTCGGTGCCACGTTTAGAGCTACAAGCGGCAGTTTTAGTGTGCAGATTAGCGGACACAGTGGTCAATGCACTAGGGCTTCCTAACGTGCGTCGTTATTTATGGACAGACTCTAAAACGGTCTTAAATTGGATAAATTCATGTAGTCGCGATTATCAGAAATTCGTAGCGTTTAGATTAGGTGAAATCGAGAGTAGGAGTGAGAGAAGCGAGTGGGGCTGGGTACCTTCACGTGAGAACCCGGCCGATGAGGGGACAAAGGTTGTCTGGCCGCGGGAATGTAGTATGTGGGTTTCGGGTCCTTCCTTTCTGTGCGATCCGCAAGCACCATGGCCAACCATAGATGCGGCCGAGTTGTCGGCCGCCCCTGATGTTGACACAGAGCGCTTAACGCGCGCTCGTGTCCTCGCCTGCGCCGAGCCGTCGGCGCCGCTGATTGATACAGCGCGCTTTTCGTCGTGGCGCCGCGCGATACGCGTGGCTGCGCGCGTATTAACTTTTGTGAGGCGCTGCCAACGCCGCCTTGCAACTCACATGGACCATGCCATCGTGACGGAGGCCGAAGGGCTTCTGCTTCGTCAATCTCAGGCGCGCTCATTTGCGCTCGAGATAGCTGCGCTCAATTCTGGCCGGGGACTCCCGCCGAATAGCAATCTTCGAGCCCTTGATCCAATCATTTTTGAAGACGGATTTTTACGAGTTAGGGGCCGCATAGCCGCCGCCCCCGAGCTCACCTTTGGAGAACGCCATCCGGTGATTCTAGACGGGCGTGACCCCATAACGCGCCTACTAGTACACCATTACCACGTTCGCGCCCTACATGCGAACCATGAACAAGTGATCAATAACATGAGAGAAAGATATTGGGTGGTGCATCTACGACCAACTGTTAAAAAGATTGTTGCATCCTGTCAACCCTGCCGACTTGCCCGGGCGCAACCACAAATACCAAAGATGGCCGATCTTCCCGCCGCGCGTCTTACCTCAAATAGACGCGCATTCGTAAATTGTGGGGTGGATTATTTTGGCCCTATGATTGTTGCCATCGGCCGCCGACGAGAGAAACGCTGGGGTGTGCTGTTTACATGCCTGGCTACCCGAGCTGTACATCTGGAGATGGCAGCTTCTTTGAACACCGACTCTGTAATTATGGCAATTCGACGTTTAACCGCCCGCCGGGGTCGTCCCGCCATCTTCTTCAGTGACCGCGGGACTAATTTCATCGGAGCAAACAATGAACTTCGTGCAGCGCTCCAAGAATTCGACGCTAAAGAAACAGCAGCGAGATATGGTGTGGAATGGCGATTCAATCCCCCCTCTGCTCCTCACATGGGGGGAATTTGGGAACGCCTTGTACGCTCTGTTAAAAACGCATTGAAAGCAACCTTGAAAGAGCAAACTCCAAGAGAGGAGGTTTTACACACTTTGCTGCTTGAGGCCGAGTTAACAATAAACACTCGTCCCCTAACCTATATTACTGATGACCCCACGAACCCGGTAGTATTAACACCAAACCATTTACTACTCGGAACAACGACGGGTGATGCACCAATGGTTCCTGCTGATCCAGCCGATGTGAACGCGAGGAGACAATGGAGGCAGGCCAATGCGTTGGCCGATGCTTTCTGGCGTCGATGGCGCCGCGAGTACCTGCCGACACTTCAACGACGGTCGAAATGGACTGATGACGTTCCGCCAGTGAAAGTGAGTGATATCGCTCTAATATGCGATAGTGCGTTGCCTAGAAATCAGTGGCTTAAAGGCAAAGTAATAAAAGTGAATGTCGCGAGTGACGGCAAAGTGCGGTCCGTAGTTTTAAGGACTCATAATGGGACTCTATTTCGACCTGTCGCCCGAATCATTGTGCTCCCCACTGATGGTGTAGTAATCGGATGATGAGTAAACTGTATCCTCTTACTAGGGGGTGGAATGTTGAGGAGCACAGTGATTCGTGGTTGTATTTTTGTAATTTTGTGTATTTTTTTGTGTAATCGATGATTTTATTGATTTGTATAGAGTCGATGTCGAGCCGACCGCAGTGGGAGTATTTTGACCGCCAGAGGCGCTTTTTTTAATAAAAAATAGAAATTTAAGTGGGTACTTTTGAAAGTTTATTCGCCTCGGGTTCTGATTGGATAAAAATAATTAATTCCTGTAATCCTATTGGACATCCAGTCAGGACCCGACGATTTTGTCATGATAAAAGAAAGGTGCCCACGGTAGTCTGGCTAGTTACAAGCACAACGTCAAATACTGCGGTCGGTTCTCGGAAAAGTAAAGTTTGTGAAATTGTGAATTGTGAGAATTAAAGAAGAATAGTTTTCAACACTATCAAGAGTTTTGTTTATACTTCGGCATCCCCAAGAAGATTGTGTGTGTGTGTGTGCGGTGTCGAAGTGCCGATTTTCGCCGAGCTCCCGCTGGCTCCATCTTCCCTCTCGCTCCCGTCGTCGTCCGTCTCTCTCGAACCGCTGACTTACCAGAGCGACCCCAGAGTGGCGCTCTATTTTATTTGTTTCAAAATAACGTCTACAGTTAGCGATGAGGCAGCCTAATTTGTAGTTTCTATAAGATATTTATAGATAGATAAATGTGTTTCCTTATTTAAACAATAAAGCGTATTTGATTTGAAAACAAGCTAATCCGTGCAGTGTTCCAGCTCTACGATTAGGCTCATATGATGATTGGTTCAGTTAAAGTTGACTGTTAACCCAGTTTTGGTTTAAAGCGTAATAAAATCTCAGTTGTTTTTGGCAGTGAGCGTAGATCAATATTTGCTATCTGGATTAATTGTTATAATTCTTGATTGTTATTGGCGCATCCGGATTCGTTCGGTCGTTTGTTTTCGGATTGTATTGTTTATGTGATTTTAAGGATCGCCGACGGGTGAATCGTTAATATTAGGTCATTACCTATGAAATTGACGTTTTGTATGAAGAATTTCATTAAGACTGTTTTCTCCATACAAACATTTTTGATTTTTTTTTCGGAACGGCAAATCCAAATTTAGCTAAACTTTGTGTGTATTATCGGATAACATTAAGTTAAGTATAGGCAGCGTTAATTTTTAGAAGTAACCGCTTTATAAAAGTTTCAGCGAATCTAAGAAATTATTATGGGAAGCACATGAAAAGAGCTCTGTTCAAATTTTTTTTATTATGTGATTTAGCCCAGAAATTAAAAAATATTTCATGTGAAACCTTGAAATAATATTCCATTTTCCAAATAAAAAACAAATTTGGATATAGCTTTGAAAGTCGCAGGAATTGGTACATTGATTAACGAAGAAAAAAACTCCAATTTCATAGGTAAAGACCCAATATAAATGATATTGACATATTAGTTCACGTCGAACTCGAGTCTTATTGTATTAACACGTCGAACTATAGTCTTATCGAAGTATGTACTATAGAACTAAGGTATTGGCACAGTATTACAAACTCCCTATATTGTAATACTGTGGTATTGGCAATGTAATATAAAGGTGTTTTTTTTAATGTACGACGGTTCGTACTTGACCTCAATCACACCTGATGTTAAGTGAAGATGAGGTCGAAGGTGGAAGCGTACTAACCCGGATACCCCAACACATTTGGGGGACTGAATGTCTTATCTCTGACAACCAGAATACAACAATGCTATTAACATTGTTGCTTGGAGGCAGATTTAGATAAGATGGTGGTAGCTAGCCAGGCGGACATTTAAAATGCCCTAACCACCAACACAACACAATGTTTTTTTATCACAAGGAAAAACAGGGCATAGGCAAGTGAATTAGAAGTTATGTATTCTAAGTAACAAAGTTTAGGGTGACGGGAAGAAATCTCTATGTGGGATAAGTTTGTGCATAGATTTAAGTTATATTTGTTTTGTAATTTTTTCCCATTATACAAAAAAACGTTTGCAAAGTATTACAAAATCAAAAAAATATTTATTTCGTAGGATAAAAATTGTCACTCGAAAACGTCACATATTTTATCTAATTATTAAAGTTTTTGATATTATTGCTCATTCACAAAGCAGATTCCCCAGAGAAGAACGAGCAAGAAACTCAAGGGTTGCTCTTTTAAATAAGTTTGGGTTACAATTATATTATATTGTATAATTAGACTGAATATCGCCGAGCGGTCTATGTCCATGCTTGCTTATCATCCAGATAGTCAGAAATTTTATAATAGCCTTTGCTTAATAATGTCTGTTTTATGATGGTTTTGAATTTAAGCGTATGCATTGCCCCTTAAATGACTTAGTTACTTTGTGTAAACGGCTGACATGAACAGCAAGTTTATTTTTATATCTGGTATTAACATTATGTCACTGTGTTTCTTAAACGATTCTAGATTGTTTTCTTACATACATTAAGTTTTCGTAAACATATCGTTGAAAATCAGAACCCCAACTTTAAAAATAGCTAATGCAGTGGCTGCAATGTTATTACGTCTGGTTCCGTCATCATCACCCCCCTCCCCCGCTGTTTTTGTCGCCCCTCAGGGCGGTGGCAGCGCTATTCCGAGTACACTTCGGTTTATGTTCTAATTTCAGTTTATGCGTCGACTAAATTGTTTATGGCTACATTTCGGACTTCCGCCTTTGTACATTCTATTTTTGTTTTGTTATTTCATTGAATAGAAAGAAGTCTTTTCTGTGGGTTATTTCATTATTCGTGACCGTTATTATTTTTTAAGAAAAACGAGATAAAAGTCCAGGGCTTATATATGAAACTGGAGTTACCCGTTTCCGTGACTCAATGTGAACAACATTGGGTTTACGAATCGGAGGTCACGGGTTCGATTGCCATTGTACATAATTTAAGTACTCGATTTGGTTGGTGGTAGGGCATTTTATGTGTCCGCCTGACTAGCTTTTTTTTTATGATTGACTGGATTCGCATTTGACCACAATCTCACCTGATGGAAAGTGACGATGTGGTCGAAGATGAAGCACGCGATCCCAGTAAATGCCTATTCACTCTGCTCTTGAAGATCCCAAGGTTGTAGGATTCTGGAAAGACAGACGCCGGAAGGGACGCTACCACCATCTTATCTAAATCTGCCGCCAAGCAGCAATGTTCATAGCATTGTTATGTTCCGGTTGTCAGAGATAACATAGCCAGTCCCACAAATAAGTTGGGATTTCAGAGTCAGTACGCTTCCATCTGCAGTCTCATCTTCACTTAACATCAGGTGTGAATGAGGTTGAGTGCTAACCTGTTGTAAATAAAAAAGAAGACATTTGAAGGACGTGATAATGCAGCGATAACTGAGAAAAAATCATATTTTGTAGCTGTAGCTGCGTTTAGAATTATACAAAAGCTTCACAAAATAACAATGCCGTTCTGATTCTCCTACGTATGTATAAATAGCTTGATTCTGCTTAATCACTATTGAATAACAAGAACACAAGGGAAAAAAGGAGTCACGCGTCAGCTGCATTCGGGTCATGCGTCCCATCGATCATTGTCAGCTGATGATGCGTGCGGGCCAACGTCGTCGCCACACCCCGCGGCTCATTATCCTTCAATCCTGGATTGTTGTACGTTTACCCTCCTTTGGTATACAGTCTAGTTTTTAGAGGAATTTTGTTCTGATTGAAGAAGGTTTATTCGCTTCAGTGGCGCCCTTTTAAATATTAGGTCCTTACCTATGAAATTGGCGTTTCGTAGGAAGAATTTCATTAAGACTGTTTTCTCCATACAAATATTTTTGTTTTTTTTTTTGGGAACGGCAAATCCAAATTTAGCTAAACTTTGTGTGTATTATCGGATAACATTAAGTTAAGTATAGGCAGCGTTAATTTTTAGAAGTAACCGCTTTATAAAAGTTTTAGCGAATCTAAGAAATGATTATGGGAAGCACGTGAAAAGAGCTCTGTTCAATTTTTTTTTATTATGTGATTTAGCCCGGAAATTAAAAAATATTTCATGTGAAACCTTGAAATAATATTCCATTTTCCAAATAAAAAACAAATTTGGATATAGCTTTGAAAATCGCAGGAATTGGTACATATGATTAACGAAGAAAAAAAACACCAATTTCATAGGTGTGTGTCCCAATATGTGTGTGTCGCTAAATGGGTCAAATAAACGATTCTTATTGTTATATTTCTACAATGATATCGATTCGGATGTACACCAACTAAACTAAAACCAGTTTTAAAGTAGTACTCTCTCTTTCTCTCTGGAACAGTACGATGTGACGGCAACACTCCAAAACTGGTTGTAGTTTAGTTTAGTTTGTGTACATCCGAATCGTCACCATTGTGACTTTTATAACTTGGATGTAGTGTAGCGATAGCGATTTTTATACAATGAACAATTCGTACCTTATAATTTAATTATTGGTTGCTTTCAAAATTGAAAGGATTATTCGCAAATTCTCACAACTCCCAATAAACAAGTACATGCCAAAATCTCTACACCTTTAATAACAGTTTCATCCGCACAGTGATTAAATACATTAATTTATTTGCTGATTGAAAAGCCTCGGAAGCTCCATGATTAATTAAATCCAACCAAATCTAAAGTTGATTAAAACTCAAATTCCCTGCACCGTTCTGTTCTAGCTCAGTTCTCCGCCTGTGTTTGGGGAATGCTTGTAGACAGGTAAATATTAGTTGGTGGATAATAAATCTGTTCTCGAGCTGAGTTTCGGTTTAATATCCTGCTGTGCGACGCCCCACCCCAACACACCACACCCGGTCGGGTGGGGCGTCGGTGACAGCTGTGCGATGCAGAGACCTTATTAGAAACGGCGGCGGTGAAATCAGAAACCTTAAGCATTACTTTTCGCACATTTTACTTGTATACTTGTAGGATGTCTTCATATAATAAGGTTTTAATTAAATTGAGTTTTACCATCGTCGCTCGTATATAGTACAATGTCCTGTCGTACCACGTAAAAATATCGTATAAGCCTGGAAGGGATAGACGTATCGATATACCATACGGGTGCTGATCTCCACCGCAGTCAGGACGAGAATTTCGTCAATTTATTATCATGAATGTGACAACGCAATCGTTCCAGATATGCAAATATTAGACATAAATCATGCCGATGCATTTGTATCTCATAAATAATCATCATCAGCCTTGTACGTTCCTCCTGTTGGAACACAGCCTCCTCTCTCTGGGAGAAGGTATGGTCCCCCACGCGGGTCCAATGCGGATTGATGAATTTGTATCAGATTATTCCCACGGATTTGGTTTAACGTCTGCCTTAAATTGAAAACTACTGGGACTGTTTAGTTTGCACGAAAACACTCGTATGTAAATCCCACTAGTAGCCAGACATTACATAATTTCGCGAATCGAAAGAAATAGCAAATACGACTTCGTCATAAGTGCTTCTCATAAATAAATCTAATTATATATAGATCTTGCAGCTAATTTGTAAACTGTTCTGTCCTGGGCTATGCTTCTACAGCCATCACTCACACCCCACCCTAATTCAGCAGTTCCTCGCAATCTCTGAATAGTTGCTTAAGCTACACATCCGCAAGACCTCCACGAATTCCGCACAACATCCGCGGATTCCGCCCTAATCTCGTGCTAACAACTTAGCTCTTGGCGCATAATTCCGATTCTCAATTCAGATCTAAATTTCAATTGCTTCGATGTTTGTGTATGCATACACCAAGTTTGTGGGATCCCCTTCATTAAACAGTTTGTGAGTATTGTTCTATGATTTGTGAAACTATCTTTCAATTTGCGTAAAGTCAGGATGGGTAGTTCTATTAGAAGCCAATTCAGTGTTAATTGGTCACTAGAGCTTGAATTTTTGAATATTATCAGTGAACTTTAAATCGCTGATGACGAAAATATCACTGAAGATTTGGAAATCACTATTTTACGAAAAGTAGCACTTTTGAAAATCACACCCTCTGTTTAAACAATTTTTTGCAAAAACTTCCTCAATGAGGTTTAAACCATAGTAGGAAATCGTTGGCTTAAACAAATATTACAGCAGTGATCTTTGAAGGTTGAACCGTAAGAGTTATGATGCTGTGACAATCGAACAGACTTGATGAATTATGAGGGTTCTACTTTTCCACTTGACTACGGATCCCTAAAATTGTGGAGCACTCGATGACAATGCCACGTGATATGTTGACAGCCCACATCACAGATATATCAGAAATAGATGTGAGCTCTTTACTGGGGGATCTCGAAGTGTTACCATTGACAGGTTTATTGTTTGCTATTAGAAAACGGATGGTCTGAACTAATGGCTAGATAAAAGATGGAAGGCAGATTAAATGAAATGAGGGAGAGTGAAGTAAATATAATAAATAATACTAATAAATATCTCTGACACTTACACCAATTATCTACTCCCAAACTAGACAAAGTTTACTACATAACGGATAACCGTACATAAATATTTATATAACCATGACTCGGGAATAAATGTCTACAAACACAATCCAAAACCGTTGGCTTCGAAGACAGGGCAGTGACCCACTACAGCAATCGGTCGTTAAACATAAGGTTGGAGAGGAGGGCAATTAGGCTGATAATCGAGCTGACGACATTTTGTTGTACTACTCTGGAGTTGCTGCCACATTAAGCTAATCTGCATCATCTATGGGTGCAACCATAATGCCAATGGTATAGTATGTATGTGTGAGCGAAATATGTGAGTATAGGAATTTAAAAACAGCTAATCTGATAAGATTCTGAATGATTGTTAGGGATGCAAAATACTACACCGCCAAGAGCGTGGCTCTTAAACTTTTGACGATGAATTAATTTTTAATATTAGAGCATCAGAAATTTGTCTTTTTCCAGCCACATCGTAATTATTAACTTACAGTTAAAACCAAATACACGTTTTTCACAGCAACGCATTGATGAGTTCCACTATCCTGCACTCGGCCTTCGACAGTTCACGCTATTTCAACTTTGTTTTTATCTGATTTTAGTACAAAGTGTGTCTAATTAATTGACAAAACTCCGTTATGGATTATTTTTATGTTTCATTGATATTAACGATCTTCGTGAATTATTGATGGTCTCGTTATGAATAGGAATTTTCGTGTTTTGTCAACTCATTAGGAAAATTACCGTTAGTCACTGTATTTCTGTTTTCGGTATTATTTTTCTCAGAAATCGGATAAAGGCTGTTCTGATGTACGAAAATAGATTAGTCCTTGCTAACAGATTTTATCTTTTACTCTAGTCAACCTTTTTCCGTATTCCGTCGTCAGCGACGTCAGATCCTGCGGTTACTAAATCACTCTCAGCTCGTTGGCGTCCTCAATCTGTCCATTTATTAACCAATTCATCAATATCTCCACCTAAACTCTTATCGTCTAGTACTTACAGAACAAAATCCAACATTTGACTTGTATTGTCCAGTGAATTTTCTGTAAGTTCAACAACAATTTATTTGCAGCTTTAACAAGTCTTGTGGCTGTCGGAATGTGGTTGTTTTTCCGTTGTTAAGCTGTGGTTTTTTCTGTTGGCTTCATTAGGGACATCGATCAGAGTGCGGCTATTGATGGGCCGTTGATTAAGTTGGTGTAGTGTCATTTTTTGGGCCGCATAGAGATTGATTGTCATCTTGTTAGTAGGATTGGGTCAGGGATAATTGACTTAGGCTAATTTGATTTGTATTCGACAGGGGCTGGCTGGAGTTTTGTTTTTCTTTTTTGCGGCTTTCCTGCTGCCAACATGAACGCAGTCTTTTGTTTTTCGTTGTTTGCTTGTAAAGATTATCATATCATGGTTGTCCAATCTGCTGTTCTATCTATTATAGGCTCAGGTGTCCAGTCTTGTGTGACTAGTAAATAATAAATGTGCAGTATTTGTGAGTAATTTTCATGAATTTTAAATTGCCTTAGATAACATTTGTATTTTAACCTCCGACGAAAAATAGATGGATAAGTTTGAAGCCCGCGTCTCTTTGTGTCTGTCAGTGTAACGTCAAAACTGTTGAAAAATTTTGGGAAATGTATATAAATTTCGCAAATTGTTTGCGAAGTGATTTTTGGCCACATTTAATGGGAATTAGTTCGAGAATATCTATCACAGATTTAGGTTCTAACACAGTTGCTTTATTTACATAGATGACATGTGTCGGGACTCTTGTACAACGCAACCTCTACGATGCCACAGACAATGCCGGATGCATAGACGCACTTTTCCTACTCAAAAAATTTATATTTTTAAGAAGAAGTCACTCGGGTGTTTTCAAAATTTCTAATATGTTGCCTATAACAACTGCGTTCATTTCCGTAGTACTTATTCTCCATAATACATATTTTGTAAGGAAAGTCTACCGATAGAAACGTTTACCATGATGCGGCAATCGATCACAAAAGTCAGACCCCATTCATTCCACGTAGTTTGTCCCAATTCCGTCTGAAGCTTACACGGCTTACACTCCAGTTCGATGAACGTTTTTTTTTTGCAATTTATTGGTATTTACTGAACTCCCAGGTGGATTTGGCGCTCGTCCAGGGATAGTTGACGTCATAATAATGTGAAACTATGCCTGCACCCGAACTATCTCTCCGCAGTGAGCCTGACGTTGTACTCCATCTCTACGTATTACGTTGGTGACAGAGCCGTTGTCAGGTGCTCAAATGTTGAGGCGCTTAATGCTAAAGCTGTAGATTATGTCGCATCGGAGGGCTAGATGTAGTGCTTCGTCTGATAACAACTTGACTTCAATTACACCTGCTGTTAAGTGAAGATGAGATCGAAGGTCAAGTTCCGGAACAGAACAATGCTATCAACTTTGCTGCTTGGAGGCAGACATAGACAAAATGATGGTGGTATCGAGGCAGGCGGACATTTTAAAATTGACCTACTACCATCCTAGCCAATCAAAGAGCTTTTATATTTTACCATGAAATACAGAGCTTACGAAATATCAAGATATTTGAAGGCGGTTCCATCATAAATTAAAGATCTAGGTGTTGTATGCCGAGTTCAAAACATCTTTGTACAATGTATACAAATGTACGTTTACAATCCGGTCAAAGTCAAAGTCAAAGTCAAAAAATATTTATTTCGTAGGATAAAGGTTATCACTTGAAAACGTCACATTTTTTATCTTAATATTAAAATTATTGACATTATTGCTCATTCGCAAAGCAGATTCTCCAGAGAAGAACGAGCAAGAAACTCAAGGGTTGCTCTTTTAAATAAGTTTGGGTTACAATTATATTACATTGTATAATTAGGCTGAATATCGCCGAGCGGTCTATGTCCATGCTTGCTTATCATCCAGATAGTCAGAAATTTTATAATAGCCTTTGGTAAATAATGTCTGTTTTATGATGGTTTTGAATTTATTTAAAGGTAAATTTTGAATGTCCACTGGAACCTTATTATAAAAGCGTATACATTGCCCCTTAAATGACTTAGTGACTTTGTGTAAACGGCTGGCATGAACAGCAAGTTTATTTTTATATCTGGTATTTACATTATGTATATCACTATTTTTCTTAAACGATTCTATATTTTTTCTTACATACATTAAGTTTTCGTAAATATATTACGATGCTAATGTTAATATATTAATTTCTTTAAATTTATTCCTAAGAGACACTCTGGGGCCCAGTTTGTAAATCGCGCGAACCGCTCGTTTCTGCAGAACAAGATACAATTTATGTCCGCGGCATTTCCCCACAACAGAATGCCGTAGGTCAGTATACTATGGGAATAACTGAAATATGTATTACGGTAAAAATATGTATTTTGATATCATTTCTGAATAATGTAATCTTTGGAATCAGACGCAAATGTTGTTTACTGAGTCCTCCCCTGTCATCCGAATGTGAGCAATGAGTTCCCGCAGATACGAGTCCATCAATCAGCTATTAAACTGATGCAGAGCTAAGCGGAACGATTTCCGCTCCCTTCCGCAATTCCGTGGCGCATATCCGCACAACTTAGTTTTACCATAATGACTTTAGGCTACCTATATCTAGGTGTGAGGAATTGGTATAGTAATGATACGATAATCTATAATGAGGTAACGTTATTACTTAATACAGGTTAGTCGTAAACCTTGTCAAGTCTAGGGGACTGGTGTGTGTCCCTTCGATATCTGTCTACAGATGCGGTAATAGTGCATATGGCGCTGTTTTCTTATTGTACATTTGTGTGAGTGCCGATTAAGACGTTACGTGAGAGCGGCGACACTAGAACGCAACAAAACAATGACAGCAGCCTCGTTTTTAACCGACTTCCAAAGAAGAAAGTTGTCAATTTAACCGTGTTTTATTCTTAACCAATTTGTTTGTTAAAAGGTGTACCGTCAGATTTGTCCCATATAAATTTGGTGAAGTCCTGATGATACACTCAGAAGATGAAGAACGAAACCTAACTGAAGTCGGTTGTTATGTCAATATTTGACTTGCAGTTGAGATAACCACAGTAAAGTAATGTCTGGTGCTTTCAGTCCTTGGATGGGTAACCACTAGTGGCATTTTAATACAAGTGTTTCCGTATATACGAGTCTTCCAAAGGGAAGACTCGTTAAAGAGTCTTGCAGAGAAAATTGAAGGCACTCGTTAAGCCAATTCGGTGGCGTAGAGCGGCTTAAAATACTGACTGTCAGGTATCCACTTCTCAGACACAAATCTCCCAATCCGCACTGGGTTCGCTTGGTGGATTATGGCCTATACTCTCTCTTCCCTCTGACGGCCTGTTTCGTGTAGTGGCTAGAAACTCTGACCACTGTACCAAGAGGTCGCGGGTTCGAATGCCTTTAGGAGCATATGTTTGTATGATGAATACGGACATGTGTACCCGAGTTATGGATGTTTTCATTTATAATAAGTATTTATTTACAAAAAAAACTATTTATGTAGTATATCCACACCACAAGCCTATAGTTGCATAATGTGGAACTAGATGGCATAGTGTGTATGTCTAAGGATATTAATTCCTTCTGGGGACGTGTAAACCTATTGATGAAGTAACGTTTGATACAATCAGTCCTTACAGGAGTGATTACTATACTCATACAAGTGTTTCTGTGTTTTGTAATCTGCGATGAACAGTTGATCACGGTTGTTTCAATTGAAGGCGGTGTTGAGACAAGTTGGGGGAGAGATGTGGGCATATTGTTTTGTCGAATAAATACTTATATAAAAAGAGTAACTACTGATTTTTGTTGCTTGTTTTTATCTGTTTTGTAAATGAACGGTAATTATACTATAAGGTCTAATAAAATTAACCCGACAAACGTTGCAGAATGTATATATAGGATATATTTATTTCGAAAAAAATAAAACATTAAAGTTAACAGATTTTATTCAAAAAATTAAATTTAACAATGTCAATTTTGTGAGTTGGACCTTAATGGCCGCGCGCTCTAAGTACTTTAACACACACTCTAACACACAAACACGTGCCGCGGTATCTTTGAAGACGCCGAAAGGAGACCACACGACTTGCTGTGATTGGTTGCGCCCTGTGCACCCTCTTTGGCGTCTTCCATATGAACGTTGCCTTTTTTTTGTCATAGTGCACTTACATTTAATTTTTTTACTCGTAAACAAAATTTTTAAGGCAAGTGTTTTTAATGAATATATTATTTAGCACGTACAATTGCCAAAGTTTGTCGGGTTAATTTTGTTAGACACTGTATATCATGACTTTTTCGGATGTTATTTTCCAACTAAAAACAAAATAGATTTTGTAAACACTGACTGTGGTTGTACCTTTCATCAAGCCATTGAAGTCTTTTCTTTAATTTTTAAAGGGTTTGCTGCGCCAATACTGAAAAACAGCTGTATCATACATACCCAACCAAATGTATAGAACTTTTGGATTTATAATATTCCTGTTACTTTCTTTCAAGTGTTTAGACTTCACATTCGTTTAGGTTACGATTATTCAAATACATTTCAAAACATTTGTTTACTACCGTTTTTGCAAAAAATGGGACATCCCTTTCATGGGACAAAAATATTAACCCAATATATACCGAGTCTTAATTAATGCAGTTGTATTCCAGCTTCGAATTGAGGGCACTTAACTCAGTTTCTTTGTTGTTTAAAACTCGATTCTTGTTCTAGTGTCATTTAGCTGAGTGCTGGCTTTTGGACGAGCACAATGCTCTTGATTCTGCGTCTTTTCGTTGCAGAATTTGCGATTTTTTCACATCAGCAAGAGTGAATGAGGCAATTAACATTCGAAACAAAAGGAGGAATGTTATAAGATGAGGCAATGAAAACTACAGCCTTTTTGTCAAGATTTACCTACCGAAAGATATGTGATGTGTTATATATCTTGCTGAGGACTTTAGAGCTGTTCCATGTTGCTGGATTTTATCCTACGATAGGACTGTCTTCTCCAAAATCTTTCTAGATATTTATTATTTAATTTCATTTGAAATAAGAAATAGCTGTGTAATAATGATATTAGCATTACTAAGTTTGAAACATAAGCAGTACAGTAGTTCAATTCAGTAATTATCATCATGTTCTTACCTTGATCCCATAATTATTTGGGGTCGGCGCAATAGGTACGTCTTTTTCTTCCAATCTCCTCTATCAGCCATTACCTCATCATTCACACCCTTTTCGTTCATATCACCTTTCACACAATCCGACACAGCCACAGGCAATTAGATGGCAAACACAATGTTTACTTTTTGTATGTGTCTCAAATGTGTAATACTTGTACCTGATTGTATCATGAATCAATTGAATTTTTCTTTCTTTCTTTCTTTGTGTTAAGCGACTCCATTAAGGTTACAAATTATAAAATCATTCACGCCCTTTTCGTTCATATCATCCCTCACACAATCAATTCATCCTTTCCGAGCTCTGCCTCTGCCATACCAACAATCAACATCCATATTCATCACTCTCTTAGTAATACGCGTTTCATCCCTCCTCTCTTTCCTGACCTGGGTCACTTATAAACTCCCTCTTGCATATTAATTTCCTATTTCATCCATCCATGTCACTCCACTCATCCATCTCAACATTCTCATCTCTGCTTAGCCTTTAATGCTATAGTTGCAATATCACCAAAGCGGTGGTGAAACCTAATGCTATGTCATCTCTCAGAATGTTAAATGGGATTAGAAGATACATTAGGGAACACATATGGAGTTCCAAGTTCTAAACAGCTTGGGACACCGCAAGCTTTACCAGAAACATTCCAGTATTATTTTGACACTAACATGGGCTCTTACATAGAAGTCGGTATTATGGTAGATGACACCAGTCATTATATTAAGAACAGACATGACCTAACTGATCTTGCTTTTGTTTGTCCCCAGGCGCGTGCGATGTGGCGGGCGGGGCGGGATCAGTGAACTCTCTAGCGGCGGGGGGTGGGGGCACACGGCTAGTGCCATCATTCGACGCGGCCACCCCGCGTAACGTCACAGCGCTGGTTGGGAAGTCGGCGTACCTGAGCTGCCGCGTGCGGAACCTCGGGAATAGAACGGTAAGTTGTTGCTTATAAGATGAGAAGGTTAACGTAATAGTCTTCGGATTTAAGAGGTTTCCTCCTCCCAGTGGATAAATTAAGATAAAAAAACAGGATAAATCAAAGCATTCGTTCAGACCTGCACTCGAGAAGCCTTAAATATAGCCTTATAAATAATACCTAAATAACTTTGATGGGGGTTATTTTACAGAATTCACGATTATAAAATGTTGCCATTTATATCGATAATTGAAATTCTCGAAAATAACAGTAATTAAAACTAATCAGGTATTCTTATTCTTAAGGCTGCTTCTTTTTCGGGGTTTTCAACTAAAGGCAGTCGGTGGTCCACTAGCTGGTCCAGAGTGTTTGTGGCTAAGTGTGAGGGTAGTGGTGATAGGGTTTTCAAGCAGATCATCAAGTAGGCCAACGACTTGGCTTATCATTATCATGTGTCTGATACTAATCTATCAGTCTGCACTAGATGCGCGTGGCGGTTTATGGCCCATAGATAGTATGGGTCTTCTTTCACAAGGAGAGCAATAATTTCTTTTAACATTTATGTGCGGATAACCAGGAAAGCACACAAATTGATTCCAAATTGTTTATTGGATGGTTTCAATATTTCTATTTTGTTTACATTTAAATTGAAATGTTGAAAATGTTTGTTCGCATAATAATAATATTGCACCAAACCAAATAAAATTCCTCTCAAAAAATATTATTTTAAATGCAAAATAGGTCGCTGGCGTGTCGTGGATCTGATGACTTAACTAGCGACTTCGTGATCTATACATCACTCTTCTCACTACTCAGGGTGGTTTTATCGTCATCGTCTAGCAGACGCGCCGCTGGGCAGCGTGCTGTTAACAGCGCGCGCTTGAACAGCGATGCACTATAAAACGAGATTAGTACCACGCGTTCCGCTGCCGTGAGATAGTCGCGTACAAAATGAACGCGGTTAGAGTATTGGCTGTTTTTTCGCGTCCTTATTCTTGTTTAAATCATCGGCCGAGTCCCATAAACATCTTCTAAATCGCACTTCCTCAATAACTCGTCCTGTATCGATGTAATTCATTTTGTACACCACAGTCCTACCTAACGGCGCGTCTCAACGGCGTCACACTAAAACGCATAATGGATTTAGAAGCGCCCGAACGGCGCGCGCTTCGGCAGCGCCGGTGAACAAGGCGCGTTTTCCGAACAGCGCTGCTCAAGCGCGCGACTTTGGAACGCAACTACTACCCCAGTACACATCCGAACGCGCGCGCTCCAACAGCGCTGCCGAAACGCGTAACGATAAAACCAGCCTCAGGGTTGGCTATTTCTCGAACGCTGCCCATCCGAGTCTATTCCTATGGCTGCCTGTACCTAAATGCTAAATTACCGTACTTTAACTACAATAGACGTCATACTATAGCCGATCCTAGAAAAGAGCGTGCCGTCGCGGTTGGCCTCACGCAGCGGAAACGCAGCGGGTCGCCGCCGTCTAATTGCGCGTGATAATTGCGTGCCATTGTCGACTTTCCGCTTGGGTCGCGTGCCATCGTTCCATATTTGTAATGCTGGAATCTTTAGCTTGCGATCTACGTTAGCAGTTTGGCAGAATCTATCTTTAAGAGACCCTCATATTTTACCTATAGCCTTTAAGATATCCATAAAGTATGCTAATGTATTTGTACCTTATTTAATATACTGCACTCAACAGTGCCCCAAAGACTCCAGAGTCGTAATAACTTTTTAAAGTGCGTTGCTCCCGTACAAGGTGTGGCTTCGGATGCTCGCTGCAGCCTGTGGCGGCAAAGATACTCTCTTGCGTCGTTCCTCCCGCTCCAGGAGTCTCTTCCTCCTGGACACGATTTGCCATGGCCAACATGGAAATCCTTCAATCGGCTTCCAATTCAGGTTGGCCGCAGCTAAGATAATCTGTGCAGGTGGGGCTTCTCCGATGGCGGGAGTGATCGATGCGAGTGCGGAGTCTCCCAACAGACAACGGATCACTTCTTGTCTTGCCCCGCGTGTCCTGACAGCTGCACCTTTGACGACATCCTTAACGCCACAGACAATGCTGTTAGAGTGGCTAAGTTTTGGCCCAATAAAATTTGAAACTTGCCTCGACACGAAAAGAAGAAGAAGAATATACTTCACTTGCAAATATGTATACACGTACATTATCCTTATTTGCACATAGTAAAATTTGTGAAAACGTGGTCTCTCACTATGGGCCTGATAAGAAAGCTCAAAGTCACGCAACGAGCTATGGAGAGGGCGATGTTCGGCGGTATCAGGCGATCGGAATCAGGAATGAAAAAATCCATAGGCGACCGAAAGTCACTGAAATAGCCATGAACAAGTTGAAGTGGCACATAGCTCGAAGAACCGATGGCCGGTGGGGCATTAAAATTGTCAAGTGGAGACCATGCACCGGCAAACGCAGCGTAGAACGTCCACTTATAAGGTAGACAGATGACCTAAGAAGGGTCGCGGGAAATCACTGGATTGATACCAGTGTCTCCTCGTAATTTGAAAATCAGTATTTTGCTCCATGTGCAATTTTGTACACCGACCATGGCCTTTCTGTACGACTGTAGCACATACATGCTCTAGTGTCTCCTGATGTTATTTGAATGTTGTAAATTATTTTCGTTCAATCGTGTGTGACAAATTCAATTAATATTATTTAATTTACTTTGACATAGATACATTCCGCTGGAAATGCAGTTATGAGAAGTGATGTTGACGAAACATCGTTTCGCTCTAAGCGCTAAAACTATGTCGCGATAATTGATTGAAACTAGTTGACTTCGACAGAAGGAGGCACGGTTCTTACGAATGTTTATTTGTTCAGAAAACTTCATCATAAAAATCAGTGGTCTTGCGAAGTTTGACGAGAAAAATATTCGATGTAATTTTTAGGGTTCATTTCTGAAACTATAATAAATAGAAAGTAATAGTCGTAACATTTTTAAATGTTTTTATATGACCTAACCATAACCAATACGAGCGCTGTTATCGGTAAAATATCTAGGAATCGACATGTCTTCAAATTTTCGATTATTTTATGCCGAGGTTAAATATAACGCACAGCGAAAATCGTAACGAAATCCACCAGCTATATTATCATACAGAGCAACATCGCTCCTATAAAGAGAACCAGAAATCAGACCGATCGGAGGTCCCGGACGAAAATGGCAGAGGTTTGAGTGGGACCGTCCACAAACTTCGAAAACGCGTTTTGATTCGTTCGGTTCCACAGATGTTTTTGGTCGTATGTCTGACCGCTTTAACGTTATGAATGATTCACACTAACATCCTCAAACACTCGAAGGCTGGTTATTAATAATTACTAGTAGCTTTATATCGATGTATTGATCGGCCACAAGCAGGCCGTCTCACTTAGCTTCCCAGCTGCTACAACTGAATAATTAATAATGCTAACAAACACAATTAATAAACATAATAAGTCGATAGAGTTTAAATCATCTAATTATAGTGATAAACAGTATGAGTTCCGAGCCCCACCCTGAGTCACATTTAGTTATTGGGTCCTACAACTTGCGTGTAAAATTTTGGCTCATCATATCTGCCAACCAAACTGCCTGAGTTACTAGGTAACCTGATGACTTGTGCTACCGCCACCGTAAGCAGGGGACTGCGCTTCCTTCAAACTCCTTCCCTATTTGGCCCTAGTGCCATTTTGGAATGTAAGACTTAACTGCGACAAACACTATTGCGAAAGACTGAACTGCGAAAGATGGAACTGCGACAGTGCCGAACTGCGACAGGACTGTTATATCAATGGTTCATTAGAACGGAGCGATTCGGTTCTGGCACTTCGCCGGCCGCTGCCGTTGTTTCTCATGTTTCCAACCTAACCTAATTAACAAACAAAGTTAACCTGACCTAACTGTGATATACGTACCATTCTAGTAGTTCTATTCGCAGTTAAGTCTTTCGCAATTCAGATCTGTCGCAGTTCGGCACTGTCGCAGTTCCATCTCTCGCAGTTCAGTCTTTCGCAATAGTGTTTGTCGCAGTTAAGTCTTACATCGGCCATTTTGCATTGCATTGGCTATACTCGTCCTCCTAATTCTTTCTTTAATTAGTGTGGGCTGAAGGTAGGCCTACCTTCAGTAGTTGCCATGCGCCACTGTTGATTCGATCTTATAGGAGTTACACTGGGAGCAGTGTGGAAGCGGGAATGATGAATATATTAAAATTTACAAGAATTTTCAACTTTAGAACAATCAAATTTTTTTTATGCACGATGCATTGGTACTTTACCTCAATCGCACCTGATGTTAAGTGAAGATGAGGTCGAAGGTGGAAGCGTACTGACCCGGAAACCTCAACACATTTGGGGGACTGGCTATCTTATCTCTAACAACCGGAACACAACAATGCTATTAACATTGCTGGTGGTAGCTAGCCAGGCGGACATTTAAAATGCCCTACCACCAACCAAACCGAGTACTTAAACATGTACCCCGCTGGGGATCGAACCCGTGACCTCCGAATCGTAAACCTAATGTTGTTTACATTGAGCCACGGAGGCCGTTAAATTATATAAAAAAAACACTCATGGCGCTGCACTGCCTATTAGTATTCAATTCACGAAATGAAACAACAGCTGGCTTGATCACATCTTAGATAGGTGACCAATTCTTTCATTTTCATACGAGTGATTCCGTTCATCGGAGGGCACGTTAACCTATCAGGTCTTTCAATTGAAATCCACCAATACGTATTAGGGGATCTACTCTCTAACGAAAATAGCTTAATTATAAACCAATCATCATTATTTTACGTTTATTGTATTGGACATCACAAGATAGATAGATAGATAGATAATTTGTTTATTTGCCTCTAAGCACATTGCACAATTATAACAATTGGTAATACAGAACAGAACAGTATAGTAGTATTACAGGAATAAAAATTCTAAAATATCAGTTATTATGTGCTGTAGGGACAAAATGGTTCCAACTCAGCATGGTGCTCCGCCCGCGGACGGATGGAGCGCTGGTATTCTGTTGGGACCAGTTTGGAACTAGTGAGCGGTATGAGAACGCAAATGGATATAAAATACACATGATTATATTGATATTATACAAGTTATTATAAACAATAAATCATATTTAAGTATATATTATTATATGTTTATACTACAATAAATATCTAAGTAGATGTAAATAAATATATCGTAAACATTGTAAAACAGGTGCATAGATTGATAAATAATGGATATTCTAAAATGTAATGCATTAGATAGTACGGGACGCAAGGAACGTCTGAAGTTACGCAAAAAAAAAGATTCTTAGCAAATTCCGAAGTCACGGCCCATAACCTCTCTTAGTGAGTGGATTTACTCCAGTAATAATATGAGTTTTTTTTTAGTTTTTTTTTTCAAAAGAATCCACCGTTTTGTTATTGTTACTTTGCGGTTTAAAAGTAATACTGTTCTCAAACACGATGCGAGATCCCTATCGTTTTTGGCAACATCAATACGGTACATTAAAAATGAATCTTTCAAACTGCGTCTTACTTTTAAAAGATCCCCAAGTTCCAAAACCCCGGCTGTTTGCATTGGGGCGATAGAACAATACTCAAGGCCATCGTCACTCGGAGGGAAATAAAGCAAAGTACTAAAGAGGAGGTATTAAGCCTCCTCAGGACGACCTCTGTAAACATCTCAAGCGGTTATATTTTATAATTTTATGTATTTGTTTATGTTAATGACAGCCTTTTGAATATTCATGGTGTGCGCCCTCTTTGGACGATATACACTCGACGGGTAGCGGGGGGTGTTCTTGTTTACATCGTTTGAAACAAAATAGAGGTATTTGTTTTGGGGAGAGAAAATAAGTATCGTTTATTGTCTATTACAGCAGGAAATTAATTTCAAATTAAGGTTCGTGGAATTTTTATTTAATAGAAAGTTACGAATTCGAATATTGTTTCACTTCTCTATTCAGTGTTGTTCGATCCAGGACACCTTTCTACCTTAAGAAATGGTTCCAATTACTTTCCGCTTCTCATAATCGAAAATTTTTTGGTCGAATTCGACGATGATTCCTTGGGGAAAATTGTTCGTAATCAAGTGTCGAGTCACCAGTAAATGGGAATTGCACGATTTGAAAGTCACCCTGTATTTATGTATTATCTTCGTAATGTGTGGATCGGAGTGTTGGGCCATGAAGAAGATGGATGAAAGAAAATTGCATGCAGCATAGATGAGAATGTTGAGTTGAATGTCATCCAGAGTGGAGCGACGAGAATGGATAAAATAAGGAATGAGCTTTTTTTTTTTATGGTTAACTGGATACGCATTTGACCACAATCTCACCTGATGGGAAGTGATGATGTGGCCGAAGATGAAGCATGCGATCTCCGTAGATGCCTATTCACCCTGCTCTCGAAGATCCCAAGGTTGTAGGATTCAGGAAAGACTGACGCCGGAAGGGAGTTCCATGCCTTGGCTGTTCGTATTATGAATGAAGAATCGAACCGCTTAGTGCGAATATTCGGTATGTTAACTACATACGGGTGGAATCCCTCCCCGCGCCTAGTAGTCCGAAGATGGAATGGCGATGGTGGAATAAGATTGTGTAATTCCAACGCACACTCACCGAAATGTATCCTGTAAAAGACCTGAGTATGTACGAGTAAGAGGCTGTGACAGAAAAGTTGAAATAGTTTGGCTTGGTATGGTCAATGTTAAGAGAAGGGATGAAACGCATAGTACTAAGAGAGTGATTCATATGGATGTCGATGGTTGGAAAGGAAGAGGAAGACTACGGAAAAGATGAATGGATTGTGTGAGGCGTGATATGAACGAAAAGGGCGTGAATGATTTTATAATTAACCTTAATGGAGTAGCTTAACACAAAGAAAGAAAGAATGAAAAATTCAATTGATTCATGATACAATCAGGTACAAGTATTACACAGTCGAGACACATACAAAAAGTAAACATTGTGTTTGCCATCTAATTGTCGGTGTCGCAAGGTGGAGTCAAAAAGGTCTCCAACTCAGCATGGGTGGTAGTCGTTCACTACAACGCTAGTTTTCAGTGTGCAGCGTCCAAATGACGCACGGATACTGGTCAACAAATACACATACCAAGGGCATCAAGATGTTGAAGCATAAAGCTATGTAGTATGAGCTTCTAAATAAGTATTAGGTCCTTACCTATGAAATTGGCGTTTTGTATGAAGAATTTCATTAAGACAGTTTTCTCCATACAAACATTTTTGATTTTTTTTGGGAACGGAAAATTCAAATTTAGCTAAACTTTGTGTGTATTATCGGATAACATTAAGATAAGTATAGACAGCGTTGATTTTTAAAAGTAACCGCTTTATAAAAGTTTCAGCGAATCTAAGAAATGATTATTGGAAGCACATGAAAAGAGCTCTGTTCAAATTTTTTTTTATTGTGTGATTTAGCCCAGAAATTAAAAATATTTCATGTAAAACCTTGAAATAATATTCCATTTTCCAAATAAAAAACAAATTTGGATATAGCTTTGAAAATCGCAGGATTTGGTACATATGATTAACGAAGATAAATAACTCCAATTTTATGGGTAAAGACCCAATATTTGTACTATTCTTCTGTTTTATTATTTCTTTTTTTTTTGCTTTAATTTAAACTCATAGCACGAATTAACTTATTCGATAGATCAAGGAATCCTTTCTTCAAGACTAAACAAGCCAAGCGTGTTCAAGAAATCGAATCCAACACACGTTTTCTTCGTATTGATACGTACCTATAATTAATTTACTATACGACCTAAGCAAGTAAGTATACCTACTAATTAAAATAAATTGAAACTGCTTGAATTTACATGCTTACGTTTAGGGGTGAACAAACTCCTTAAGTCGCGTAATCAATTTTAATGTTAATCTATTTCCCCTTTTACTCAACCCTAGTTTAGTGATGTCTTGGTTATCGATACGGAAGCAACTATCGATTTATCACGTGACGAGAGTGATGTCTTTTTTTGATGATTAAATCGGTTAACAATTTACGAAAATATGGGTGAACATACATAAAAAAATACAGACAGGCGAATATAGGACCCTCTAATTTTTGAAGCGGTTAATGCTATTTACTTCTACCGTCACACACACAGTCACCTACTACGTTGCAGCAGCTTATATGCTGAGTAGAGTCCAATATGGCTTTGCAGTTTTTACTCGACTGCCCAAGGAAGGAGGGTAATATCTTTCGAGTTTTTTTTTTGCACAACGGATTGTTACAAGACCTCAATCACACCTGATGTTAAGTGAAGATGAGGTCGAAGGTGGTAGCGTACTGATCCGGAAACCCCAACACATTTGGAGGACTGGCTATCTTATCTCTGACAACCGGAACACAACAATGCTATTTACATTGCTGCTTGGCGGCAGATTTAGATAAGATGGTGGTAGCTAGCCAGGCGGACATTTAAAATGCCCTACCACCAACCAAACCGAGTACTTAAACATATACCCCGCTGGGGATCGAACCCGCGACCTCCGAATCGTAAACCCAATGCTGTTTACATTGAGCCACGGAGGCGGTTATGTATGTATGTATGTGTATGTATGTAAATGTATGTTACCTCCTGTAGTTTAAACGGCTTGCTTGTCTAAAAGTGCATGATGTCTTTGGATTAATCTTGATGCCAGGAGTGTTGTAGAAAACACTTTATGGTAAAAAGTTCAACATGGCGCCCGTGAAATGCGAAATGTGCTGTCGGGTTTTAAACTTAAATTGTTATTATATAAATAAATAATAAATAAATATCCTTAGACATACACACAGCGCCATCTAGTTCCACAGTAAGCAACTATAGGCTTGTGTTGTGGATACCAGATGGTTGATATACTACATAAATACCTTTTTTTTTGAAAAATAAATACTTACTATAAACGAATCCTTGACATCCATCCATGACATAAATAATGAAAACATAAATGACTACCCCTTCTGTGTCTAAAGTCAAATAAATAATTAGTTTTCTTCTTTTTCTCTTTAGCAAAGATTTTGTATACGTTGCAGTGTTTATCAGATCACAATTAGTTGCGAATTTTGTGGATCATTGTATTTAAAAACTTAAAAATATTACTTAGTATACATCTGCTACACCTTTCTGTCATTGTATCGATATATCAGATATTTTGAACAGCACTAGCAAGGCGCCTCGGGGCAGGGTGGGGCGTGAGGCGACAATATTTAATTATCCGTTACCCGGTCGTAAAGTCGGGTGATTCGCGCCGGACTGTCGGCCTCTTGATCTATGACTGTGAATTAACCAATTTATCTCCTCTAAACATTGATACTGGAACTTACAATTCAAATTCTAAAATAATGACCTTCGTAGCGACTTCGGTTGCTAACCTACAATTTACAATGGTCCGATCTTTTGTGTTCGGCCGAATCGAATGTCTAGAATATTTGGTAGGTCAAAGTTGATATTCGATATAAAGAAAAATAAATATTGGGTCTTTACCTATGAAATTGGAGTTTTTTTTCTTCGTTAATCACATGTACCAATTCCTGCGTTTTTCAAAGTTATATCCAAATTTGTTTTTTATTTGGAAAATGGAATATTATTTGAAGGTTTCACATGAAATATTTCTTAATTTGTGGTCTAAATCATATAATAAAAAAAATTGAACAGGTCTCTTTTCATGTGCTTCCCATAATCATATCTTTTATAAAGCGGTTACTTTTAAAAATTAACGCTGCCTATACTTAACTTAATGTTATCCGATAATACACACAGAGTTTAGCTAAATTTGGATTTGTCGTTCCCAAAAAAAAAACAAAAATGGTTGTATGGAGAAAACAGTCTTAATGAAATTCTTCATACAAAACGCCAATTTCATAGGTAAGGACCTAATAGTTTATTCGCACACACTAAACGTACAAAACAAACTTAACATTATAAAACATTAAAAAGAACAAACTACAAAACATAAAGATAAACACAACAATTTTGTGTGCCACTGTGGCAGAGAGGAGTGGGACTCAGCATTATGCTCAGCTCCAAGAACTGGGCGCTGTTCATCCGTCCCACCCTGGGAGAAGAAACCCATGTGTAAAGTGAGTGTGTATTATATGTGTTTGTTAATCGATAATACACATAAAGTTTAGCTAAATTTGGGTTTGCCGTTCCCAAAAAAAAAACAAAAATGTTTGTATGGAGAAAACAGTATAGTGTGTGGAAAGTGACAAAAAGATATGTAAATGTATAATTACGTATGTATGTATTTACATCATTGGGTTTACGATTCGGAGGTCGCGGGTTCGATACCCAGCGGGGTACATGTTTTAAGTACTCGGTTTGGTTGGTGGTAGGGCATTTTAAATGTCCGCCTGGCTAGCTACCACCGTCTTATCTAAATCTGCCGCCAAGCAGCAATGTTAATAGCATTGTTGTGTTCAGTGTTGTCAGAGTTGTTCTCCAGATATGATGGGGTTTCCGGATCAGTACGCTTCCACAGTCGCCCTCATCTTCACTTAACATCAGGTGTGATTGAGGTCAAATACCAACCCGTTGTGCATAAAAAAAGGTCCTTTTCGGTAAATTATTATTATTATTATATATTTATTGCTCACCAAAATCTATCCAAAATAAACATCTTATATCATCATCATCTTGCCCTTATACCAATTTATTCGGCGCAGTACCTACGTCTTTTTCTGCCAATCTCCTGTATTAGCCGTTACCTCATCATATACACAGACTACAGGATACACATAAACTTTTCCCCGAATTTAAGAGCGTTTATCCCACATGGCGTTCTATACAACCTTGAATTCCAAATTTTTCGAAATGAATACATCGAATCTAATTTACCCTCTTATTATTATTAACTAAATTATTTATTATTATTTAGTTTGACTCACTATTTACTTTTACCTATGGATTGTATCATGATTATTATTTAATAGTGACTTTCCACCTAATTATTTTTAAAAGAATTGTAATGAAAAATGAAAATAATAATGCGGTTGATTATGTATTATTAGTAAAAAATTAAAAAAAGAAATAAAAAAAGAAATAGAAGATCCCTAGAACGACTACGATATCATCGAAATACATAAAAAAACTCTGTTAAAGCAAAATATCTTCGAAAGTGCCTAACCGATTGTCAACAAAGTCGCACTCAAATCGCACTACGCATTAGAGCGTTATCACACTAGCGAGTTGCGAGCGAGTGGGAAGCGGGACGAGTGCGCAGCCAGCACGCCTCGAGTTCGCACGGGTGCGTGGCGAACATACCGCGGGTGCGCAGCGAGCTCACGGCGAACAGCGCTGTTGACGCCAGTCGATAACTTGATAATGGGTCCTCCCATATTCGTCGTTTTATCTGCTTTTATCTTCGTTTCCGTCTTCGGATTAACAAGGCTAACAGCAGTGTTTCCTCGTCGTAATCCATTCTGGCACTGAATGTACAAAACGAGAATCGCACGCCGCGAACTCGCTGCCCACCCGCGGCGAGCTCGCTGCGCATACGTCGCGAACTCGCGGCGTACTCGCTGCGCACTCGCCCCACTTACCACTCGCTCGCAACTCGCTAGTGTGATAAAGCCCTTACTAATCTACGTCTGCACAAATACTAGACACTCACACACAAAATCGCCGTCAAACACGCTCCCACCAGTTATTCGTCGGGTATTAAAATACGTCATACCCGCACTCTATAAAATTTGGTATTAATGAAATTAAATCACGGTTGATCTCATCATATTGTATATGTATTTAACTGAATAATTCATTCAGTATTTTCAATCCGTGATAACTCCCCGGTTGGCTAAACCCTTCAGTTAAAATTTATTCCCTTTGCCGAGTTCAATGGAGTGTATTAACAAGCATCCTGTTTGAATGTATTTCGAATATTTGCAAACTAAATGAAACATTTGTTAACGTTCAAATATATTGTGGAGAAGTCTTTGGCTACTGCAAACAGGTTCTCTTACTCTCGATCAAAATGCCTCAAAGCAAAGTCAAAGATTTATTTTGTAGGTACACAGGGTACATTTAAAATCGATTTTACATTTAAGCTACTGCTTGTTCAAAATGCAATTTTCCTCTGTGAAGAACAAGCAAGAAACTCTAGGGGTTGCTCTTTTAAAAACAGATTTTTATATTTCCTTATTAATTGTGAAATAGCCTGGCATGCGAACGAGCTGGTTATGTCCAGGGATGATTATCATCAAACAGTCTAATATTTTATAATATGTTTCTTAATAAGTTTCTGTTTTATAATATCTTTAAATTTATTGCAAGAAAGATTTTGTATATCAACAGGAACCTTATTGAAAAAGCGTATACATAACCCTTTGAATGAATTACTGACTTTGCGGAGGCGACTTATGCGACCTGCAAGTTTGTCTTTATTTCTTATATTGACATAATGTTTATCACTCATTGCTTGAAGACGAAAGACTTAATCAATGTGTGTTACCAGTGGACTTATGACAAACTTGGTCTCTCAATGTAGACCTCGAACGAATCACGCAATCAGCTATAGAGACTTCGTGATCAAATCAGGAATTAAGAAATCTGTAGACGAACGAAAGTCACCGATTTTTGTTTTTTTTTATGCACAACGGGTTGGTAAAAAAAAGGTTTTTATATTACAAAATTATTAATTATTATTTTATATTATAATATTTCATTATTAATTGTGAAATAGCCTAGTTATGCGAACGGGCTGGTTATGTCCATGAATGTTTATCATCTAAATAATCTGATATTTTATAACTGTTTTAATTTTCGCAGTGAATTTTAATGTTCAGTAAGCAAAAGGGTACCGCGAATAATAATATCAATAGTAATCATGGCAAAATTTCCTAAAGGCACTAAATCGGTGTCGAAGACCGGATGGTTATACGATGACACTTTATCCAGCATGACCCTCCGATTATATCCCATAGAATATGACGAACAGTTTGCTCTGTATATCCACTGTCGATCCTAGCTTACACCAGTTACAGTGGGAGGAGTGTGTGAGGTGGACAGTGAGTTTGACCTAGTTTGAGGATCAGTCTTTTTTTTTATGCACGACGGGTTCGTACTTGACCTCAATCACACCGGATGTTAAGTGAAGATGGGGTCGAAGGTGCAAGCGTACTGACCCGGAAACCCCAACACATTTGGGGGACTGGCTATCTTATCTGACAACCGGAACACAACAATGCTAGTAATATTACTGCTTGGCGGCAGATTTAGATAAGATGGTGGTAGCTAGCCAGACGGACATTTAAAATGCCCTACCACCAACCAAACCGAGTACTTAAACATGTACCCCGCTGGGGATCGAACACGCGATCTCCGAATCGTAAACCCAATGTTGTTTATATTGAGCCACGGAGGCGGTTAAAAAAGTCCAAGCATTAGAAATATGTATGTATTATGTAATTAAAAATAAACAATAATGTGGGGTGGGAGTCGTCTACGGAGAACTATATAGCCACATAACATCCGTATTTTTCATTGGTTAAAAAACACTGGCGACTAACCGAAAAGTAGTTAATTGTTAAACTCCAGTACCCTCGCTACTGTGCAGCGAGCTCATGTAATGATGCGAGATCAAAGGCGGTACGGACCTTTGTGTTAGGGCGCGCGCACACGTCCGCCCGAAACCGCGGGTTGCGTTAAGCCGCTTACACACTACTTACCGGGAAGTTTTTAAAAGCTGCCAACTTATAGCTACTTATACGTTACAGGTCAGTAGGGTAAGATTTATTTTAGGATGCACGTTTTAAAAGGGTCCCGTTTCTGACAATTCTGTCAATGTAAGAACATAGATTTGTGAGTCTTATAGAAAAGGAAGATTTCGAATTTTTTCAACATACTTGCTCGTAAAATGGATCTAATTTCACCGGTTTTAGATATATCAAGCAGCTCAAAAAACACGCGTGTGTTATAAACGTAAATGTGAAGTTATATTGTATAACCGCACTATTTGCCATGGCAAAGAACATAAGTCTCATACAGCCAAGTGATAACACCATCAGCCCGGTGAATAAATTATCGCTGATCTCCATGTGTTATGGAGATCAGTAATAAAATATGCTTCAATTTTTTTTTACAAATTTCGAACTGGCTGCGTAATTTTTTATTCTGTTTCCTCGCAATTCGCAAGTATGTTGAAAAACGTCGTACGATATATGTGAGTATATTGGTTAAACACAAGAGGCGGAATTTCAGGCCGAGTCGAAGGCGAGGACGTAATATAGCCGAGTAACATAGCCACCATGACGTACTTATACCGTAATTTACTAATCCCATCCCATCCCAATCCTATCCCAACTATTAATATTTAATATCCAAACGCATATTATAAATGCGTTTGTTTGTTACCTCTTCACGCCTAAACGGATGGACGGATTAGGATGAAGTTTGGTTTGTAGATAGATTGGGAACTGGATTAACATATAGGTATTTTTATTTGCTGAACCGATTTTGATGAAAGCTTCCTCGCAGACGAAGTCGCGGGCGGAAAGCTAGTTCATTATATAGTTAATATTGGCTTCTCTTCCATACACATAACATACTTTTCAACGCCCGACCGAAAACGACGGGTGTTATGTGTTTGACGGCGTTGTGTGTGTGTGTGTGCGTGTGTGTGTGTGTGTGTGTGTGTGTGTGTGTGTGTGTGTGTGTGTGTGTGTGTGTGTGTGTGTGTGTGTGTGTGTGTGTGTGTGTGTGTGTGTGTGTGTGTGTGTGTGTGTGTGTGTGTGTGCAATATCTATGAAATAAATCATCATACAAACATGTGCCTCTCGGGACTCGTACCCGCGCCTTGTAGATATTGCAGTCAGGCTCTCTAACAATTACACTAGGTCCCGTAGCATGACAGGCGCGAGAAAAGTTTATATGTACCTATATAACATTGGGTTTAAGATTCGGAGGTCGCGGGTTCGATCCCCAACGGGGGACTTATTTCGTACTCGGTTTGGTTGGTGGTAGGGCATTTTAAATGTCCATCTGGCTAGCCACCACCATCTTATCTAAATCTGCCGCCAAACAGCAATTTTAATAGTCTCCATAGCACAAGCTTTGCTTAGTTTGGGACTAGATGATTGTCGTAAGTGTCCGAAATATTTCAACATAATACCTACATTTATTGTTGTGTTCCGGTTAGCCAATTCCCCAATTAGGATAGAGTTTCTCTCTGGGTCAGTACGGTTCCACCTTCGGCCTCAACTTCAATTTAACATCAGGTATGATTGAGGTCAAGTGCTAACCCGTTGTGCATAAAAAAAATCTCCTACTTTGCCCGCGATAAATGATATCAAGCTACGCACGCAGGTGGTCAGCGTACTTAGTCAGACTAGTGGTATGACCACTATCGACTTGTCTAAATGACTATTTCACCCATACAAATATTAGCCGCACCAAGCATTGCTTGAAAAAAATTATCACAACTATAACCCAGTGTGACCTGGCCCTTACGCCGCAAAAACCTACTCACTTTGAAGTGTAACGTATTTAGAAGAGGATTCTTTGACGTTGTATGAACTTTATATGAAGGGAGAAGGGCGGTGGGCAGGATTTACATTACTCCCTGCCAAGTCTATTAAAGTTCACCACAAGAGTATGCTTTTAGGAATTTAATCATTTTTTATAAATAAATAATGGTACATTATTGCAAGGCCGGGAAATAGGCAATTGCAGGTTGAGTATGAGTTTCACTAATACGATACAGGCAATTGCCATTTCCGCCGAGGCAAATATAGTGCTTTTTTCAAAAGAATGCAGGGAAATAATAAATCTTTCAATAACAAATCAAGACGAATTTTCAGCTTTGCTGCCGATTTTGTATTAAGCAAAGAGATTTTGGTATGCCAAGAATGATAAAAGAGATCCAATCAAAGAGTATATAATAACCCCAGCGCGCCGTTTCACACAACATTGCTGGAGCGTTGTAATGTTCCAAATTCAAATAACGCTCCTGCAATGGATTTGTTTTTCGCTGTCCGTATATTAGATACTTCGCGTGTTCTTTTTTCGAAAGTAATGACAATATTTCCATGCATGTTTGAGAAAATTAATATTTCAGACACTTTCGGGAAACGCGCAACGTTTTCTCGTCCAAAACACCTCAGTTCTTGAAGAAGTAAGTCTTTAATCAATGTGTGTCACCAATGATGACTTATGGCACTGAAACGTGGACTCTATCAGCCTTATAAGAAAGCTCAAAGTTACGCAACGAGCTATGGAGAGGGCGATGCTCGGCGTTTCACAACATGATCGAAGCAGGAATGAAGAATCCGGTAGGCGAACGAAGAAGCTGCTGAGCTGGAAAAAAATTTATTTCGGACACTTACACCAGTCATCTAGTCCGAAACTAAGCAAAGCAAAGCAGGACTCAGGAGGTCAAGAGGAAGGCGGAGAGCAGAGAGATATGGAAAAATCTCCACCGACAAAAGATTGACTCTTAAATAAAACGATGATGATTAAATGATTGATGTTACTGCTCATTCACAAAGCTGACTCCCCAGAAAAAACGAGCGAGCAATTCAATGGTTTCTCTTTTTAAATAGGTTTTGGTTACAATCTGTATGTAATATAATAATAATAAATAAATATTTCGGACACTTACACCAATCATCTAGTCCGAAACTAAGCAAAGCTTGTGCTATGGATACTTGATAACAGATAACAGATTGGATGGATAACAGATAAACATACATAAATATTTATAAACACATCCATGACTCGGGATTAAATGTTCGCATTCATCACACAAACATTTACCCCTCGCGGGATTCGAACCCCCAGCTGTTGGTTTCACTGACAGGGTCACTATTCACTACACCATTCGATAAAAAGGATCTACAAATTAAATTCAGGTAAAAGAGGACATGCTGACATTTTTTTTTTATTAGCCAACAGCCTTTTCATAAGCTATTGTGTACAAAAATAGTCATATCTGCTGGAAGAGATCTCTTATAGAGCTCGCCTTTTGTATATTTTTAATATTAATAAATAAATAAATATCTTTGCATATACACACAGCGCCATCTAGTTCCACACTAAGCAACTAGGCTTGTATTATAGATACCAGATAGTTGATAAACTAAACAACTACATAATTTTTTGTAAATAAATATATATTTATATGAAAAACATCCATAACTCGGGAACACATTACAACGCTGGTTATGGTACTGTACTTGAATATCGTTACAATACTTTTCGATAAAATTTGTACTATAGCAACGATAGTACCGTTAGTATTTACATTCAATAGTAACGATACTATCGATGGTTTAGATGGATGGACAGTTTTTTACAGGATACATTTCGGGGAGTGTGCGTTGGAATTACATAATCTTATTCCACCGTCACCCTTCCATCTTCAGACCACTAGGCGTGGGGAGGGATTCCACCCGTATATAGTTAATATACCGAACATTCGCACTAAGAAGTTCGATTCTTCATTCATCATCCGAACAGCCAAGGCATGGAACTCCCTTCCGGCGTCAGTCTTTCCTGAATCCTACAACCTTGGGATCTTCAAGAGCAGAGTGAATAGGCATTTACTGAGATCGCGTGCTTCATCTCCGACCACATCGTCACTTTCCAGCAGGTGAGATTGTGGTCAAACGCGAATCCAGTCATTCATAAAAAAAAAAAAAAAAAGTTTTGTCTTTCATCAATATTGTAAGTTAATGACGACCTGTTTGGTGTAGTGGTTAGAAACTCTGACTGCTATACCAAAAGGTTGCGGGTTCCATTCCCGCTAGGGGCATATGTTTGTATGATGAATATAGACATGTGTTCCCGATTTATGGATGTTTTTCATTTATATGTTTTACAAAAAAAATGTATTTATGTAGTATATCAACTATCTGGTATCCACAACACAAGCCTATTGTTGCTTAATGTGGAACTAGATGGCGTTGTGTGTATGTCCAAGGATATTTATTTATATTTATTTATAATACCTGTGGAGAAGCTTCCATCGGGTCTCTATCTGGAGTGGCCCGTATGGAAGTCACCCAATAGACTGTGCTTATCTACGTAAAATAGTGGAAATTGTAAAATTTGTATTTAAGCCTTAAATATTTGCACGCCTCGTATAGGCAGGTTTTTGCGGGAATTTTGTAATATATTTACCACCCACGCCACCAAAAATCAATGCAAATAAAGTGATTTCATTTCATTTCATTTCATTTCATTTCATTTCATTTCATAGACTGTGTGCCGGGGTCAGTAGATGTCGAGAGAACAGGTCTAAGTGGGGCTACACAGACGATAACCGGTGCATATGCGGAGACACAACACAAACTATTGGGGCATCTTCTATGATGCCTTGCGTATCCATTTGTACGCTACAAGACCTCTACGATGCCTCAGACAATGTTGTACGCATGGCCATATTCTGGTCCTCAAGAATTTCATGTTTTTGGCATCGACTCGCTGAGAAGATTGGCTATCGATATTCTTGTTTTTCGACAGTGTATCGATTTTTTATGCTATTGCCTGTAACGCTACAAAGATATTAGGTCCTTACCTATGAAATTGACTTTTGTATGAAGAATTTCATTAAGACTGTTTTCTCTATACAAACATTTTTGATTTTTTTTTGGGAACGGCAAATCCAAATTCAGCTAAACTTATCGCATAACATTAAGTTAAGTATAGGCAGCGTTAATTTTTAAAAGTAACCGCTTTATAAAAGTTTCAGCGAATCTAAGAAATGATTATGGGAAGCACATGAAAAGAGCTCTGTTCAAATTTTTTTATAATGTGTGGGCCATCCCAGAAATTAAAAAAATATTTCATGTGAAACCTTGAAATAATATTCCATTTTCCAAATAAGAAACAAATTTGGATATAGTTTTGAAAATCGCAGGTATTGGTACATATGATTAACGAAGAAAAAAACTCAAATTTCATTGGTAAAGACCCAATAATCTTTAGTAAGTAGCCATAAATTATGATCATATATAGCATTGTAAGTCAAAGTGAAAAATGCTTTATTGTACACAGGTACACTTAAAATAGATTTAGCATTTTTTATGCACCTGCTTTTTCAAACGGCAATTTTCCCCTGAGAAGAATAGCACGAAACTGGAGGGGTTGCTCTTTTAAAAACGGGTTTTTATAGTGATATTAATAGTGAAAAAGGCCGGCATGCGAACGAGCTGGTTATGTCAAGGGATGATTATCATCTAAATAGTCTGATATTTTATAATATGCTTTCTTAAATCTTTAAATTAATTGAAAGGAAGTTTTCCATATGAACCTTATTGAAAAAACGTATTCAAAGGGGAATGAATTACTGACTTTGCGGAGGCGACTTGACCTTGACCTGCAAGCTTTATCTGTCTTCCTTGTATTGACATCATGTTTATCATTATTTTTCTTAAATGATGCAATATTTTTTTCAATGAGTTTTCTAGAGTGTACTGTGAAGAGAAGGTTAGAATATTATATTATACTCTCTCTAAACTTACCTCTATGTTACAATATTCACTATGAAATTACAAATTCCACCTCACAAAGTCCACCACGAGCTCTAAATTACCAGCCTTACCTTCAGATAGTAGATAATTCACTTTGAACAAACTACTCCAGTACTTTTCACTTTAGCAGGAACCCATAAAGCTCACAAAAGAAGCTATCCGCAGGTCTGTGTAAACGAAGGCGAAGTGGCGATAACTTAGGGCGAGGAGGAGGGGGGCTATCGACCCGGGGTGGGGGATGGGGGTTAGCTGGACAGCTTCCAAGGCTCCACGATGATGTTCACATCGCCCTTTGTCCATTGAATACGCTACTTGCGGATTGGCGCGCCGAAAGAATTGAAATATTGTCAATGATAGATTTACTACGAGAATGTTTTAATAGTCTTTTTGGTGTTGTAGTAACACTTTGTCGGACGTGTGAAGCTTTAAGTGGTATTAATCGTCTTCAATAACGACTTATAACACTTAAAAGAACGCTGATGGGCACGCTACGAGCTATGGAGGGGGTGATGCTCGGTGTATCGCTACGAGAACGAATTAGGAATGAAGTAATCCGTAGAAGGAAAGTCACTGACATAGCCCAGCGGAGTAGTCAATAGAGCTGATGAGGCAATCGTCCCACTGCCGTTTTGCCAAGTCAAATCATGGCTTCATCAGCGAACTACATCGCTACACAACAATGACTGGACCACAAGGGTAGACTGCAGGCAAACCACAGCGGCAACCCCAGCCCGGAGTGTGCGCCTTACTCGACAACTTATGCGCCTCTCCAAGGCGCAGCTGTGTTTGAGCACGGGTACACTAACAGGTCACGGTCATACAACAAACATCTGTTTAATATAGGTGTCACAGACAGCCCCCTGTGCAGAGCGTGCATGGAGGCAGAAGAATCAGCCGCCCACGTGCTTTTAGAGTGCGAGGAGGTGGCCACACATCGAGCCACCCATCTCGGAAGAGCGGAGTATTTCCCCGAAGCCTGTGGCAACATCCCAAAGTTGCTCGGCTTCCTCCAGGAGCTTGGGTGGCAGTATTAAGTATTCCCCCGTATGCATAATAGGCGCATTCAGACGTCGAGTTGCGGAGACCGGCCCGCCAACGAATACGAATACGAACCACCACTAGGGCATCAAGGTTATGGAGTGGAGACCACACACCGGCAAGCACAGAGTAGGATAGTAATGAAGTCGCTGGATGCAAGCCGATGCCAACCAATCGCTCTGGAAATATATGGGTCAGGCTTATGTTAAGAAGTGAACTTACATGATGATGATGAATCGTTTACGGCCAAAATACTAAGTCTCTTGGCAAACTGTGGGAGGCACTTACCACAAATTCGGAACAACTACCATATCTAAATGAATAAAATGTAACAGCTGATTATTTTTGCCGCTGTGAATGTTGGTACGGTAAAGAAAGTTGTTCGTATTCATAATCAGATATGTTTAGGCCTCTCAAAGTTGAATGCCTTCGACTTCGCTATGTATACTTCGAGTGTGTGGCATAACGCGCCATAAGGCTCACATGTGACGACTCGGTTACTGCGGGACTGCAAAGCGTTGAACACCGTCGGAAGGTCGCGTGCCTGTCAGTATTTTATGCGATACACTTCGGTGAGTGTACGTTGGATCTGCATGACATAATTCCACCATTTCCTTTTCATCTTCGGACTACTAGACATGGAGAGTTCTACAACCGTGTTATACATTTCATTTTTTTTAATGCACGACGGGTTTGTACTTTACCTCAATCACACCTGATGTTAAGTGTAGATGAAGTCGAAGGTGGAAGCGTACTGACCCGGAAACCCCAACACATTTGGGGGACTATCTTATCTCTGATAACCGGAACACAACAATGCTATTAACATTACTGTTTGGCGGCAGATTTAGATAAGATGGGGGTGGCTAGCCAGGCGGACATTTTAAAATGCCCTACCTGGTGGTAGGGTACTGGGTTTGGTTGGTACCAAACCCAGTACTTAAACATGTACCCCGCTGGGGATCGAACCCGCAACCTCCTAATCGTAAACCCAATGTTGTTTACATTGAGCCACGGAGGCGGTTCTTTCCTCATAATGTGGATTGCTAAGGTATGGCTCTCCCAGCCGGCACTCCAAACCTTATAATTCTGGAAAGTCCCTCCCCCCTATTAAAGTAGTTACTGCCACCAATTAATGGGCGATTTTCAAATCATCCAATAGAACCCCTTCGGAAAACTATAGGCAGATTTAATTACTGAAATCGCATGCTTCTTCTCTCTTCAGCTACTTTCCACGTCTCTTTCAGCCAAGTACCAACTAGCTGCACTCGATTCTGTGGAACGACGTGCCATGAGACTTATAGGTGATAGTTCGATGACTGCTAAATTGCAGACCCTTGAACACCGTCGCAAAGTCGCCTGTCTCTCAGTTTTTTATAGGATACATTTCGGGGAGTGTGCGTTGGAATTACATAATCTTATTCCACCGTCACCCTTCCATCTTCGGACCACTAGGCGTGGGGAGGGATTCCACCCGTATATAGTTAATATAACGAACATTCGCACTAAGAAGTTCGATTCTTCATTCATCATCCGAACAGCCAAGGCATAGAATTCCCTTCCGGCGTCAGTCTTTCCTGAATTCTACAACCTTGGGATCTTCAAGAGCAGAGTGAATAGGCATTTACTGAGATCGCGTGCTTCATCTCCGACCACATCGTCACTTTCCATCAGGTGAGATTGTGGTCAAATTCGAATCCAGTCAATCATAAAAAAAAAATTGAAATCTTTCCATGTGATATTGTGGTAAAAGCACCTTCAGTTTTTATTATAAAAAAAAATCGTCAGTTTCCGTGACCAATCAATGATGGTAGAGTATTTTACCGAAGATAGTATGTATGGATTCATAAGGCATGGAAAAGAAAAGATAAGCAATTCAAATCTCTTGGAAAGCAATGCTAATTATGCCAAAGGTTGGTCTAGTAGTGGAGTTATTGGTATCGATTCGGATGTACACCAACTAAACTAAAACCAGTTTTAGAGTAGTCCCGTCGCATCGTACTGTTCCAGAGAGAAAGAGACAGTACTACTTTAAAACTGGTTTTTGTTTTGTTTAGTTTAGTTTAGTTTAGTTGGTGACATTCGAGTCGAAACCATTTGCTGTTGGTAGAATACAATTTATTGCATATATTTTTGCACGACATTGGAACCTTCAAGAAACGAGCCTACACCTTCCTCAAAGGCCGGCAACGCATCTGTGACCCTTTTGGTGTCCATGGGCGGCGGTGATTGCTTTCCATCAGGTGACCCGCATGCTCGTTTGCCGCCCTCTCATATAAAAAAAAAAAAAAAAACATGAAAGGAAGAAGGAAACGTTTGGTCAGTCCTTGGATGGGTGACCACTATAACGTAGGATTTTAATAAGAGTGTTTATCTTTTGAGATATTGAGGCGAGTTGTCGAGCGAGGCGAATATGTTTACGAAAACTTAATGTACCTACGATGTAAGAAAAAATCTAGAATAGATTAGATAGATAAAAATGTTAATATAAGATATAAAATAAAGTTGCTGTTCCTGTCAGCCGTTTACATAGTGTCACTAAGTTATTAAAAGGTCTTTTATAACGCCTTAATTATACCAGTTGACATTAACTATTTTCCAAATTCAAAACCATCATAAAACAGACATAAAAAAAATCAATTATCAAAAATATTTTATTCAATGTAGGATACAAAAATATCACTTATAGAAAGTCACCATTTTATTTTTTAAACTACATCGCTTCACAGGGTGTTATGGTTAGGGAGAATAAGCAACAAGAAACTCCGTAACAACAAATCTTTTAATTACGAAAGGCTATTATAACTTTTCTAATTATCAGGATGATAAGCAAGCATGAACATAGTCTAATTGCACAATATTATATTACATACACATTGGTGTCGATTCAGATGTACACCAACTAAACTAAACTAAAACCAATTTTGGAGTGGTGCCGTCGCATCGCACTGTTCCAGGGAGAAACAGACAGTAGTACTTTAAGACTGGTTTTAGTTTAGTTGGTGTACATCCGAATCGACACCAATGTAACCCAAAACCTATTTAAAAAGAGAAACCCTTGAATTTCTCGCTCGTTCTTCTCTGGGTAGTCAGCCTTGTGAATGAGCAGTATTATCAATAATTTTAATCATTATCATCTTATTTAACAGTCATGCTTTTGTCGGTGGAGATTTTTCCATAGCTCTCTGCTCTCCGCCTTCCTCTTGACCTCCTGAGTCAGGACTAAGGAGGACGTTCAACTTCTCTTTTATCTGCTGCATGTAGCTTATAATAATCATTTTAATATGAAGTTAAAATGTAACGCTTTCAAGTGATATTTTTATTCTACGTAATAAATCGTTTTTCAATGTCCGAGTTTTTCTTCATCTGGTTTATTATTTCAACTTCTTGCGCCTCCACGATTTTCAGTGGCGCGACTAATCTGCGACTTCGTTGTTCTCCCAATATCTCAGCTATTTGTTATGATTTATAGCAAGCGACTTGCACTCATGCCGGGAAATACGCGGGCTTTTATCCTATTATTTTTCTCGTCCGCGTTATAATTCAATTTGGTGAAGTTGGCGCGTCGGCCGGGTACCATCGCTGAGGCTATTTACTGGAAACTATGTCAGGTCAGGGGCCAAGGTGACATGTTTAAAAAGTCATAGCAGCAGTTTTCATATGAATGGAATTCATTACCCGTATTCCCAACACTTCCATGATTATTCCTGGACGACGACCTGTTTGGTGTAGTGCTTGGAAACTCTGACCACTATACCAAAAGGTTCGAATCCTGCTAGGGGCATATGTTTGTATGATGAGTGCGGACATGCGTACCCGAGTTATGGATGTTTTCATTTGTAATAAGTATTTATTTACAAAAAGAATATATTTATGTAGTATATCAACCATCGGGTATCCACAACACAAGCATATAGTTTGTTAATGTGGAACTAGATGGCGTTGTGTGTACGTCCAAGGATATTTATTTATTATTATTATTATTATTCCTCTAAGAGTTCAGTGGAACATAAAATAGTTTGAGGATTACGGAAAAATCGTCTAGATCGAGCGAGGCCGTTATACCTTTTAGAATCTTCTGCTATCCTGGTAATTTTTAAACGATGGGGCAGTACAAATATCACTCTAAAAATTTGTAATGTACACCAAGTGCACATAATGGATTGTTTCTAACTTGACATTTTGGTCACACCTGTCTTCCAACCCTCGGCGGGTTCCTCACAAATGAATTAGGGTTAGGAAACTAGGGCGATGAACGTCCTATAATCAGCATGCATTGCTGATTCAAGGCTGAAGACAATCCAGCTCATGTCCGCCCTAGATTACCTCACTTGCCAACTAAGCTACCAGGAACTCCTGTCACAACAATTCTTTGAAGATATGAGGATTCGTTGATCACGACCTGACCATTATATATAGCGGGAAGGGAGGATTTAACACAATTGTTTATATCCGGGGGTTTAGCGACGTTTACTTGGTTATTGCAAAGTTTCCAGCGACACTGACACTTACACTTTCACTGTCATATTCAAATCGGTGGCTTAGCGGTTAAGACGCGGTCTCCCAATTTGGGAGATCCGGGTTCGATTACCAGGCAGGCCATTCACAAATGAGTTTTTATGTGCATTTATCCGACTACTATTAAACGGTGAAGGAAAACGTCGTGAGGAAACCTGCATGCCTGAGAAAGAAAAATTCAACGGCATGTGAAGTCCCCAACGACTGGGCCAGCGTGGTGGACTATCGCCCATTTTACGAGGGAAGGCCTATATTCCTGCAGTGCGATGTTTACGGGCTGATGATGATATTCAAAGTCATATGTAGAAAATATATTAGGGAAGACATTGTTACCTGTAACACAGTTTTTAACTACCACAGACAAGAAAGCTTCAACAAGTTATGTACATTACATTATTTCGCTGCAATAAAATATTGTTTATTGCCGTTCACTTCACTCATGGTGCGTTATGTGTGCATTAGAAAGGGATACGGAATGGGAATGTGAGACAATAGAGATATCTAACTAATATTATAAATGCGAAAGTTTAGATGTTTATGTGTTACTCAATCACGGGGAAACTTATGAACGGATTTGGATTAAATTTGGTATATAGGGTGTAATCCTTAAGTGTGCACAGGCGATTATTCCGTAACTATTACCTATACCTATTCAAAGCAGATGTTTGAAGTGACGTCCTCGTTGTGCAATACAATGACGAGCTCTATTTACAGTTTCTAAATGAACTTTCCTTAACATTTGCGGAGTAATTAAAGCAATTGCACGACGTACACGATTCTGTAACTCTTCTAGGCTGTGTACTCGCTCAGCGTACACGTGGTCTTTGACAAATCCCCATAGGAAGAAATCACAAGGCGTGAGATCCGGTGATCTGGCAGGCCAAGAGGTTGCACTATTATTAGCTATTAAGCCATTAAAATTGTTTCGTAACAAATTCATTACAACATTTGTATTATGTGCAGGTGCTCCATCTTGTTGAAAAATTATCGATCTTCTTTCATCGTCATTACTTACTAAGAAATAAAATGTATGGGAGTGTTTAATATATTTTTTTTGGATATTTCTCGTTTTATTTTTAAAAAGTTATTAATGTCATTTTACTCATTAGGTAACGTACTTTCGATATCAGTTTAAAGTTTTTGATATCTATAATAGTTACGGAATAATCGCCTGTGCACACTTAACGATTACACCCTGTATAGGTAGAATATACCCTCTATTAAGACATAGGATATTTTAATCCGATAAAGTGGGTAGTTTTTTTTTCCACGATAAAGTTATTGCACGCAGATAAAAAGCTAGTGTTTTCTTAACAAGGAATTAACGATATTATGGCACGGGAAAACATTGCTTCACTTTTAATTTCGAATAGGTCCGATACTTCCCACTCGGCGCTTGTCCCATCCCTTATCCTGGCCGATGGGCCACGGTCGGGGCATCGCCTATAAATCTGCCACCGCACCCTATCGTCCGGTGACGTGGGTCCAAGCTGTGCTAAGCACGTTGCAATACAATGGCGATACGTGGGAACGGATAATTATTGTGTAAATACGCTCTCTGTTATATAATATATACTTTGTTTCACAAAATTTTTGCAACTGGCCTTTTATTTTGAGAAGCTGGTGTGTGCGAGATGTCTCAATAATAATTATTGATTTTTATCAACAAAATTAGTGGTAGTTCTTTTTTTATGCCGCCCGCGGCTTCGCCTTGTTCTACCTATATACCAAATTTCATCCAAAGTCGCTCATCCGTTTCGCCGTGATTGAGGAACAGATAAACAAATAAACAAACATCCAAACTTTCGCAATTATAATTAGATTAGATATCGTATTATTCAGGTATTATTATATTTTTTACACACGCTCATACACACACACACGCACTCATACACACACTCACACACACACACACACACACACACACATACACACACACACTCATACACACACACATTCACACTCATACACACACACACTCATACACAAACACATACTCGCACACACATATACATAACAAATTAGTTTTTATTACATTTTTATTTCATTCTTATTTATAAGTAGCTATTAACCTATGTCACCTTAACTTTGATTGGACATTTATTTAACGTTGAGTTATGGAAGAGCGGAGCCTCCTAACACAGGTATTTTATACTTAAAAGGAGACCCCCGATACCTCATTGATTGTTTTATTAAGGTACTGAAATAATCATTTTTTCATTTTTCATTTTTTTTTTCATTTTGTTTAAGTTGGTATGTTTGTCTATCGATCTACGTAAGTATTTATGTATGTTAGTAATTGTAATATTTCACGTAGTTTGTATCTGCATCCTTATTATACCGCACAACCTGCCAATTACAAAGCCTTTTACCAATAGGTTGCCTGCAAAAGATCGCTGTTAAGGAGCACGGTGATTCGTGGTTGTATTTTTGTAATTTTGAGTATTTTTTTTGTTATCGTTGATTTTATTGTTTTGTATAGAGTCAATGTCGAGCCGACCGCAGGGAGTATTTTGGCCGCCCGAGGCGCTCTTTTAATAAAAAAGAAATTTAAATGGGTACCTGAATTTTATTTGCCTCGGGTTCTGATTGGATAAAAATAATTAATTCCTGCAATCCTATTGGACATCCAGTCAGGACCCGACGGTCTCTGCTAACATAAAAGAAGGTACCCACGGAGGTAGAGTCTAGTTGCAAGCACAACGTGAAACACTGCGGTCGGTTCTCAGTAAAGTGAAAAGTTTGTGAATTGTAATGTGAGCTGTGAATTAAAGAAGATAATACTTTTTCAACACTATCAAGAGTTTTCATTTCGGCATCCTCAAGAAGAGAGTGTGTGTGTGTGCGGTGTCGAAGTGCCGATTTTCGCCGAGCTCCCGCTGGCTTCATCTTCCCTCTCGCTCCCGTCGTCGTCGTCTCTATCTCGAAACCGCTGGCTTACCAGAGCGACCCCAGTGTGGCGCTCTATTTTCTAAATATCGTCTACAATCGCTTTTTGTGATAAGGTCGACAATTCTACATTCTACTCTTACAAACTTTCTGTAACTGTATTTTCTTTTTCTGTTGTGCAAGAAAGTGTATTTGTATTTTGTATTCTCGTTGGTATAATATTACTTGAAATGTTTGTTCTTTGATTATTTTGTGTATTGTTTACTGACTCAAATAAATATTGTCTATATCTATTACCATATTACAAGTACGATTAAGTGCGAATATTCTAACATTTCTCATGGTTATGGCGATCTAAATTATGCGACCTTACGGTCCTCGACGTCTCATTCAGATGGTATCATTAGTCCGCGCCCAGCGGCTGAAAGCCCTGATTGATGATGCCCAAAACTTGCTGGTCACTGTTGTCTGATCGGGTTTCACTTAAATCCTTTCGCTTGACGCCTCGAGGCGCATATTTTCTATTGAGAAGTGATGCGGTAAATGGCATCCGGCTGTTTGTGGGACACAGCATACATTTTTACGAAAAAACACCAGATCATTGAAGTTCAACAAAGCTGAAAGTTAAACTTCATATTAAAGAAACTGTGTTAAAAGTATTATTACAGGATAGATGATTATTTAGGCGATAAAGAGGTCTGGCGCTAGCAGAATATCAAAACGAGTTAATTGCGCTTATGTTAATATTGTATTATGTAACATAATTTAATTGAACGATGGAAACCTATTTAAAAGATGTGTTGCTACGGAGTTTCTTGTCGCTTCTTCTCCCTAACTATAGCTTTTTGTGATGCATTGTAGTTTAAAAAAGACATGTAGACTATTATAAGTGATATTTTTCTATCCTTCATTGGATATAATATTTTTATTTGATTGATTTGGTTTTAGATTAAAACCGATATTGGGTTCATGAATATTTAGTAGATGAATAAGACGAGTGTTCTCTTCCTTTGGACTATTTGGGCTACAGGCACAGACTTACAATACTAGAAGTAGACCGAACATAAAGATTAAATAGCGTGACCATACAAAACAAGAAGCTGTATTTCGACATGTCTAGACTAGAAACTGGTTATATTGTCTGGTTTATTAGATTACGAATTTGTTTATACTTAATCTAGTACCTCGTAAGTATTATATAAGGATAGAAGCAATTTATTCATATTTAAAAAGAGCATGCACCTTACCTGTATCAGTGGCATCAGCGTCGCCGTTATGTATAATTAATGTTTGGTCTGCTACTATATAAGTCTGTTTATCAAGCCGTATCAATATTTAGATCTAGGGATCCTTTTACGACCTCCGCCTTTGTGGCTCAATGTAAACAACATAGGGTAAGGTCGCAGGTTCGATTCCCAGCAGACCGCTTCCAATACCGCTTTGGAAATCTACGGTAGGAGGTTCAAACTAAGAATAAAGAATGACAACAATTTAATATGAACGCCACAACACAATACAAAAACAAATAAGTAGTATATTATATTATATACAATGATAAATAACTGTCACATGTTAGAAAATTTAGCATTTAGCACTCATGAGCTGCGACGAATCACAGCGCTGATTTTCAGTGCCCCCAAATTCACAGTGACGCTACATCAGTATAATATTGAGTAGCATAATAATAAATAATTATAGTCATATCAAATCAAATCAAAATATTTTATGTCATAGGATCAAATTATCACTTGTAAACGTCACTATAATATTATTATTACATTTAAATTTAAATTTACTGCTCATTCACAAAGCTGACTCCCCAGAGAAGAACGAGCAAGAAACTCTAGGGTTGCTCTTTTAAACAGATTATGGGTTACAACTTGTGATTTGATAATTATATGAATAATAAGATAGCTATGTCCATGCTTGATTATCATTCAAATAGTCAGTGATTTTATAATAGCCTTTTGCTAATACTTTCTGTTTTATGATTGCTTTAAATTAATTTCAAGGCAAATTTTGAATGTCTACTGGAACTTATTATAAAAGCGTATATATTGCCCTTTGAAGGGTTTACTACTAACATAAACAGATAACTGGTTCTTATTCCTTGTATTAAAACTATTTTTAGCAAATAAGATTATATTTTTTTTAAATATAACAAATTCTCATAAATGTATTGAGATGCCATTGTTAAGATATTAATTTCCATAAACTTATCTCTAATAGACACTCTAGGTCCTAATTTATAAATGGCATGCATAGCACGCTTCTACAGAACAAAAATGATATGTATGTCAGCAGTGTTTCCCCACATCAATATGCCATATGACATCAAGCTGTGGAAATAGCTAAAGTAAAAACCAGTCTTGCGGTATGAACGTCTGTTAAATTTCTGATTTTTTTGACTGCTTACGCTGCAGAAGCAAGCTTTTTCGCTAGTTTCTCAATAAGAAGATAGATAGAATAGAAGATTATTTACTGTAAACCAGTTAACAAGTTCAAAAATAGCAGTGTTTACAAGTCACAAGATAATTGATATCTCTTAACTTTAAATACCACAGAAGTGACATCTGCAAACAATACTATTTCACATCTATTCCGGACAAGATGAGGCAAGTCATTAATGTAAACAAGAAACAAAAATGGTCCGAGACTTGAACCTTGTGGCACGCCCATATTATTGACCTCAGACCCAAAGGACTTAGTGCCATTAACATCTACCCTCTGAAATCTATTATACAAGTATGATTTTAAAAGATTCAAAGCCTGACCTTGTGTAAATATATCAAAAAGTATCTTATGAAGAAGTTGCATGACGTAATTAAAACAATAGAGCTATAATAGAGCATGATTGTAGCTAAAATCGAATTGCACAGTCCTCGAAGTTGATACTCAATTCGAGTACTGCGCAGTAAATTGCGGTGTTGTGTAGAGATAAAATTCATGGCCTTTTGTGAACGTCTGATAACTTCGGTGTTATTCGTCTTCCGCGATGATTCCTCTGTAATATCGTCGTCATAACGCTAAAACAGACTATTATTGGCATAGCTCTCAACACGTTATGTCTATCCGCAGAATTTTTAAAATCTATACATACAATAAAACTATAACAAGTCCAACTCTGTACATTTAAGATATTTAGATTTTTTTTGCAGGTAATTCTATAATTGATCTTTAAAAACCAAAACGGTATTATTTTTTTCATTTTTGTCTGTCTGTATCTTGCCGCGTATGCCTTTGAAATTGCTGAATGGATTCAAATGAAACTTGGTATGATTTGAGTTCATATTACTAGATAGGACACTGGATAGTTTTTATCTCGAAATTCTTAACGGTTCCCGTGGGAGAGGGGATGAAAGTCTCATAAATATAGTTGTAATTCATTAACGCGTAGGCCGATTTCATTAATTTTTTTTCGTGCCTCGTATTCAAATGTCACTAGTGATCACCCATCCAAGGACTGACCGCGCCAGACATTGCTTAACTTCGCCAATCGAAAAGGAATAGTGAATGCGAACGCGCCACGAGTGCTACAATTACAATTAATTATAATATTTGTTGAATGGGATTACTCGTAAACTGTTCAAATAACTTCTAAAATCTGCGTCTCAGGCTCGAACCCGCGACCGCAAGTAATGACTATTGTCTCCGCATCTTAGCCCAAGAAACCATAGAGTTATACCGCTATGGAATAGTCAGCATAGTAACCCAACCGTGACTTATTGAATTAATAACATTTAATATTGTTACCAGCATTGTAGTCGTAAATATGTCACCGCGTGTTATATGCAAAACATAACAGTCTTGTTTATGGCTACGGCATATAAAAGCAAATTAACTTCATCAAAATTTATGCAATTATATACTGTACTTGTTTTACTACGTACGGTAATGGAAGTGGTTTTTTTAATTAAAAACCTAGAGATCTAATTGAATTTTAGCTGGAAATGGAATGAGTGACTTCGTATTGTATACCTAGGTGTTTGTATACATATAATAATAAATATCTATTGATATATAAAATAATAAAAGAGCGTCGGTGGCTCAGCGGTTAAGACGCGGTCTCCCTGGGAGGTCCGGGATCGATTCCCAGGCAGGCCATGTACCAATGAGTTTTTAAATTTAATTTAATTACTTATGTACATCTATCTCTCTAACGGTGCTCTTAAAACGGTGAAGGAAAACATCGTGAGGAGACCTGCATGGCATGTGAAGTCCCCAACCAGTATTGGGCCAGCGTATTCTACGATTCTCCCTTATTATACGAGGGTAGGCCTATATCACTGCAGTGAGATGTTAACGGGCTGATGATGATGATATAAAATAATAGTTTATGAGCCCGATTATTAATAAGGTAATTTATTCGATGGGAAATGATTGTTTGTGAATTCTTTTTATTACTAGGTAATATATATTAAAAAAAAATTGCATCATTTAGGAAAAATAGTTTTAACCTCTTGGTACGACACGACATTCACATTTTCTTTCACTTGGTCAAAGTAATTACGCCTTCGGTTCTCAACTGTGGCTAACAGGCATCTCTTCTCCTTTACCATCATTAACACCTCTTCATTTGTTCTCTTCTCGGTCCAGCTTATTCCCTCCATTCGTCTTTAGCACCACATCTCGAAAGCTTCTAACTTTTCCCTATCCCTTTGTGTTAATGCCCATGTCTCACAGCCGTATAAAGCTATACTCCATACATAGCATTTTATTAGCCGCTGGAAACGGTCGATTTTCCATTTTTATTCTCTTTCAAACGCAGGCGGAAAGTAGAGAGACGGGGTCATTACTCCACCGACAAGAGCATAGCTCTTAAATTGAAAAAGAAGAACATTTTATAATTTGTTCTACTAGTAGGACTATGAGGAACTAGGCTTAATGTATTTTAATGTACTAAAATGCCACTAGGGGTCACCCATCTAACGATTGACCACGCCAGACATTGCATAACTGCGCTAATCGAAAACGAATAGCGAACGCCATTGCGTCTCGAGTGTCTCGTACGAGTATTGTTTACTAATGGTTTTGGGTAGGCACCGTATGTGTTATTTGCGGATTTCGATAGAATATATATGTATAATGTGTATGAAGTAAAACAACTATAAAGGCACAAAAGCTTTGAAAACCCCCTAAAAGCAGTTAATAAAACACTTCACCGCCTCAAATGAAGTGTTTCAAACAGAATGGGCCAGGGCCGGCGTAAGGGTGAATTGGAAGATTGGACGAACAAAGCGGGCCCATTGGGGCCGCACTCGGGTTCACTGTGGGGTCCTATTATCGGTGAAGACGTGGGCTGCATGAGAATTTGACGGCGATGTTTTTTTTGGTCAGGAAACGTGCAACTTCCGGGGTGTTATTTTCGAATCAACGGTGTTTGGCTGTGTACGCTTTGTTGGAAGTTTTTGTTTTGTTAATTGGATGAGACAAGTTAACGGATACCTGATTGAAGATTTTTTTTTATTGGATACTTACACCAATCACCTAGTCCCAAACTAAGGAAAGCTTGTACTATGAATACTAGATAACGATCAACATAGATATATATTTATATAACATCCATGACTTAAGATTACGTGTTCGTATTCATCACACAAATTTAACCGCCTCCATGGCTCAATGTAAACAACGTTGGGTTTACGATTCGGAGGTCACAGGTTCGATCCCCAGCGGGGTACATGTTTAAGTACTTGGTTTGGTTGGTGGTAGGGCATTTTAAATGTCCGCCTGGCTAGCTTCCACCATCTTATCTAAATCTGCCGCCAAGCAACCATGTTAATAGCATTGTTGTGTTCCGGTTGTCAGAGATGAGATAGCCAGTCCCCCAAATGTGTTGGGGTTTCCGAGTCAGTACGCTTCCACCCTCGACCTCATCTTCACTTAACATCAGGTGTGATTGGGGTCAAGCACCAACGCGATGTGCAAAAAAAAAATGCACCAATCCTGACTGGGTCTATGGCTATGACTATTGTACAAACTCCAAATTCTATTTAGATTAGACTCCAAATATCAGGCCAAATTACCTCATAAAAAAATACCAACTTTACCTGCAACCTGTTGGCACGATGTCTATTTTCTTTGCTCTCCAATACAAGGAACAAAGGCCTCAGTGAAGTTCCATTCCCCTGGTACATATGAGGGATGATGTAGCGTTTCTTGCAATTACGTTATGTCAACAGTAATGGATTAAATCCCAGTTGACGTTTTATGTGATCCGCGTACCGGCAACGATCTATGTACAGTCAGAATCAGAAGCGGTAAGTATTGAAAACTAAGGTCCTACGGCCTGTTACTATTGGTGTAAACCAGTGGATTAGGATCACATATAAATAAATGTTGGTTGGTGGCGTTGGTGAGCTCGACGATGGAAGAAAGAGGAAAAATGTGCATAATGTAACAGGAAAAGGGTATATTTTCGTATAACATTTATCGATTACGGCTTCCAGCCTTTGCAGTGCCATCTATATCTATCTAATTATACAATAAAAGATCAATTTTTGACGACCTGTTTGATGTAGTGGTTAGAAACTCTGCTGCTATACCAAAAGGTCGCGGGTTCGAATCCCGCTAGGGGCATATGTTTGTATGATGAATACAGACATGTGTTCCCGAGTTATGGATGTTTTTCATTTATATATGTATTTATTTACAAAAAAAATATGTATTTGTGTAGTTTATCAACCATCTGGTATCTATAATATAAGCCTAGTTGCTAGTGTGGAACTAGATGGCGCTGTGTGTATGTGCATAGATATTTATTATTTATATTTATTATTATTTTAATTACTTATCAGGGAAGAGCATTTTGTTTACAATTTTGAAAATATATTTCCACAAGTGCTTTCACTCATTTGTTCTCCTGCCAATCTGTCCGTCATCCGAGCCCCTTTTTAATTGAACGATGTTTCATTCGAGATTGTTTAGTACCTATGTTCGATGGAAGGGTTGGTTTTACGGCTCTGTTTTAGATAACAGACGGGTCGCTGTCGTGAAATGATCCAATCTAGTTATCCAATATTTCGCATTTCTCGTTCAGTTGATTTGTTTTATGCATCAAGGCTTAGCATTTCATCTCAATCACACCTGATCTTAAGAGCTGATAAGGTTGAAGACTGACATGAACGCTAACGCGGTCACCTGGTGTCCGCAAACAATGTATTAGGTCCTTACCTATGAAATTGGCGTTTTGTATGAAGAATTTCATTAAGACTGTTTTCTCGATACAAACATTTTTGATTTTTTTTTGGGAACGGCAAATCCAAATTTAGGTAAACTTTGTGTGTGTTATCGGATAACATTAAGTTAAGTATAGGCCGCGTTAATTTTTAAAAGTAACCGCTTTATAAAAGTTTCAGCGAATCTAAGAAATTATTATGGGAAGCAGATGAATAGAGCTCTGTTCAAATTTTTTTTATTATGTGATTTAGCCCAGAAATTAAAAAAATATTTCATATGAAACCTTGAAATAATATTCCATTTTCCAAATAAAAAACAAATTTGGATATAGCTTTGAAAATCGCAGGAATTGGTATATATGATTAACGAAGAAAAATACACCAATTTCATAGGTAAAGACCCAATATTTCCAATTGTGACTCGGGATTAAAGTCATAAACAAAAATCTTGCTCTGATCTACATTAGAAAAGCCTAATAGCTAATTATAAATAATACCTAAACGGCTTTAATTACGGTAATTTTCCAGAATTTCAAATTATTGATAAAAACGGACACTTTTTGTACGAATGCCATTGGACGGAATAAATCCTATTTGCTTTTAATGTTTTGAACACGAAAATATTTGTGATCGAGTTATCACTGACTACCCCATTTATGATAAAGAACAGATTTTTTCGTCAATACTTTTACCGAAATTATGACCGACTTTTTGTAGGACGTCAGCGTTGAAATAATGCAATCAGTACGTTCCATTTTTCTCCTACAAAAAATCGGTCACCGATTGACTGTCGCGGGCGGGCAGCCTTATGCGAAGTTTTCGGGCATCTGTACTGTTATTCCGATGTTTTGACAGATGCTCCTCGTGTGTGATCGACGCTTTTTGTCTGAAAAATATGCTTACTAACCCAAACCCGGAGAAAGCTCCCAACCTTGAAACTGAAAACTGAACCCTCATTCTCGCATACCCCGGGTACATTATACCGCTTCCTAATCGTTGGTATACACATAAATCAATTTCCGCGCGGCGGCTCGCATTGTTGTCGCGGCATACAAATTATGTCTTATATCTCACAGTGTGAACCGGCCGTATTAGCTTACAATGTGTAACGAGATTATGCTGAACTCGAGAGGAATTTCAATCTTCGAGTAAGGTTTGGGATGGAAGATTAGACGGTGGTTGTCCGAGATATTGGTTATTATATTAGAAGATTTTGGTGGAGTTATGCAACTTTTGGCATGGTCAGTTTATAAATAAAAAATAAATAAAATAAAAAGATATTTATTCATCCACTTAAAAAAAATATACTACATGATCATTAATTATAGTTAAATTTTCTAACGTCGTGGTCAAATAGGTTGGAGCCTCAGCAAAATAGCAGTTTTTCAGTCTCCACCTCGTGCGTTCACTGATAACAGAACCCATAACACGTCAGTAGTTGTTGCACACTACAATACTATTGGCTACAAGCTACATGCAAGCAAGCATTATGTGACGAAAACTTAGGAGAAAAAAAATTTGAAACAATAATAATTGGCGAAAGTCTGGTCTAGTTACCGAGCGATTACTTCAAAATAATCTTAACGTACTTCTTTTTTTGCACATGGAGAGTTCCTATCAGTGATAGAATAAACATATTTTCTAACAATCGATAGTTTGTTTTAGGTACAGCGTAGATAGGAGACACTGGTGTCGATTCGGATGTACACCAACTAAACTAAACTAAAACCAGTTTTAGAGTATTACTGTCTCTTTCTCCCTGGAACAATACGATGCGACGGCACCACTCCAAAACTGGTTTTAGTTTAGTTGGTGTATATCCGAATTGACACCAATACCTTCGAAGTTGTCTACATACCTGTAGAACAAACAGTCAAGTTAGGTAAATCCAACTTCGAAAAGGAGATCAATCGTCGAATCCAACTCGGCTGGGCAGCGATTGGGAAGTACTTAATATCTTCTCGTCCCAAATACCGCCGTCTCAAGTCTTTGATAAGTGTGTGTTGCCAGTTATGACATTGGGACGCTCACTATATATCATAAGCTCGTAAGCAGGTTCAAGGTCACCCAAAGCGCTATGGACAGAGCTACACTCGGTGTCTCTCTGCGGGATCGAATCAGACATGAGAAGATTCGCAGGAGAACCAAGGTGACCGATATAGACCGAATAATTGCCAAACTTAAGTGGCCGTGGGCGGGGGCACTATGCTCGTAGAATCGACGGCCGTTGGGGTGGAAAGTTCTCGAGTGGCGACCATGCACCGGAAGACGCAGCGTAGGCAGGCCGCCATAAGGTGGACCCACGATTTGGTAAAGAACGCCGGAAACCGCTGGATGTGGGCAGCTTAGGACCGGCCTTTGTCCAGCAGTGGACGTTTTTCTGCTGATGATGATATAGTGTAGGTATTGAGTTATAAAACGTAAGATAAGTGTGCGCAAAAATTTGGGAACTTTAAGATTAGGACATCCTGATATTAACGTATCTATACTGGGCTATTCACAAATTCTCAGTCCATATAATTAACGTCACCTCATTACAAATAGGGTGGTCAGAAATATCCCAAACATATGAGTTTGTGTGATCCAAACATTAAAGTTTAATAAAGATTCATTTATTCTATTAAATTAGATCCAACCATCCCTTCAACCAGAGATTAGTAATAACACACACGGAGAATAAAAGTGCGGCCGACAAAAAGTCCGTCGTCTGCACTGCCACTTCCAAAAAGACATCTAAAAAATAACTTCGTTGTTTTTGGGGAACTATAAATTATAATCATATGTACAGCAGTCTCTGCGTATGAGAATGAGGATTCCAACAACACGTGACGTCAGAATTCTCACTTAAAATGCCAACTAATATTACAGAGTGTATGTATGTTTTTTGTTACCTCTTCACGCTTAAACTGCTGGACGGATTTCGATGAAATTTGGTTAATAGATAAATTAGACTTGGATTGACATATAGGTAAATTTTTTTGCTGAACCGATTTTGATGAAATGGTCCATGTGAACAGCTAGTATTGAATAACTCTTAAACTACAACGACAAACTATACACCTGGCATATGGTTTGTTTCTGTATAACTAATCAGTCAAAGTTATAAATGCTTTAATTTGTAGGTACTGAGGCGACGGTCCAAGGAGAACGCTTGGGAGCGTGTGTTTAAAAAATAGAATTTAAATAAAGAACAAGAAATCATTCATTCATTGCAGATGGCGTGTTGTTTTTTTTAAATTTTTTTTTTTTAAATATTTCGGATACCTACACCAACCATCTAGTCCCAAACTAAGCAAAGCTTGTGCTATGGATACTAGATAACGGATAAACATACATAAATATTTATATAAACATCCAAGACTCGGGAATAAATGTTCGTATTCATCATACAAACGTTTACCCGTCGCGGGATTCGAACCCGCAACCGTTGGTTTCGCTGATAGGGTCACTATCCACTACACCAATCGGTCGGTGTTTAAAAAAGAAATAGGATTTAAATAAAGAATAAGAATTCATTCGAGAGAGAGCTTGCATCGTCGCTCCAGAGCGGTCTCCTATCGACCAATTTTATAATAAACCATGTGATCCGTTTTAAAAGAGTGAATAAACAGAGTTTATATGTGCAGCACAGCCTTGTCATTGACTGTCACAGTACACAGAGTACACTGAAAATATTCACATATTTTAAGCTACTGCTTGTTCAAAATGCACTTTTCCCTTGAGAAGAACGAGTTAGAAACTCGAGGCGTTGCTCTTTTTAAAACAGGTTTTAAATTACAAAAAGGTTTTTGTATTTCATTATTTATTGAGAAGTAGCCTGGTAGGCGAATGATTTGGTTATGTCCAGGGATGTTTATCATCTAAATAGCCTGATATTTTATAATATAAATTTACTGCCGAATTATCGCCTGAAACTTTCATTTCAAAAGTGACTCTTTAGAAATATATTCCATTCAATAAATTTCTTTGTTGAGACGACCATTGTTTATTTTAGGCACCTATAGCGCATTATATTTTTATTTACAATGGACTTTCCAGATAACATCCCCCACTTCCCCCCCCTGCCCGAGATAATGTATCTCCTTTGTCTATTGTTGCTCGAGTCGCGATTCGCCTAAATTACTTCGTCTGTTAGTATCGAAATGGGGAATGCCTTCCGGACGAGATTTATTATCTGGGATACGGCATTCCAACGAATTTCCAATTATTTTACATAATCTACGTACAACTCAACGCCGTGGACATGAGTTTGTTCTGAAATGTAACTTAAATAATAAACTAGGCTGTGGGTGTTATTTTTTTTTATTTTATTTGGGATAACAACAGCTAACGTTACGTTAATTTATAACAAATAGTTACTTCTCATATAGCCAAAATAGTTATCCACTACTTAAGTAATACATTTGTTGTTGAGAGAAGCATCTGATACACAAAGCTTTGTAGAAAGTAGGCTGCAATTATACAAATCAAGATGAGTAATATATAATAAGTGAGAAGAAATATACATAAATAAATGAATATACATTAGTCAATATAAATAAATACAAATAAATAAATAAATAAAAACAATACATACAACGGACATTGAAGTATACATATTATTTACATATTACGGTGACATAAATAAAATATTTATGGTTATATTTTGATAATTTACGTGATATACATAAAATGTAATTTAGATTAAGATTTGTCATAATATCCTAATCCTAACTAATATAACTAATATTATGTTAACGCAAAAGTTTGTGTGTGTGACAAACAGTCACCTCCACACGCCCTAATGGCTGAACGGATTTCGATGAAATTTGGTTGGTAGACAGATCATAATCATAATTCATTTATTTGCCTAATCATAGGTACAGAGAAAAGATGTAAACTATTATAAACAATGAACAACCATGATTTGCCTTTATAGCGTGCAATAATTATTAAAATTTAGAAAATTTAGATTAAATTAAATAATGAAATTAAAAACAAATTAAATATAAAAGTCAAAAGTAAAAAAAAAAATCAGACTTCTTTCGGCCATAAATACTACAAACTAGTTACACACATTCAAAAACAAAAATAATAATAATAAGTTAAATGTTTATATATTGCATCGTCTAAATAAACTTTAATTTGCCAAATCAAATATAAAAAATGTCAATTGTCAGATTAGAAGCTGAATTAAAATGGGCTATTTTTTTGTGTGTATGACTACAAGCCTTATTGTTCCACTATATAGGCACGTACGCACTATGTTTGGGCCCTTCTTGTGTCCTTGTAAGAGCTATCATGCAACTGGAGGGCTAGACGCATACATCCATGCAAATTTTAATGATTTCATCCGACAGACCATTTCCTCTGTTGGTGCACCGGCAATTTAAGAACCAGTTGATCTAGCACGTGATGGTGGGAAGAGACCACAAGGTATGGCTCACCTACACAGGTAGTTGGGGCTTTGCCATGGGATGCTACTTGGGTCGATACCTTTGATAGATAGATAGATAGATAAAGCGTTTATTTGCATATTACAGAAACACATATACAAAAATGTTCGACGCAACAATCATTGAAGATGAGGTCGAAGGTAGAAGTGTACTGACCCGGAAACCCCAACACATTTGAGGGACTGGCTATCTTATCTCTGACAACCGGAACACAGCAATGCTATTAACATTGCTGCTTGGCGGCAGGTTTAGATAAGATGGCCAGGTGCTTGGTGTTATTCTTACAAAATGTAGCCTTAATTCACAGTAATAAAAATAAATTCAAACTTACAACTTATAATAGAGTTGTATGTGTATCTGTACCACAAATGGGCCATCGCTCAGTGTGGATCCTCATCTATAGCGGTAAGACACTGATTTTCAGCTTTGCGAGAGAAAGCGAGGGTAGGGTACCAGTGCACCATCTCATCTTCCAGTAACATCTAATAACCGTTTAAGAGCAGTCGGATAAATGCACATAAGTAATTAAATTAAACTTCAAAACTCATTGGTACTGCGTGGGAATCGAACCCGGACCTCCTAAATACCGACGCTCAACACGTCGCGGGTTAAAAACATATTTTTTTTTATGATGACTGGATTCGCGTTTGACCACAATCTCACCTGTTGGAAAGTGACGATGTGGTCGAAGATGAAGCTCGCGATCTCAGTAAATGCCTATTCACTCTGCTCTTGATACTGCTGTCGGATTCAGGAAAGACTGACGCCGGAAGGGAGTTCCATGCCTTGGCTGTTCGGACGATGAATGAAGAATCGAACTTCTTATTGCGAATGTTCGGTATATTAACTATATACGTGTGGAAACAACGGCCCAAAATTTAGGTTGGAGGTTAACTCCATGCCCAAAAGACTCTACATCTCCATATATCCCATAACATAACTTGACATAACTTTCGGAAGCGGTAGTAGCTTGGACATATTGACTGACATATAAATGCAGTAAGCCTTTATTATTTTTTTCAGTAGATTTAAATTGACATTCAACAAATGATATCATGTATCTTATGTTAAAATAAACGCTTGAAGTTTTAAGTTATATAGTTTTATTTTCGCTTTTATGAGTAAAGAGTTTTTCTGCTAAATAATGTGCTTTCCTTCTAGACTAGTGAATACATATTAATTTAGTAGCATCTGCTCTAAATTACGGCTAGTGAGCGCTCCTCCCTCGGGCCCTCTCGGTAATTCACTTTGTTTATAAGTAGTGCTCGCAATATTTATAATGTAAGTCATATTTTCGCAGAGTTTCGAGAGGGTTCGGTGCTCGTTGGGGAATACAGAGAATAGTTTCTACACTTATGATTTTCATTTTTAACATACGACTAAATAATAAATAAATATCTTTGCACATACACACAGCGCCATCTAGATCCACACTAAGCAACTAGGCTTGTATTTTAGATACCAGATGGTTGATAAACTACAGAAATATATTTTTTTTTTGTAAATATATACATTTATAAATAAAAAACATCCATAACTCGGGAACACATGTCTGTATTCATCATAAGTATAAGCATATGCCGTGTTCGTGGCAGCACGACCGGCAACTTGAGCGTGTTAGCCCAGCGCTGGGACTCGCCGCTGCGGGCGAGGTGGATGCGGCTGCATGCTGCTGTTGTCGCAGAGCCTCGTCGTTTTTAGTGTTGTCTAGTTATAGTCCTACTAACACAACTTTAAATTAATTTTACTTGTAACTAACACTTATGGATTTATTTGTCGGAAATAAAAATGGTTTGATTTGATTTGATAAACCGTCGAGCTTCTCAACATCAAATAAAACCGCTACCTGGGGGCCTACAACGATCATTTTAAAAACCATCATATTTCAGGAACGTTTTGTTTCAATGTTAAAGTAATATTACTCAAATTCGTACCGTGATCATCTAGCGATAATACAAAACAATATTGTTTTACTCCTGCTTAGAGACGGGAAAGAACGAATGATTTGTCTATTCCTTGCCGTCAGAAGAACGAGACAACGTTATACCTTTGTATAGCGTTATCACTTTCACACCTCGAATAATAATAGCGTTCCGGTATACGCAATTATTTAAATATTGTGCATGATTTTTGTCGTTTATGTTCATATTTTTATTGTTGAAATGCATAATTAGAAATAAAAGTTTTTTATATTTATGCATATATAAATTTAAATATACATTTTCATTGAAGTAATGCAAGAAAGCGTAAATTAAATGTGAAGTAACGCTGCCGCCCGCCGCCGGTGTTATTCCGTAAAATGAAACATTGTGTCAAAGTAATAAGCGCGGCGCTTTCTTCCATAATCTTGGTATAAAATTTTTATTTGTTTGAAATTATTTTTTTACTGGTTTTATAGAATTTATATTATGGCGACTAGAGAGTAAGTATATACAAACTAATGTTTTAGTGATTTTTGTGCATTTATAGAATAAGCAACCATCCTAGACAAAGAACTCGTCGAACAAATTCAGCTTCGTCAATACATTCTTCACGTAATCGCCTTCGACGTTGCATCTTCTCCGACAAATCCTCTGCGGCATCGTCTTCCAGAAACTCGAATAATTCATAATCATTGGCCATCTAAAACCACATCACATTTAATGTATTTCTTATAGGTTTACACAATGTAGGTATTTATAAAGAGTTATTGTGAAAAACACGTCCACTTACTTTTTTAAGCGAAAATAACGGTTTATTATCCTTATACCACTAAAACAATAATAAAACCATCACAAGAGACTAACTTTTTTAAGATTGTAAAATTTGACGTTTGAGCAATATTACTAGCTGTCAAACGACCGTTAAACAACGATGATGGTACGAATTGAGCGAATGATTCAGCGGTGACGTCACAAAACTGCTTAACAAAACAATATTATAATAAGCTTGTTTTAAGGCGGTCGGGGTACGAATTTCCAAAGTAATATTACTGTAATATTGCTATAAGAGGTGATTGTAGGCCCCCTGGGGGCCTACAACGATCATTTTAAAAACCATCATGTTTCAGGAACGTTTTGTTTCAATGTTAAAGTAATATTACTCAAATTCGTACCGCGATCATCTAGCGATAATACAAAACAATATTGTTTTACTCCTGCTTAGAGACGGGAAAGAACGAATGATTTGTCTATTCCTTGCAGTCAGAAGAACGAGACAACGTTATACCTTTGTATAGCGTTATCACTTTCACACCTCGAATAATAATAGCGTTCCGGTATACGCAATTATTTAAATATTGTGCATGATTTTTGTCGTTTATGTTCATATTTTTATTGTTGAAATGCGTAATTAGAAATAAAAGTTTTTTATATTTATGCATATATAAATTTAAATATACATTTTCATTGAAGTAATGCAAGAAAGCGTAAATTAAATGTGAAGTAACGCTGCTCCCGCCGCCGGTGTCGTTCCGTAAAATGAAACATTGTGTCAAAGTAATAAGCGCGGCGCTTTCTTAATTTCATAATCTTGGTATAAAATTTTTATTTGTTTGAAATTATTTTTTACTGGTTTTATAGAATTTATATTATGGCGACTAGAAGTAAATACAAACTAATGTTTTAGTGATTTTTGTGCATTTATAGAATAACCTCTATGTCCTCTCTTTCCTTTTTATAATTCCGCGGGTCAAGTATCTCGGCGCGCCTGTCAAATTTTCGAAAATACCTGCGGTGTTAAAAACGTTTATAGATACTCTTCTACTGGGTGTATTTGTAATCTGTGAAAAGCTATAGCTACGGGAATATATTATCTATGGATATAATGAATGAACACTACTACAGCTATAATACAAAAAATCAGAAAAATGTTACGAGTTGTAATATGTAGGTATACCTATATCCACGATATAATTGGTATTTTTACGGAAAGTACAGATTTATTTCATGTTTTTCTTAAAAAAACGGGTAATTCAATAAATTGTTATGAGAATTGAAAGCTCTATGGCCAGGTTCCTAAGCCTGTTCTAATAAAAAACAGTAGTTGGAATTCTATGCCTACACTCCCACCCAAAGAGAAAAAAAATATTTTCGCAAATACAGACTAAATATCATAGCTAACATGACATGGCGCACATTATTGGATGCGGAATTTAATAGAGAACAAGTTCAAACACAGTCCAAAGGAATTGGAACTCTATAATCATTACAATTGAGAGTTGAAAGTCGGGTGTACCGCCGACACCGATCGGTGTTCGCGACTGTTGAAGGTATAAAAGTATTTTGGACACCGATCGGTGTTCGCGTCCGCCTAAAGGATAAGCAAGCATCCTAGACAAAGAACTCGTCGAACAAATTCAGCTTCGTCAATATCGAAGGGATTACATTCTTCACGTAATCGCCTTCGACGTTGCATCTTCTCCGACAAATCCTCTGCGGCATCGTCTTCCATAAACTCGAATAATTCGTAATCATTGGCCATCTAAAACCACATCACATTTAATGTATTTCTTATCGGTTTACGCAATGAACACAATGTATTTATAAAGAGTTATTGTGAAAAACACATCCACTTACTTTTTTAAGCGAAAATAACGGTTTATTATCCTTATACCACTAAAACAATAATAAATCCATCACAAAAGACTAACTTTTTTAAGATTGTAAAATTTGACGTTTGAGCAATATTACTAGCTGTCAAACGACCGTTAAACAACGATGATGGTACGAATTGAGCGAATGATTCAGCGGTGACGTCACAAAACTGCTTAACAAAACAATATTATAATAAGCTTGTTTTAAGGCGGTCGGGGTACGAATTTCCAAAGTAATATTACTGTAATATTGCTATAAGAGGTGATTGTAGGCCCCCAGGACTACATAACACGCAAGCACTCAAGTGCCAGCGAAACGGGTGAAACAAAGAGCGTTCCATCGAGACACAGAGAGTGCCACCTTTATAGGTGTTTACACCCGACGCTCAATATTTCACGGTTTATTTTTATTTGTGTCCGAGTGCTTTCCACACCGTTTGCTGGTGGAAGTCCGCGGGGCCGGGTCAAGAGGCGGGCAACGGAAAGGGCCAGTAGATCAGCGGGAATGGGGAGCAAGTCTAAGGCCCGTATTTATAAACCGTTCTCAAGACTGAGATCACCTTAAGTTGACTCTTGAGAATCTGTTGCATATTGAAACAGTATCAAAAAAATAGTATTGAGACTGAGACGCGATCTCAATCTTAAGATTCAACCAATCTCAATACAAGTCTTGAGGCTGTATCACCCGAGATGCGTCTTAAGAAGTTGACGTTATCTCAAGCTCCGTGCTAATTAACAAACCAATCTTGAGGTCTACTCAGCTGAGATCACTGCTCAAGTATTCGCCTCTGCGGAGAATGAATGATAGTCTTGAGTTTCGTTTATTAATACGTGAAACTCGTACGTATGTGAGTACTGCTTGAGTATGCACGTGCTTTTCAGGTCTCAAGTTAGGTTTATTAATCAACACGTTTACTAGAGACCGATCACAAGACTGTTCTCAATCTTGAGAATGGTTTATTAATACGGGCCTAAGTCACATTCAATCTTTATTTTGTACGTACACAACGCACCAATTAAAATATATTTTACATTTTTAAGTTACCGCTTATTCTATGGCCAATTTTTATCTGAAAGAGATCAATCAATCAATATCATTTATTGTGAATCACAGGATTATGTTCCGCCCGTAGGCATACAAGGTCAAAATAAGTAGGTACTATAAAATAAAGTTAAATTAAATAAAGTAATTAGGTACATTGGGCTTAAAAAATATAGTAATCATAAAATTCCTAAACGTTTTGCATTTTTACATTTGCATTCATTCATTACTTTTATATACCAACCACATTGTAAACAACATTGGGTTTACGATTCGGAAGTCGCGGGTTCGATCTGGGGATCGAACCCGGGGTACATGTTTAAGTACTCGGTTTGGTTGGTGGTAGGGCATTTTAAATGTCCGCCTAGGTAACTACCACCATCTTATCGAAATCTGCCGCCAAGCAGCAATGTTAATAGCATTGTTGTGATCCGGTTGTCAAAGATAAGATAGCCAGTCCCCCAAATGTGTTGGGGTGTGCGGGTCAGTACGCTTCCACCTTCGACCTCGTCTTCACTTAACATCAGGTGTGATTAAGGTCAAGTACCAACCCTTTGAGCATAAAAATATATATATACAATAAACCACATATAACACTAGGTATGTCAACAATTTAATAATTTGTTATGATGAAACTGAATGTCAATTGAAAATGTCAATTATTGTATAATGTCAACTGTCATCTGTATCAAAAAATTCCTTAATAGAGTAAAATATCTTTTCTATAAGATATTCAAATATGTAACTTTCTCCTAAATTAAGAAAACTCGGTGCATTTCTTTAAATCTGGAGAGAGTTTATTATAAATTTAATTTAAGAACAAGCAAGAATACCAGGGAGGTGTTCTTTTTATTATAATCAAAATCAAAAAATGCTTTATTTTGTAGGTACATAGAGTACACTTAAAATAGTCAGATTTTACATTTTTAAAGCTACTGCTTGTTCAAAAGGCAATTTTCCCCTGAGAAGAACAAGCAAGAAACTCGAGAGGTCGCTAAATAATTAGTTTTTATATTTAACTTAATGTCTATTAATTATGAAATAGCCTGACATGCGTATGAGCCGTTATGTCCAAATAGTCTGATATTTTATAACATGCCTTCTCAATAAGTTTCTGTTTTATAGATCATTAAGTTAAATGTAGATTTAGTTAGCTAACGATAATAATATCAATAACAAATCGTCCTTTTCTTTTAAAAGAAGTATTAAAATTGTACTATCAGCATAATTTTGCGCAGAGCTTCTTGTCATTTGACAACGCTTTATGTATCAATTAGTATCAAATCGACATGACCATCTAAATAAATGGATTTATATGTAAGATACAAACATAAAAAAAATTACGCGGATTTTTTTATATTAAAGACTAAATGGGGAGCCAGGTTATGAGCTATATTTGATGAAAATTGGTTAAGCCATTTCGAAGATTGACGACCTGTTTGATGTTGTAGTTAGAAACTGTGCTGCTATCCAAAAGGTCGGGGCATATGTTTGTATGATGAATACAGACATGTGTTCCCGAGTTATGGATGTTTTTCATTTATATATGTACTTATGTATGTATTTATGTATTTATATATTTCCAAAAAAATGTATTTGTGTAGTTCATCAACTATCTCGTATCTATAATACAAGCCTAGTTGCTTAGTGTGGAACTAGATGGCGCTGTGTGTATGTGCAAAGAAAAAAAAAGATGTTTAGCTATTGACACAGGTTAATTGGTGTATTTCGATGATTATCATAAGTCTTTCGGGCCTGTATTTATAAAGTAAGGGCTCGATGACACTAATGTGAGGTAACATAGAGTGATTTAAACGTAACACTGGACTTAGTCTCTGTTTACGAATAGTCTAAACTAATTAAGCTATCATCGTGTCGAAATCGATTCTGATTACCGCTCGCCTCGTGGCCCCAAGAGGGGAGTCCGTCGTAATTAAAGCGCGACTCAGCGTCAAGCACTCCACAATCGGGTCAGGTATCAATCGCGGCGACTAACGATGGGGTAACAAGCGATATCTGAAGATACCCCAGTTGATTACAATGCCTGTTGGAGGAAGGGGAATAACAGACGTCTCTCTTGAAAGGGTTGAGGGTAGAATGGAAACGATTTTGAAGGAAAAAAATGAGAAATACGCCAACGGGGATTTATATATCTTAAACGTGGACTTGTTTAACAATGAGTTAGTACTTGATTTCTAGTAGTCTATTATTATGGTACAGAGCAGAGGGATTAACTAAACAAAACATATATTACCTATTAAAATGCAGAGAGCATGTAATGGTTAAGTATGACCAGTTGAAGATTGTGTAAATATAAGAGATGTGGTCTAGGAGCAAAATGACATCAAAAACTTTTTAGATAAGAATCGAGAAGGTCGGGATAAGTCCACATGAACATTTAAAGACCTCTAAAAGAAGGACACTCCACTCCTGAATGTGGCTATGGTACCTAGTGGACAGTTGTTCGTAATCAGAAGTGGAGTTACCAGCCGAAAATTGTTAGCCTTCTATATTAGGTGGTTTCAGAATGATTTACTTTGTATGGGTAATCGAAATTTTTTGGATCGAATGCGACTATGGTTTCTTGGGTAAAGTTGTTGGTAATCAAGGATGGAGTCACCCGTTAATAAATATACACCGTGTAACGGTTAAGTGTAGTCATATTTTAAGGGCTTGTTCTACCCATCAATACGAACAACTTTTACTATGGGGGCAACTTCGAAATCGCGAAAAAAAAATGAGCTGTTCCATAGAAAATTTCAATAACCTCCCGATGCAATGTATGAAACAGCTGATTTTTTTTTCGCGATTTCGAAGTTGCCCCCATAGTAAAAGTTGTTCGTATTGATGGGTAGAACAAGCCCTTAAAATATGACTACACTTAACCGTTACACCCTGTATATGTCGTAGATAGCGATAAATTAGCGATAGAATTAATTATTTGAACGGTCAACTGAATATCATAATACGCGGTTAATGGGAAGCAAACCTGGTGGCGTTGGTATCGCCGGAAACGGCGCGGTGACGGACGACGTTAACAGTAATATAAGGTCTGCACATCGAAGAGAGACTTTGCTACCAGCCTTCAAAGGAGTCGGAGCTCCACTGAACACAACAACGACTGTGAGTGATTCTGATTACCTACTATCACCGACGCGTAGAAGAAGAAGTTGATCATGGGATTTGAGTAAGGAGGAATTATAGACTAGGACCGGCTGAATTCCACAGACTGCACGCGAGGGCCAAGTTGTATGGCATGAGGGGCGTGCATATGTTTACTTTTCACCAGTAAGTAGTCTCGGGTTCCATGATCAAAATCGATCATAATGAATACGTCGTCTATGCGCCTATAGTAGCTTGCAATAATATCGCCATTGCCCGAGCCACCCTTTACCACGCAACTGGCACCGTCCCCGTCGCTAGCAACGCCCACGCGCCCAGCTACGACATATATAATATGTAAGTATATTATTATTTAAAGTCAAAATGTTGAATATTTCTCGTTTCATTCTAAACAGTAAATTATATAATTTTACTCCCAAGGCGACGTACTTCCTAAATCAGTTTAAAGTTATGTAATAGCTTTTATACTGACGGAATTGAGGAATGATGATAACAAATCATGTCAAGATGAGAAAGGGTGAGAGGAACCCCAGTACACTATTAAGTATAATGCATAGTCAGAAGCAATAAGTGACTTATATCAAGTGATATTCGAGCGATCGCTCCGACATCTTGACATTTGCCGCTCTCGACATAAAGAACTGAACATTTTCAACCGATCCGTTGTCAATCCTCATTTGCACATTTTAAGGAAAAATCGAGGGCGGAAAACAGATAGACGTGGTCATTACTCCATCGACAAGAGCATAGCTCTTAAATTGAAGAAGAAGAAATGAAAAATCGCTCTCAATTAACAAGTGCTAAGGTATCTCTTGATAACAATAGTTAATTACTGGATTTTTGGCTGTGTGGTTTGCTAAACTAACCCATCTCTTCCCGTGGGTGTCGTAAAAGGCGACGGAACATAACGATTGCCAGCATAACCCATAGTATACTACGTGTAAGGAACAACCCGACATTCGCTTTATGGGCATGATATTTAATTCAAAATAAATCTGAATCCGAAATCTAAATCCGAAATCAAAATCCGAAATCTAAATTAGAATATCTTATTTACTTCGGTCGTAAATAAATATCCAAATATATCGAACACTTAACTTAATATTTAACCCACACTATACAAATTTACACTGCTATTGACTGATTGGTAGGATAGTAGATGGCGTAATTCATTCTTTAACTTGATGAAACGTTACCAGTTTGTCAATTACATTTATTAGTGGACTGCTATAGGCTGTTGATGATTATGTGTATGATTTGAATTTTAAAAACTTTATAACAATTAAAGGTGCATCTGTGTCACATCGATCCTCCAGCTACGTTAGAGTAAATCATATGTGGTAGGAACAAAGGAAATTCCTTAACCATATTGTACTTCTGTTTTTCTCACTCCAGTCACGCTCCGTAGAGGACACCCGCCGCTCACTAATTAGAGCTCCGAAGCGGGAGACTATAAATGGTCCCTATCAATGCCACCTTACGCACCTATTTTCGGAGAAAAATGGGAGTTTCAACTAGCGGGCGACTTACAATGGTGGTTACATATTGCACAACTGAACGTCGCACACTATCATGTCGCAGAATTGCACTGTCGTTTAATAGGAATGTCGCACAATTGTACATCGCACACTCGGTGTCGCACTTCAGTAATAAACCCAGTCAAAGTGTCCATTTGGATATTTTGCCTAAGTAGAATAACTATATAATAAGCGGTCAGCGGCGAGGATATGTCCTACAGTCCTAGGTCCTAGGAGACAGGAGCGGTCCTACCCACTAAAACCCCCGGTGTTCCTCCACTCACACCATAGCGGAGTGACCACGCGTACCGCCGCCATAACAACGGCGGTGGCGGGCCCTCCTATAGGCTGGAGCAGGGAGGAATCTCCTGGTCCAGCCACGTCAAGAAGGCGCGTGGGAACACCACGCGCGCCTTCTTGTGAAGCCTGCGTGTGGGTGGTGGCTCCCCCGAGTCACCACACGGCCTCGCTAGCTAAAGGGGAGAAGGTGGGCATACGCCCTTCTCCGGGTCCCAGTGCTTCTGCGGCGGATGGGCTGAGAAAAGGGATCGGCCTCCTCTCTCTCTCTCTCTCTCGCAGAAGGAGAGGACCGCTTTCCACGACCTCTCGTCGGCGACTATAGCCTTGACTACGGCCGGCAAGGTGAGGTCATCCCCTACCGCTGCGACGAAGTCATTCCTCTAGGGTGTGCTGCCCCGTGAGCTGAGCTTATCCCTATGTCAGCCTTTTAGTTATTGAAATATTAATAAGGAGGATTTGTCTCTGTGATCAATATGTGACATTATGTGACCACTTAAGCATGTTTCTAGAAACAATTTTAAGTCTATACCTTGAACTTACCGTTAGAGTGGTCAAGGTCTTAAACTTATGATTAATCAAATCCGACAACAAATGGGTAGATCCACACGACGAGAATGCTAGTGATGTGAGTGTTCGCGAACTTGTAAAATGCCAACGTGAAACTGTCGTAATCGCATCGGTAATTAAAACCACAAAAATCGCTCTCCAGCTCCCAATTTATAAATGCCACGAATAGCTTCTGTAACAAAAATGGTATGTATGTCAGCACCGTTTCCACAACAAAATGTGGAAACAGCTAAAATAAATAAAACCTGTATTTAAATGTATTGGATGGTTATGTGAGTTGATTTTTACAAATTGAGACTACGTTGATGATAGCCTAACGTTTTCCATTATGGATGTATTCATTCATTTAGCAAATGATACAATCGATAGTCAATAAGGGGAGGTTTTGCTGGATTGAAACATAAACCGGAATAGTTGATCTTCTTACCCTTGGGGAGTATGCGACTGGGCTGTTTAACGATACCGGGAGGCAGGGGTCTGATACGATAGTTGGTATAACAGACCTAATACAGATAGAATGATGGGGGTTAAGAAATGATTGTGTCTATTGGAATTTCTGAAATAATCCTATATTATTTAGAAACAAAAGGGCATTTGACGTGGTACAAAAAGATTTAGATTGGCTTTACTTGGTCGCTATTTTGACAATCTTAGTCCATTTCTCTACATTAGAATTTGCAGAGAAATGAACATTGTTTCCTTTATCTTCTCAAGAATATAAAAGACAATGATAAGATGTGCTGTGCCTCAGCCTGTTATAGTAATTTATACGTCAAATGATAGCAGAATATTCATTCTTTAAAATAGTTTAGCCGCAAAATATATAAAGCTGCGGATTAAGAGATATTTAAGTTACAAAAGTACGTTATCTTGAGGTTATATTTTTTGTTTTCTTTAATAATCGTTAATGATTTATTTCAATCACATCTAAATATCATGTGATTTTGCGGCCGAAGGTGGGCGTATCCTCATTCATAGGCTTCAACTGGCTAGATTATCCAATCTCAATATGACTTAAAAGTAGGTATACTCGTATATTGGGTATTTACCTATAAAAATTGGAGTTTTTTTTCTTCGTTAATCATATATACCAATTCCTGCGATTCTCAAAGTTATATCCAAATTTGTTTTTTACTTGGAAAATGGAATATAATTCCAAGGTTTCACATGATATATTTTTTTTATTGCTGGGCAAAATCACATATTAAAAAAAATTTGAACAGAGCTCTTTTCATTTGCTTCCCATAACCATTTCTTAGATTCGCTGAAACTTTTATAAAGCGGTTACTTTTAAAAATTAACGCTACCTATACTTAACTTAATGTTATCCGATAATACACACAAAGTTTACATAAATTTGGATTTGCCGTTCCCAAAAAAAAAAATCAAAAATGTTTGTATGGAGAAGCCAGTCTTAATGAACTTCTTCATACAAAATGCTAATTTCATAGGTAAGGACCTAATACTTGGTTAGCAACATTACACAGTACCTACCTACCTATAGATTCCTAATACGAACTCGGTACGATCATGCATGACCCTCCTCTTTGTGCATACTCTTCTTACGTGTTAAAATTGTTCGGTATTAGTGGTAAGGCCTGACTGGCTGGAAGTCCACAACAGCAATGTCAAAAAAATATAATGATAAAATCGATTATAAAACGAATATCGTCGATAAATGATTATCGATTTGAAGTAGTTTATTCATAGTGTAGTTTTATTGCACAAGGCTCAAAACACACTCTGGGAGCAGACAACCATCTCTCGCGAGTTGTCAGTTATGTCGCCAGCCAATCGAAATGATCGATTAACTTGGCGGCCAATAAGAAACCTTAATACGAGAATCGAATGATTAACAATGATCGGTAACGCACTACGGAACGGAAATGAATGAATGATCAGCAATCGGCCGGCAACATGACAGCAATCAGGTAGATTACAAAGAAAACTTTTTTTTTTACAGCTTTCCAATTGACATGTAATACTCATTAATATTTATTAAATTATTAAGGATTTTTCATATTTATCTTATTTCTGTAACAGTCTAGAGCACGATCTGTCAGACAGTGGTGTGAAACTGATGTACACCAACTAAACTAAAACCAGTTTTAAAGTAGCACTGTCTCTTTCTCCCTGCAACAGTACGATGCGACGACACCACTCCAAAACTAAACTAAAACCAGTAGGCGGAAGCATGAAACAACCTACCAGAGGATATTGTCATAGCAGACAACATCGACAAATTTAAAAGCAAATAAAACGGAGATATTGTACTCAGATAATAAGCTTTATCATTTGTTTCAACTGCCTGCTTATTCTGCAATATGCAATAGGAATATCTAGCTTTTCTTTCAAAATCTGCTCTTACCGATCTTCGATATTATTTAGAATGACATGACCCTCTGAAGTACCAATACCAACCATCAAAAACCAATATCTTTTGCTCGAAGGGCTATCCTTGAAAGTTGGCGTATTACGGCGAACGTCCATTGTAGCTCCAACAGGACTCCGCCTGTCCGCCCCCAGCTATCGTTGATTGATTAGCCCTTTGATGAGTTGCTAAGTTTTACAGATACCGGACTTATCCGGACAAAGGGGATACGAATTTTGTTTTCAGTTTGGTCTTGTTCCTTATTGACATCCCGGACAGGTTCTGAATTATGTTTTAACTTTGGGCATTGGTTTGTTTTTAACAGGTTTGCTGATGTGTCGTTGTGGCGTCTCGTTTTGGGTATTTGCTATTAGTTGCTATTGGTTTTAGCTATTAGTTCAATGTTGTGGTTCTATGGAAACAATCTGCAGCCGTACTACCTTAGAAGTTTTAATAAACTTCTAAGGTACCATAATTGGTAACCCGTTACGTCTATATTTTAGACGTTTATCCCCTTATCCTTATATTCAAATTCAAATTCAAATTCAAAAATGTTTTATTTCGTAAGTTATAAGAATAACATTTGAAATCGTCATGTCATACAGTTATCGCTCATTCACTAGGCAGTCTCCCCAGAGAAGAACGAGCAAGAAACTCAGGGGTTGCTCTTTTTAAATAAGCCAATACAAATACAATTTGGAATAATTGTTAAATTTATGATTCGACAAAGAAAAATAAAAATAGAATTAACTGGATATTGCCGAGCGGTTCATGTCCACGCATTCTTATCATCCAGATAGTCAGAAATTTTATAATAGCCTTTGGTACATAGTTTCTGTTTAATGGTTGTTTTAAAGTTATTTAAAGGCAAATGTTGAATGTCTACCGGAACCTTATTATAAAAGCGTATACATTGTCCCTTGAATGACTTAGTGACTTTGTGTAAGCGACTGCTATGGGCAGCAAGTTTATTTTTATATCTTGTATTTATATTGTGTATTTCACAATTTTTCCTAAACAAATGCAGATTCTTTCTTACGTACATTAAGTTTTCGTAAATATATTGCGATGCCAAAGTTAATATATTGATTTCCTGAAATTTATTCCTCAGAGATACTCGGGAGCCTAACTTGTAGATCGCACGAACCGCTCGCTATAAGAACGCTTACATCAAATTTGGCGATCGAACACAAGCTAGCTCAGCGGCAAATTATTCGCGATTGAACAACATTTTTACGTGATACGAAGGCTGTATTGTGTGTGATTCACTCGCGTGCTTTTCCAGAGAGTTGCAATTGTAATGAGACTGCTTTCATGAACCTTCAAATTTCATTCCACTTCAAAAAATTTTAACTATTATTTTGTTATCATTATTAATACTTAGTAGTAGAATGACACCTTCCTCAAAGGGTGGCAACGCATCTGTGACCCTTTTTGTGCTGCGGGTGTCCATGGGCGGCGGTGATTGCTTTCCATCAGGTGACCCGCATGCTCGTTTGCCGCCTTCATATAAAAAAAAAAAAAAAAAGTAGAAGTACTCGTGGCATAGTCCTTGGATGGGTGACCACTAATGTAATTGTAATATGGGTGTTTCCGTACTGAGATAAATTGTCGGTCCAGGTTGTTTTCAATTGAAGGTAGTCGTTAAACCAAGTCGGTGGTTTACGTGGGTGGCTTAAAATCACTGATTGTCAGGTGGTTACTAGTCGACACAAATTTACCAATCCGTACTGGACTGGGTTCGATTTGTATCAGACTAGTGGCCAATTGACTATTGAAATGTATTATTGATATTGTGATGATTATCAATTCAACAAAACATGTATAATAACGTTGGGGTCCTCTGAGAACCAGTGTTGTGGCAATTTCTTTTTTTTTTTGATTGACTGGATTCGCGTTTGACCATAATCTCACCTGATGGAAAGTGACGATATGGTCGAAGATGAAGTACGCGATCCCAGTAAATGCCTATTCACTCTGCTCTTGAAGATCCCAAGGTTGTAGGATTCAGGAAAGGCTGACGCCGGAAGGGAGTTCCATGCCTTGGCTGTTCGGATGATGAGCTGCTGCAGCATATGCTGAGATGGAGTGCATTTATGATATCACATTGCACTCATCCCATTGCAAAATCTCTCTGTTTTCTGTATTGTGTTGAAATTTTCTTGTTGTTAATATTATTACTGCTTTTATTCTCTGGTGTTATATAAAGCTAATAAAAAAATATACGAAACTTTATATAACCCTGCATTCCCTTAGAACAATTCTATGCACGTCTCGCCGAAATAAATTGGATTGGCGGCCAAAAGCAAACCGACGAACTCCCGCGAATCTTGGGGAAATTGTTTAGCATTCCGCTATGCCACAACGTGGAACTCAGGGAAACAACACCTGGATTCAGCTTATGTGTAATTCAGTAGCTGAATCGATTCATTTGATTCTTTTATGGAATTTTTAAGCGAGCGAGCTATTTGGCCTGGTGTTTACGGTGTTGTACCTTCAGTTATTATAACTGTGTCTTGGTAATAACAGGCCTCTGTTTACTATAGTCCTCAATTTGTTCTGGTCTTGAGTAGTCGTATTCCATAATTGGTGCAATTATATTGATCATTATTATCCGTTATTCTACATATTCACAAGTGTCATGAAATAAATGATATTCCACCTAGTGCTATTAGAATATTTGCAGGAAATTAAGTTTCAATGTGAGTCATGATTCCGTTTGTTCGGGAGTACCAATACCAAGATCATATTTTCCGTCTCGTGGATTAAATTATATTGTTTTTACCCGACTGCCCCAGGAAGGAGGGTAATGGTTTTCGGTATTTAGATTTCTATGTTTCCTCCTGTAGCCTAAACGGCTTTCCGACTTCGAAGTGCAACTTGCATTTTCATCGTTTGATTCGTCTCGACCCTCTGAGAGTCAAGGATACATTTATGATAAAACATCTAGAACATTGCCCCTACAAAATACAAAATATGCTATCGGATTTTTTTTATTTTTGTGTTTGAGTTTGAACATGCGCGTTTTTTTATGCACTCGTACTTGTAGGGGTTGTATGTAACTGAAAACCAGTGTTTCGCTCTTTGAGTGATGTGCCACATTGAGTTATAACCCATTTGTGCTACTGCGGCACACACTCGCTCTTTGTATTTTCTATTCTTTACTTTTATTTGTATGTATATTTCTTTGTAATTTAAAAATTGTGTAGTTGTGTGTATACAGTGGCGTAAATAAATGCTTTATCTATATCTATCTATCTATCCATGTATCTATCCACCCTGTTCTTGAAGATCCCAACGTTGTAGGATTCAGGAAAAACTGACACCGGAAGAGAGTTCCATGCCTTGGTGATTGCATTATGAACGGCGAGTCGAACTATTAGTGCGAATGTTCAGTATATTGACTACATACGGGTGGATCCCTCCCCAAGTCTAGTCCGAAAATGGAAAGGCGACGGTGGAATAAGATTATGTAATTCCAATGGACAGGAGACTTTGCGACGGTGTTCGAGGCTCTCCAATTTAGTAGTCATCGAATGATCACCTATGAGTCTTTTGACACGTCGTTCCACAGAAATATCGTTGTGTTGAAGGCACTTCTTTGTGAACTTTGTTAAATAAATCTTGACTACGAATCAAGGAATATTCCTTGGATTATGTTTATTAAGTTTATTAAGTTAAACGTAAAGATTAATACCAATGATTCTTTGGAAATAAGTACCTAATTGTGCAATATATCCGAGCAATTTTTATAATTTCCACTATCTATAACGTAAGGATACTCAATTCAGTAAATTGGATACTTGACGAATCAAACTTTTTACAAGGCTTGACCTATAAGAAAAATTTACCGCTTCGACAAATTGGAAATATTTACATACTTGAAAGCGAAACAAAAATTAAAAAGCGGGCGGTAAATAAACGTTTTACCAATTATAATTATCATCAGGCTTCATTAATTGTATATTAAATCGTTGGTAGTTGGTTGAACCAATTATGATTTTTGTTATTTGTGCAAGAAAGAGTATTTAATTGATTGATTTTTTAATACTTCAATTTTTTATTTATTGATCTGCTTGGCACTATTCTACTTCATTCTTTGTTGAATGAGCATAATCTCGCTATCACTTTTATATCATTTCTTGAACCATTTTCAAGTTCTAACACTATCACATATTAAAGCAATGAATATAAAAGCACAGACTTAGCTTTATTATCAGAGGAGATTGAATCGTCCATAACGTTTTTCCAGCACAATTGCATACTGAAATAAATTGTGTGGATGCAACTCGGTACTCAGACGAAACGGTTCTCTGTTACATACGACATAAGAGTTCAAATCAAGTAAAAACTGATGATTCTACGAGAGACAATGAACCGAGGTTTTTACCGTAGGGTTACCATAATAAATATCAAAAGAAATAACTTTATCTTCAATTAATTTAAAGGTTAGAGCGGTGAATAAGTTATGTAATTGGACATAATGCTGTACGATATGGATTTAGGTTACAACTTTCATAGTCATAGATACATAATGAGGAGTGTGGTTATTTTAAGATTTAAATAAAACTACATACATATTTACATAAAGTCACGCCTGTTTCCCATAGGGGTCAGAGACCACAGACTTCGACTTGCTACAACTGACAAACCTCTTTTGCTTCATTCACTCACATAAGATTGTTCATATATGCTCGTCGGTTTCCCTAAACCGACCTTTCTTTAAGACGTCCCCGATTTGATCATGGTACGTTCGCCGTGGTCTTCCCCTACCAACACTACCATCCACATTCGCTCGTACTCGTATATCTCTTTCGTTAGTCTTCTTTTTCATTCATCCGCTCCACATGTCCAAACCATCTCAGCACACCTTTTTCAAACTTTGCCACTACGTCTTCTTCCATACTGCTTAACCCTACTTACAGATACTATAAAAGGGTAAAGTAATACTACTTACAGATACTTAAAGATACTATAAAACAGAAACTTATTAAGAAAGCATATTAAAAAATATCAGATTATTTAGATGATCTTGGGATCTTTATGAGCAGAGAAAATAGGCATTTACTGGGATCGCGTGCTTCATCTTCGACCACATCGTCACTTTCCATCAGGTGACATTGTGGTCAAACGCGAATCCAGTCAATCATAAAAAAAAATGATAAACATTCATGGACATAACCAGCCCGTTCGCATAACCAGGCTATTTCACAATTAATAATGAAATATTATAATATAAAATAATAATTAATAATTTTGTAATATAAAAACCTTTTTTTTAAAGTAACCTCTCGAGTTTCGTGCTTGTTCTTCTCAGGGGAAAATTGCCTTTTACAATACAATACAGAACAATACAAATACTCTTTATTGCGCAAAATAATTTACAATAATTTTGATTTGCCTTTTCAACAAGAAGTAGCTTTAAAATTGTAAAATCTGGCTATTTTAAATGTACTCTGTGTTGATTGGCACACATACGTAGGCTATAGGTGTCTAAAAAGACACAATCTCGATTACGCCAGCTCATTCCGCTACGAGCCACCGTTGATTGATGTGCTCGTTAATGCTTTATTGCAGCGTATCCAACTGCGGACGGATGGGATAAATTCGTTTATATGTTCCCAAGGCGAGGACATGATGGTAACCAGGCAGGGGAGGTTTGAAGAAGCCGTAGCGGTACGCTACAATGTCAACCAGATGGTTAATATAATACATAAATACAAACCTACAAAATAAATTTTGGGCGCTCCATAGAATCGAACGCAAAAACAGCGGCTATGAAGCTTGGCATTCTCCTTAAGGTCAGGCGATATTTCACACCAAAACAACTTTTGGTGCTTTACCAGGCTCAAGTCCGCTCGTGCATGGAATATTGCTGTCACCTCTGGGATGGTTCAGCCAAGTACCAACTAGCTGCACTCGATTCTGTGGAACGACGTGCCATGAGACTTATAGGTGATAGTTCGATGACTGCTAAATTGCAGAGCCTTGAACACCGTCGCAAAGTTGCCTGTCTCTCAGTTTTTTACAGGATACATTTCGGGGAGTGTGCGTTGGATTTATCTTCGCACCACTAGGCGTGGGCAGGGATTCCACCCGTATATAGTTAATATACCGAACATTCGCACTAAGAAGTTCGATTCTTCATTCATCATCCGAACAGCCAAGGCATGGAACTCCCTTCCGGCGTCAGTCTTTCCTGAATCCTACAACCTTGGGATCTTCAAGAGCAGAGTGAATAGGCATTTACTGAGATCGCGTGCTTCATCTCCGACCACATCGTCACTTTCCATCAGGTGAGATTGTGGTCAAACGCGTATCCAGACAATCATAAAAAAAAAAAAAACATTTTTGATTTGATTTGATACACTATTCCTGATTATATTTAATTCTACTTCCATTCTTTTGCATTCACTCCCGTAAATCAGTGTAGGAATTAGCACCCCGCCATGAACAGCCAATCGAGCTATTTACAATAATATAATTGCTAAATAAAACTAATGAGAAATTTAGGACGTATCTCTGAGTTTAATCAGAAGTATAAAAAATATGAAAATTTAGAAATCCCTCGATATCAACACACACAAGGCCGTGAAACACACAACATCCGTCGTTTTTTGTCGCGGATTAAACATTATACAAAAAATTAAAAAGCATAACGTATTAATGAATTTAGGCCGGAGACGAAGGGCTCTATTCGGTTCCTCTTGATAACTTGACCTGCACCCCTTTGTTTAAGTTCCATAGGAATGAACTGTGCTACCAACTGTCTCACCATTGGTCGACCTCCAACTTCAGCCTAAATCAACTGAATAATTTCATCTTGTGTTTGAATTTTTGTAAGTAGGTATTTATGACTGAAGTCGGATGTTAATATTTTTTTTTATTTAAATAAATAAATAAATTAAATATCCTTGGACAAATACAGACAGCGCCATCTAGTTCCACACTAGGCTTGTGTTGTGGATACCAGATAGTTGATACACTACACAAATACAATTTTTTGTAAATAAATACTTATATAAATGAAAAACATCCATAACTCGGGTACACATGTCCGTATTCATCATAAAAACACATGCCCCTAGCGAGATTCGAACCCGCGACCTTTTTGTATAGCAGCAGAGATTTTAACCACTACACCAAACAGGTCGTTAAATATATTTATTTAGATGTTTTTTTAATAAAAATATTGATACCTGTTGATTTTTTTTCGTGGAGACTTATTATTTTTTTCATTTGAGATCCATCTCGACTATTTCTAGTGTCCACCATATTGTATTTATCATGATATCATATAGCCTATGATACTCCCTGGACTATAAAAAAAATAGTATGAATCTAACGATACCTCATTTGTCCAAATCGGCTCGGGCGTTTACGCTGCAGGTGGTAACGTACATACAGACGGACGCATTAAGTACATTATTCTCCTATTGGCTTCGTCGCTGACGAGTAAAAAAGAAATGGCAACGCGCTTGTACACATCCATTCTTTTCTAAATTCTATCCTCACTCAAAAACGGTGGATATAGCACTCAACGAGACATGCATAATTATTACAGGCTGTCTCTTATTCTTATTATAGTCGTTTATAACGCAGGAACAGTTTTCATGCCTGTGTTGCCTGACTAGATGATGCCCCTAAATCTCGCGTCCAATTGTAGCAAGAGTTCTCACTACCGACTTCTATAACACCTGAAGAGGAGCTCTGGAGTGGCCCGTATGGAAGTCACTCAATAGACTGCGTACCGGGGTTGGTATATGCCGAGAGAACATGTCCAAGTGGAGCCACTCGGACGTGGTGCTTGTGCAAACACCACAAATTATGGAGCGTCTTCTACGTGTCCCGGACTTATGTACGCTGCAGGTCCTCTACGATACCACAGATCACCTGCGTGGCCGCATTCAGATCCTCAAGAACTTGATGTTTTTGTCATCGACTTCCTAAGAATAAGATCCTCAAATTATAACACAATCGCCAAGTTTCATGATGACAAAACCATTAAAAGTAGCTAAAATTCACTTCCTGAGATTACATTACATAGTTACATTGTCGACCTAATAAAAGCTTGTTAAAAATGGGAATCGCTACCAGTAAAATTAAACTTTAAAGATATCTTTTGCATAGTTTAAAGTGTTTGTCCCATACCGCGCATATTGTCCGAGTAAATCCAGTCGTGGCGACACCCCCGGGCAGTGGGACGGAGATTTCCCCGCGGAATATTTACGGGGAAACTTGTTCCGCACTTTACCTGGAACTTTGTTATTGTCCTACCATGGAAATGAGAACGTGAAGTCACCATTTCACTGGATTCCAATGCAATAATAAATAATTTAGTAGGTAAGGAATTGTTTTCTAAATTTATATCAGGTAACAGAATTGTGAACGCTGCTCGTTCTGCACATCGATGTGGGTGATGCAATATCGCTAGTGGTATACAGAAACACATAATTTTTTAAATGTTCTATACTGATAAGATGAAACAATAATAATAATTAATAAGCATGTAACCGACCTGACCTAAATCAACATTCTTTTATAACTTGCCAATTTAATATTAAAAAAGAAAAATGTCCTGTAAAGTGGATATCATACAGACCGTTAAGAGATGTAAAGCCAGATGACTTAGAACGAGAACTTGCTACAGTTGATTGGAAATCCATATCACTACTACCCTCGTCCGATTTAGACACCAAGGTGAGGATTTTCAACTCATGTATTCTATACCTCTTCGACACTCTGGCACCACAAAAAACAGTGTATCTGAAAGAACAAAGATATCCATGGATCACATATAATATCAAGGAGATGATGAAGCTCAGAGATAGGGCGTACACTAGGTATCATAAAACTAAGATAGACACTCACAAAACATACTATAAAGAACTTAAGGCATTGATAAACTCCGCCTTACATAGTGAGAAATGTGCATTTTTCAATAAAAATATAAATAATAACGTCCATAATTCCAAAACACTTTGGAAAAACCTAAGGCAGAACCTCTTACCTAAGGACACGGATGTAGATATACCCCCGCATCTAAATGACCCAGAACTCCTAAATAATCACTTCCTTAAGTTGCCGGGGAATGATACAGTAGCTTTATCACTTCTCACGTATTATGAGTTTCATCGTTTTGCTCAAGACTGCTCTTTCTATCTTCAACCAGTAACTGAAATGGAAATTTTTAAAATCATTAAAGCATTGAAGTCAAATGCGATAGGAATAGATGAAATATCTTTGGATATGATACTACTAACGCTGCCCCAGACATTGGAGAGTATAACCTCAATTGTAAATGCATCCATTGCAACAAGTAACTTCCCTGTGGCATGGAAGACAGCATTAGTAAAACCTATACAAAAAGTAGGAAACCCAACTGATGCTAAGGATCTCCGGCCGATCAGTATTTTGCCCTGCATGTCGAAAGTGTTAGAGAAAGTGGTATGCGCCCAAGTAGTAAAATTTATTGAGGAACACAACCTACTCCCACTAAAACAGTCAGGTTTTAGAAAGCACCACAGCACATCCACGGCTCTGTTAGATGTTGTGGACGACATTGTGACCGCTCAGGACACAGGAGAATGTACGATACTGGTATTACTGGATTTTTCACGGGCATTCGATACAATAAACACTTCTTTGCTGCTTTCCAAGTTAGCTTACTATGGGTTTGACATGAGTACCATAAAATGGTTTAGCAGTTTTCTCAAATACCGGTCACAAGTCGTTGTAACAAAGGTTTATGATGGTTCGAGCCGGAGATCTAGGCCTAGGAAGGTGTCAAGAGGAGTTCCCCAGGGTTCGATACTTGCTCCGGTTCTGTTTGCGCTCTATAGTTCCGATATTGTAAATAGCATTCAATATGGTAAGTATCACATTTACGCAGACGATATACAGGTGTATATTTCATGTAAACCTGATAGAGCCAGGGAGGCAATAGAGAGGATGAATGAAGACTTGGAGCGCATAGCTAACTGGGCAAACGAGAGCTCACTATGCCTAAATCCTGCTAAATCTAAATATATTATCTTGGGCTCTAAGTACCAGATACATAGGATGGCCAGTTGTAATCTACCTATAAGTATACATAAGCAACAGGTGTTACGGGTGCCGGAGGCACGGAATTTGGGAATACTGATGGATGGAGAATTGAGATTTGAAAATCATATACTCGAAACCGTGCGCAACTGCTTTTACAGATTGAAAGTACTATACAGAGTACGCGATTATTTAAAAGTCGATTTACGATTAAAATTATGCGAGACTCTAATTATATCAAAGCTTAATTATGCCGATGTTGTATATGGACCCAGACTACTTGCTCGAACTGCCAGGCTAGTCCAACGAGTGCAAAATGCATGTGCACGCTTTTGCTTCCACATTCCTCCTCGCTCCCATATCACTCCTTTTTTGAATAACGCTGACATCCTCAAAATGTCTCCTCGCAGAGAACTACACTTAGCCTCCCTGCTGTTCAATGTTGTCAAGTCACACCAACCAGCGTATCTATACAACAAGCTCAAGTGGTTAAAAGATGGCACAGATTACCTGACTAGAGCCGCCAAATATAAGCTTGTACTGATGCGTTTCAAGAGCGTTGCATTTCGTGGTTGCTTCAGATACAATGCCACTAAATGCTGGAATAACTTGCCTCCTCCGTTTAGGGAACTGAAAACGGTAAATAATTTTAAATCCAAACTCAGGTTATATCTACTCGATATACAAAAAAGTGGTCAAGAGAAATACCTTGTTCGCGATGTTTTCAACTCCTAGTTGCCTGTCTTGATTGAGGTTATACTTTGACTTGTATGTAATTGACCCTTTTAAGCTGGAAGTTTGCAATTGCAGGTGCCATGGCATGAAGTGTGAACGCTTACGGATATTGCAACGTGCAAGAAATATATCCTTTATTGTGGTAAAAATAAAAGAAAAAATCATTTCCATTCACTTCACTCACTACCCACACCCACAGAAATAAATAAACCAGTTTTTTAATCTGACGGTTCCGCTTGCGGTCCGGTTCACGCCCCGCCGATCACGTCACGAGCTAATCTGTTCACTATGAGCGCGCTCATCGTCGGTGCAATTGTGCCACGTGTGCTTACGATTTTATTAATAATTATAGTATGTCTAAAGTACACCTATTATTCGTATTTATGGTATATATATATTATGTGTATGAAATATGCAGGTACTTAGGTACTCATTATTTGTGTGTGTCCCATGAGCGTCCGTGATCTCACCATAGGCTCCACTGAAAACCAGCGTTGTAGTCGTTCTTCTTCTCTCGACTACAACAAATGCTGAGTTGGGGACCTGATTTGATGCCACTTTGCGACACCGAAAACTATCCAATGCATACCTACTTAGGTATATTAAGTTCCACATTTTTAAATTGTGTTATAATAGTACATAGGTAACAATTAAATGTATTTTTTAAGTGTCGCTAAATGGATCAAATAAAGTTTTCTTATTCTTATTCTTATGTAACAGATCAATCATAAACTGGGGCAACCTGTATTTCAGGAGTCACTGCCTTCCCGCATTCTTACAATATAGTGTTAGTATAGGTTACTCAAAAAAACGTACTGACTGCTGAGCCCAAATACATTGGTATTATAGCAAGAAGAGGATGATGATGATAGGTTACATAAAAAAGGAACAATAATTGTAACGGAAACGAAAACGAAAAACCCCCGGAGAAACTAAACAATACAACATCATCTAGGTCTGCAAAGCAACTATCAAAAGTTTAAATGTCTTCGACACGGCTGAATAAATATCACATAAAGGAACCAAATTCACCTTGTTAAATTTCAATGTAAAGAAAACCACACTCAAATCGGGTCACGCATTATTGAGATATATCCGGATAAAGACAGGACACACACACATCACACAATTTTCATCGGAGATTAAAAATGAAGATCACAAATGATTAAGACAACAGCACTCAATGATGTTTCATTGAAACCAGCCAATGTGATTTTATTAGGTTTTGATCCTCAGGGGTTTATAAAATTTTCCAATCATGGATATTATGTTTCTTTTATTTGTTGCTTGTTAATACTCTCGGGTTTTTGAATGACTTTGGTGCAATAATCATTGCACTGATCTTAAGTGAAGATGAGGCCGAAAGTACACGCACAGATTCACTTGGAACCTTCAACTTCATCTTCAGGATTGTGACATCCACTTCTGAACATATAGGCGTCATAGATTTGTAAAGCGACCAATTGCAATCGGCCTGCATCCAGCGACTTCCCGTGACCTTCATCAGGTCGTCCGCCCAGGTTGTGGATGGATACTGTGCTTACATGTTCACACCGATTTAGGGAAAGCGGAAATACTTACAAATAAGAGTATCTAATCAATGTGTGTTACCACGTTTCAGTCATAAATCATCACTGGTAGCATTGATTGAAAACTTTCCCAAACTGATTCATCATCATCATATTAGCCACAGGACATCCATTGCGGATCATAGAATTCCAGAGTGACCGGTTGGAAATGGCCTGCATCCAGCGCCTTCCCGCGACCTTCACTTTGTGAGTGAACGTTCTACGAACTGTTGTACCCTAAGCACGTAAGGGACGAGGCTGACCTCTTCCCAAAATCCTAGAATCTGCTAAATAAAGCATTCAGATCAGGTGTCATACACCGGGCAGTCAGTCCAGTCCATTTTCTTAGGTCCAAATTTAGCCAATATAAAATTATTTTCGGGATTCCCGTAACAGAACGATGCGCTTGCCGGTGTGTGGACTCCACTCGAGAACTTTAATGCCCCACCGGCCATCAATTCTTTAAGCTATGTGCCCTGTCCATTGGCATTTCAACTTGCTAATCCGCAGGGCTATGTCAGTGACCTTCGTTCGCCTACGGATTTCTGTTTTTCCTGATTAGATCACGTAGTGAAACGTCGAGCATCACCGGCCCATAGTAGAGACCATGTTTTTTCTGATTAGATCACGTAGTGAAACGTCGAGCGTCACCGGCCCATAGTAGAGACCATGTTTTTCCTGGTTAGATCACGTAGTGAAACGTCGAGCACGTTGCGCAGTTTCGTAGTTGGATTCGTCAATCGGCCTCTCTCTCGAAGTTAGACCTGCCTAGTCGGATCTCTTTTCTTTAATAGACATACTCGCTTACAACTCGAGAATGAAGTTCCCAACTGATATTGGTGTAGGCACGACATAGACATTCGCCATAAACATACTTGGGTTTCATGAAATCCTCTGCATCGGTTGCCGATTTTGAGCTTTGTGTTGTATGCTACAATAATAGAAGTCTAACTGCATTTCCAAAAGACGGCAACTGTAACGTTATAGCTGATGCACTAAATTAAGGTGCAACACGCGTGCACAGCAGTAGGAAGGTGGGGAGGGGGGGACGGGGGACACTGGCGCAAGTTTTGTCACTTTTATGGGCGACATTTCGACTTTATTGCTGTCGTATATATCACTGAGTGACGTTGTAGTGGCCAATTTTCTATGCGGACTCCACAAATTTGTTGTTTGACAAGAATTTCGTTGTATAATAGAGAATTAATATTTTATTGTGGTGGTGTTGCTAGCGAGGTTGCTGGAGTTAGTCTACATTATATGGATTGGACATTTAATTGACATCAATTAAAAATAATAATGATCAAAACGATACTCTTAAGTCCGTCTTAAAGAAAGGCCAAATCAAGAGTACTCTATACCGATGAACATGTATGAACAACTTTATGAGAATGAATGAAGCAAAAGTGTATGTCAGGATCATAGGAAGTCTGGTCTTTACCTACCCCTATGACTTTTTTTTTATTTTATTTTTTATTTTTTTTATATGTATGTAATAAGAAATGGTCGGAAGAGGCCCGGGACAGAGAGCCGTGGAGAGAGAGGAGGCAGGTCTTTGCCCAGCAGTGGGACAGTATGGGCTCGACATACTAAGAAATAAGACCGTTACAATTAAGTTAGGAGTTCCGGATGTGGGCGTTTCCACCTTCGGCCTCACCTTACTTAACATCAACCTGCGTAGCATGATATCGTTTGTCGCGCGCGACGTCGGTGCGAGAGTGGGATAGTTGTATATTTCGCCCAAGCGAATGAGCAGGACAAATATTATCACGCTTGTCATGCTATTAGTGCTGGTGTAATAAAAATAATGAAAATATTTTGTTTATCGCGACGAATCGACTTGTGGTGAATAGGGATTGCGATGAATTGAGAACATGATTACGCAAAATGAAGAGGTGGGAATGTGAAGACGTCCAAAAATTGGCAGTATGGTTCCAGGACGAGTAGTAGGAACTAGCCCGCCTCGTGACAGATAACTAAACGATTGTGATGCATCAGGCATCAATGTCACTGGGGCAAAACGTTCCATATGGGTGAAGGAAATAAGAAAGAAATCGTTCATTGTCGCAGCGTTCAGCCAATGAAGACCTTATATTTCGCGTACGTTAGGAGCATAATGGAGTATACATCGTCGATTTGGTCACCCAAATATACTACCTACATAAGACAGCTGGAAGGCATCCAGGCGAGATTCGTTAGGCGACTAAACCGGCGGAGTAGTAGTGGGGATGCGTCAGAGGATCACACACTTATGTCACTCGAACAGAGGAGGACTGTTGCTGATATGAGACTCATTTACGACATAGTCAATGGCATCGTGGACTATCCAAAGCTTCTACAATTAGTCAACCTATGTGCGCATCTCCACTCGCGGGTGCTGTACACGGGGGTCGCGCGTACCAATTATGTCTCCAACTCCGTATTACACAAGGCTATCAAAACCTATGGGAGATGTTTCCCTGAGGTAGACATCTTTCATCTGGGAAGGCCCGAATTTACCAGGCAAATAATACATACACTGCTATCGCTATAGTACGTTATTATAAAGCATTAATACTCCCATACATTCCCACACATCCACAACAAACTTACACATACACACACACACACACACACACACACACACACACAACAGGAGAACAGGTAAATACATGTAAAAAAAAGTTCCAAGCTATCATCAGCTATTTCTGCGAGTGATATCTCTGTATTTGAGGGTACTTAGTAGTGATCTGTGCTTTATTTTTAATTTCCCCGTGTTTTACCGAGTGTTGTGTCATACATAGTAATATGTCAAACTTTATAATTGGCTTAATAAGTATGTAATTTAATTTTAAGTACCTAATATATAAGGATATGCTTACGCAATATACTAAACATTACTTAGCATTAGGTACTTACATTAGTAAACACACATAAGACTATACAATTAGCATGCTAACAGAGATTGGCTGCTGCTCAGCGCTGGTTTTCAACCAGATCTCCTTTCTTGAGTTTATGTCTGCTTATGTCTGCTTGGGTGGGGCATATGTCGATCCAGTAGTAGATTTTAAAAGGCAGTAGATGTTATGAACAAAAGAATCTTCCACTTATACTTGTACTTTCAAGAATTTTCGCCGATACATTTCAACTTTTCCAAGCACAATGGCCAGCATTGGGCTTAGCTGTGAAACATTACTCGCCGATATTGCTTAAGGCTCATTGTAACGGTGCCGGTAAATTAATAAAGTTAAGATAAATTGCTTTCTAAGTTTTCTATTGCTTTTTTGTTTCGATTCAAGAGAGGAGCTGAAGATGGCATGTTTGTGAGAGAAATATTTTAACTTTTACATTATTGTGCCAAGAAGGGGGGTAATGTGTTTCAGGTTTATGTAATACTAGCTTTCCGTCCACGACTTAGCCTGCAAATTTGTTTATCCCGCGGGAACTATTCACTTTATCGGGATAATAAGTATCCTATGTTTTAATCCATGATAGAGCCAGAGCTGCGGCAGAGGAAGCACAGCTGCTCAAGCGCCGCAACTACTCATCCATATTGGGTAGCCATGAGTTTGTGGCGCTAGCAGTAGAAACTATGGGACCGTGGTCTTCTCACACCAGGAATTTCGTCCACGGTCTCTCGACCAGATTGGTGCTGGCCTCGTGTGATTTACGGGCTGGCGCATACCTCGCTCAACGTCTCAGTCTGGCTGTTCAGAGAGGTAATGCAGCCAGTGTGTTAGGGTCCATACCGCAATCGGGAGCTCTGGATGCTTTGCCTTATAGTTTTCTTTTAGTTTTTATTTTTTATACCTATGTAAATAATTATAATGTTTTCTTGGTGTAACGTTGTGGAGTTTAAGTGCTATATAAAATAAGAAAATAATTGTAACCAGTAGATCGAAATTAATAAATAACAGTAATTACCTACTATACGGAACCTCTAGTCTAGGCATGAATATTCGACGCGCGCGCAGGGGTTTTCATTCCTCGCTTCGTATGACGCTGCGGACGCGGTACCCTAGTACACGATCGAATTCCGAAGACTAACGATCGGGTCTAATCGGCTTCCTTCGGTTTTCTCTCGCGACTCGCGTTTTAACAGTCGAAAGCGACAGCTGTGTCCTTCGGTGGAAGGTCATCTGATTATTTTCTACCAGTTAACTATTTAAGTGTTTTGGATCCCAGCTTACCTAAAAGGCCTATCGGGCACTAATATCCCTGCTGAGAGGGCACCTGCCACCACTGCTGAGGCGACCGTGGAGGACCCTAACCTCATGGCAAACACACCCTGTCGACCAGAGCTGTGGACGCTTCCTGCCACGAAGAACGAAGACCTTCAGGCCAGTGATTCCCTTAATATTGCTCTCGAGACGTTGCGGCGGTTAGTGAAATTGAAGGCTTCAATAAAGGTTGGAACTTACCACATCTTTTATTGGGAACCTGAGGCGAAAACGCCACATTGGTTTCAAATAAATAAACATATCCATGGTATAGTCTACCTACATACCATCCAAATTCTTTCATCCGTTTTGCCGTGATTGAGTAACAAATAAACAAACATCCAAACTTTCGCATTTATAATAATAGTTAGATGTATGTAGTATCTGAGCGTCTGATAGAAGCTTCAAATGATCGGAAGGCTGGCTTCTATTTCGCTCAGTCTGGCTGTCCAAAGACTCTTAGGCACCATTTCGTTTTTTTTTTATGATTGACTGGATTCGCGATTGACCACAATCTCACCTGATGGAAACTGACGATGTGGTCGGAGATGAAGCACGCGATCTCAGTAAATGCCTATTCACCCTGCCCTTGAAGATCCCAAGGTTGTAGGATTCGGGAAAGACTGACGCCGGAAGGGAGTTCCATGCCTTGGCTGTTCGGATGATGAATGAAGAATCGAACTTCTTAGTGCGAATGTTCGGTATATTAACTATATATGGGTGGAATCCCTCCCCACGCCTAGTGGTCTGAAGATGGAAGGGTGACGGTGGAATAAGATTATGTAATTCCAACGAACACTCCCCGAAATGTATCCTGTAAAAAACTGAGAGACAGGCGACTTTGCGACGGTGTTCAAGGCTCTGCAATTTAGCAGTCATCGAACTATCACCTATAAGTCTCATGGCACGTCGTTCCACAGAATCGAGTGCAGCTAGTTGGTACTTGGCTGAACCACCCCAGAGGTGACAGCAGTATTCCATGCACGAGCGAACCTGAGCCTGGTAAAGTGAGTTTCAGCAAGATCCACCTTCGGCCTATTCTTCACTTAACATTAGGTGTGATTGAGGTCAAGTGCTAACCCGTTGTGGATAAAAATACAAAAGTACTGACACAATCTACATCTACATTTGCGATCTACATTTTTGTACCTTTAATTGATATTAAATTTCGACCGGCTTTGTACTACACTGATGTGTAGTACAAAGCCGGTCGAAATTTACTCGCAATAAAAAACCGCCCTCCATATAAAACGCGGACAAGTCCTTTCTGCACAACCCATAACTAGAAGTTTTATTATTTGAATGACTATAATAGTCCTTGATGCAAGTAGTTTTCTGTTTATGTAAGTGACGTTTCCTACATCATCTGCAGTCCGTAAACATCCCCCTGCAGGGATATAGACCTTCCGTCACTTTAAGGGAGTACGGGGCCATGCTCCGTCACGCTGGCCCACTGCGGGTTGGGGCCTTCTCATTTTTTTATTTTTTTATGCACAACGGGTTGGGGATTTCACATGCCTTAAAATTTTTATTTCTCAGGCATGCCGGTTTCCTCACGATGTTTTCCTTCACGCAAATGCGCATAAGTAATTAAATTAAATTTAAAACCTCGATCGAACCTGGACCTCTCAAATAGGGAGACTGCATCTCCTTCACTGAGCCACCGACGTTCCATTACCGACGTTTCCTACATTCCCTCTTAAAGACTCGCAATTATTGCAATGATGATGATTTTCCGCGATCTTCATTGGGTAGTCCTAATTGTGTTCTGTTGTTATCATGAACAATTATTGTAAATTATTTTGCGCAATAAAGAGTATTTGTATTGTATTGCATTGCATTGCAGACGCCGACAGAGGACGGCGAGACGGTTATGTGGGACTCCCCTCCCTATCCCTCCCTGTCAGCCCTATGATACCTTTATAGGTATCTTGGGATTGGAATTAGATACCAAACAACATTAAACATCCACTGGTAAATAATAAAGAAAGGTATTTTGGACGAGTTATGTCCTAGTTTTGTCTTGTATACAGGATTGCCATACGTCCCGTAATATACAGGACTGTCACCGTATTTGAGCATCCCGTCCCGTATTTTGACAAAATAGAGGTGAGGGACGCGAGCGCGATATCTACTGTGGAGATAATCTCATCAGATCAATACCCATCTGTTAGAAAACTCATACTACGTGCACATACGTGCAAAAGTAGTTAAATATGATAAAACATAGTTCAAAAGCCGCGTGTCGGTATTGAATGCCTTAGGTTCCAGTTTTAGGCATCAGAAAAGAAAAGGTCCCGTATTGACTCTAGAAGTTATGGGAACCGTATGTATACATCATCTTGAATTCTTTATCAATTAATGCATGAAAAAGAAAATGGCCTTCAATATACCTCTTGGCTATCAAAAGTTTATGAAATAATTGAATCTCATGAAAATTGTTTCGTATATTTCTTATTAAATCGATGAAATTGTTCAGTTAATTGTTACAGTTTTATTTACTTTTCAAAAACAAACACGGTTTAGTTTACAATCTGTGTTTACGTAAGAGTTGGTTCAGCTCTAACTGGAATAGTTAAATTATATTCGTGAACGCTCGTTTTTGACCAATTATAAAAAGTGGTTGTTACTTGTTTGTTTCACAACTTGGATGTTGTAAAATGAATGTATATGGATAACCAATGGTACCTTTTCCTCTTTTTAACCCCGACGAAAAACGAAGGGTGTTATGTCTTCAAAAGCAAGTACAAGTAACTAACTATTAGATTAAGTTACTAACATAGTTTTAATGAGTTTTAAATTCAATTTAATTACTTATGTGCATTTATCCGACTGCTTTTAAATGGTGATGGAAAACTGCATGCCTGAGAAATAAAAATTCTAAGGCATGGGAAGTTCCCAACCCGTACTGGGGCAGCATGGTGGACTATGGCCCATACTCCCCATATATACGAAGAACGGCCTATATCTCTGCAGTGGGATATTTACGGGCTGATGAATAATAATAAAATACAAATAAATACAAATACAAATACAAATGCTTTTTATTGCTCTAATAACAAAGTCACAACAATCATTATGTATATAGTTGTAGGTACACTAAATCGGTTTCCTTAGTTACTCATGATCAGAAGCTAAAGATACAATGTAGTTACAAATAAACAACAATACATACATTGACGTTGCGACTATTTACGTTTGTTAATTGTGCAATAAAGAGTATTTGATTGATTTGATTGATTGACTATTATCCCAAATTGGGTGGTAAAGTTATACCTCCAAACATTAGCGTTTGGGTGTTCCAAACATTAAAAGTATTACAACATCCACGTTTCACCTCTCTAATTGCAAATTTATAGATGTTTTTTGGTGGAAAGTGGAAAGTTTTTCTTAGCCTTATTCATGAAAATCGGTTCAATCGATTTGAAGATATAACACAGAAGATATAACGTGGGGAATGTGGGGAAACGCTGCTGACATACATATCATTTTTGTTCTGCAGAAGCGTGCTATTCGTACCATTTATAAATTAGGACCTTGAGTGACTCTTAGAGATAAGTTTAAGGAAATTAATATCTTAACAATGGCATCTCAATACATTTATGAGAATTTGTTATATAACCTTATTCGCTAAAAATAGTGATAGGCACAATGTTAATACAAGGAATAAGAACCAGTTATCTGTTTATGTTAGCCGACTTCACAAAGTTAGTAAATCCTTCAAAGGGCAATGTATACGCTTCTCTTTTTTTTTTTTTATATAAGAGGGCGGCAAACGAGCATTCGGGTTACCTGATGGAAAGCAATCACCGCCGCTCATGGACACCCGCAACACCAAAAGGGTCACAGATGCGTTGCCGGCCTTTGAGGAAGGTGTAGGCTCGTTTCTTGAAGGTTCCAATGTCGTACTCGTTCGGGAATACGCTTTTGTAATAAGGTTCCAGTAGACATTCAAAATTTGCCTTTAAATAAATTTAAAGCAATCATAAAACAGAAATTATTAACAAAAGGCTATTATAAAATCACTGACTATTTGAATGATAAGCAAGCATGGACATAGCTGTTCTGTTCTGTTTAAAGGAGCAACCCTAGAGTTTCTTGCTCGCTCTTCTCTGGGGAGTCAGCTTTGTGAATGAGCAGTAAATTTAAAATTAAAATATAATGTAATATTAATATTAATAGTGACGTTTTCAAGTGATAATTTTATCCTATGAAATAAAATATTTTGATTTGATTTGATTTAACAAGAAATAACACAGTTACTGTATCTAATGATATCTATATACTGTTGCGTTATGTTCCTCGGTTTTCTAAATTTGTGTAATGTACTATATGTTATCGATCAACTATTCAATCGAGAAGTCACTCGAGTCTTTTGTTTCGTTGTGCAAAGTCGATTAATTAATGAAAGGAGTTTGGTTATCTAAGTTGGTGGACGGCTAAGTTTGATAGAAGCGCCTGTTTGACCGGCCCGGGGTGAGATAAGAAGGGGGGAGGGGGGGATACTCATCCGTTCCATTTATGAAACAAATTTGATATTCCGTCAGCGATTTATTGACGGCGTCAACAATGAGATGTTTGTTATTATATTAAATCTGAAATCCGTTATCCATTGCCAAAGAGTAGAAAAATAATGATGGCGCTGTTTATATCTTAACTGGCAACACAGGAGGATAAAAAAACTTGTACAAATATTTTTTTTTACGCACAACGGGTTGGTACTTGACCTCATTCACACCTGATGTTAAGTGAAGTTGAGGACGAAGGTGGAATCGTACTGACCCGGAAACCCCAACACACTTGGGGGATTGGCTATCTTATCTCTGACAACCAGAACACAACAATACTATTAACATTGCTGCTTGGCGGCAGATTTAGATAAGATGGTGGTAGCTAGCCAGGCGGACAATTTAAATGCCCTACCACCAACCAAACCGAGTACTTAAATATGTACCCCGCTGAGGTGAGGTGAGGTGGAGGAGAAAAATTATGATAAAGTTGGCTCACAGTATCAACCGATCGTTGTGGAGATCTTTGGGGGATGCCTTTGTCCAGCAGTGAACGTGTTTCGGCTGATATGATGATGACCCACTATCATCAGGGATTTAGCGAGCTTGCAACAACTCCCTGTACTTAGGATCACAATTAATACATTCCATGAAATATTATGAATATTACCTACATCCTGCAATCATTAATACATATAGCTGTGTCAATAATTAAATTTAATTAATGCCCATTCTAAATATGTAATATAATTATACAATATAATAAGAATTCAAAATACGATTTTTTTTATTATTATTATTTTTTTTTATATGAGAGGGCGGCAAACGAGCATGCGGGTCACCTGATGGAAAGCAATCACCGCCGCCCATGGACACCCGCAACACCAAAAGGGTCACAGATGCGTTGCCGGCCTTAACTAAATTAGTATTTAGTATTGTGAATTCTTGTATTCTTCTAACAGTGATTATATGTTATGTTGTATGATGACTTTTTAAGTATTTTGACATTGTTTAATAGACATATATATTTAACATTATACAGACACTAACATAATATATTTGACATTTAAATAATGTCAAAATACTTAAAAAGTCATCATACAACATAACATATAATCAATCACCGTTAAATCATTCAACTCAGGATGGATATTTTGAAGATATAATGAAATATTCATTCAAGTCATAAAATCATTAACGACCTGTTTGGTGTAGTGGTTAGCAACGTGGTTAGTTAGGTTAGTGGTTGCGTCTTTTTCATATAATTGAACAATGCTGTCTTAAATACAAAAACTTACTTTTAATCGGAGATCTCAATATGTATTCTGCATCAGTGGAGGTGCAATGTTATTATGTATATTTTTTGACAGTTAGCGAATTTCGTCAATGCAACAATGTAACTAACTATAACAATCGCATATTAGATGTAGTTCTATCAAATTTGAGCGAGTTTGAGGTATCCGTGCAGAGTGAGGAGGAATTGTTAGTTCCTCCAGATCCCCACCATCCTCCACTATGTGTTCGTTGCACTCGCGATAGGCGCGCGGGTGCGCGCCGTCGTACTTACATTGCCAAACCCCCTTCGAATTATACAAAACAAGCACAGTATCCAAAATGGAATTTTTATAAATGTGATTTTCACAGTCTATATAGGTCATTGATAGCAATGGACTGGAGTATTCTATATGGTACCAACAATGTGCATGAAGCTATCCCCATTTTTTATTCAATAGTAAATGGGATAATTGATAGCTGTACTCCTCAAAAGCGTTATAAACATAATGATGCATATTCCTACCCTGAATGGTATACGTCAGAAATCATTAGTGTAATAAAGGAGAAAGCGAAATGGCATAAGGCCTATAAAATTAGACAATCAAATGAGAACTATCTAATGTTTTCATATTACCGGGCCCAAGCAAAAATTAAAATTCGGGGGGCCTATAAGAATTTCATAGATAAAATCCAGCAAGAATTTATCAGGAACCCTAAATCTTTTTGGTCATTTATGAACAATAGGCGGGAGAGACGAAGTAAACATCGCATTACAAAAGACGGCAAGGTATTGTCGGAAGATCAGTGTGCACGCGCCTTCGCGGAATACTTTCAGTCGGTGTATGAACGGGAACCTCCGCGCCTCGACGCTAAGTCGGCGGCGGCATCAGGCGCCCCCACGGCCGATCGCGTTCGCGTGCCTCGTCTCACCCTGTGGGACGTGAGCGCTGCTCTCGCACGTCTTAAACCTAAGACTTCGGTCGGCCCCGATGGTATACCGCCGTTCCTAGTGAGGGACTGTTCTGATGTTTTATCTCAGCCGCTTTTACATATATTCAATCTGTGTTTAGCTACAGATACCTACCCAGAACAGTGGAAGGTAACACGTGTAACTCCTGTGCCAAAGAGCGGCTCTGGCTCAGACGTATCAGGATATAGACCTGTAGCGGTGCTTTCATCATTCGCTAAGGTATTTGAATCCATACTGTATGAGATAATCTTTTCACAAATAAAGGTAAAGCTGTCCGATTCTCAACACGGATTCTGCCCAGGTCGGGGAACACACACCAACCATATGTGCTTCATACAATATGTAGCCACCGCTATGGACGATCGTGTAGGGGGGCAAGTGGATGTTGCATATTTCGATTTTAAAAAGATTCGATACGGTAAATAACGATATTCTTCTAACGAAACTAGCGGCCGCCGGTTTTACTCCTGCTTTATTGAATTTTTTCGCGAGTTATTTAGCTGATCGTAAACAGTACATAGAGTATGCGGGGTACACGTCAGATACATACAGCACACCTTCAGGAGTGAGTCAGGGTAGTAATCTCGGGCCATTGGAATTTATTTTAATGATTAATGATCTACCCGATGTGGTAGAGCATGCGGATTGGTCGTTATACGCGGATGATATAAAATTGAGTTTGGTGGTAAATGATAGAAGTGATTGTGAACGGCTACAAAAGGATATAGATAGAGTAGTGGAGTGGAGCCATGATAATAAACTTTCCTTTAATGTGTCCAAATGCAATATAATGACATGTACTGGAGCACTGACTCCGCAACTGTTTGAATATAAGATTGAAAAAGTTAGTCTATCAAGGGTGACTTCGGTTCGAGATTTAGGACTTCATATGACGCAAGATTTTACTTTTCGTGAGCACATTAACGAAACTTGCAAAAAGGCGTACCGAAGTTTAGGATTTGTATTGCGTCAATCAAATGAATTTACTAACATTGATACCATAAAAATATTATACAACGCGCTGGTTAGAAGTCGTCTAGAGAGTCGCTCGATAATATGGAATCCCCATGAGGCGAAATATAGTTTAATGTTGGAAAAAATTCAAAATAAATTTCTGAGATTCATATACCTCAAAAACTACGGAGTATATCCATTCTATCCTCTCATGTATCCGACTCTATTTGTGCTTGGAATGGTAGGCTACAATTCGTTAGAAGTTAGGAGAAAGTTAGCATTAGCTCTATATGTATTTAAGGTGTTCAGGGGAAAATTGAGTAGTCCACAGCTTCTTGAGTACATAGGAGTGAGAGTCCCTAACACGCGATTACGACGGGCACCCCGGGATCAGGTGTTTGCGATCCCGCAGTGCAGGACTACTATACTAGAGCACGCCCCGCTAACAACTGCGCTCCGAATACTTAATGGGGTACCGATTGACGTGTTTCATTGCTCGTTGACGAAGTTCGCAGAAGCCACCTTAACTTATTTGTGTAAAATTTAATTGACATTTACACTATTATTAATTTTTGTTATAATTTCATTGACATTGTATTATTGTATGGACTTTCCTTGACGGTGTTGAATTGCGACTTTTTTCAAATGTAATAATATTAACAAATAAGTAATCATTTCCTTTCTGTACGTAATCATTTACGTAATTTTTGTGGTAGGATTTATTTATTGTATAAGTTTAATTTAATGAATTATATTAATTATGAGAGAATATTATTGTCACAATCACAAATTTTTATATAATTTTGCATTATTGACTTGGGCATAGCCTGTAAAGATGATGTGTTGATATTTTACCTAAATTGAATAAATTGAAATTGAAATTGAAACTGAAACTCTGACCACTATACCAAAAGGTTGCGGGTTCGAATCCCGACAGGGGCATATGTTTGTGTGATGAATACGACATGTGTAGCCGAGTTATGGACGTTTTCACTTATAAGAAGTATTTATTTACAAAAAAATGTATTTATGTAGTATATCAACAATCTGGTATCCACAACACAAGCCTATATAGTTGCTTACTGTGGAATTAGATGGTGCTGTGTGTAAGTCTAAGGATATTTATTTATATTATATTATTATTTATTATTCATTGGTGTTAAAACGGTTTGAACTAATGGGAACTCAATCACACATTGACTGTGGTATCAAATGCTGATTTGTATTTAAAAAAAAATGTGTCACCACAGAAAACTGTCCAAAAACCATGCGAGTATATTTTAACAAGCAACAAACATAATGTACTACTCGTACATCTCGTACTCGTAAATTTGGATTTGTTAAGTAATTTTTCAGTGCTACTAGACTTATATTTCAGATATAGTTTTCTTGATTTACTGAATTTCTTCAACCCTCTTGTAAGCCATTTTAGTTTATAAGGGCGATTATTTTTGACTTTAATTACTGCAAAACACACTGAATTATATTGAATGTCTCTAATGTTATTCTTTATTTTTTCTTCCTCAGTCACCATATTTAATCTCTGCTCTAATACACTATGTCCATAGCTGGGGGGCCTGGTGACCTGTAATTCTGGTTCTTCCTTTTCAGGCACCAGTCTTCCCACAAATGTGTTCTATGTAGTACCTAGCCCTAAAATCAGTTTGTCAAGCGTCATGAGAAAATAAACATTTTTTTTTTATTAATTTCCGTATTCTTGTTATTTTGTTTCTTATTCTGGCATTAAAAGATGATTTCTGAGTTTTACCTCGAATTTCCAAACATCGAATCTTCTGGAATATTGACAGTTTGAGTCAATACTTAATTACGTCACTGAATACAATTTTTTCAGTCTTTCGAAGATCGACAACACAACTTTTAATCGCGTTCAAACAGACAAGAGCCAGTTAGGTTAAGTTATCTAGTCAAGCTATAATGAAACCAGGTTCGTTACCGATAGTTTTTAATCCCCCCTCTACCCCCCCCCCCCCTGACCGCTCACTTGCACTAACTTTTTTAATACAACTTCCCCTGAAGTTGTTCAACTGTTCCGGATCTGGATCGGGCTTCCCAAGCGCTTTTTATATCCGGATTTTTAAATGAGTTTTGTTTTGTCGAAGGGGATTATTTTTTTTGTTTTTAATTGATTCGTTCATTGTTCGGGGGATTGGAAATTATTCAAACGGTTCTATGAAATCGAGTTTCAGGCTGTACACATCAAAGAACAAGGATTTTGGCGGTTGCTTGGTTACTTGCCCGCTGCTTCTTTGCCCATATATCAAAATGGATGGTCGTATGTTAGCAAGTTTGTTCGTCGATGACTGTACCATTTCATCTAATAATTGAACAGACCCATCAGGAACTTATATACCAAAAGAACCACAACGAGTTGCTATATCGCAGGTCTATATCCTCTAGCATTAAAAAGAAACACATACCTACAGACTAACATAGTACCTACTTTATGGGAGTCAGTTTGCGTGTGTGTGATCCGCACGAAAACGGGATAGAACCAATCTATCTCTTCTCGTGGATGACATCTTTCTTTCTTTTTTATGCACAACGGGTTGGTACTTGACCTCAGTCACACCTGATGTTAAATGAAGATGAGGTCGTAGGTGGAAGCGTACTGACCCGGAAACCCCAACACATTTGGGGGACTGACTATCTTATCTCTGACAACCGGAACACAACAATGCTATTAACTTTACTGTTTGGCGGCAGATTTAGATAAGATGGCGGTAGCTAGCCAGGCGGACATTAAAATGCCCTACCACCTACCAAACCGAGTACTTAAACATGTACCCCGCTGGGTATCAAACCCGCGACCTCCGAATCGTAAACCCAATGTTGTTTACACTGTTAAATCTTCCATCTATAGACTTGCGGTGATGGACTCACCTCCTCAACCTACGAATGAAGTGAATATCTTGCCAAAATAGAACATTATCATCTGCAATAGCTGGACTCCCTTTTCGACTCGTCCACCAATCGGGACGCCTTCACAAATCCACCCGGATTATATCCCGAGGTATTTCTAAGGGCTTATAAATTTTTTCATAAGTCATCCGCGTCTCCCCTGGGTAACATTTTCACTTGGAGTTGGCGATAAATCCCCCACCAAACAAAGGCAAGGGGGATATATATCATTTCGAACGACATCAGGGGGTTGGGGGCTGTATCACTTATTGTAATTAGTGATATTACCCCGATTAGACAGTCAGTTTGACCGTCTTCATGGCTCAATTTTCTTTAGGAAAGCCTTTATTGACACAATAAGGTATATGCCAGACAATTAGAATCCATTTCTAGACCTTCATGCGTTAAACTGTAAACATAGTCAATACTTTTGAATAAAAACGGGAGTGTTTTTTTTTTTTTTTATTCTTGAATTTTTTTGAGGCTTAGAATCTATGATTATGCCAGCCTCATCATACCCTAACCTTCACATTACTTACAACCTGAAATATCAACAACAAAGTTATATAGCATTCTGGCCTCAGCCGAGGCTGGATCGGCCAGGATGCTGTGAAATACACCTACGTTGACTCTACACAATTTTAAATGTTCAAACAAATGTTGTCTTTTCGTACGATTCCGATTACATTCACATAGTATGTGGTGTATGTCTTCCACAGTTCCACACAACACAATTAGGAGAGCTAACCTTTTTCATTAAATATGCAAACTTATTTAGAGGCAAATGACCAGATCGAAGTCTATGCGCAATCTTTACTAAATTTCTATTTAGTTTACATCCATCAAACCATGGGACTCGGGGAGGCTAAAAAAACGGGGGTTGCTATGTAATCATTTTGTTCTATGGTACTTAAGTAATGCTCCTGTAATTTAACTTACCTTTAATGCTTCATACCGGGTGAATTTGAATTCGTGTAATTCCCATTAACTGATGACGCTGCTCTTGATTACTAAGAATTATCCCCAAGGAACTATACTCGAATTCGAACAAAAGAAATTCGATTACCCATACAAAGTAAACCATTCTGAAACAACCTTTAGTATGGGAGACCAAATATTTTCGGCTAGTGACTCCAGTCCTGATTACGAAGAACTTTCCACTAGGAACCATAGCCGAATTCAGCCCGAAAATTGTTGGACTTCCATACTAAAGGCGGTTTCAGTATGGTTTACTTTGTAGTACGGGTAATCGTAAATTTTTAATCGAATTCGGTTATGGTTCCCAGATGAAAATTATTCGTAATCAGGAGCGGAGTTTTTTTTTATGCACAACGGGTTTGTACTTGACCTCAATCACACCTGATGTTAAGTGAAGGTGAGGTCGAAAGTGAGGTCGAAGGTGGAAGCGTACTGACCCGGAAACCAGATTTAGATAAGGTGGTGGTAGCTAGCCATACGGACATTTAGAATGCTCTACCACCAACCAAACCGAGTACTTAAACATGTGGGGGGGATCGAACCAGCGACCTCCGAATCGTAAACCCAACGTTGTTTACATTGAGCCACGACGGCGGTTAAGTTATCAGTAAACAGGAATTACACGAATTAAATTTCACCCTGTAGAGTAAGCCACGTGGAAAATAATACAAATTAATACCATACAAGCTGCTAACATAGAAATAATGTTACACAATTACGTTGTTTCCGTGACAACGGAATACAAGTATTAATAATATTCGAGCTAGCAAAGTATTGCATGCGATTTTTTGTAAGATGCATAATATTAAAGCCTGTACAACACCCGTGGCACCGCCCCCAGGCACCCTTAGGGCCTTTGCACATTCTTCTTTTTCGAGTCGAGGCAAGTTTCAAATTTTATTGGACCAAAACTTAGCCACTCTAACAGCACTGTCTGTGGCGTTAAGGAGGTCGTTAAAGGTGCAGCTGTCAGGACACACGGGGCAGGACAATATACGTGAGCCATTGTCTGTGGGGAGACTCCGCACTCGCATCAATCACCACCGCCATCGGAGAAGCCCCACCTGCACAGATTATCTTTGCTACGGCCAACCTGAGTCCTAAGCCTATTTAAGGATTTTCATGTTGGCCATGGCAAATCGTGTCCAGGAGGAAGTGACTCCTCGAGCGGGAGGAACGACACGATCTTTGCCGCCACCGGTAAAGGTACGTTATACATCCTCTTTAATAGCACGCTACAAAGCATACTTGTGAGTCTGGTTAAAACACAGACCAACTTAAAATGAGCATACTTTTGAACAGATACATTTGCTGTCAATAAGCATGCTAGTTTTAAGCATGCTCCTGAATGAGCATGCTTTTTGTTTTTTTTTATGCACGACGGGTTCTTACTTGACCTCAATCACATCTGATGTTAAGCGAAGATGAGGTCGAAGGTAGAAGCGTACTGACCCGGAAACCCCAACACATTTGGGAGATTGGCTATCTTATCTCTGACAACTGCAACACAACAATGATATTAACATTGCTGCTTGGCGGCAGATTTAGAATAGATGGTGATAGCTAGCCAGGCGGACATTTAAAATGCCCTACCACCAACCTAAACTTGTACCCCGCTGGGGATCGAACCCGCGACCTCCGAATCGTAAACCCAAGTTGTTTACATTGAGCTACGGAAGCGGTTATAAGCAAACAATTCGCACACTTTCTATTTCGTACGAGAAGTATACAATGGCGTGCATAGCGTTTTAATTATAAAAATTGCTATTAAATGAGAAAAAATACAACTACAAAATAATAACTCTTATAGCAATATTTGCAACTGTTTTGAATGCCTATTTATTTACAAACGGTTAATGCAGTCTCGATGGGTGTACATAAATATGCCTTTGATATACGAGTTGGTACTTAGTAACTAAATTATGGACTGGGCCGAGAAATCGAGCTAATAATAATGATAAATAAATAAATAATAACATATATTTCGGATACTTACACCAATCATCTATAGCCCAGGGGAAATACGGTAAAAAATTAACTTAGCCAGACATAATTCAGAAACGACTTATATAATTGCTGTCTTATAGAGGTATATTAGATATGTAATTTTATTTGAATAATTAAGCTTAAAAAACACGAGTGCTTAGTCTAGATTTTTTTAGAAAACTCTATTTTAATTTGTATCTTAATAACAATAAATACTAACTGATATTTAATTAGGTAGACTTTTGTTAAACACAGTTAACTAATTGATGGATAAAAAACTAAGCATGTACATATAAATAGAAAATGTCCTCATCCTCACTTTACGGATAGGGGAAGTAAGTTTTTACAAGATTTTATATTATCACTTTATCGACGTGATTTTTTTTTTTATGCACGACGGGTTCGTACTTAACCTCAATCACACCTGATGTTAAGTGAAGTTGAGGTCGAAGGTGGAAGCGTACAGAATTAGATAAGATAAGAAACCCAACAGATTTAGATAAGATGGTGGTAGCTAGCCAGGCGGACATTTTAAAATGCCCTACCACCAACCAAACCGAGTACTTAAACATGTACCCCGCTGGGGATCGAACCCTGATTAATGTATAGCTTACTAGTTGTAGTAGAACAGATACACATGGCGAAACTAGAAGCGTTCTTTGATGTGTTTTCGACTGCACATCGAACTTTTAACTGAGACGTGTCGGTGCAGAAATGTGAAGGCATTGTGGGACCGAAGTAATTTCCACTTCCTCGGGGTTGTACCCCAAATCAACATAATAATAGACCATGGCTCCACGATTCATTACCACATGTCAAGCAATAAGTCTTAGCGGTGCACGCTATGGGTAATTGTGTATCACATTAATGTATTCAGGAATTTGTTTTGTTTGCAGCGGGCGTATTTTGTTGGAGCGGCAAAAAATGTGTTAATCTCATGGACTTATACCGGAGGCCGACAGCTTATTTTGTATTTTGCGGGCACCAAGCAGCAATTTTAATAGCATTGTTGTGTTCCGGTTGTCAAAAGATAAGATAGCCAGTCCCCCAAATGTGTTGGGGTTTCCGGGTCAATACGCTTCCACCTTCGACCTCATCTTCACTTAACATCAGGTGTGATTGAGGTCAAATAAAAACCCGTTATGCATAAAAAAAAACATGTTGGATTTTTTCACCATAAAATGTATCCTAAAACGAATCAAAACGAATCAAAACGACACCTTGCACTTCAAAATTCGTCGAGCCGTTAGGGTACAGGAGGCAACATAGAAATCTACATACACCCGTAAACACGAAAAACATAATCCTCATTGTTGGGGCTGTCGGGTAAAAATAGGGCATATTAGGTAAGTGCAATAGAAGGTATTGGCACAGGTAGATTTTTTTTTAAGCCATTAGCGAATAAAACGTTTTGTCATTTGACGGTCGCTGACGTTGAAAATTACATCATTAAATTAAAGAAATAATAAAAACTTGGAGAAAATATGAGTACCAAATAAATTTCGCATGAACCCTACGAATCCCGTCAGTGGCATATCAATCACAGGCTGGCGCGTGCGTCAATGGTGGTTTTGAAAAAAAAATAAAGTACCTATGCCAATAAATTCTATTTAAATAAATAAATAAAAGGTATTTATTCACCACAAAGTTAATTTAACAAGTAATTATTTGATAATAAATTAGGTCAAACTGTGATGAAAAGGTAGGGACTCAGCAGATTTGCTGATTTTCAGCCCCCCCAAGTATTGCTGCCACCAAGGAATTAATTATTATTACTCTACGAATAAATTTAAACATTAACTAAAAGTAAACAAAAAACTATATCTAAACACAACTGCAAGTGATAAACCATAAAAAGCTAGACACTTTTCACTTACATAATATGCCCTATTTTTTTTTTATGGTAAAAAATTCATCCGGTATGTTCTTGGCCATACCCAAGTCATACCAAGTCGTTGAAACAATCAAAATGGCAACACTTCATTGGTGTTAAAACAGGAGTTTGGAACCAAAGGGAACTCAGTCATACACAGACTTCGATCGCGAACTGTCGTATCAAATGCTGATTTATGTTGTAAAAAGAATGCGGAAAAGTGACCAAAAACATGTGAGTATCTTTTGTAACAGACATAATATATTACTCGTAAAATCATATAATATTTAATCCATTTTCTTGCACAGATCTATGTTCTAGAAGATGATATGAGATGGCGCTGTTTTATCTGCTAAGGAAAGCGGGAAAAGGATTTGTACGCGCGATCGTGTCCACAGCATATAAACGTTAATCTTTTGATTTTCTAGGGAGTGTTCTTAAAATTGTCGATAGATGGCGCTCATCGAATGTTTTACACAATTTTTTTTTTACATTCCACGAAGCACATAAATAAATTTTTGCCGCCAAACAGCAATGTTAATAGCATTGTTATGTTCCAGTTGTCAGAGGTAAGATAGCCAGTTCCCCAAATAAAATGGAGTTTCTGGGTCAGTACGCTTCCACCTTCGGCCTCATCTTCACTTAACATTAGGTGTGATTGTGGGCAATGTGCATAAATAAAAGGAGAAGAAATAAAATTTGAAATTTATCTCTCACAATATTTCTTTTATTATCGTAATGTCTGTGGTACATTTTGACAGCTAAGGGTTGTAAGTGTCATCTAACGGATTATTTTGGAACGATTTTTTTTAAAGCCGTCTCTTAATTCGACTTAATTTTAGTAAACTTTATGCTGGTTACTTTAAGCCGCGGAAGCGGTTCTCCGTATTCATTTCCACCACAAGTGTTTCAAGTCAAGCTGTGTACAAATTCGTCTTACCCTATTATCTTCGTTAAACGTAGAGTTTAGTACTAAAAGTAAAACTTAAGTAGGTAGTTAGAGAGGTGATTACATTCGCCGTTCCGTTCCACGCAGTAAACGCAGCCGCTTAGCGCGACTTTATCTCTGGAGTAAATCTAAATTTAGGTTATAACCGTTAAGGTATATAGAACAAGCGACCACATGGTTACGCCATATGTCATAATAAGTGTGTGGTGGGAATGACCTGCTGTTGTGAAGGTCGGGATCTACTTGAGTCGTTTCCCAAGTATGTATCATCATCACATCCGCCGCAGGACGTCCACTGCTGAACATAAGCCTGCCCCATAGAATTCCAGAGTGACCAATTAGAAGCGGCCTGCATCCAGCAATCTCGAAGTTGTAAGCGAGTAAGTTTATTTAGGACAGAAGATTCGACTAAACAGATCCAACCTTGATATCCTCTCTATAACCGACAAATCCAACTCCGATGGGCAGTATTCGGGAGCCAAACTGTATTGAGATTGAGGCGCGATCTCAATTTTAAGATCAATTTATTAATACGGCCCTAAGAGCTCAATACACGAGTTTTTGTAGCGAACCCCACGTTGGGCGCCAAAGCTATGTCTAGTCTCTGCACTCGACATAGTCTTTGATGTTTTCGCCATGGACTCGCTTAGAGAAGAATATGTTCTCGTGCAACGAAATAAGGTTGTTTATTAATATAGAACGTCCATAAAGGACAGGCCTTTATTTGATACATGAAAATAGGTATCAGTGTTTTGCTGCATATACACTGAATTATTATTATTATTGACAAATGTTTGTTGTAGTGGTTAGAAACTCTGACCACTATACCAAATGGTCGCGGATTCGAATCCCGCTAGGGACACATGTTTGTGTGATGAATACGGACATGTGTACCCGAGTTATGGATGTTTTCATTTATAATAAGTATTTATTTACGAAAAAAAATATGTATGTATGTAGTTATCAACCCTCTGGTATCCACAACACAAGCCTATAGTAGTTGTTTATTGTGGAACTAGATGGCGCTGTGTGTATGTCTAAGGATTTATATTTATTTATTATGACGCTGTAGTTAGTTCTTAAATTGGGTCTATGGTTGTTTTTATATTGTTCCCATTTACGGTGGGTAGTTTGTTTTATTTCCCGCCAAATGGAGCTGTAGTTATAGGTGGGAAGGTAATAGTTTTTGCGCTCCAGTGGCAATTACGCGGAAATGTTTCTGCTGAAACATACAGAATTGATGCTCTAAGTTCGAGGAAGAGGGTTTTTGTAGGATTGACAGCTCTATCAACCGCAGGCCTCCGATGAGGTAACAAACGATATTCGTACTGGTTTTACATTATTTAGTTTTTTTTTTATGTACAACGGGTTGGTACTTGACCTCAATCACATCTGATGTTAAGTGAAGATGAGGTCGAAGGTGGAAGAGTACTGACCCGGAAACCCCAACACATTTGGGGGACTGGCTATCTTATCTCTGACACCCGATACACAACAATGCTATTAACATTGCTGCTTGTCGGCAGATTTAGATAAGATGGTGGTAGCTAGCCAGGCGGACATTTAAAATACTTAAAACATATACCCCGCTGGGGATCGAACTCGCGACCTCCGAATTGTAAACCTAATGATGTTTACATTGACCCACGGAGGCGGTTAAAATTATTTGCCTTTTCTGGTATCGTGTATTTGCTTTTTTTGTCAAATTGGTCATCTTCGTTCAAAAAAAAGGAATTTTGATATAAAGTTTCAAGTATCTTTAACTTTCTATGCACCGCGTGTTTAACCTCAATCACACCTGATGTTAATGTAAAATGAAGATGGAAGAGAATAGCATATAGTCTAAACTATTCCTACACCAGCCATATTACACAAGAGTGTGATTTGCGTTGCACCCAAAATATTTAATAAAATACCTTTCTCCATAAAAGACGAACCCCTTCCTGTCTTTAAACTTTTAAAGACAGGAAGGTAACCTACTTAGGTTATTTGCCATATTGGTAAAAAAATGTTATTACACTATTCAGGAATATTTAATTGACAATGATTTGTAATACTTATTTTAATTTGAAATCCAGTAATTAGATAGTATAACGTTTTGACATTATAGAATAATATAGATTATTAATTTAATTTGAAATTTGATATTAATGAAAGAGTAAAATTGACATTCTCTGTAATTTGACATTTCAATATTGACATTTTTATATTCCTTTGATTTTTAATTTTCATTGAATTTTGATGATTAATTGTTTTTAATTTTACCACTAGCTAAGTTACGTATTGCTACGCTTTCTAACTTGATTTGTAAATTTTAAAAGAAACTTACTAGTCCTTTTCCACAAAATAATTCGTTTAGCACAAAAGCGATTAATTGTTTTGCATGCTGATTATCTTTGTATGAAACTTTAATATTGTCCAATATTTGCACGTCATTGTAATGACTTAATTAGGTGTATTGTAACAACACCTAATCTAATGTACCCTATTCAAGAGCAAATAAATCATAATCTATTCTATTCTATTCAACAAGTGTTTGAGTGTTCCAAAAAGTTTAATGCTTGAAACAACATCCAAGATTCACCTTGGAAATATACAGAAATGCAACGTGCAAATCTATAGATGTTTTTTGGAGGAAATTCCCATAGACTGAATCCTACAACCTTGAGATCTTCAAGAGCAGGGTGAATAGGCATACTGTGATCGCGTGCTTCATCTTCGGCCACATCGTCACTTCCCATCAGGTGAGATTGTGGTCAAATGCGTATCCAGTTAACCATAAAAAAAACACCTTTCACGAAACCTACGGGTTGGTTCTATTCATTTTACGGGCCGATCCCACACATAGAGGTGCGCTATAAATAATGAAAAATTATAATTTTTTAATGAATGTTTTATTGTTACAGGTACGTATTTACAAGTAAAAAGTAAAAATTATGGTGAGTGAATGAAAAACTAAGAGCTGTTATTAGTAGCTCATAACACGAGTACGAGTGTTGTAATATTTAATTACAGAATAATTGCTCGAATAATTTAAATAATTATGTAGGTAGATGGAAAATCGACACCGCGCGGCGAACGCTTATTTGAATTTCTTGATAGCTGCTGCTCTCCTAGTACCTTGACTAGTACAAAATCACTTTGTGTATCTAAAATAAATGTTGTGATGACCATAACAACACACTTTGATGCAAAATATGATTCAAAAGGTTTTTCGTTTAGACTCTGAATAAAAAATGGCAAAACGATCGTTTTAATTCATAGTGTATATATATATAGTGTATATTCTGTTTTTGTTTCAAATACAGTAGGATGTAGTGAGCTACTACGTATATAAAATGAGTGCTACCTATTCCTACAAAAACAACTACTTTCTTTCTTTCTACTTTCTACTTTGTCAAATTTCTGACATACATCTGACATTCTGTCATATTCTACACCGTCATTTGGAACATTCGTTGATTAGACTATTCATAGCCAAGTGTTATGGGCTTCGAATATTAAAGGAGATAATAATAGATGCCCAGGTACCATTATGATAGAACCTCATTAAGCACTATGTCATTAGAAACGCCCGATTGTGTCCCCCCCTACATGAAATTAATTCTCAGTCATGCTAATTACTTAGTCTAGATCAGTAGGTTGCCTAATTGCCATCCACAATGACGTAATTCGGGACCACAGTAGTATTGTATTAAGTGGATGGAATATAATTTATCGCTCTGAATAGAACACACCGGCCAAGTATTTGTAAGATTTGAGCCGTGAGGGTTCGGTATCTGTCCAACATCATTGACACACGCTTCTGAGAAAAAGAGCCTGGAGACAGACAGACGGGCAACAAAGTGAGAGCTAGAGCGACCAGTCGGAAGCGGCCTGCATCCAACGACTATCCGCGACCTTCATCACCTTGTGGGTAGACTTCCTACGCGGTTGGTCTCTACTCGAAAACTTTAATACCCCATCGACTATCAGTTCATCGAGCTATGTGCCCTGCCCACTGCCATTTCAACTTGCTAATCCGCTGGGTAATGGCAGTGACCTTCGTTCGCCTACGGATTTCTTCATTCCTGATTCAATCACATTTTCATAGCTCGTTGCGTGACCTTGAGCTTTCTTATGGGGCCCATTGCGAGAGACCATGTTTCAGTACCATAGCTCATTACTAGTACCACACTTGATTAAAGACTTTCGTCAGCACCGTTTCTCGGGCAGCGAGCGGCCCTCGAGGTGAAAAAAAAAACAAAAAAGAGAAATAAATCTAGCAACGTTAGTTGAATTTTTCTATTGTTGTATTTTTGGCTTTGTTGAACTTATTAATTTTTGCATTTTTTAAAAATTATTGTCACTTTTGAATTTTTTGACAATTTAGACATTTGACATTTTGTCATTTGACAGTTTTGGCATTTTTGACAAATAAGGGGCTGGTCCTCAATTTTTCACCTCAAACAGACTAGAGGCTCATTATTCAACTTTAAACACACCTCTATTTGGGTTGGGATTATTTGTATCTAGATTCTTGAATCAAATCAAATCAAAATATTTTATTTCATAGGTTAAAATTATCACTTGAAAACGTCACTATTAATATTATATTCAAATTTTAAATTTACTGCTCATTCACAAAGCTGACTCTCCAGAGATGAACGAGCAGGAAACTCTAGGGTTGCTCTTTTAAACAGATTAAGGGTTGCGATTTGATAATTATATGAATAATAAGACAGCTATGTCCATTCTTGCTCATCATTCAAATAGTCAGCGATTTTATAATAGCCTTTTGTTACTAATTTCTGTTTTATGATTGCTTTAAATTTATTTAAAGGCAAATTTTGAATGTCTACTGGAACCTTATTATAAAAGCGTCCCTTTGAAGGAATTACTAACTTTGTGAAGTCGGCTAACACAAACAGATAACTGGTTCTTATTCCTTGTATTAACATTGTGCCTATCACTATTTTTGGCGAATAAGGTTGTGTTTTTTTTTGCATATAACAAATATTTAATGTATTTAGTATATCTAACACGTTTCCGTGGAGTAGCAAAGGCAGAAGATATGACACAATACAAATACAGCTATTTATGGATGTCCATAAACACAGTAATATACTTAAACAAGATTTAAGTTAGCCCAAGCGTCACCAATGAATAGACCGTGTTAAGCTAGGTTTATGCCCCTAATAAAAGGCTGTAGTAGAGAATAGAAGCTGTATTTAGTAATATTCATGACGCACCATTGACAGACAATTTGCTAGGATCTATTCATTGGTACTGGTTTTATTAGATACGTCGTTCTATATGCCATTCGCTGGTTTCGTATTTCGTCAAAGAAATAAGACTTTGGAAAGAGGAGATTATCAATTCGGCTGCTTTTATGTATGTTCCGTGATATTTCCAACATTTTGAGAAGTGATTTCAATAGTTCTCTATTCTTGTAAAGAGTATACCATCTAGATTGGGCCATTTTTGGAAAAGATTATGCACTCCGGAGATAAAGAACTGTATCTAAAGTCAGTTGATCATTATTGTGCCTGTGTTCATGCGTGCGGGCGGGGTAGAGACCATATCTAAAAGTGACTTCGCGTTGATGCATTTCTCTGAGACCCTTATGCACCCTTTCTTTGCTGAGGATAAATGTGTATGTATTTGTTATCTGTGCAGTCATTCAGGATCCCCAGGCAAGCAGTTTATCATCCATCATCATTATATACTAGTCCGTCTCTATGAGGTGTTCACTGGAACGATTTAGATTTTTTTTTTATGGTTAACTGGATACGCGTTTGACCACAATCTCACCTGATGGGAAGAGGCGATGTGGCCAAAGATGAAGCACGCGATCTCAGTAGATGCTTATTCACCCTGCTCTTGAAGATCCCAAGATTGTAGGATTCAGGAAAGACTGACGCCGGAAGGGAGTTACATGCCTTGGCTGTTCGCATTATGAATGAAGAGTCGAACAGCTTAGTCCGAATGTTCGGTACGTTACCTACATACGGGTGGAATCCCTCCCCACGCCTAGTGGTCCGAAGATGAAATGGCGATGATGGAATAAGATTGTGTAATTCCAACGCACACTCACCGAAGTGCATCCTGTAAAGACTGAGAGACAGGCGACCCTGCGATGGTATTCGAGGCTCTGAAATTTAGCAGTGATCGAATGGTCACCAATGAGTCTTTTGGCACGTCGTTCCACAGAATCGAGTGCAGCCAGCTGGCACTTGGCCGAACCATCCCAAAGGTGACAGCAGTATTCCATGCACGAGCGAACCTGAGCCTGGTAAAGTACCAAAAGCTGATTCGATTCGATTATTTTATTAGATATTCTACTACTACATGTATTTTGTTAAACTGCTGTTTATCAATTACATTCTTGTCTGTCTCCATGAGGTTTCTGAGTTTTCATTGGAACTACTGATCCGAATTCGTCCACAGTTGTATTAGACATGGTAACTCTAATTATCGAGTGACATCTGTGTTTTACTGTGATGATTATTATTATTAATACACTAACAGCTTTAAACTGGGTGTTGGTGAGTGCGATAGTTTCATAGAGTGTCCTCTTCGACACTGAGCCGCTGACTTAAACTTCACTCATTATATCATTTATCATTAATATATTGATGATTATCTTAGGATGAAGTTCCTGGTGGAATGCTATTGTTTTATATTTTGTGAATCCCTACATTTTTGAAAATAAACCGGCTTTCAAATTACCGTAATTTTCTCGTCTGTCCTGTAAATCAGGAAGGTATTTAATTAGGCTAGACAGTATAGTGAGTTGGAACACGCCAACATAACGGCTCCTAATTGGTGGTTTGGCTTGTAACTCTTTCGTTATCTTCTTCAAGTTACCGGTGTTGAGTTGATAATAGGCTGGGTAATTTAAAGCAATTTTAAAGGAGATTGCTCAACTTCCATAGAATATTAACCTAAGCGCGATTTACGAATCAAAAGAAGACAATATTTATTAAATAAAATAATAGTCACATGAGTAACAATATTAATAATAAGAAAATTATAACACAATACAGAAAACAGGCAGATTTTCTTACCATTATCCCAAGTTACCAAGTTGGTCATGGAATTTGAGCTGGAGGAATTTGACTTTGACTTTGACTTTGTGGGTAAGTGGTCTGTAATTGCCTACTGAAAGATTTGAGGTGATCGGGCCCATGTTGCATCCCTGTCAGACCATTAGCTCGTTCTTATAAATTCATACTGTCATTCTAAGTCGCATTTAGTAGCTTGACATAATATCGCAATTACCCGAGTCACCCAATACCATGAGACTGCTAGTGACGTCCCTGTCGCTAGCAACGCCCGCTTTTCCCGGACATGTACAGGGTGAATTTGAATTCGTGTTATTCTCATTAGCTGGTGGGCGTCCCTGTGTCACACGGGCCGTGTGGTATTAACGTGAAAGAAGATTGGAGGATATCCAATTCGCAAATACCAAATGAAAGGTATTCCAAAAACTGTCATATTTTTATATCAAACCATTATTCCATTACTCACAGCCAGTCATTGTCGTTTTGTTCAAATTAAATAAAAGGAATTGTATTGCTTCCTGACAATTTCCGCCAAGTTTACGCCTCTCCCCACCAAATCTGATGAAAATCTCTGGGTCACAACACATTTATTGGGTCTTTTTATTTTAATAAAGTCCGTCGTTAAGGAAATCATTATTATATGGGATACTTTCCGGTGAGTGTCAGTTGGAATTCCATTGTCCACCATTGCCTTTCCAATTTCTGACTACTAGAAACAAAAAGGACACCGTCGACAAGAGCATAGCTCTTGAATTGAAAAGCTAGCCTTTCGTCTATTTACCGAACATTCACAATAAGTGTTTACCTTCTTCCTTCATAATGTGGACTGCTAAGGCAAACAACATTGGGTTTACGATTCGGAGGTCGCGGGTTCGATCCCCAGCGGGGTACATGTTTAAGTCTCGGTTTGGTTAGTGGTAGGGCGTTTTAAATGTCCGCCTGGCTAGCTACCACCATCTTATCTAAATCTGCCGCCAAGCAGCAATGTTAATAGCATTGTAGTGTTCCGGTTGTCAGAGATAAGATAGCCAGTCCCCCAAATGTGTTGGGGTTTCCGGGTCAGTACGCTTCCACCTTCGACCTCATTTTCACTTAACATCAGGCGTGATTGAGGTAAAGAGCTAACGCGTTGCGAATTTAAAAAAAACTCTGTATTTAAGGGAAATTTTATTAATTTATCATCATCATCAGCCCGTAATATTTAGGCCTTCCCTCGTATTTGAGAGAATATGGGCCGTAGTCCACCACGCTGGCCCAATGCGGGTTGGTGACTTCACTTGCCTTTGAATTTTTATTTCTCGGGCATGCAAGTTTCTTAACTATTGCAGCCGGATAAATGCACATAAGTAATTAAATTAAATTTTAAAACTCATTGGACATGGCTTGTCTGGGAATCGAACCCAGACCTCCCAAATTGGGAGACCATGTCTTAACTGTTGAACCATCGACGCTATTAATTTATAGTTACATCATATTGAATGAAAGACGATGAATCGTACAGTCAAAGTTCAAATAGAGAAAATGGTTTGTTAAATATATTACATACCTAAGTGGAGTTACTTAGGTAAATGGTCAGTCCATGATAGCCCAGAATTTTAACTTGATGAGTCAACCGTTTCATAGAGCTTTCCTAACACGTTTCAAACTCCGGTATTCTGTGCATTAAAACTAACGAGTTCTAGGAATGTCGATGGGAGTCGCTCGATTAGAAAATATATGATAATAGGGGTCCACTTTTGTCTAGTGGTATATGAGCATGATCATTTGATTGTGGGTTGTGGTGTGGGTTGAAGTTATGGATCGCTTTGGAAAATTCTACAAATTTATCCTTTCACCGCCTCCGCAGAGTCAGAAATTCATTAAAAGGGTTATGTATACGTTTTTTCAATAAGGTTCCTGTTTATATACACAATTTTCCTCTCAATAAATTTAAAGATACTATAAAACTGAATCTTATTAAGAAATCATATTATAATATCTCTGGGGAGTCAGCTTTGTGAATGAGCAGTAAATTTAAATTTAAATTTTCAAATGATAATTTTATCCTATGAAATAATACGACCTGTTTGGTGTAGTGGTTAGCAACTCTGACCACTATACCAAAAGGTTGCGGGTTCGAATCCCGCTAGGGTCATAATATGTTTTGTGATGAATACGGACATGTGTACCCGAGTTATGGATGTTTTCATTCTTACGTATTTATTTACAATAAAAAATGTATTTATGTAGTATATCAACCATCTGGTATCCACAACACACGCCTATAGTTGCTTAAAGTGGAACTAGATGGCGCTGTGTGTATGTCAAGATTTTGGTGTTTGGTCAAAAGGACGACAAAAATATATATATATATATATATATATTTTAATTTGCTTTGATTTGATAAAATATCAATCTATTTAGATGATAATCATCCCTGGACGTAACCAGCTCGTTCTCATGCCAAGCTATTTCACAACTAATAATAAAATATATTGCCCTTTTGTAATAAAAAACCCCTCGAGTTTCTTGCTTGTTCTTCTCAGAGGAAATTTGTTTCTTGAACAAGCAATAGCTTAAAACATTTATAAATCTAGACTGTTTTAAGTGTACCATGTGTGAAAGTAAAGTGAGATGCCCCATTTGTGGTACAGATACACATACAACTCTATTATAAGTTGGAACAGTTGTACTTAATTTTTGTTTTTATTTTAATTACTATGAAATAAGGCTACATTTTGTAAGAATAACACCAAGCAGAATGATTGTTGCGTCGAATATTTTTGTATGTTTTTCTGTAATATCCAAATGAACGCTTTATCTATCTAACAAAGTCAAAAATAAAACATTTTTGACATTTACATTTTGACAAAAATTAACAAAACAACGTTCAGCCATCGTTCCATGTAAAATGATTATGGTAACTCGACATGTCTATCCATTAGACATTTATCCCTTTAACCTTACTTCTAGGCCACTTATATGGTACCAGATTTAGTAATCGAACGTAAAAATTGTTACATGGTACAGTCGGCTAATTGGTAGGACAATTAACTTTTATAATATTGTTTTGAGTTGGTTGAAGAGGTTGGATTTTGTTATATTTTCCTCTTGGTCTTGACCGGTGTATATTATTTGATAGAAACATTCCAGTTAAACTTATTCATTAGTCAAAAGATTTTATCTCATGGGATAAAAATATCACTTGAAAACTTTTAACTTGACATTACTGCTCATTCACAAAGCTGACTGCCCAGAGAAGACCGAGCAAGAAGCTCAAGGTCGAACAAAATTTTTAGAGGTTATCGTAAACAGTTTTTTCGATTCAGCAGTGTTATAGTAATGCGGTCAAAAGGAAAACTATTACAGGTAATGTAGGTTTTACATGTTAACACCTTTTTACACCTTTCCGTGTCCCCTCGAGGTACGGAAATACTAGTAGAAAAAAGTTAATCCGTATAGCAATTCAACGCTTCGCTTCCGATTGGGCAGCATCAGATAATCATATGACTGCGTCGGCTTCCATTCCATGCAAGCTTCATGCAGACGATATCTGCATGCAGACTACTAGCGTTAGTCCAACTCGGGTATAAAAGATTATTCCCGGTTGTCTTCTGATCAACATATCAGATGTGTACGGGGAGGACACTGGCGTTTTTTGTCTTTAGGAAAATATATATACGCATATTTTCTTCTAAATATAATTTGTGTTCCTTTCATGTAGAAACCTATATGTGAAAAACAAGTTTTCTTCTTTCTGTTTATTCTAAGTCCAAGGTGAAATCGCAAACGACCGAACTTTACTTTAGAGCTTCGTTCATTCGTGAGTCAACCAAACTTACAGAAACTGTTTTATTTGCTATCTTAGGTTTATAGGTGAAAGTTTAAAACGTAAAATAACATCAGTAAATTTTTAAAACAGAAACACGACAACTGTTAATTTCCGGATTCGATTTACATGCCCGGATTATCGTGTCGCGTATTTGCCGGTAGATATAAAAGTGTTTTGACTTGTAAAATGTACATATTTATATGTATGAGACTATATAATAATTATTTTTAAGAGTATATGAGCTACTTATGTAATTTATGCAAGCAACTGTTTCTCTGAAAAAATTTTAAAAATCAGGAAAAGAATTTAATGGGCACTAAAACACTTCCTGTTTGCATGCGTTAAGAGGCGATAATACCTCAACAAAAAGGATATGAAAATATAGCTAGCTATATAGCTAGTTTTTTTTAATGACCACCTGTACACACATTATGGCATGCAATAAAGAATTGAATTGAATTGAATAGCTGTATATTATCAAAACGTCAAAAATTCAAACCTTCAAAAAATTGGAAAATGTCTTTATTAAACAAAATATATTTCCTAGATTCTTTTTCGCCTCTTAATAATCTCGAGTAAAGCGAAAATAACTTTTAAGGCGAAAATAATCTCGAGGGCAGCTAGCTGCCCGAGAACTGCCCAAAACACTAGTTATTATATATAATTAGAATGAATATCGCCGAGCGGCCTATCGCCATGCTTTACTTATGACAACTCTCAAAAATTAGCCACTCTACCATATCTATGACACAGATTTTTCCATAGCCTCTACTGTACCAAGGTTTTACTACTCCATGTGTGTGCGAGTTGACGTCGAATGCAATCAGTACACGACCTGATTCTAGATATGACGAGACTGCCCCGGTTCTGATACGGCAATACCAATGCAGATTGTGTGCTACCGTCTGCTTTGATCAGCAATCAACATCGACGTAGACTATATACAGAGTGATACATTGAGATGGGGAAGAAATGGATGGGATGGGGAAGAAAGTTATATAAAGTCACGCCTGTTTCACGATTAGGCAGAGACCGACTTCTACTTGACATGTTCCTGACACACCTGCTTTGCTTCATTTACTCTCATAATATTGTTCATATCTCTCGTCGGTTTAGGGTTTTCATGATTTGGCCTTTCTTTAAGTCATTGACGACCTGTTTGGTGTAGTGGCTAGAAACTCTATACCAAATTTCGGGTTCGAATCCGTGGTTCAATGTAAACAACATTCGGTTTACGATTCGGAGGTCGCGGGTTCGATCCGCAGCGGGGTACATGTTTAAGTACTCTGTTTGGTTGGTGATAGGGCATTTTAAATGTCCGCCTGGCTAGCTACCACCATCTTATCTAAATCTGTCGCCAAGCAGCAATGTTAATAGCATTGTTGTGTTCCGGTCTATCTTATATCTTATGTCTGACAAGACATAAGATAGCCAGTCCCCCAAATGTGTTGGGGTTTCCGGGTCAGTACGCTTCCACCTTCGACCACAACTTCACTTAACATCAGGTGTGATTGAGGTCAAGTACGAACGCGTCGTGCATAAAAAAAAATCCCGCTAAGATGCTACCTGCGTCGACACGCTGGCGCCGTTCCATTTAGCCTCCACTTCCAGTAGTGCAGGAGACGCGGATGCCACTGCGCAAATCTCAAGAGTCGAAAATACTCAGCCCTGGGACAGAGCTTCGAATTTCTACCCGTTTGGGGTAGAGAACATGGAACCGTGGTGGCCGGAGGCGCGTAAGCTTTTCAAAGAGCTGGCGTCACTTCTGGTAGAAGTATCAGGTGATCAGAGGGCTGGCTGCTACCTAGGGCAGCCCATAACTCTGACGATATATCATGGCAACTCTGCTAGCCTTCTCGGTACCCCAAAGCAGTGACCTGGAACATGTATTCTATGACGTAAACGTGTGTTTCAGGACCCTTCTTTTTTTCTCCTTTAATTATGTTTTTGTTATTATCTTACAATCATTATGTCCTGTATTGTAAAATAATGTACATACATACATAGTATCACGCCTATTTCCCGTAGGGGTAGGCAAAGACCACAGACTTCCACTTGCTACGATCCTGACACACCTCTTCTGCTTACTTTACTCTCATAAGGTTGTTCATACATGCTCGTCGGTTTAGGGTACAATTGACTTGGCCTTTCTTCAAGACGTCCCCGGTTTGATCATGGTACGTTCGTCGTGATCTTCCCCTAACAACACTACCATCCACATTCGCTTCGAAATCAAAATCAAAATGCTTTATTTTGTAGGTACACAGGGTACACTTAAAATAGTCAGATTTTACATTTTTAAGGCTACTGCTTGTTCAAAAGGCAATTTTCCCCTGAGAAGAACAAGCAAGAAACTCGAGAGGTCGCTCTTTTAAAAAAAGGTTTTTATATTACAAAATTATTATTCGTATATCTCTTTCGATAGTCTTCTTTTCAGCATACCTTTGTCACTACGTCTTCATTTATACTGTTTAACTCCCTAATTACAATATTCCTGATTCTGTCCTTCAAAGTCACCCCATTCATATTTCTCAATGATCTCATTTCCACTGCATTTATTCTACTTTCATTCTTCTTTTGCCATACCCAGCATTCACTCCCGTGTTGTAAAATAATGTGCATAAAAATATAATAACATTGTCTAATGTTATACAAAAATTAACGCTTTTTCCGTCTATTTATCTACCATTCTCATAGAACAAATCATTATTTATAACGAATATGCTTAATTTCCGATTATCGTTAACGCACTAACAATTTGTAATAGCTGGCAAAAAAAAGATGGTAGTAAGAAAGAGAGGGAAGATTAATCGATTCAATGGTTATTATTAATAGTGCGCCATCAAGTACATTCGGTGGTCGTATTTTCCTTATTGCTCTGTTATATTTTACTTCAACCGATACTACTGACCCGAAAGAACTGGCTTATCGAGGACAAACATTTGTATTCGAGTTTTAAACGCTTCCTTGACTTGGTGATTTGGTCGGTGGAGGGAGAAGGTCGCGAGTGTACGTTGGGTACAGTTCGAGAGATAAGTCACTGTTGTGGTATATATTAAGAAAATTGTGTAAGGTATTTTGTTTGTGTTGATTTTATTTTCGTTTGCTCCAATTACAATTAATTATGCTTACAACTTTTGTTCCTTTATTAGTTTTTCTTTATCACGTATTTTCTATCACCTACCTACATGATCTACATAAATAAATAATATAAATAAATATTTCGGACACTTCCACAATCATCTAGTCCCAATCTAGTACAAAAAGTACTATATAACGGAAAAACATACACAAATATTTATATAAACATCCTAGACTCGGGAATAAATGTTCGTGTTCATCACACAAACATTTACCCGTCGCGGGATTCGAACCCGCAACCGTTGGTTTCGCTGATAGGGTCACTATCCACTACACCAATCGGTCGTCACACATCGCAATAGTGTGTTATCGAAACTGCAATCATCGCAGTAAAGAACTTCGCGACAACGTACGTCGCAATGATAAACTTTCGCAGTAACGTACTCGCAGAAAAGAACTTTCGTGATAACATACTTCGCAGTAGTAAACTTTCGCAGTAATGTACTTTCGCAACAACGTACGTTGCAATAGTAACTTTCTCGACAACGTACTTTGCAATGGTAAACTTTCGCGGTAATGTACATCGCAGTAAAATACTTCCGCAACAACGTACTTTGCAATGGTAAACTTTCGCAGTAATGTAATACTGCGAAAGTAAAGAACTTTCGCCACAACGTACATCGCAATGGTAAACTTTCGCAGTATTGTAATACTGCGAAAGTAAAGAACTTTCACCACAACGTACATCGCAATGGTAATCTTTCGCAGTAACGCACATCGCTGTAAATAACTTTCGCGACAAAGTAGGTCGCGATGGTATAAACCTCGCAGTTAATGTACGTCACAGTAAGGCTATTAACATTGTTGTTTGGCGGTAGATTTTGATAAGATAAGGCGGACATTTAAAATGCCCTACCACCAATCAAACCGAGTAATAAACATGTCCGCTGGGGATCGAACCCGCGACCTTCGCTTCGTAAACCCTATGTTATTTACGGAGGTGGTCAAAGCGTAAGCTTATCACCGTTAAAACGGAAATTCGAGCAAGAAAGTTTCATGATAGGTTACCGGTCAAGCCCCTATCAAGCATAAACAAAAACAAACAATGCTACCAACTTCACAACGAAACGTACTTCAATTCGAAACTATTCGTCCAAACCATCAATCACAGGAGTGAAGGATAAAAAATTCCGTCCTCCGCCCATCTGAGTCGGGCTCTGCGTCGAAATCGGGCTGTTTTTTCGCGGCGCTTGTAAATTGGCTGTCGGACAGACAAACGCATTGTCATCGACGTTCGTCCCTTTGTCCCTTATCAGGGAAACCTTTGGAAATGTCAATACGGCTTGCATAGTTACTACTGTTGTTTCAGTCAAAGTCAAAGTCGAAAATGCTTTATTTTGTAGGTACACAGAGTACACTTAAAATAGTCAATTTTGGATTTTTTAAGCTACTGCTTGTTCAAAATGCAATTTTCCCCTTGAGAAGAACAAGCAAGAAACTCGAAGGGTTTGTATCGTCACATTCGAAGTAAACTCTATGTACAGGTGAATTTGAATTCGTGTAATTCCCAATAACTCGTAAAATACGAACAACTTTCTCCAAGGAACCTTAACGAATTAGTTCAAAAAAATTTCGATAACCATACAAGGTAAACCATTCAGATACCACCTTTAGTGTGGAAGTCCAACAATTTTCGGTTGGTGAGACCACTTCTGATTACTACCAACTTTCCCTGAGGAGTCATAGTCGAAATCAATAAAAATGATTCGATTACTCATACAAGGTAAACCATTCAGAAACCACCTTTAGTGTGGAAGTCCAACAATTTTCGGTTGGTAAGACCACTTCTGATTACTACCAACTTTCCCTGAGGAGTCATAGTCGAAATCAATAAAAATGATTCGATTACTCATACAAGGTAAACCATTCAGAAATCACCTTTAGTGTGGAAGTCCAACAATTTTCGGCTGGTAAGACCACTTCTGATTACTACCAACTTTCCCTGAGGAGTCATAGTCGAAATCAATAAAAATGATTCGATTACTCATACAAGGTAAACCATTCTGAAACCACCTTTAGTGTGGAAGTCCAACAATTTTCGGTTGGTGAGACCACTTCTGATTACTACCAACTTTCCCTGAGGAGCCATAGTCGAAATCAATAAAAATGATTCGAATACTCATACAAGGTAAACCATTCAGAAACTACCTTTAGTGTGGACGTCCAACAATTTTCGGCTGGTAAGACCACTTCTGATTACAACCAACTTTCCCTGAGGAGTCATAGTCGAAATCAATAAAAATGATTCGATTACTCATACAAGGTAAACCATTCAGAAACCACCTTTAGTGTGGAAGTCCAACAATTTTCGGTTGGTATCTGATTACTACCAACTTTCCCTGAGGAGCCATAGTCGAAATCAATAAAAAAGATTCGATTACCCATACAGAGTAAACCATTCTGAAACGACCTATAGTATGGAAACCCAACAATTTACGGGTGATTACTCCATTCCTGGTTACGAACAACTTTTCACTAGGAACCATAACTGAATTTAGCCGAAAATTGTTGAACCTCCATTGGTTGTTTCAGAAAGGTGTACTTTGTATGAATAATCGAAATTTTTTTATCGAATTCGACTAGAAAGTTATCCGTACCGCGTAACCCTCCCTTGCTGCTGACTCCGTTTGGACAACCGTCCACCTAACACCCGGTATAATCAGTAAATTAAATATGACGACCTGTTTGGTGTAGTGGTTAGAAACTCTGCTACTATACCAAATGGTTGCGGGTTCGAATCCCGCTAGTAGCATATGTTTGTATAATGAATACAGACATGTGTTCCCGAGTTATGGATGTTTTTCATTTATACATGTATTTATTTCCAAAAAAAAAATATTTGTGTAGTTTATCAACCACCTGGTATCCATAACACAAGCCTAGATGCTTACTGTGGACCTAGATGGCGCTGTGTGTTTGTGCAAGATATTATTATTTATTAAATGCCTACGGAATAACGTTTTGAAATTATGGTAAACCAGTCCATTAGCGAAAAAATTTATTGGTCCTGCTAAAAGTCTGAATCGTGGCAGCTTTTTAGAAATTCTTCGATAAAAATGCGTAAATCGCTGTCGATAAATCTTAAACACAAATGCTCTACGTTCTTTAAATATAGTTACATCCAATATTTTGTGGGTCATGACCGGAATGTGGGTCAATGCTGATACCAGATTTTAAGCTGAACCAATATATGGACAGTTCAAGTGGTTTTTAATTAGCTTGGCCTGAACGAGCTGCCAAGTATGCAAGCTGGAAGCAGTTGCGTCATTGCTTGAAATAGGGCTAATAATACTAGCTTCAGTAACCTATATACACGGCTCGTTTGTAGTTATAGTTAATAGTCAAAAATATATATTTTGTAGAATAAAGGGCACTAGAAAATGTTACAGATTTTGTGATTTTGTATTAAAATTACTGCTCATTTACAAAGCTGACCCGAAGAGAAGAACGACGAAGAAACTCAAGGGTTGCTCTTGGGGTTATATATCGGTAGAGTTTTTTTACCGTAGGTAAGGGAAAATGTCTCTCTACTTTCTGCCCTCGTTTTAACCTCTTGGTACGACACGACATTCATCTTTTCTTTCACTTGGTCAAAGTAATTACGCCTAGGTCTTCCCCTTCCTATTTTTCCTTCAATCTTTCCCTCAATTAGGTTCTTCAAAAAAATATCGTGTCGTATCAAGTGATCTATCATCTTTTCTCTTCGGTTTCAACTGTCGTTACTCCACCGACAAGAGCATAGCTTTTAAATTGAAGAAGAAAGGGAAAATATTGGGTAATGGAAGGTATTGGTATACCTAAGTATTTTTTTTTTCTAATCTTAATATTAAACTGACCGATCGCGTCCGAAACACTACACTTCGCTCTAAGACCCTTGTTGCTGACATAGCCACAACGGCCGCCAAGCTGAAGTGGGACTGGGCGGGCCATGTTTGTCGCATGCCAGACGATATGTGGGCCAAAATCGCCACCACCTGGAGCCCACCATTAGATAGAAGGCGTCGCGGCAGACCGAAAAGGAGATGGAGGGATGAGTTGGATAAGTTCCTAACCAACTGGTCGGAGGAGGCCTGGGATAGAGACCCGTGGAGAGAGAGGAGGGAGGCCTTTGCCCAGCAGTGGGACAGTATGGGCTCCTAATAATAATAATAATTATTATTATTTACATAGAATCAACAGCATTATTGCAGAAATTATATTATAGTAAACTAATTCCAAACTTATGCCAATTAGTGATTCTCATTATGTTACTGATTTTATTGTAATTTACTTAAAACATTACCCATTCAATTTTAACGGTAACCAATTGTCAGTAACATAATAAGAATCTTTAATTGGCATAAGTTTGGTATTAGTTTTCTGTATAAGAATTTGTAATAATGCTGTTGACTCTATGGAAATAAATAAAATTCAAAAATAAAATAAAATACTGACAATAGTTATCGTTATAATTGAGTGGGTAACGTTTTAATTATATTACAAGAAAATTTGTACTTCTTCATTATTATTATATAGGTATCAATAAAACAATCCTCAGTATTTTTTTTTATTTTTTATTTATTTAGTACTAACAAACAGTATTACAATAACTGTTACTTAAAGACTAATTTACAAACTAATATGGTTAATTGTAATACCAGCACCATTAGCCACAGATTACTAAAAAATACATAATATTCAGCTACGGAGGATGAGAATGAACGAATTAATTTTGGTGTATTTTGTGTTAGTGTGTGTATATGCGTGTGTGTGAGTGAGCATATGCGTATGTGGATGGATGGAAAAAATCCTAAAGAATGAAGAATCTGTGAATTTGGAATAGTGACTAATTGAGTAGTTTCTAGGCATTAGTAATGTATCTATACTCGTAAGTATGCTATGTTATTATGTCTTTTAGTTATAATTAAGTTTTTTATATGTATGTTGTATGTATGTTATTATAATATGTAATATGAATTGTAATAAAATTCAAAACATTTCAATAAGTGATATTATGGTATCGTACATTGAATAAAATATTTTGATTTTATAACGCAAAATGAGCAGTAATTCACATGGTGGAAAATTATTGTATTAATACCTGCCCATAACACACGGAACCTACCAGTTATAGGGCCAGCATTGTTGACCTCGAGTACAGGGGTCATAGATGCCTTTAAATGCTTTACAAAATTACAGTTTTTTTCTTGTTTATAACTCAATTTATAATATGATTTGATATTATAAATATATGAGTCGATATGATAATGGGTCTAAATTACATAGTATTAAAGGGCAAACTAAAAATTTAAGTAATTTTAAGCCAAATAAAAATAAATAAAAAAAAACTTGGAGAAAATATGAGTTCCAAATAAATTTCGCATGATAGCAACCCTACGAAACCCGCCAGTCGTATATCAATCTCCGGCAAGCGCGTACGTCGAAGATGGTTTTTTAAGAAAAACTAGAAATGCCAATAACATCTAATTCACTTACCTAATATGCCCTGCCTGCCTATTTCAAATGTACTGTCCTTACCCATAGGTTACTTCGTCTTTTTTTTTTGATTTTATATAGGTCAAACTTCCTTATTTTGTAGGTACAAAGGGTACAAGTTTCCCATGAGAAGAACAAGCAAGAAACTCGAAGGGTTGTTCTTTTAAAAACAGGATTATATACAAGGTTATACTTTGAATACCAAAAAGCCGATACATTCACACCAAAACAACTTTTGGTGCTTTACCAGGTTCAGGTCCGCTCGTGCATGGAATACTGCTGTCACCTCTGGGATGGTTCAGCCAAGTACCAACTAGCTGCACTCGATTCTGTGGAACGCCGTGCCATGAGACTTATAGGTGATAGTTCGATGACTGCTAAATTGCAGAACCTTGAAAACCGTCGCAAAGTCGCCTGTCTCTCAGTTTTTTGCAGGATACATTTCGGGGAGTGTGCGTTGGAATTACATAATGTTATTCCACCGTCACCCTTCCATCTTCTGACTGCTAGGCGTGGGGAGGGATTCCACCCGTATATAGTTAATATACCGAACATTCGCACTAAGAAGTTCGATTCGTCATTCATCATCCGAACAGCCAAGGCAGGGAACTCCCTTCCGGCGTCAGTCTTTCCTGAATCCTACAACCTTGGGATCTTCAAGAGCAGAGTGAATAGGCATTTACTGAGATCGCGTGCTTCATCTCCGACCACATCGTCACTTTCCATCAGGTGAGATTGTGGTCAAAAGCGAATCCAGTCAATCATAAAAAAAAACACTAATTCGATCATTTAATTTTGTAATCAATATGGCTAGAAAAAAATAAATAAAAATAAAGGATTATTGCGAATTCAGTTACTGTTATGTTTCCGCTTGTAGGGTGTTTATCATTCCTTAATTAATGATAAAATATAACCTCATATTTTTATAGCCAGAATCGATTCTATACGTGCTGCTTTCATACTCGGAAAGTAGGTCTGAAGTTGTCTAAGAAGCGGGTAGAAAGGATACTTTTCAGCCCTAGGGAGAATCATTTTCAACGGACAGCTGTCAAAATAAAAAAAAGTAGTTCTATTTTCAAATGTCTATTGAACCATGTTCCAACTTTCTCTACTTTCCTTTTTGTATCTCAGGGGAAAATTGCCTTTCGTACAAGCAGTAGCTTAAAAATGTAACATCTGACTATTTTAAGTGTGCCCTGTGTAAAATAAATCATTTTTGACTATGACTTAGTGTCTTCATATTTATTGAAAGAAAAATATAGATATTTATAACAAAAGCCGAATTTTTATATTTCTTTTTCAGTTTTTATTAAATCATGCTAGTTATTCAGCCAGCACGTCTGATCATGCACTCCGTAATCTTCCTCATTTTTATTTCACCCGTATCCTAGCTACATCAAGAGCCCATTATTGTGAGAGCTTGAAGACCCACTCCTTTAAACGTTACCTAATACTTCGTTAATTAATTGTGATGCTTAGTGTTAATTATCATCCCCTCTTTATTATGCCAACCGCCACCCCTTAATTTAAATTTAACGGTATTAGTTATCTTTGATGGGATTAAGTATTGTGAGGCACTCCTGTGGGAGAGTCTGTTTATTAAAACGTCGGGAAGAGGATATCTTTAATGTTAGAAATGGTCTTTAGATCACTTATTGTAGGTAGTTCAAGCAAATACTGAGACATACAATACAATACAATACAACACAACACGACACGACACGACACGATACAACACAATACAATACAATACAATACAATACAATACAATACAATACAATACAATACAATACAAATACACTTTATTGCACAACGGAAAAGAAAATACAGTTTAAGAGACATTGTTCAACAGTCGCAAATATTGAGTGTCATAATCATCTCATCAGCCACAAGATGGACGTGCTGAACTGACTGCTGAACATATGTTTCCCCCAAAGAATTCCAAAGTGACCAGTTGGGAGTAGCATCCAGAGATTTCCCGCGACCTTTCTCAGGTCGTCGGTCCTATGCTACTCTTGCCAGTACTTTAATGCCCCACCGGCCATCAGTTCTTCAAGTTATGTGCCCTGTCCACTTCCACTTCAACTTGATAATCCGCTGGGCTATGTCAGTGAACTTCGTTCGAACTGATACATGCATTAATAGATTGATAAAAATGTTACCATTCCCTTGCGTCGCGTAATCGGGTAATAATGGAAATAGTCCAGTAAGGATGCGCTTTTTATCCTCCTATTTAAAGGCCGTGATTTTTTGCACATGGCTAGAGTACCTGTCAGTGATAGAATAAAAACGTTGTCTAAGAAATCACCGCCGTTAACCGCCTCCGTGGCTCAATGTAAACAACATTGGGTTTACGATTCGGAGGTCGCGGGTTCGATCCCCAGCGGGGTACATATATAGTACTCGGTTTGGTTGGTGGTACGGCATATTAAATATCCGCCTGGCTAGCTACCACCATCTTATCTAAATCTGCCGCCAAACAGCAATATTAATAGCATTGTTGTGTTCCGGTTGTCAGAAATAAGATAGCCAGTCCCCCAAATAAGATGGGGTTTCCGGGTCAGTATGCTACCACCTTCGGCCTCATCCTCACTTAACATCAAGTGTGATTGAAGTCAAGTGCTAACCCGTTGTGCATAAAAAAAAAAACCTAGGTAATCTATTGAATGGCTAACTCAACGTTCTGCCTACGATATATCTATTGTCTTATTCATGGTTAAACATTTTTTTTTTAAATTAGATACCTTCCATATCATGCAATTATTGACAACCCCATAATGTCTACTGAGAATTTTGAAGTTGGGGCTCAATTATGTACATTAACACTTATTGCTCGTCGATTGAATTGACTCTCACTGAGCGGCTTAAATACACCGAACTCCCATTACCTTTGAGGAACTTCGAGTCGTATAACTTACCTGTAATGGCTCCAATTCTAATTATAAATTCGGGCTTTGTTTCCAATTCCATTTAAAATATGTCGTGTGTACAAATTAAGGACGTATTCACAGCGAGCTGGGCAACATTGCGTTTTTACGTGTATTTTTCTATTATTTGATTACTACTCATAAAATTACATACAATATCTGTTTCATCGTCTCATCTCGTGAACATCCCACTGCAGGGATATAGTCCTTCCCTCGTATAATGAGGGAGTATGGACCATAGTCCGCCACGCTAGCCCAATGTGGGTTGAGGATTTCATATGCCTTTGAATTTTTATTTCTGAGGCATGCAGATTTCCTCAAGATATTTCCCTTCACCGTTTAAGAGCAGTCGTATAAATGCATATACTACTGTAAGTAATTAAATTTAAAAAGTCGTTGGTACATGGCCTGCCTGGGGATCGAACCTGGACCTCTCAAATTGGGAGACCCTCGACCGACGCTCGACGACGACGATTATTTGATTACTAAGCATAAAATTATTAACAATATCTATTTAACCGACTTCAAAAGGAAGAGGTTCTCAATTACACCGATATCTCTGCGACTTGGCAATTGACTCGTGTGTTATTGTGTTTTTTTTTTTGTAAATGAAATAGTTACAATAGTTTTCAGTATTATAATACATCTTTCTAACATAAACAGTGTTTCATCACATGATAAACATTCCATTTTCCAGTCAGTATCACGTCTCCGGCATTATGCTAACATCGAAACAGATTGTTGAGCTTTAAGTTTTAACAAGTATTCGCCTTGCTTTAAGCTCTTAGAAATTGTAAGCGCACTTAATGGAAAACTTAAATGTTGTAAATGGTCTTTAATAGGGTTGCATAAGTCTTAAGTTCCTTGTGATATTAGAAGCAACCACCTGCTTGCACGCAGGGCCGCATCTAGGTAAGCAATGTGCAGCTATGAAATTAGTTTCTAAAATTGAAATTATTTTACCAATTACTTAATCTTATATCAAAATAAACTTGTCCCAACACTACTTATCCATTACTACTAGAATAAAATAATTGCGTAGCAAGTTGTGTGAGCGTTTTACTTAACGAGATCGATTTTTTTTTTATTTTATTCACTCCTCTCGGAGAAGGAAAAGTATCTAAGCCCATACAGCCATGTCTTATTTCTCTTATTTCTTTTTTGTTTTTTTTTTTTAATGCATAACGGGTTGGTACTTGACCTCAATCATACCTGATGTTAAGTGAAGATGAGGTCGAAGGTGGTAGCGTACTGACCCAGAAACCCCAACACATTTGGGGGACTGGCTATCTTATCTCTGACATTAACATTGCTGCTCGGCGGCAGATTTAGATAAGATGGTGGACATTTAAAATGCCCTACCACCAACCAAACCGAGTACTTAAACTTGTACCCCGCTGGGGATCGAACCCGCTACCTCCGAATCGTAAACCCGATGTTGTTTATATGCCACGGAGGCGGTTAAAATTTCTTCAGTTGATAAGTCAGTCTCAGTCAAAATATAAGTAATTCGTCGTATACTTGGCGTATACAGAGCCTAGTCACAGTCAAGTCATCCTTCAGTAAACTGGCAGAATGCTTTACAAGAGATTTTGGGGTCTTCTTGTCGGGACCCGAAAACTTCGTTACGCACTTTAATTTACACTTCCCTTCACGTGTACACCATCACTAACTTTTGCTGCACAATATTCTGCCATTATTAAGCTCCAAAAGTCAGAATGCACAAATTATAAGAATTATAAACAAAAATGCTACTTCACTTTGCGTGCAAATTTTTGTTTTTTTTGTTCATAGCCGGGAAAAGACCCACAACGATAGACAACAACGAGCCTTAAAACTCAAAAAACATCAGCTACATAAAACTGGTAATTCTTTCTGCCAACCGAAATCAAGGAATCGAAGTCAAAATTCGGTTTCAATACTAAATTAAAAACGCTTTTAGTAAAGAAGGCGTTCTACTCAGTAAATGAATTCCTGGACGAGTGAGCATAATCGATTATACCTATATATTAATTGTTATGTTTGAATAGTTAATTATTGAATTGTATATTTATTGTATTTCTGATTTTAATGAATATGAATTGGAACCTTCAAGAAACGAGCCTACACCTTCCTCAAAGGCCGGCAACGCATCTGTGACCCTTTTGGTGTTGCGGGTGTCCATGGGCGGCGGTGATTACTTTCCATCAGGTGACCCGCATGCTCGTTTGCCGCTCTCTCATATAAAAAAAAAAAAATATATGCAGTAAGGATATGAATACTTTGAATTGAACCGACTATTGAATTGTTTATTGGATCAATGGATAATTGAATTGTTATATTTGAATTAAATTTAAAAGAATTATGCTGTATCAAATAGAATTAATGTTTATAAAATATTGACATACCAGAATAATGTAGGTACATTATTTGGACAATAATGTCGATTTGTATGTACACCAACTAAACTAAAACCAGTTTTGGAGTGGTGCCGTCGCATCGTACTGTTCCAGTGAGAAAGAGACAGTTTTACTTTAAAACTGGTTTTAGTTTAGTTGGTGTACATCCGAATCGACACCATTGAAAGATTATTACGAATAAATCTGAATCTGAATCATATCATTTTTATCTGAAAACTTCCAAGTTACATACTTATCGTAATACAACTGTTACTGCTGTGTGTAAGTTCTCCATGTTTAAATATTTGTGGAGATTTTTATAATTATTGTTTTTACTGATACTTTTTTTAACATTTTATATAGGTCTGTAAATCTTCCAAAAAGTAAATAAAATAAATAACAGATGTCACTTATTAGTTGTAATGTCCACAAAATAGTTTTTCTCAATTATGTTAAATTTGGAATCCACGATACAGGCTTAGCCTAGTGTGGATGTCATAGCAAATGTATGTTCCTTTTTATAAATATGTTATCTATGTATTAAATCGAAAAATAACTCCATTAGTAATAATAATAATAATAATAACTTTATTCCAAAAAAGTTTACAGTTTATCTTATAATGTATATTAAGCTAGTAATTTTGTATTCCAATAATATAGCCCCTGTTGCCGAACTAGGTTGAAAAAACCTGTATTTCAGCATACAGTGCCCTTCCCCATAGGACAGTATCACTAGCCTTTAGTCATCATAACTAAAAACATAATAATAACATTATTGACACGTGTAGGGATACAACTTGACTCTCGACATATAAAACAATAAAAAGCATATTGTGTCTGATGCAGTATCCCAAAACGTGTCACAAATATCGATTAACTCAAAAACTAACATAAACCAAAGAATTAACAGTATATGTGTAACAAAATTGGTAAGTATAGGCGAAGTGTATTATGACTTATGAGTTATGTAATTGTGTTTGTATGTGTGTTGGTTTGTGTGGGGTGTGTTTGTGTGCGTGGGGATGTTCGTGTGTATGATGATGTGCGTGTGGACGGTGATGTGCGTGTGCGTGTGTGTGTGTGTGTGTGTGTGTGTGTGTGTGTGTGTGTGTGTGTGTGTGTGTGTGTGTGTGTGTGTGTGTGTGTGTGTGTGTGCGTGTGCGTGTGTGCTTGTGTGCATGCGTGTGTGCCTGCATGTGTGTGTGTTTGGGCGTGTTTGTGTACATAAGATATAATATAGGAGTGTACATAAGACACAGCGAATGTTTTAATTAACTTAATATAAGTAATGTTAAGATACAACAGTAAGAAAATCCTCCGTTTGGTCATAAGAAAGTGATAGGAGCCAAGTAGTGATTTTGTTTTTGCAGAGCACCGTGTTAAGTGAATAAATTGGAACAATCTTATTTATTTTGTTGTAAATAAACGGTCCCAAGAATCTAAAAAATCTATGCGAGAATGAAGTGCGAAACTGTGCAGAGTGTTTACAGACTAGATGATTCCTACGATTTTGTTTTAATTGAGGGTCATAAGCTAATTCACTATGCTGTTTAAGAGTGATGCTAAGAAGAAATAACTGCCGAACACTCAGCACCTTACATGATTGATAAAGTAAGTTGGTTGGGTATAGAAAAGGGTGAAAAGTGCTGATTTTAAGAATTGCTCTTTGGGCTATTTCGAGACTTTTTAGAGTCGTTTTCGGGGCTCCTCCCCAAACCACGATGCAGTAAGTAATCAAAGACTGACAAAGAGCAAAATATATTCGTCTTAATATTGTGGGTTCAACAACATAACGAAGATTTTTAAAAATCACAATCAATCTGCGCCCTCTTCCACTTAAAGATACCAGATGTTGTTTAAAACCAAGGTTTGAATCTATTATAATACCTAGATATTTTATATCATTTACTTGTTCAACAGGTTTGCAAGAACAGGTGTTCCTGTTTTGCTGAAAACATTTATGGGCTAAAATATGATATTCCTTACAAAATGATTGAGAGCCTCGAATGGAGAAGGAGATATATTTTGTTTTATCAGTGTTTAAGGTTAAAACATTGCTAAATAACCAGTGTAAGACAGCGTTAAATCCAGTTTGGGCCGCATCATACGCCTCCTTCCATGAGTTGGAGGCAAAAAGAAGAACTGTGTCATCTGCATATGATAGTAGTTTACCTTGAAATAGCTTACAATTACATAGTTCATTGATATAAACAAGAAAGAGGGTTGGGCCTAGGATACTACCCTGTGGAACACCATGTGTTACTTGAAGATCAGTACTAGTAAAATTCCCGATTTCAACACATTGGACACGGTCAGACAGGTAGCTCTCAAAAAGCTTAAACTGATTATTCCTGATTCCAATCCCATTTAATTTTCCCAGCAGAATGGGGACAGAGACAGTATCAAAAGCCTTTGCCAAGTCCAAGAAAATACCAATACATTTCTTACCTTTGTCAAGATTCATAGTGATAAAATCCGTAAGTGCATGTACTGCATCCGACGTGGATTTACCACTACGGAAGCCAAACTGATTCTCGGACAAAATGTTATTAGCGTTCAAGTACTTAGATAGCTGTTCGATTAGATAAATAGATTGATAAAGCGTTGATTAGGTAATGTAAACTTTTTTAATTTTTATTTTGCACCAGCTTTCCGCCCGCGGCTACGCCTGCGTGGAACAACTTAATCGCGGAAATTTGTTTATCCCGCGGGAACTACTGACTTTATGCGGAAAAAATATCCTATGTCCTAATCCAGGGTATGTTCTACCTATATACCTAATTTTATCCAAATCCGGTCATCCGTTTCGCCGTGATGGAACAACAAACAAATAAACAAATATCCGAACTTTGGCATTTATAATAAGATAATAAATTTTAATTTAATCGTGCTATTCGTGCCATTTATAAATTAGAACCTAGGGTGTCTCTTTCAGATAAGTTTAAGGAAATTAATATCTTAACAATGGCATCTCAATACATTTGTGAGAATTTGTTATATGCAAAAATGAATATAACCTTATTCACTAAAAATAGTAATAAGCACAATGTTAATACAAGGAATAAGAACCAGTTATCTGTTTATGTTAGCCGACTTCACAAAGTATTATATACGCTTTTATAATAAGGTTCCAGTAGACATTCAAATTTGTCTTTAAATAAATTTAAAACAATCATAATACAGAAATTATTAGCAAAAGGCTATTATAAAATCACTGACTATTTGAATGATAAGCAAGCATGGACATAGCTGTTTTATTATTCATATAATTATCAAATCACAAATGGTAACCCATAATCTGTTTAAAAGAGCAACCCTAGAGTTTCTTGCTCGTTCTTCTCTGGGGAGTCAGCTTTGTGAATGAGCAGTAAATTTAAATGTAATATTAATATTGTTATATTATATATATTAATAGTGAAGTGATAATTTTATCCTATGAAATAAAATATTTTGATTTGAAAAAGGAAATAAATACAAATAAATAAATAGTATCGTACTAGTGCTTCCTTATAAATATATTTTTGCAGTAAAGATGGAGGTGGAGCGTGTGGCATCGACAATGAGTGATTTAGAGGTCGTAAACTCACATCACGTAATACTAGTAAAAAGTGACCAGTAACTCGACTTGATGAAAGTAAAGACTGCCGACGTAAACCTTCAGGATCGAATATTATAGCATAATATTAGACAATGACTGTTGCATACTGGCCATGCAGTAACAGTAGACAATAACTGTTGCATTCTGGCCATGCATTAACAGTAGACAATGATTGTTGCATACAGGTCATGCAGTAACAGATTTAAATATGTTTATGTTTTAAAAATATTTTAACAGAAAAAACTGGCTTCACTGAATTAGCCACTACAATGTAAAAAATAATTTTATTGCAATGTCTGTATCTTGTAATCAGTTATTTTCTGTGTTCACAGTCGTAGTTATTATTATTTTTAAATTACTATAAGACCTATTAAAACACTAAATAGAGTGAATAAACGCCGCATATTATATGCTGTTAGAGTGACTAAGTTTTGGTCCAATAAAATCTGAAACTTGCCTCGACTCGAAAAGAAGAACAAGATAGAAGACCAATATTTAAGTAACTTCTGACTTTTGACATGGAAACATTTTCCATGTCCATGGGTTATGGTGACGACTGTCACCACTTACCGTCAGGTGTGATTTTTTATCACCAGTTCTCATAAAATTGGTGACTGTGAACGATAAAGTCCATGAGTTGGGTCACGGTTGTCAACTATGACGCAAAAACTGGGGGAGGGGTCAAATCTCAGCGTCCAAGATGTATTACGGTTACCCTTGTCAGCAAAAACTTTGGAAATATTAAAAGGATAATAAAGAAACCCTCAGTGAGACCCGCCCCTCACCCTGCACCACCCCCCGATCGAGAAACGTTTCACTGAGACATGGCAGGAAGTAATTTAGGGAATTTTGTAGGTACCCATCCACACCTACACCTTAATAAATTTCTCTCGGGTCTCCAAAAGTAATTAGCAATTTTCGTTCTAAGTGAATTATTGTGTTAGCTCTAGGAATGTTTAATTTTTAGCAGTGGAGTCCTGTCAAACGAAAATTACCTTGTATTATGGAACTTTGTTCCTATCAGTCATGATGAACATAAATTAATTTGATATGGCTAAATAGCATGTACAGTAAATTTTTTGGGGGAAGGTAAGAGACATTACGGGACAGCTTTAACAACTCTAACAGCTGTAACAGAAATATAACAAATCTGAAAATCATTGAGAATTGATGTTATGTTACTGTTATTTTAATATTGACATTGATTGTTAACCTCCGACAATAACTTCGTTGTGTGTGTGTTACGGTTAATATATTCGGTACCGTTACCGTAACGGTATATTCGGACCAGCTCCCCAAAATTATAAAATTGTATTAATTATATACTTTATTTAAAAAAAAGGACAACAATGTCCTGTGGGTTTCTTGCGCCGCATCTTTTCCCACAGATGATTTTCCTTTCCGAAGCGGTAGTGGCTTTTTTATTTCCAGTAGATTTAAATTGACATTCAACGAATGATATCACGTATCTTACGTTGAAATAAATGCTTGAAGTTTGAAGGTTGACAAAAAAATCCGTGCAAATTGTGCAATTATTTTAAAACTATATGACAAAAATGATTGAATTTTTATTTACAAGGGGTATGTGCAGACATTACAGATTGTTTTAAAGTAAATTACATGAATATTGTTTAATTATTTATTGAGTTTTACGTTGGGAAGGTAATTATATAATGACGGTAATGAGTAATCAGATGGTAAGTAATTTACAACATATGTTGTAAACAATGGTATTGAAATGAAACTTTCATTTAATAGTGACTTTCTACCGAAATATTTTGGAAGAATTGTGATATAAAATATGAATCTGTAACTGGCATAATTTTGGCTTATAAGGTCATCATTCATCATTTTCCTGCCCTTATCACACTCTAGGTGGGGTCGGCACAATATGCCTTCCTCTTCCACTATGTTATTTTAATAAAAAAAATATGAAAATAACGAAGTAAATAAATAAATAAACACCCTTGACATACACACAGCGCCATCTACTTCCACAATAAGCAATAGGCTTGTGTTGTGGATACCAGATGGTTGATATACTACATAAATACATTTTTTTTGTATATAAATACTTATTGTAAATGAAAACATCCATAACTCGGGTACACATGTCCGTATTTATAACACAAACATATGCCCCTAGTGGGATTCGAACCCGTAACCTTTTGGTATTGTGGTCAGAGTTGCTAACCACTACATCAAACAGGTTGTCAAAAGTATTAAAGAGTTTCGATTGACATGCTTTGTCACCATTCTCCCATTCTCGGTTGTATGTGACGTCAGTTAGTAGTAGTAGTAAAGATGATACTTGTGAAAACCTTGTTCCAATAGAAGTCCAACATGTATGTAAATAGATAAACTTTACCCGTCAAAAAATAAGACGTCAAAATACAAATTAAGATAGAAACGGGAGTGGAAAAATGACAGGATGTAAATGGAGGGCTGTAGAAGTCGCAGCGATAAAATGCAAATGAACGAGACGGATGTCTTCGAGGGCCGTCGTTACCAGCTGGATTGAAATATTAGCCCGAATGATGTGGATGAGCTAATTGGAACGCTTAGGTTGGAACAAAGATTATCATTGAAAGATTTCTTTAAGAAAGTGAAACCTAGCATATGCAAGAAGCATGAGATGTGAAAAGGCAATCACACTTTGATTTCTTTTTCACCAGATGGTGTACAATACATGAACTACGTACGAATTGCCGCTTGCTGTCTCTAGCGCTATCGCAAAAATTTTAATAGCAACAAATACCGATAAATGCGGAAAAAATTATAGATTGATTTTGAGAGCAATTGGAAATTCTTAGGTAGTTTCGCATACCTATCTCTAAAGCCGTGTACTATTTTCCCTTAGCTTGAAGCCGAGATTGTTGGCGTCAAAAATATAATCAATTGGAATTGAATCAATCATCAATTGTTTTTCACCAACTGTCATACTTACTTTGTCATATCTGGACATTACGCAGCAATATTGTAGCATGATTTTGGGAATTCCTGTTGTTAGTGTCTCGATTTTCAGGTATAATTAAGCTGAAAACCCTTCAGCATCTACTTAGTTTTATTACTTTAGTTCGATTTTCGATCACAAACAAAGAATTTTGTAACAAACCGCACAGCATTGTTAACCCATACTCGTTTTCCCTCTTCAAAGTAGTTTACCCCTTACGTAATATATCACCACATCCTTTGTACTCTCACCTGAAAAACTACATTTATTTATAGAGTGTAAGGGACCCTTAATAAAACCCGGCATTTTACTTCTAGCTTCGTACTTGAGGTCGTAAAGTGAGCTCTATACCACCGCCCACTCCTCTCTTTGGTGGTCAACTTGAACGCACTACATTTAATAGGAAACCGGGTGTCTCAAAACCGTGTTCTTGCGTATCTTTATTTAAGTTCATGATATACTCGTTGCTGTTCTCTTTATAACTAAGATCAGTTGGACGATTCAAATCTATTTTGTGTAAAAATGCAACTCGCTTGTTTGTATGAAAACGAAATATTGTATTGTACCCAAAAGGCCACTGAGCCCGTTAGGTTTTCAAACAGTTAACACTGAAGCCCTCGCGGTCAAGTGTGACTAGAATTCGAGCCCGAAGAATTCCGAACCACGTCATCATTGGCAAACTTTTTGAACTGACCAACTTAAACGTAGAGTTATTCTGTCTGCCTGTGGTACTGCCACTTTTTCTTACCGAAACCTACTCTTTGCCACGTTCTCAACCACGTTTGTTGGAATTCAATTCAGCCGTTTCGAGAATGTTAAGTTTTAATACGGTCATTATAATATCTATATACAAATTCAATATAATAGTTTTACGTGTTTGGAGTCCATCTGTATGATTCACTACCCTATCATCATCTTCTTGCCCTGGCCCCATTTTATGTGGGGTCGGCGCAGTACGTATTTTTCTTCCGATCTCCCCTGTCAGCCGATGCCTTATCATTCAATATCACTATGTTAGTAACTTACGTTTCATAACATGTCCATACCAAGTCAAAAGATTTCCTTTCAAATTTTCTGTCGCGGATAACATTTTTAAAATCATTCCTTATTTATCCATCCTCATCACTCCACTCATCCATCTCAATATTGTCATCTGCGCTGCATTCAATTTTCTTTCATCCGTTTTCTTCATGGCCCAACACTCTGATCCATACATTACGACTTAAAGTTACATTATGTTGATAGTAACCGCCTCCGTGGCTCAATGTAAACAACATTGGGTTAACGATTCGGAGGTCGCGGGTTCGATCCCCAGCGGGGTAAATGTTTAAGTAACCGGTTTGGTTGGTGGTAGGGCATTTTAAATGCCCGCCTGGCTAGCTACCACCATCTTATCTAAATCTGCCGCCAAACAGCAATGTTAATAGCATAGTTGTGTTCCGGTTGTCAGAGATAAGATAACCAGTCCCCCAAATGTGTTGGGGTTTCCGGGTCAGTACGCTTCCACCTTCGACCTCATCTTCACTTAACATCAGGTGTGATTGAGGTCAAGTACCAACCCGTTGTGCATAAAAAAAAATAGTAAACTTAAATGTTGTGTGCGGTAAGGATTATGGATAAGATATTGTTTGTCTAGCAAATGAATGTAGGGCAATAGACCTAAGCATTCTGTTCAGCTTACTTAATAACTCTAGCCGTTCCTTAACACATTAACTGCCGCGACGCAGACACAATTGAAAATCAATTGTTTTCCGGTCACCGGTGACCGGCGTGGCGTTCAAAGGCTTAAAAGGGTCTTAATTATTGTTTTTTAAACTTGACTTACTTGACCTTAAACTACTGACACTTGACCTCAATCACACCTGAGGTTAAGTGAAGATGAGGCCGAAGGTGGTAGCGTACTGTCCCGGAAATTTGGGAAACTAGCTATCTTATCTCTGACAACCGGAACGCAACAATGCTATTAACAATGCTGTTTGGCGGAAGACTTAGATAAGATGGTGGTAGCTAGCCAGACGGACATTTATAATGCCCTATCACCAACCAAACCGAGTATTAAACATGTACCTAGCTGGTGATTGAACATACGACTTCAGATTCCTAAGCCTTATGTTGTTTACATTAAGCCAAGGAGGCGATTAACTCGACAAGCAAACAGAAACAGACAAAGTGAGGATAAGTGCCCCGTTTTTACTTTTTAAGGTAGGGAAACATACTGACCTATAGCGGTCGCCATGTCCACACAAAATTACCGGTGTAGTCCCCGCGAGCGGGTAAAGGGGTGCGGGGGGCTTGTGGTCGTCGAGTTGTGGAGTGAGCTTTTTTCTCTCACAATTGAACAAAGTCTGCGGCCTCAGATAAGGGCGGCCTCACCCTCGTCACGCTATTGTCTAGCTCTGTTTGTTTGTATTTTTATCCCGCCCTCTAATCCGCGAGATATGCTAGTCGGGGAACGGCGAAAAGTTTTGTTCAAATTGGGCGACCGTGGCGTAATGTTTTTGTATTCGCAGACTCTGTATCAGGACAATAAATATAAAGTACTTAATAACTAATAGTTAATACGAAAATTAAATGTTGTATCGCGGTTTCACGAACAGAGAACCATTGCTTGATACGTTGATATCAACATACCGCCGTGGCTCAATGTAGACAATATAGGGCTTAGGATTGGGAGGTCGCGGGTTCAAACCCCAGGTCCGAGTACTAAACATGTACCCCACGTGTTTAGTACTCGGACTGGTTGGTGGTAGGGATTATTCCCAGTAGTCCTCTCTAGCCCTGTCCGTGCCGACTGTTCCCTTACTAGTAGGGAGAAATGGGAAGTGTGTTTCTAAGTTGTCACCTGGGGGGTGACAATTGCTACGATTCCTTCCCAGAAAAAAACATGTAATTACTATAGATTTCAGCTTTTTTATTTGTTGTTAGGGCATTTTAAATGTTTGCCTGGCTAGCTAACACCATCTTATCAAAATCTGTCGCCAAACAGCAATGTTAATAGCAATGTTGTGTTCAGTGTTGTCAGAGTTGTTCTCCAGATATGATGGGGTTTCCGGGTCAGTACGCTTCCACCGTCGCCCGTATCTTCACTTAACATCAGGTGCGATTGAGGTCAAGCACCAACCCGTTGTGCATAGAAAAAAATACCTTCTCCGAATAAATAATCTACACGGAGCGGATAATAATACTCCAAATACAAATAACAATGTTCAAATCTTGGGTTATTTAAATCACTTATGCCAAAGTAAATGTGCTTGCACAATAATACTGCAATCCTACTTTCCCGCGGAATATGACAGGTCGTAAGATTTTATTTGTTTTCTACAAAAGCAACACAACAACAATTGCAGCGAAAGAAAACAGAACAGTAAAGTTTCAACATATAATGGAGATATTATTCTCCTTCTGTAAACCGAGTTACTGTGATCATCCATCACAAATATTTAAGTCGTTGTTAACCGTTTGAAAATAACCTCGACCGACTTCAAAGTTAAACAAGCCTTCCAAGAACGCATGACCGTTTGTCACCAATAATTCACTCTTTCGCTTAGGTACAACGGGATTGACATATCCAGAAGGATAAAAATGGGGGGGGGGGGGGGACTGAAAATCTGCCGAGTCCCTACCTTGTCATCACAGTTTGACCTAATTTAGTATCAATTAATTACTTGTTAAATTTACTTTCTGGTGAACAAATACCTTTTATTTATTTAAAAAAATCCCAAAATAAAGTAAGATTAAAAAAAAAAGAACGCATTCATTCGCATTAAACTATCACTAAGTAATGAGAGTTACCGCATCAAATGGTGATTAACTTCGTTGATCGAAATCGTTCAGCGCATGAGTGTCTCTGGTTGAAGTCAATTGGACTCTTGATACAAACTGTAGTCGACACAATAGGTATTTAAAAAAAAACAATAAAGTCTGATTTTACAAAAACTTTGCTTATAAAATGGAATTGAATCGAAAATTCCAACTTCATATAATAATTGGAGCAACTCGTGGCGCAGTCGCATTCGTTATTCGTTTTAGATTAGCGAAGTTAAGCAATGTCAGATGCGATCAGTCTGGGATGGGTGACCACTAGTGGCCTGTTAATACGCGTGTTTCTGTGCATCGGAAGGCACGTTATATAGTCTGTGCCATTTGTTTTTATCATGTGACTTACAGGGGTGGGTTACAAACACTTACTATGAGGTGGCCAATAGTCTGACCCAAATTAATTATGGCCCATATCTTCTACCGGTGAGAGAAGGCAGAACAGTGGGGACATATAAGGCTGATGATTCAATTAATAATGATTTTATTCCACTGGTTGGTCTTTTGAATGAATGAATGAATGAATGAATGAATTTTTATTATCACAAACATTCTGATATACAATCTACTTATGAGTAATGACTTATGAGTTTAAAGAAGTACACTGTTCCCTAGAATGTGTTTACAATAGGTAGGTACCTAGGTACTTAAAACTCAAGCAGCAGAAGTTGTGATAAAAGGTGCCAAGTTCAGCTGTGTGCTGTTGTGACATAAGCCATACCAGCGCTGATTTTCAACTTGGTCCTTCTTTGAAAACCGCCACCAAATTTAAACCATATCAGTGTCTCAGTCATTCCTTCTTCACATAACAAGTACATATTAATTCTGTGATACAACAATTTACTGACCTTTGGCTGTTACGCATCATTTCATCATTTTATATAAAATTTTAACCATTTCTCAACTATTATTTTGAAACACTTCAACATAAGTACTGTATTTTGTCTCACAAAGCGTTTCTCCAACGTCAGCTTTTCCGTAAATGGATTTTGTATGACAATATTTTCTTGACATCTCACGTGCTCGGATGTGATTCAGAATGTTTGCTACTGGAGGTATAGAGGTAATAGGCTATCAAAGAAGCATCAGCTATTAACATTTTAAAAAGATTTCTATTTAATTTTGTATGTTGGTTTTTGTCTGCTGGCAATATCTTATAGAAAACCAATTTTTTATATATCTAATCAAATCAAAAATGTTTTATTTCGTAACATTTAACTAATATAACATTTGAAATCGTCAGGACATACAGTTATCGCTCATTCACTAGTATTTCGCTAATAATATGTCTTAGATGGCTTTCTGGAATAGGTTTTGATCTCTAAAACCTAAATTGAATTGATAACTTAAAATTTTAGAAACGTCAAAATTTTAGAGATGCGACGTATAATAGGAAATCGGTTTAGAGCACTCTAAATTCAAATTTAAGTTTTCGAAGCCACTGTAGAATCGACACCATTATATATACATATATTATATACAGGGTGTCCCAGTAATAGTGAATTTTCGGTTCAGAAAAAAACAATTAAATTAAGTGATCTGTACCCCAAGTGAAGAGATTATTTTTTGAAAAATTTTAACAATCTGTCGAAGCAACCTCTAACAATTAATATTGGCAGGAAAAATGTACAAAGAAACGCTGGAAACTTAATAAAATTTGATGATTTTTCCCGTTTTTCGGACATCCCTTTTTTATGGTCATGTGCGTTTTATTTAATTTTTTCATATTTTTTTATGTATAGGACATTAGTCAAGCTACCTCCCATAGCAGATTTATTCACTATTTCTGGGACATTTTGTATATGAGATATGTACAATTGTACAACTGATCCACATCTAAAAGGTACTCAATATCCACCGGGTGTGTGCGGCTGTAAATTGTCTAGTGCCGCATAATTTCCACTGGCGAGTGTAACACATTCGGTCGGAATTCCAAGTGGGCCGCGAAGTGGCAAGTAGCCGTTTTATTGGCTAACGGGTGGGAAGGACGTGAGTTGAACTCGGGGCCTACGGCAGCGGTAGGGTTACCATGGGGGAATGGGAATAAGAGAAAAAAAAGGATGGAGTCCAGTAAGGATACACTTTTAACTTCCTCGACGACCCATACTCATACTCATAATTCTTTATTTCCATAAACTTCAATTAGAGCACTTGGACACGTCAAAATACATAAATAGTACAGATTGATGACAATTATATAATATTTAAAAATAAACGAAGTTAAGCTGCTGTAAAGGGGCATTGTCAATTATCTCATACATAAGCTAAGCTACTGTCGAGAGGCAAGGTAAATACAATAAAATAATCAAATAACATAATAAATAGCTGCTGTATAGAGGCATTGTCAAACTTATGTATTAATTATTAAATAAAAAATAAAAATAAGAATAAAAGCTTATTAAACTAGTTAGCTGCTGTAAAGGGGCATTGTCATCTTTATCATATAAGTTATTGGGCCAGGCATTTTTATCATTTATATAGTCTTGTGTCTTATAATAGGCTTTTCCAATAAGGGTTTTCTTAATTTTATTTATAAATTGGCGCTCAGTGACCGATTGGTGTAGTGGATAGTGACCCTATCAGCGAAAAGAACGGTTGCGGGCTCGAATCCGAATGAGTCATGGATGTTTATATAAATATTTATGTATGTTTATCCGTTATCTAGTATCCATAGCACAAGCTTTGCTTAGTTTGGGACTAGATGATTGGTGTAGGTGTCCGAAATATTTATTTATTATTTGTTATTATTCCTATAACCTTAAAGGACGTGATTTTTTGCACATGGATAGAGTACATGTCAGTGATAGAATAAAAATGTCTTCTAACAAATCGGTAGCTTGCTTTTTTGCCCGCGGCTTCGCCTGCGTGGACTAACTATATCGCGGAAATTTGTTTATCCCACAGGAACTACTCACTTTCAAAAACATCCATAACTCAGGTACACATGTCCGTATTCATCACACAAACATATGCACCAAGCGGGATTCGAACCCGCAACCTTTTGGTATAGCGGTCAGAGTTGCTAACCACTACACCAAACAGGTCGTAATGTTTGTAATATTAATGATGTGGTGCCATAATGTAATTAATAGTGTAATGAAATGTTAAGGTATAAATAGGACTACATAGCCCTCTTCATAATTTCAATGCCCTTACAGGGTGTTATATTGTATCGAACATCCTTTACGATAAGAAATTCCAATGTACACTTACAAATTGTTTGACTTTGAAAAATTTCATCGAATAGGCAAGTATCACGACTCAATAAACTATTTATATTATAATATAAAGTTGCCATTGATTAATTTTTTTGGAAAATTGTTTTAGATCTTAGCATCTTCTACAACGCAAACAAGTTCACAGTGGAAACTTTGATTTAATATTGTAAGTTTTGTAACTAAATACCTTGACGACCTGTTTAGTGTAGTGGTTAGAAACTCTGCTGCTATACCAAAAGGTCGCCGGTTCGAATCCCGCTAGAGTTGGATGTTTTTATATAAATAAAAACATCCATAACTCCGGAATATATGTCCGCATTTATAAATATGTATTTATTTACAAAAAAAAAATGTATTTGTGTAGTTTATGAACTATCTGGTATCTATTATATAAGCCTAGTTGCTTAGTGTGGAACTAGATGGCGCTGTGTGTATTTGCAAAGATATTTATTTATCATATATATTTATTTATACTATACCTAAAGCAAGCTACAGAATTGTTAGAAGACATATTTATTCTATTATTGATAGATGCTCTATCCTTCTACAAATATCAGGAACTTTAAGATAAAAGGAAGTTACATCACAAAAATTACGCATTGGACTAATTGGACATTTACGTCGTCTCCTTTATGTCGTCAGACAAAATTCTATCGTAAATTATATTAGAAAATTATTTCGTATCGCTTAATCTCGTAAGTTACAATAACAACGTCTGAAATCGTCTAGACATACAATTACAGCTTATTCACAAGCCAGAATCCACAGCGGGGAATAATACTTAAACCCCAGGTTGTGAAGGTATTTCTCAAAAAGTAATAATTTGATTGAATATCACCGAGCGGTTCATTTGTATACTGGCTTATTATCTAAATAGTTGGAATTATTTAATAGGCTTTATTTGCGATTTCCGATGCTTCAAGTAAAGCACTCGGTGCGTGGTCGCGTTTGTTTTTCGTTTTCGATTCGAATTTTAACAACATTTGCCGCGGAAGTCTGAGATAAAATGAAATTTTATTTTTCTAAATATGGTACACCAGAATTGTAAGTTGTTATAGAAAATTTCATCACATTTAGTCATTGTGTGTTCACATTGAAGAGAAAGAAAAAATACAATGTTGTTTAAAAATACGAATTATGAGAAATACAATGTTTGTTATACTTTAAAGTTATCGCATAGTTTTGGTCAATTTCAGTGGTAAATGATGCATTTTTTACAACATAAATCAGCATTTAATGAGTAGGGGTGTGATTGAGTTACCATTGGTTCCAAACTTCCATTTGAACACCAATGAAGTGGTGTCATTTTGATTGTTTCGACGACCCGGTCCATAGGCAGTGATATAAAAGTAATATATTAGGCCCTTACCTATGAAATTGGCGTTTTGTATGAAGAATTTCATTAAGACTGCTTACTCCATAGAAACATTTTTGGTTTTTTTTTCGGCAAATCCAAATTTAGCTAAACTTTGTGTGTATTATCGGATAATATTAAGTTAAGTATAGGCAGCGTTAATTTTTAAAAGTAACCGCTTTATAAGGGTTTCAGCGAATCTAAGAAATGATTATGGGAAGCACATGAAAAGAGCTCTGTTCAAATTTTGTTAATTATGTGATTTAGACCCGAAATTAAAAAATATTTCATTTGAAACCTTAATAATATTCCATTTTCCGAATAAAAAACAAATTTGGATATAGCTTTGAAAATCGCAGGAATTGTTACATATGATTAACGCAGAAAAAAACTCCAATTGCATAAGTAAAGACCCATTATAATAGATTAAACTATGATAGTTGTGTAAACAATATATATAGCGTAATTGATTGAATAATCACATCTGAACTTTACCTTGCATTACAAATTTTCTAGTTCTATCTCGAATCGTGGTTACCCTAGCCCTGGAATTACTGAACATTACCCTCTCTACCCGGATCTCCATTACGCGAACGTGTGCGCTGCGTGCGTGGCAAGTTTTATCCTCGTCGGGCATCGAATCTGGACCCGCCGCTAACTGCGAATGTCGTTCGGAACGAATTTACATATCGGCCGAATGGACTCGATTCTAAGGGCATTAGATTTTTTTTTACAAAAAGGTTTGGGTAATGTGAGTTAGGGAGTTTAAAAGACAAAGATTGTTAGTTGTATGATAGATAGATAGATAGATAATTTGTTTATTTGCCTCTAAGAACATTGCACAACGATAATAATTAGTAATACAGTACAGAATAGTATATAGTATTACTCAGAAAACATATAAGGAATAATTAAAATTAAAACTCCATCCACATCACCTGGATGAGTGGAAGTCTACCACTGTACGTTTCTCAAGAAACTTCCTACCACGTACGACCACCCTGTGGAACGGACTTCCTGCAGCGGTATTCCCGAACGAGTACGACATTGGAACCTTCAAGAAACGAGCCTACACCTTCCTCAAAGGCCGGCAATGCATCTGTGACCCTTTTGGTGTTGCGGGTGTCCATGAGCGGCGGTGATTGCTTTCCATCAGGTGACCCGCATGCTCGTCACCATGGCTCTCATATATAAAAAAAAATCTTAAATGTCACTTATTATGTGCTGTAGGGACAAAATGGTGGACGGACGGGTGGAGCGCTGGTATTCTGTTGGAACCAGCTTGGAACTAGTGAGCGGTATGAGAACGCAAATGGATATGAAATACACATGATTATATTGATATTATATATATATATATATAAACACCTCTTTGCACACTTAGTTGATATATATATATATATATATATATATATATATTATTATTTTATTTTTTTATATATGGCTTTATATATATATATATATATGTAAATAAGTAAATAAAGTAACAAGTGATGGCTGTAAATAAATATACCGTAAACATTGTAAGACAGGTGCATAGAATGATAAACAATGGATGCTCCAAAATGTAAATCATTAGATAGGTGGGTACTTTTCAAAAGGGTGTGATGTATTTAAATAACTACCCTGTCAGACCAGAGTCCATCTTTGTGCGAAATTTCATCCAAATCCAAACAGGATACCGTAATAGAATGACAAACAACCAATCCAAACTTTTGCATTTGTAATTATTAAGTGGGATAAACAAATTCTCGTGTAACAAAGTTAAGAATTATGGTACAGTACGTTCAAAATAAATCGTAATAATTTAAAATGACATAATAACAGCATTAGTACTGGCGGCAACTCCTCATTAAAGAGGATCGCCCTCTAAATTCAGAGGCTTATTCAAGCCGTAATTGAATTTCTCAAACTTTTCATCCTGGAGCCCGGCGTGATTTTAATAAAAACCTAGACATTTCGTTTGAAATAACTTTTAAATGTCAATCTAAAATCGTAATTAATCAATAATCTATGTATAATTATTCGTCCCATCATCATATCAGCTGCATCACGCCCACTGCTTAATATAGGCTCCCCCATAGATCTCCCGATGGACCTGTTGGAAGACATAGACATTGGCATGGGCATAGGCAGTGGAATATACAGGGACATGGGCATTGACACGGACATGGACATGGACATGGACATGGACACGGGCATGGACATCGACATAGGCATGGACTTATTAAGAAAGCATATTATAAAATATCAGACTATTTAGATAATAATCATCAATCAACCATCAATAAAAGGTATTTAAATACAAGATACAAAATTTTAAAAAAGTACTATAGATACAGGATGTAAATACGTATTTAGTATCTTGTATCTGTATTTCAGATACTTGTATCTTAGATAAGTTACAACTCATGGATGTATATGTATCAAAAGAAAAATGTATTTGTCTAGTATATCGACCATCTGGTATCCACGATATAAGCCTAGTTGCTAAGTGTGGAATTAGAGGGTCCTGTGTGTATATTCAAGGACATTTATAGAAAAAAAAGGTCTTAAGTTCAAATATTATATGCACACCAACTGCATTACATATAGTTATGAGTGAAAGAATTATACACACATGGTTACATATCTTATCTGCATGCCAATTAGAGGTGTACACAGCTTTAAATACAAAATACAAATTAACTTAAGTACACTATTTTTATTAAACGAAAAGTGGAGGGGAAGAGAGGAAGGCCTAAAAGAACATACATGGTACAAGTAAAGGAAGAAGTAAATGCCGTGTATACGAAGTCAAAGAAAAGGCGCAATGTAGAGAAGTGGGGAAAGGACTCCACCGACAAGGACACTATTTTAATTTTGTTGTCTATAAATATGTTGTTTTTTTTTTATATGAGAGGGCAGCAAACGAGCATTCGGGTCACCTGATTGAAAGCAATCACCGCCGCCCATGGACACCCGCAGCATCAAAAGGGTCACAGTGCGTTGCCGGCCTTTGAGGAAGGTGTAGGCTCGTTTCTTGAAGGTTCCAATGTCGTACTTGTTCGGGAATACCGCTGCAGGAAGTCCGTTCCACAGGGTGGTCGTACGTGGTAGGAAGTTTCTTGAGAAACGTACAGTGGTAGACTTCCACTCATTCAGGTGATGTGGATGGAATTTTAATTTTCGGCGAGAAGTGTATCGGTTAAATTGAGCAGCGGGTATTAGGTCGAACAGTTCTTCAGAACACTCCCCATGAAATATGCGACAGAGGATGCAGTGTAGTGAAGTATTGTGATTTTAAATAATATTATAAATTTACCAAACCCTCGCAAACGGAAATGGTATATGGGTCACATCTATGACAATAAATACGTATGTGTGTATTTGGCTAAGTGTAGTGACGTAAGTTAGAATAAGTTATAAATATAAGACAAGGCATTTTTGAAGATGATTTAATATATAGATATACTTTGAGTAATCAATGGCTTTCTGTTAACATCTCCCGAACCCTTCCTACAATATAATAGGAGCAAACCCTAGCACACTTGACAGTTCAAAGCTGTATACAAAAAACGAATTACAAACAGTGACCTAAATATTAGAAATTAAAAGATTACGCGCTATTCAATGAATATTCTGAATTGAATTGATGTGTCCTGTCCACTGCCATTTCAACTTACTAATCCGCTGGGCGATGTCAGTGACTTTCTGTAGGCTACGGATTTGTCCATTCCCAGTTCGATCTAGTAGTGAAACTCCGAGAATTGCCCTCTCCGTAGCTCTCGTAACCGTAGTGACCTTGAGCTTTCATACGAAGCTAATAGTGAAAGACCATAAGTAAATTAACAGTATAATAGAATTCAATTATACTGAGAAAAAATAAATGAAAATATATATAACTAAACTAACTAAATGTCTTTTTTTGTCCTATAGTGCAATATTTACTATACGGACTAGAGGAAAAAAATATGGTACGTGCATGAAATAAGCGTAGCATATTGCTACGTGGCATGCTACGCCGTAGCTACGTAGCATACGTGGCAAATTATTTGTCGTATTAGACAATTGGCTCAGTGGAGGAGACACGGTCTCCCAATTTGAGAGGTTCAGGTTCGATCTCCAGGCAGGCCATTTACTAATGACTTTTTAAATTTAATTTAATTACTTATGTGCATTTATCAGACTGCTCTTAAACGGGGCAGGAAAATATTGTACACATATCGCTACTAGTGACCTCCATCCGCGTCGCCCGCACCCCCCGCACCCTTCGTACTAATGTTGGGAGTGATCCTAACGCAGGTCTAAACACTTCGTGCCAGTCGCTGGCAACCTTCAATAATATGTGTTATATGGACATCACCATTAGAAAAAACCCACGACTTACAATAGCACTTATCACATGTTTCCGGGGGAGTCACAAACCTAGTCGTCACGTCTTTTTGAGGCTACAGTTATGTGGAATGTTGTATTATTCGTATTATGGCTCATCGGTTAAAACGCGGTCTCCCAATGTGGGAGGTCCTGATTCTAATCCCAGGCAGGTCATGTATAATGAGTTTTTAAATTTAATTAAATTACTTTAATATTTAATATTCTTTGAAAATATAGGTTCTTTCAAAAGAAATGTTGTGAAGAGTTGCCTGACTCGCAGGCACTGAGTTGTATTCCTATTCAAAATTTGGTTCATCTAAAAAGAAAGGGACTCTTATTAATTGTTATAATAAGATATTTATATGTAGACATAATATAACCATGTAATTATTTGTAACTTTTTCATAAATAATTTTGTTATACAAAGCAACCTGTTGTGTGCAAGTGCCATGATATATATCATCACTAATTAGTGGAAACTGTTTTGGCTTATGTGTTGTATTTTTATTACAAACATATTGTATTAGTATTATCTGTTTGTTTCCCAGATGTAAATAAAATAAAAAAATAAAATAAATTACTTATGTGCATTTATCCGACTGCTATTAAACTGTGAAGGAAAACATCGTGAGGAAACCTGCATGCCTGAGAAATAAAAATTGTAAGACATGTGAAGTCCCCAACCCGCATTGGGCCAGCGTGATGTACTATGGCCCCATACTTCATTATACGAGGGAAGGCCTATATCCCTGCAGTGGGATGTTTACGCCCTGAGATGATGAAGTATTATTACGTTTTAATTATCACCGAGTCTCCATCGTATCATTATGACTTAGTTTCCACTTCGGCACTCTCGTCCGGACGACGTCACCTTTCAGTTACGTCCGTCCGGGTCCGGGCACAGTGAGCCGTACTCCCTCGCGCCGGACGTCCGCGAAATATAGTCTCTTTGATTCACCTCCCCCTGATAAGGACGCGAAATATTCCTTTGTGGAGTTCCTTATTTATTCCATGATCGTAATTTTAGCTCATTTGTCAGATTTTTTTTGTGAACGCTCATTTTGAATGCTTCGCTCGTAATATTATGAAGTGTGTCTATAGATAATGAGGAATTATAAAACAAGCGAATAAAAAAAAACTTTGCGACTGATGATGACATACTGTTTTAATAACTTGAGCGGTATGTATTTGAGTAAGCGAATAATTAACTTAACTAACGACGAATATTGATTAATAATAAAATCCAGAACGAGCTTACAAAAAGTGGGTTGTGATTAATTCATTTCAGATATTAAAATTTTATTTCAGTGACTACATTACTAAGTGAGTGACGAGCGAAGCGAGCACGGGAGTTCTTGGCACCCCGACATGGATAGGTTAGGTTAGGTTATGGCGGAGCGAGCGAGATCACCCGCCATACCCTTCGTGTTAGTTTGACATGTAAGAATTACATTTGCCAAATATTGAAAAAAATACAGGACGTAACGTTGACACTCAAACAAATATTAGGTCGCTCCAATATTATGAAGCTTCTCAATTTGTTTTTTAAGCAACTCAAATTAATGTTTGTAAGTTGCTGTTCTGTTGATTTCTCCTCACTCGCAGTCAGTTGCTCACTGAGTAATACCTACTATAAACTAAATTAATTAATTTTGAAACTTCAAAATGTAATTTACAGTCACTCGTTTTATTTTATTGCTACCCATAGATAATTGAGGGAATTATTTATTTGTACCCAATCTGGTTTGTTTAATTTATTTTTAATATATGGTTTATTCCGTCTAGTGGCAGCCTCATTGGATAACTTAAGATTTCTTTTTAAACAAAATGAAATAAAATCACTTTATTTGCATTGATTTTGGTGGTGTAGGTGGTAAATATATTACAAAATTCCCGCAAAAACCTGCCTATACGAGACGTGCAAATATTGAAGGCTTAAATTACAAATTTTACAATTTCCACTATTTTACGTAGCTAAGCACAGTGAATTCTAAATTATCCCCGTCATAATTAATAATATTAAATACTAATGAGTTAGTCAAAAAACAGCATTAATGATAATTGAAATCTCATGTATAAAATAGAAAAACTATTCTCCACTCTATTATTATCATTAAAGTCCTGCATTTATAAATTTATATTAGTGATTCCTATATAGTATCAAATCTGTATGAAAAATTCATTCATTGAATAGAAACACAATACAAAATAAATAAAAATATTGCGCTGATCTGCACTCGGGAAGCGTCATCTTCCTGCCCTTATCCCACTCTAGGTGGGGTCGGCACAACATGTCTTACTCTTCCACTCACCTCTATCAGCCGTCATCTCCGTACTCACCCCTTTCACACACATATCATTCCTCACGCAGTCTACCCACAACTTCTTCGATCTCCCTCTATCTCTGTATCCCGCATTCATACTAAGCACTCGTATAGTTACGTGCCTTTCATCCCTCCTCATAATGTGCCCAAAGCATGCTAACCTATTACTCCTCAACTTTTCTGTTATTGGCGCCATTTTCAGACTTCCTCTGATATAATCATTCCTGATCTTACCCATTCTAGTCACACCACACACCCATCTTAGCATTCTCATCTCTACCACATGCATTCTACTTTCATCCGTCACTTTCATTGCCCAACATTCAGATCATTTATATAACCTTAAATTTATGCAAATCCGACACGCACTTGGCCGGTTTTAATTTCCATCATCGGGTAATAGGTAATGTTAATAACGCGGCTGTATTGAGTGTGGACATGAACCTGTATACCATCGCGTGACTGGCGCACCGCTGTGGCCACAGCGTGGTGGGTAAATTCTTGTTGGACGCAAACTCGTCCGCTTGCAACACGCGTTGATAGAGACGCGCGTAATGTAACAGGTACCGACGATACGCAAACTGTTATATATTGATTACTATATATCAAATCAAACGAGTCGAAATTAACGCTTAATAGTTAAATTATAAACCACGTAATATATATTTAATCTCTTTCTGTTATACTACCAAAATTGACTGAGCACATATTTAAATTGTTAATTAGAAATCTATATAAATTTGACTTTCCAAATTTTAAGAAATGTTTTTAATTGTAATTATATGCTGTGTGATTTCGATATAAATAGTTAAATAAATAAAATATAAAAAGAGAAAGAAAAAAAACTTTATTGATAATATTACTGACTTAGTAAACAGCATATTTAACAAACATTAGAGGAAATTTGAATTAGATCCTTACTAAAAGATTACAGTAGCATTATTATTTATCTATTAAATATGTATAGAAAAGGACAATGACTTAGTTATTTTCGTTACAGTTTAAACAAAACCAAAAAAAGTACCAGACATCAATAAATTCTTTCAATATCTGCCTTCGCTTGGCATTACAAGCATTGGTTTCCTTTGGATCCCATGGAACACGAATACTTACGATAAAAAAACTGTACATACAGATATTTAGGTAAATATAGGACTTTTCTTAAATCAATCAATTCTGTTTTAATGCTTATCATTCAGATCTCAGAAAGGCATCACAATAACAATGTAACAGATACAGCATTATTAGTCTAAAACGTAATTGTAAAACTGTTGATGGACCTCTCTATTACCGTAGCGTTTAATTAGTTAAGAATAGAAGGACAAGTTATGAACATGAACTTTGCTTAAATATAGCTCGAGCTAAATAATTTAACCTTAGGTATAAAAAGATTAGGTATTGTATCGGCCGGTCTGTAGACCTTGGGAGACAGTATCAAACATCAGTGTTGGCTTACTGTAGCTGGAATCTTCCGCACCAAAAAAAAAACAAAGTTAAGCAAAGCTTACTTACTTGGTACAAGAAGTGTTCATGCAAGAACTTCATCAGCAAGAGACATCATCACAGCATCCAGAAGCATTCATCGAAGATCCAAAGTGTATCACCGTCCCAACAGCACTTGGTAAATGACAGGTAGTCGCATATATAGTCGCATATATAAATATATAAACAGAAATTATTAGCAAAAGGCTATTATAAAATCACTGACTATTTGAATGATAAGCAAGCAAGGACATAGCTGTCTTATTATTCATATAATTATCAAATCACAAATTGAAACCCATAATCTGTTTAAAAGAGCAACCCTAGAGTTTCTTGCTCGTTCTTCTCTGGGGAGTCAGTTTTGTGAATGAGCAGTAAATTTAAGTGTAATATTAATAGTGACGTTTTCAAGTGATAATTTTATCCTATGAAATAAAATATTTTGATTTGACTTGATTTGAATATACACCGAAATCACAGTGTAACAATAAAATTTAACGGCCCTAACACGAGCACAGGAAACATTACCAGTTCACGAACTGTTCTGGTTCTTATATAGGGTTTGTAAAACGAATAATAAGAAATTATCGCCGGCCGGCATTGATGTTCGACGCTAACACAAACAGCGCCCGAGCAAGACTCCTTTTACAATGCCGACAACATAATAACTTCAAACGCTTGTCACTCTCGTTTGCAGCAAAGGTGGCAGCCTAGATCCTTATTTTATTTTATTCAGGACAACTAACAGCTACACAATACAGATATGTTTTATAATCTTATATATAGACAATGGAGGTCATTGTGTAACCAACTCCATTATCCACCACAATTATTTTTGTATTTCTTCTTTGGAAATGCAAAGAAGTTCGAGAAAAATTGATTCGGAGAGGTCGAAGACCGACGCGTCCTAATAACTAAGACCATAAACATCAGTGGTTAACCACTGGCCTGCAGCTTTTTTGATGGCAACTCAGGATATGGGAGTATTTTATGGTTCTGGTTTAGTTATAAAGATTACACAAACCGATTAGGGCTACCAGTTTTCACTTTTGCAATCCCTGACAAGTAGAGAATAGTGAATGTGTTTTGTGTCTGAATGAATTTCGTTAATGTTAATCTTAACATTACTGTTTATTAGTCACATTTTCATCACACACACACATCATCAGACACAGAAATTGTTTCATCTGAAATAAACACTTCTAACACTTCACTTTATTTCATTTTAAATAAATATTTATTCATTTTAAATGTCCGCCTGGCTAGCTACCACCATCTTATCTAAATCTGCCGCCAAGCAGCAATGTTAATTGTTGTGTTCCGGTAAGATAGCCAGTCCCCCAAATGTGTAGGGGTTTCCGGGTCAGTACGCTTCCTCCTTCGACCTCATCTTCACTTAACATCAGGTGTGATTGAGGTCAAGTACCAACCCGTTGTGCATAAAAAAAAAACTTTTTTCCTAAAAAATGTGGTCGCGTGACGCTGAAGGTTGGACCGTAGACAAATTTAGGAGCAGCTGGTTCGCGACTGTATCGATGACTAGTTACATGCCAAGGCTTCACTACCAGCAATTCCTCGGGCCGACGTTTCGTAAGCTAGTTCTTTTTGATTAGCGATGATTAGTGCCTGTCGGGACAGCGCTCCAAGATCCACCGACATGTACGAGCGAAATTTCCAATCTGGCCACATTCTGATCCTAAAGAGTTTGAATTTGTTGCCATCGACTCGCTAAGAAGATTAATGGGTGGGTGAATTACCGGCGCCGACGACGCTTCGTATTTCGACACCCCATAGTACTCTGAATAAAAAAAAAAAAAACAAAATATTTATTTTTATTCAAGCATAACAATTTTGTACACAATTGTGTTAGGTTACTCTGCTCTCCCTTCTTGTACTTTTTAGATAAGATTTTGACTTAAATTGAAAAACCTGGATCAGTTTGGTTAGTGCTTATTTGAGTTGTAAATATATACTCTGATAACTCTGTGCTTCGACAAGTCTGTATGTTTCACTTCTGTACTTCACAAATCTATAGTCCAACGCCTATAAATAAACTAAGTATTATTATAATTCTGTTATCTACAACCCTGTATGACGCAAGTATGCTGACTTTAGCTGAACTCGCCACATTAAAGCACGTGTTTTAAAGCCCCCATAAAGATTGCGAGGCCTCTGATTTATAGTATGTAAGGGGTTTTATTTTTGCTTCTAATTATTTTACAAGAAACGACATTATTTTTAGCATGCATACCATTGGTATTAGTTATTCTTACACAAATAGCAGATATACATTTATTTTAACGGCTGCCGGCCGATTCATGTAAAGTTTTGATTGATTGATTGATTGATTCAAGCAAATATGGCGATTTGATCGTATTATTTTATTAATTTATGTCAAACAATTTGATAATAATATTACGATAATCTTCGGTGAATAATCCTAATGAATTAAGAAGAAGAAATTTTCTATTGGTTTTTCCTTCCGAGGGTTTGCTGGAAGAAATCTCTTACAGAGATATGCTCGCCTTTTGTGTATTGCAATTTCAGTCCTATGTTTGTTCAATGTATTATTCATGGTCTATAAATATATTTTGTTTCTTCTATTTCAAAGAGCAATCGTAAGCATATTATTTTTGTTTTTTTTTTGGTTGTTTTTATACACGACGGGTTCGTACTTGACCTCAATCAGACCTGATGACCTGATGTTAAGTGAAGATGAGGTCGAAGGTGGTTATATTATTATTGCCTCGTCTTGGAACCTTTATTGAAGATCTTCTTGTTTCTGATGGGCCGAGATAAACTTGTAGTCGTAGTAGAATTAATTATGTGGCTATTTCATATCTCCATTCAGTATTTTGCACAACCTGCCTACTCTATAAAGTTGCACTCCTACACCCAACGACTGCTAGGAAGAGATCGCTTTTAGTGATAAGGCCGCCTAATTGTACTCTTTTTTTTTTATTTTATTTTTTTATATATAAACGAGCATACGGGTCACCTGATGGAAAGCAATCACCGCCGCCCATGGACGGGTGTCACACCAAAAGGGTCACAGATGCATTGCCGGCCTTTAAGGAAGGTGTAGGCTCGTTTCTTGAAGGTTCCAATGTCGTACTCGTTCGGGAATACCGCTGCAGGAAGTCCGTTCCACAGGGGTGGTCGTAGTTTATTGTATTGTTTTGTAAAATGTATAATTTCCTTTCGTGCAATAAAGTGTATTTGTATTGTATTGTTGAATACGCTTTTTATAGACCTTATTTATGGTTAAAATCATACTTAGCTTACTTAATCTCTGCAATAACTTAATTTATATGTTTTTTATTTTTCTTTGTTACAGGTATGTACGTTCTCCATCCGCCTGTTCTATTCGAGATACTTTCTTTTGGGTATGTCTTTTACTATATGGCACATAAAAGAACATAGATCTTGTGAGTTTCTTGTATTTATATCCAACGTTAAACGAATTAGGGTTTACGAATCGGAGATCGTGGGTTTGATCCCCTGTGGGGTAGGTGTTTAGTACTTGGTTTGGTTGGTGGTAGGGCTTCTTAAATGTCCGCCTGGCTGGCTACCGCTATCTAAATCTGCCGCCAAACAGCAGTGTTAATAGGATTGTTGTGTTCCGGTTGTCAGAGATAAGATAGCCAGTCCCGAAAATAAGATTTCGAGTCAGTACGCTTCCGACCTTCGGCCTCATCTTAACTTAATATCTGATGTGATTGACGTCATGTCATAAGCCGTTTTGCATAAAAAAATACTTCCTCCTTGCTGTTTCTTCTATGAATCTAATCTAATCTATGAATATCATCACCATCCTTACCACGTCTCCACTGTTTGGCTGGGAGAGGGTATGAATCTGTCAGATAATCATAGATCGGAGTAGGTACAGTCAGCTGCAGAGAAACACCACACCCCGTACATAAAGTCATCCGTGAATAAAGGATCATAGCTGACTGTACATCAATTTTTCTTCGGCTAAATTCAATTGGATATCTAGTATTTCGATTAACGTTGAGTTAATCAAAGTTTTTATATGATTTATATCCTTTTCAAACTAAGGAAAATAGCCAATATTTCACATTGGACTACCCTTGCATTTTCCTTTATTTTCTCAAAAACAAAATAAGTCACATTAAGATTTTCGGTAACTCTAAATAATAATTGCTGTTGATTCTGTATTACCAATACCAATAAAATAAAAATAAAATAAAATAAAATAAATGCATTATGACTGAAACCATCAATTTTCAAATAAACCATTCAATCTTACTAATGTTATAAATGCGAAAGTTGTATGTTTGTTTGTTGCTCCATCACAGCGAAACGGAAGAACGGATTCTAATGAGATTTGGTGTATAGGTAGGATATACCCTGGATTAAGACATAGCATATTTTTTATCCCGATAAAGTGGGTAGTACCCGCGGGATAAACAAATTAAATATATCCGCGATAAAGTTATTCTAAGCATGTGAAGCCGCGGACGGTAAGCTAGATTTCAAATATATGCATAATTTGCATCTAAAAGTGCTTATTATCTTTTGCTCATTATCACTCGGCCAAAAATTTGTTTTACCTCGGACGACTAATTTTAATCCCTCGCTGCACTTAGGATCTAAAATTGTGCCTTTGCCGTAAAAATATCATTTTGCTCCCATGTAACACAATCTACTATTGCGCCAGTTGTCACAAAGGGCTATAAAGTGATAAATATCAATTAGAATTATCAGTAGCGTGTGATTTGGTTTGTCATGCCGTAATCCAATCCCGAGCAAAGGTCCCGACATGATAAATGATCGCGTAATCAAAAACGATCCGTAATTTTGCGTTACATTTTATTTAACTATGCCTGTTCATTGGATTGATATCTTCAGAGTTGTTTTCTTTTTAAATAAAAAAAAAGGGCATTTGAAGTCCTCAACCCGCATTGGGCCAGCTCGGTGGACTATGGCCCATACTCTCTCATATACGAGAAAGGCCTATATCCCTGCAGTGGGAAATTACGGGCTGAGATAAGAATTTTTTTTTATGCACAAAGCACTTGACCTCAATTACACATGATATTAAGTCTTCATGATGCCGAAGGTGGAAGCGTACTGACTCGGAAACCCCATCCTATTTGGGGGACTGGCTATCTTTTTTTTTATAATTAACTGGATACGCGTTTGACCACAATCCCATCTGATGGAAAGTGACGATGTGGCCGAAGATGAAACACGCGATCCCAGTAGATGCCTATTCACGCTGGTCTTGAAGATCCCAAGGTTGCAAGATTCAAAAAAAACCGACGAAGGGAGTTCTATGCCATGGCTGTTCGCATTATGAATGAAAAGTCAAACCGCTTAGTGCCAATGTTCGGTATGTTAACTATATATACATACGGGTGGAATTCCTCCCCACGCCTAGTAGTCCGAAGATGAAATGGCGATGATGGAATAAGATTGTGTAATTCCAACGCAGACTCACCGAAGTGCATCCTGTAAAAGACTGAGAGACAGGCGACCTTGCGACGGTGTTCGAGGCTCTGCAATTTAGCAGTAATGTACCTCTGACAATGGTTATCTCTGATAACCGAAACACAACAATGGTATTAACATTGCTCTTTGGCGCAGACTTAGATAAGGTGGTGGAACCAACCAAACCGAGTACTAAACATTTAACCCGCTGGGGATCGAACCCGCGAACTCCGATTCGTAAACCCTATGTTATTTACATTGAGCCACGGAGCCGGTTTGATGTACCTCCAATAAGCCAACGCACTGTACTTCACACATGTCTATTACAACCCAGTCTACGTGACGAAACTTAATAAACAAGCAAAATAATTTTATTTAGAATTTTTCGAAATAAACCTTTACATGCAGCTATTTATGTACATGCATAATTTTTCACTTTGCACTTTATTTTCATTGCGCTATAAAACGTGGCTTATAAAATAGGAGTCTGTTATTTCTAGTATGACGGCACGTGTCACGCCGTGGCCCGCCTTGTCGTGGCGTGCTTCGTAGCGTAGCATGCCATGCCGTGACCCATAAATCGGTGGCTCATACCATTCTTGTTTAACGCCGTCCGCACGCGACTGCATTCATGCACTTACGTCATTTTGTCGACACATTTTTTTTTTGTTAAATTCTAAATTTCGCTGCGGATTATAGTTTAAATTAGTTATAGTCCAGTAAGCGAACAGTATTTAGTTCTGATAAACTAAACGTTGTGCTGTGTGGTTTTTGTCCAGTAAAAATACGTAATTATTATGATGTAACTTCCTATAATATTGAAGTTCTTGATTTTTTGTACAAGGATAGAGTAGCCATCAGTGATAGAATGAAATTTTTTTTTTAAGCACGAAGGTTTCGTACTTGACCCCAATCACACCTGATGTTAAGTGAAGACGAGGTCGAAGGTGGAAGCATACAGACCCGGAAACCCGAACACATTTGAGGGACTGGCTATCTTATCTCTGACAACCGGAACACAACAATGCTATTAACATTGCTGCTTGGTGGCAAAGATGGTGGTAGTTTCTCCAATCCAAACCTATCACCAACCAAACGGAGTACTTAAACATGTACCCCGCTGGGGATCGAACCCGCGACCTCCGAATCGTAAACCCAATGTTGTTTACATTGAGCCACGGAGGCGGTTTTCTATTCTGTAGCTTGATTTAGGTATTTAGTTATAAAGCCTACAATATTAGATTAAAGTTACCACTGTGAACTTCATTGCATTGTAGAAGATGCTAAGATCTCCTAAAACAAGTTTGTATAAAATTAATCAAAGTTTACCTCATATTTTCTTAAAATAGTTCATTTGTACCAACCTGTTTGGTGTAGTGGTTAGAAACTCTGACTGCAATAGCAAAAGGTCGAGGGTTAGAATCCCGCTAGGGGCATATGTTTGTATGATAAGTACAGACATGTTATGGACCTGGAGAAGACCTGAGTTATGGAGGTTTTTCATTTATATATGTATTTATTTACAAGAAAAAATGTATTTGTGTAATTTATCAACCATCTGGTAACCATGATACAAGCCTAGTTGCTTAGTGTGGAACTTTTTTTTTTGTTAATCTTTATTTTATTTAGGGATCAATCCCATTGTGCCCTTCGCTAGTTAACACAACACTGACAAGGAAAATAACACAAATATAATAACAAAGATAATGAAAGTCACTAGTCAGAAAGTTCAGTGACCAGTTGACAAAGTAACCTAGCCTAGCCTCAGATGTCGGAGAGGACCGGTTTAATTTTAGATTTCTGATTAAGAGGCTGACAACGGCCAATTGCGTTGAAAGATTATCATTTTTTGTAAAGCCTATAGCTCGTATCATTATAAAAAAAGTTATAGGTAAAATTGATCATATTTCTGAAATGATCCATGTTTTCAAAACATAATTACACAATCTTCTCTCGATAGAATTTAATTGCAAAGTAGCATCTAAAAATGCATGAAATCTTATTCTTCTCAGATATGCATTCACTGACATAAATGATATTTTGTACAATATTGTGTCGTATATGTTCCTAAAACAAATTCATGTTTTAGATTTTCAATAATGCGTCTATTTTAATTGAAATAATTAATTTTGTGATTTGGCACTTACGCCCTATAATTCTAAGTAACGCTTTCTCTGTTACTCGTACTCAATTCGACAGTGATCGCTTAGGCGCGTTGCTGGATGGACCTGTGTTGTGCGCTGAGACGCTCTCCCAAATATTCGAACTTTTTTCATATTCATATCCAGGACTTTCTTTTTCTTGTTTTGTTTATTTAATTAGGGTAAAATTTTGTATGTGTGTAAATAATTTTATTTATTAGGTAGGTAGGTAATCACAGTTGTAAATAAATAAGTTGGTAAAGTTAATAATAGAAAATGGACTCGAAAAAAAAAACAAAATCGAAGAAACGGCAATATAAAAGAAATCAGAAACACATGATGGAGGTTGTAAAGTACCTAAGTATAATAACATATTAATATCTCTTTTTAATTAAGTAAGTACATGAAACACCAAATTTATAAAACACAACCATAATTATGTTTCACTATTTTGTAGTTGCGTTAATTCCTACTGATACGGGATGTATAGGTACCCTTTTTTCGTCACCACTTGTGTAAGACGTTTGGCTCAGTCGACTTGGTCTTGTCGCTTGAATTTCGACGTGCTGGATCGATCCCAGTACTTTTCCGTTATCTTTTTTATTTTATTTGCTTTTATTTATTGTATGTCTAAATAAATCCTGTAATCTTTTTTTACATGTCTAAGTGATATTTACCAAAAATTTCATTTTTGTGCATGTGTTTCACTTTTCGTCATTACATCTTCCTAGGTGCTGACGTATAATTTATAAGCTCAATGATTATAACATCATGTCAGAACAAAAGCGATGTCCGCATAAGTAGGTACCTATATCCACAACGATGGGTTCTAACGCTTGGTGCTGCATGATGTTATATACCTACTTCGTATAGGGTCTTTGATTTTCAGTTCTAAAAATCATTTGGGCCCTGAAGAGTCATCAACCGGACTTGTTTTGCAAGAGTGAGTAAAATTATTATTTTTACCAGTATCTAGGATTTCTGAAATAGATAATCCCACCAAAAACATTCTGTAAAAAACTAGCCAAGTCTCGATGGAGCTGCTTGATTATCTCTAAAAAGTAATGAAATCTATACAAAGTAGTGCCAAGTCTAAGGTTCCTTACTGCGATTTCTTTATTATTATAGTTAATGTTGTGTGACTTGGCCGTTGAAGGGTACACAGGGGTACAAAACCAGGTGATCCATGACACCATTGCACCAATCTGTCGCCAGAACCGCTATTAATGTTATTAATTATGTTATTAAGAATGTTCAACGGCAAACTATTAGCGAATAATCTGTGTGGCGTTTACATAACATTCTTTATACGTTAGTGGCTTTATCAAGCCTACAATTGACTGGTTATTGAATCAACGTTTTCCAAGTGGCAATTTTCCATCGTCAATGCGTAGCGGTTCTGGCGACAGATTGGTGCAATGGTGTCATGGAGCACCTGGTTTTGTACCCCTGTTTACCCTTCAACGGCCAAGTCACACAACATTAACTATAATAATAAAGAAATCGCAGTAAGGAACCTTAGACTTGGCACGACTTTGTATAGATTTCATTACTTTTTAGAGATAATCAAGCAGCTCCATCGAGACTTGGCTAGTTTTTTACAGAATGTTTTTGGTGGGATTTCACTTCTTTTTGTAGAAACGTGGGCATATTGATTTTCATTTTAGATTTTCTTAAAACGTAAACACTTTTTTTGGCCAGCATCGCCAAAGGAACCTCCTAGTACACCGTTCACATACACTTCAAAAGTGTAGGGATAGATTTTTCCAGCAGCCATAAGCTCAGAAGCTGAGCCGTAAGTAGTGGGTTTCATCATATCGCTCGTGTAGGATTGCGCGCTCATGTATACGTCACCATCAGCATCACACGTGTACACTTGCATTTCGTCCCAATGTTCAGCAACGTATGCAACTATAGCAGATCTGATATTGCAAGTTGAGTCAGTTCACTCCAGATCTTCGATTATCCTAGTTTTTATAGTTTTCCCTTTATGTGGCCATTAAACCATAACTCTGTACCAAATTTCAGCTCTCTGAGTTTATGGGAAGTACTAGTTCTATTTTTATGATCATGAGTGAGTGAGTGAGTGTCATAAATGCGAAACTTTGCTTTCGCTTAACTTCGGAACTAAATGACCTACAGACTTGAAATTTTGGATTTTAAGTATGTGATTATAGCTTACTGGATGACAAAAATTTCTGCGTTCTAGTCTTATCCAGAGGTTCTAAAATAGGGGCCTGAAAATGCGGCGTAATGGTTCCAGTAAAGGATGGTACGGCAGTGTTTGCTTCGCGCTCGACTTGGCGGGGGCACTGCCGTGCCCCCCGATAGGCAATATTGTTATTTTTGACCAAAAACAAACCTTGTCGAAAGAAATATGTAAAGGTCATCATAAAACAAAAGCATAACTTTGAGATTTTTATAAAAATGATTGCCAATGGGACATATAATAAAAATTATTAAAAAAAAACTGTTTGGTGACAATGCCAATGATGTAAATTAGTAACTCACTTCAAACTAACTTCAAAAATAACACTTTTTATTTATTTGTTTTGCCGTGTCTGAAACATTCTGGTCCCAAACTTATTTTTGAAAACATTCTATGAATACTTATACATTTATATTTCAATAAATCATCCATGTTCATCATTCTTGTTCATGTGCATCATCATTATTATTTTGTGTTGTTTTTTATTTGCCCTGTCTCAGCGCCACCTGTTGCATTTAGGAGAGCTCTAACTCAAAGTTCAGTTCGCAAGAAGGTTTCCCGTAAGGTCGACTCGTCTGACAGTACGCATTATTGACCGTGTCGCAGACGCAGCACTGCTTTATCGAACATTAAGTGGGCGTATCCATTGCTCAAGGTCGTTGGCTCTATTCAGCGCCTTAATGTCTCCCTCTCTGTCTTGTTCCTAACACACTCCATCAATAGATGTTGCACATCTTCCACCTTGCCACAACATTCACAATTTGGGGAATCAACTTTTTTCATCAGATGTGCAAGTGGAAATAGATGGCGCTGTGTGTATGTCCAAATATATATATTTATTAATTTCTTTATTGAGTACTGATATTTGCGCTCGGTGAAATTTTTCATAAAATATAAACAAGACATTGCTCGATTTTTTTGAAAATAGTTACAGGAGTTTTAAGAATATTCACCAACGTATTGAAATTCACAGTAGTAATTTTAATCTAATAGTCTGTGTTTTTTTTTTTTTTGTTATATGAGAGGGCGGAAAACGAGCATGCGGGTCACCTGATGGAAAGCAATCACCGCCGCCCATGGACACCGATTTGTTAGGAAACATTTTTATTCTATCACTGACAGGTACTCTATTCATGTGCAAAAAATCACGTCCTTTAAGATTATGGGAAGTTAAAAGTGTATCCTTATTGGACTATTTCGTCATTCAAATAGATAAGAACCAATCGTTCTCTTCCCGTGGGTACCGTAAAAGGTGACGAAGGGACTATGCACCAAAAAATATCTATAGACTTGCACGTTTTAACGGCTTTTCACGTGGATGTTGTTTCAAGTATTAATCTCTTATTTGGAACACCCAAACACTAATATTTGAGATATCTCTGACCACTCCAATTGGGATAAGGGTATGTAATAACAACAATTGAATTAAAGATTTAAGAATTGTGTGATTAGATGTGAGATCTATGCTATATCAAAAGGTCGCGGGTTCGAATCCCGCTAGGGGTTATGTTTGTATGCTGAATACAGAAAGTTATAATTCCAAAGTTATGTTTTTCATTTATATATGCATTTATTTACATGAAAAAATATTTGTGTGGTTTATCACTCACCAGCCCCCGCAGTCTCGACATAGATAGCGATCGCTGTACCACCGATTTCTGTCGTTAAGTCCTAACAATGTTATTTTAATTGGAGAATTAGAGTCTTTAGTTACAAAATATCGGTTTCCATTGAAACTACGATTCAGGCTGCCAATAAAAACCGATATGATTATGAACACTATAACATTTAGAATAAGATCGTTAGGAGTTAACGACCGAAATCGGCTGCATCTATGTCGAGACTGCGGACCCTGGTTACCATAATTCAAGCCTAGTTGCCTTAGTGTGGAACTAGATGGCGCTATGTGTATTAGGAAAGATATTTATTTAATTATTTATAAACTTGTTTATTTATTTATTAGAGAAAGGCGTGGCGTACAAGATGATGAGGTGGTAAAGAGTCTCCTTTTAAACGACACCCACGTAAGGAGGGTTGGGTCTATTCTATTCATGTACCAAAACCACAGAGCACTGCTTATTATTATTAATTTCACCTTACTTTATATATCCTATTCGAATATCATTGAGTAACTTGACAATATCCAATAACCTAGATTGATCGATCCGAAGCACAATGTGAAGCCATTCATTGTTGTATTGGGACATCTGCGTCACGTGTACTACATCTTTCACTGGCATTGCTATGGGCTATACAATACATACAATACTATGTACTAGTAGCGCTTATACTTAGGTACCTATCAAGTTGGAATTATGTTTGTCTCTCAAAACATGTTGCGCTAATTAACAAGACTTGGAAATCTGTATTTCCCCATACAATATAGACATGTGTTTCCCGAGTTATAGATGTTTTAAATTTATTTATGTATTTATTTACAAAAAAAAATGTTATTGTGTAGATTATCAACCATTGGATACTGCGTGTATGTGCATAGATATTTATTTATTTATATATTCTTATGTAAATAAATGAAATGATAAAATGATTGTATTTATACTGGATGGGCATATTATAGGTAAGTAGCTATATATATACTGGCTAGCTACCACCATCTTATCTAAATCTGCCGCCAAACAGCAATGTTATTTTTTTTTTTTTTTTTTTTAATATTTCGGAGACTTACACCAATCATCTAGTTTCAAACTAAGCAAAGCTTGTGCTATGGATACTAGATAACGGATAAATATTTATATAAACATCCATGACTCAGGTATAAATGTTCATATTCATCACACAAACATTTACTCTTCGCGGGATTCGAACCCGCAACCGTTGGTTTCGCCGACAGGGTCACTATCCACTACACTAATTGGTCGTCTGTTTGTTAATGTTATTGTTAATAGCATTGTTGTGTGCCGGTTGTCAGAGATAAGATAGCCAGTCCCCCAAATAAGATGGGGTTTCCGGGTCAGTACGCTTCCATCTTCGGCATCATCTTCACTTAACATCAGGTGTGATTGAGGTCAAGTGCTATCCCGTTGTGCATAAAAAAAAAGAAAAGTAAAATACAAGTTATTGGAAATATGTATTTTTATTTTTCAAAACGATCATCGAATAAATCGTTGTTTCATTTGGCGGTCGCAGTTGTAGCCAATTCCACATAATTACATCATTAAATTAAATGAATTAAAAGAAACTTGGAAAAAATGTGAGTTCCAAATAAATTTCGCATGATAGGGACCCTACGAATCGCACCAGACGCATATCAATGTCCGGCCAGCGGGTAAGTAGATGATGGTTTTGAAAAAAAAAAACTAAGAAGTTGTTGGTATGGTTATTTTTTTTTTATTACACTACCTATGCCATTACATTCTATTTACCTAATACGCCCTATTTTTTCCTTACGGAAAAAAACCTTAACCGCCTCCGTGGCTCAATGTAAACAACATTGGCTTTACGATTCGGAGGTCGCGGATCGAATCCACAGCGGGGTACATGTTTAAGCACTCGGTTTGGTTGGTGGTAGGGCATTTTAAATATCCGCCTGGCTAGCTACCACCGTCTTATCTAAATCTGCCGCCAAGCAGCAATGTTAAGAGCATTGTTGTGTTCCGGTTGTAGATAAGATAGGCAGTCCCCTAAATGTGTTGGGGTTTCCGGGTCAGTACGCTTCCACCTTCGACCTCATCTTCATTTAACATCAGATGTGAATGAGGTCAAGTTCCAAACCCTTTGACCATAAAAAAAAATGTATATGTCTGTTTATAGGATTCGTGTTTACGAAATCGTTTATCAGAGTTCAGGAACGTTAAAGTCCGGCTTCTATGATTAATTAGTTTACGTAACCTTATATTCTGACTGAGCTGTATTTCAACAGTGATCTGTTATATGCTTACCTTTTTTTTAAATACCTCAGTGCTTGAAGACGATAGTCTTTAATCAACGTAGTTCCTGACATAGCTTATCGGATTAGTAAGTTGAAGTAACAGTGGGCAGGCACATAGCTCGAAGAACTGAAGCCCGGTGGAGCATTAAAGTTCTCGAGTGGAGACCATGCACCGGCAAGCGCAGCGTAGGACATCCACTCACAAGGTGGACAGACGACATACAAAATACGTGATATACAAAATCTTCCTTTCAATACATTTAAAGATACTATAAAACAGAAACTTATTAAGAATGCACATTATAAAATATCCGATTATTTAGATGATAAACATTCATGGACATAAACTGCCCGTTCGCATAACCAGGCTATTTCACAATTAATGATGAAATATTATAATATAAAATAATAATTAAAAATTTTGTAATATAAAACCTTTAGCACTTGTCCTCACACACACCTGATGTTAAGTGAAGATGTGGTCGAAGGTGGAAGCGTACTGACCCGGAAATCCCATCTTATTTGAGGAACTGGCTATCTTATCTCTGACAACCGGAACACAACAAAACTATTAAACATTGCTGTTTGGCGGCAGATTTAGATAAGATGGCGGTAGCTAGCCAGGCGGACATATAAAATGCCCTACCACCAACCAAACCGAGTACTAAACATGTACCCCGCTGGGGATCGAACTCGTGACCTCCGATTCGTAAACCCTATGTCGTTTACATTGAGCCACGGAGGCAGTTAAATATATACTTTTACCCGACTACGACGAAGCCGAAAGCATTTAAGGAGTCTGTGTGTATGTTATCACCAACCTAAACGCTTCAGCTGTTGGGGCGCGTAATCCACCACGATTATATTAGTGGGTTTGTGTCCGACACTGACCACCTGACAGTCAGTATTTTTAAGCCGGCCCAGTAGGCCACCGACTTGGCTTGACAATGCCTTGAATTGATAACAACTGAGACCAACCATTTAATGTTTCCTCCGAATTACGGAAACACTGATATGCTATTAGTAGTCACTCATTCAAGGACTGACGCACCAGACATGCCTTAACTTCGCTAATAGAAAACGCGATTGCGCCAGGAATGTATAAATTTTATTATCAAGTAGAAATCTTATTAATAAAATGTAGTAAATATTTTCGTCGCATTTGTGGCTAGATATAAAAGACTGCTTACCATCTCGTTGTCGTAAAATAAATTCTGTTTTTTACGCATCGTGAAGTTAGGGACAGCTTATAGGGCCAAGGTCGAGACGCAGGTGCCTACGGAGGCCACTTAGCGTCACGTGGACCATACGAGAGCGACCCTTTTAAAAAATACATACGAGCCACTGCTAGTCAGACCGCGATGTAAAAATCCTGAGTTACACAATTGTATGTGACTTGCAGAGTTAATATTCGGATAGAGTTGTTCTGTCACATCCACTGGTTTTTAGGGTACCGTATTAAAATCTCGCACTTTTGCAATCTTGTTATTGTCTAAGGCCCGTATTAATAAACCAATCTCTATACACATCTTGAGGCTGTATCAACCGAAATACGTCTTAAGCAGTTGACGCTATCTCAAGCTCGGTGCTAATTTATAAACCAATCTTGAGGTCTACTCAGCTGAGATTACTTCTCTAGTATTCGCCTCAGCGGCGAATGAATGATAGTCTTGAATTTCGTTGAATACTGCTTGAGTATGCACGTGCTTTTTAGGTCTCAAGTTCAGTTTATTAATCAACACGTTTACTTGAGACCGGTCACAAGACTGTTCTCAATCTCGAGAATGGTTTATTAATACGGGCCTTAAACAGAAAAAGTGCAGTTTTAAAACTGGTAAATGTGCGTTCACACGGGCACATCCAATTCTTTGCGGGTACTATTTTTTATCGGATCCGATTTAGTTTTCCGACTATTTTAATATACGCGTTCACACAACCATTGGTTGCAGGATCTGAAAAAAAAAACAGGTCCTGCTAAAGGATAATGCCACCCAAATTATGGCCCAAACTCAAAATTTTGCTTAGTTAATGTTCTAATGATATAACGTTCTGTTTATATAATTTCATAACATATAATTTCACTCGATATAAAACTCGTTTAACATATTTATATTAACAACGTGAATATTCTACCGGTGTCTATAACTAGCTTCGACTCCACACGAAGACAAGGCTTTCAGTGCCCCCTGACTGTCACTTAGGATATGGAATGTTTCTACTTATTACATACTTGGAATTCCAGAACTTACCCTCCATTTTCCTGAAATTGTTCTTTATCGCTATAAATAGAACACAATTTTCCCAATAATTTACATGTCGTTCATATAAAACCCTTTTTCCATGCCATTTTTTTTTCTAATTTAGTTTTGATAACGAAACATGACGTTTTCCGTCATACAACGTCGAGAGCAGCAGATTTTCCCTTAATTAACAAATATTTGTGTAAACATGTCTATGCAAATGCTATGTAAATATATGGGGGCGTCGGTGGCTCAGCTAAGACGTGGCCTCCCAATTTGGGAGATCCGGGTTCGATTCCCAAATAGGCCATGTACCTGTGAAGAACGCCATATGTGATGGAAAAACAACGCGACGTCTGCATGGCTGAGAAATAAAAATTCTTAAGGCATGTGAAGTCCCTAACCCGCATTGGGCAAACGTGTCCGCTACGCCAAAAATACCCATAAATACATACATAATAATAAAAACAATAACTTATTTTAATAGTTTGGCATGGATTGTTGTGCTGTTTGGCGTACTATTTTGCAGTGTTCTCATATAAAACTTTAGTTATTTATTTATGAGCCCTGCTCTTGTCGGTTGAGTTTTTTTCATATCTCGCAGCTCTCTGCCTTCCTCTTGACCTCCTGATATGACTCGACGTTCTACTTCTCTTTTATCGGCTGCAAAAATCGGTATGTATGTATGTATCGGTTTCCGGGTCAGTACGCTTCCATCTTCACTTAACATCAAGTGTGATTGAGGTCAAGTAGCAACTCGTTGTGCATAAAAAAAAATAAAAAAAAAAATAGTTGAACTGAATTACTTGAAAGTACCAGGAGAGCAGAAGGTAGCGAGAGGTTATACTGGTTTTGAAACGTTTTACTCGATATCTACTTCTGTTATCCAGTTTCCCTCGTGATTGTTCTCGCTGTTGTTGTGTCTCCATATTTGTTCTAGATGGTGAGGTGCTTTTTTGTGTAATGATTTTTCTCTGAATTTTCCTAAAGAGGCACGATACCAAAAGCCATAAAAAACATGCTTTATAATCCCAAAATTTAACCGGCTCAAAGTAAACAACATTGGGTTTACGATTCAGAGGTCGCGGGTTCGATCCTCAGCGGGGTACATGTTTAAGTACTCGGTTTCGTTGGTGGTAGGCCATTTTAAATGTCCGCCTGGCTAGCTACCACCACCTTATCTAAATCTGCCGTCATACAGCAATGTTAATAGCATTGTTGTTCCGGTTGTCAGAGATAAGATAGCCAGTCTCCCAAATGTATTGGGGTTTCCGGGTCAGTACGCTTCCACCTTCGACCTCATCTTCACTTAACATCAAGTGTGATTGAGGTTAAGTAGCAACTCGTTGTGCATAAAAAAAAAATTAAAAAAAAATAGTTGAACTGAATTACTTGAAAGTACCAGGAGAGCAGAAGGTAGCGAGAGGTTGGATGGCGTTGTTCATCCCCATTGAATTTTCTTATTTAGGAATTCTTATGAATTACGCAAACGTGAAAAGTGTAACATTATCGACAAGAAAAAGCAAAGCTTTAACCTACTCATCATCAGATCTTCGAATCCAACAGCTCCATAAATCCAACAGTTTGAATATAAACTCGAAGATTCTAACTTTTACCATTACGTGGATCCTGTTACTACTTTCTGATTACCTGCTGGTTTGATAATAGGGTCTGAGAGCTACGGCATTCAGTTCAACGTTTAGAATCCATATTAAAGGCTGTATCCATATAACTATAATCTTGGCTGAAAACCGTTCGAAAATTGTAAAGAAACCTGATTTTGGTCTTGGTTATATATCTAAGAGCCCTAGTTTATCAAATCGGATCACACATTATTGAGGTATATCCGGAAAAAGACTGGACATACACAACGTAGTCAATGGATGTATAATTAATGGTATACCGAATTACACTACCCCGAAAAACGTTTGACGGAAGAGCAATAACCGAAATAAAAAAAAATCATTAGACAAACACACAGCGCCATCTAGTTCCACACTAAGCAACTATAGGCTTGTATTGTCGATATCAGATGGTTGATATACTACATTAATACATTTTTTTTGTAAATAAATAGTTATTATAAATGATAACATCCATAACTCGGGTACACATGTCCGTATTCATCACACAAACATATGCCCCTAGCGGGATTTGAACCCGCAACCTTTTGGTATAGTGGCCAGAGTTGCTAACCACTACCCTAAACAGGTCGTCCAATTGTGGAGTAGGAGTTTGTTTATCATTAAATTGTTTAATTAAAACAAATTTCGCAATGTTCTCGGCTCAAACGTACTCAGGTCTAACGTTTATCGGGGTAGTGGAATTAGGTATACCTTTATAGTACCGCCGTCAAATACGTAAAACCCTTCGATTTTCATCGACGGTTAAAATATAATGTTTAATTAATATATTAAATATATTTCTCCCCGTTTCCACTCACATCACTAAAAAGCGGTCAAATAACTAAGCTACATAGTTTCCCAGTTAATTCGGCCACTTTAGCTGAAGTTTGTTTTGGCAACTCACAAACAGCAATTCACAGCTGAAATTTCCCAAATAAATGAGATTTATAAACCGAAACTAAATTAAAAACTTACCTACTACAACGTTGCAAAATTTAACTCGAGAGCAATCAAACTATTTTCGTTTCAAGCGAAATTCGCTGACAGTTTGAGCTGTCCACAAACACGGGGGTAGTAAATAATTCATTGCACTCGAGTGTCAGACTCTATCCTCACAGTCGCTAAGTTGAAACTTTTAATGCTACGGATATAGGGTCGCTAGTCGGGTAACTCGGCTTACTCACTGACAGTTGTGACGTCACTTTTGACAGCTCCTGACTGCTGCGTCCGGTCGGACTGACGTCTCGGAGCTTTTGAGGTGAGGTGGGTGTAACTGGCTGTATAAATGGGGGGTTATTTCTCGTTGATGCTTGCGTTTACGCGCGGTTTCGTCTGTGTTGGATATTAGTAGTAACATGAACCGATGTAACAAGAGGACTGATAATCCCCATACTAAAAACCCTATCTTGGAAGATCTCCAAATTCCACTTAAAGTAGATGGTGCCGACTCATAGCTGGATGGGTAGTAGAAAACACTTTATTTTTTTTTCTCAATGAGTCACAAATTATTTGCCGTAAACATTCTACTAATTTGTGAAATAGCATTTGTTGTGGACGTTTTGGACCTAGCTGATGCTAGCCGAGTAAACAAAGATAGAGGAAGAAGACAAGACAAAAGACGGTAAAAGGTGAGACTGTGACCTGACGGACGTCAAAATTGTACTTTCTTATTTCAATATTAATAAGTAGTATTGTAAACATCGACCGCGCCCTGTTTTTCTCTAATAACCATTGTTCACGTTGTCAGGGCTTAATTTAGGTCTATTGTCGTTCGGGGCGAGCTCCTTCCCGGAGCAGAGGTCACCTGTTATGCGGACGACACGCTGGTGACCTCCCGGGGGAGCTCGTACCGAGAAGCGGTACGCCTCGCCACTGTGTCAGTAGCACAGGTGGTGAGGCGCATAAGGATGCTCGGCCTGGAGGTGGCCCTCCATAAGTCCGAGGCGCTGTGTTTCCACGGCGCCCGGAAGGGGCCACCTCCCGGCGCGAGCATCCAGGTTGGTGGCACTCGAATCGAGGTCAAGCCCGAGATGAAATATCTCGGACTTGTCCTCGACCCGCGCTGGAGTTTCCGTGGGCACTTCGCCCGCCTGGCCCCCCGATTGATCGCGGCATCGGCTGCCCTAAGGCGGCTGATGCCAAACATCGGGGGGCCCGAGTCGGCAAGCCGCCGCCTCTACATGGGGGTGGTGCGGTCGATGGCCCTTTATGGGGCCCCGATCTGGGCGGAGACCCTGACGGCCCGTAATATCGCCCTCTTGAGGAGACCTCAGAGGGTGATGGCCGTCAGCGTCATACGCGGATACCGCACCATCTCTTTTGAGGCGGCGTGCGCATTGGCGGGCACACCTCCCTGGGACCTGGAGGCGAAGGCCCAGGCGTCACTGTACAAGTGGCGCAAGGGCCTCCTCCTCCGGGGCGAGCATCCTGCTCCCAGGGAGGTGGAAGTGCGGAAACTCCAGGCTCGACAGTCCGTGTTGGGGATCTGGGGGGTAAGGCTGGCCTCGCCAGGGGCCGGCCACCGGACTGTCGAGGCGCTTCGCCCAGTAATAAGGGACTGGACGGAGCGCATGCGGGGCTCGCTAACCTTCCGGGCGGTGCAGGTTCTCTCGGGGCATGGCTGCTTCGGGAGATACCTGCACCGGATCGCCGGACGGGAAGCGACCGACAAGTGCCACCACTGTGGCTGCCACGAGGACACGACGCAGCATACCCTAGAGGAATGCCCAGCTTGGGCAGGGGAGCGCCGCGACCTCGTCGCAGCGGTAGGGGACGATCTCTCCTTGCCGGCCGTAGTCAAGGCTATGGTTGGCGACGAGAGGTCGTGGAAAGCGGTCCTCTCCTTCTGCGAGTGCGTGCTCTCGCAGAGGCGGCGGAGAGAGAGAGGGAGGCCGATCCCTCCTCTCAGCCCATCCGCCGCAGACGCACAGGGACCCGGAGAAGGGCTTATGCCCACCTTCTCCCCCCTACCTAGCGAGGCTGGGTGGTGACTCGGGGGGGTCACCACCCACACGCAAGCCTCGCGAGAAGGCGCGCGTGGTGTTCCCACGCGCCTTCTTGAGGTGGCTGGACCGGGGGTATTCCTCCCCGCTCCAGCCCAGAGGAGGGCCCGCCGCCGCTGTTGACCTGGCGGCGGGCACCGCGCTGGCGTGGCTGCGGACGAATACCGAGTTGGTACCCGTGGTCACGCCGACAACGGTGCGCCCGAAGGAACACCCAGGAGTTTTTAGTCGGTAGGTCGTCACCTTCTGTGCCGAAGTCCGACATAATCCGCCCCCCTCCCCCGAGGAGGGCGGATAAGCATGAGCGTTTCTCCTGGCTAAAAAAAAAAAAAAAGGTCTATTGACGTTAATTGAGGTACCGTCAGCAAACAATACTGTTTATGTTTATTCTTTACAAGTCATTTATGTAGACTAGAAACAAAAATGGTCCGAGAATAGAGCCTTGTGGGACTCCTTTATACTAGACTGTGTACCTTGACGACGTATTGCCACTGACAACTGTACTCTGTGCGACACCATTATACACATATGAAAATTAAATAACTAAATAAATTATCTTTTATTTGCCACATAAGTATGTAACAGATCAGTAGCCCTGACTCCTAAATACGAAAAGAGAAACAAAAATTGTAACGGAAAAAGAAAGGATCGAATATGTTGTGCTTGAGCGTGTGTGTGCAGGCATAATTGAAAGTGGGTTCGTGTAAAGTATGTGTGTATGTGTTGTGTGTGTGCTACGAGTATGAGTGTGTGTCGTCAGTGCGTTGGGCAGAAACGTTGTGTACACCTAGCCCTTCGACAGAGTCTTGGGATCAGATAAATATTTAACAAATTAGCCACTGGTCTATTCAAGCAGTATGATCGCTACGATGGAACACCATATACCCACACACCTGCTAAAATCCTAACACTACCTATTCGGCAGCCGTAATTGGGGCAAAAAGTGAAAGTAATTTCACTAGTTAAACCCAAATTCCAAATACAGATGGTGAAATTTATTCACAAAATGTAGCGTTCCTTAACGCAATTTATCTAAAACGTCATTTCAACTTATCCCTCGTCCCAAAATAGATATTTTATCGAAGTGACAAAATTCCTTATTTTTACCACGGCATGTGACAGGCAACTCCTAAGTACAATTCGATCTCAATCAAGTAGAAATGTTGGTTTATAACTCAATTTCCACAGTTGGTGACAAAGATTGTACTGAAAGGGGAGCACTAGAAACTGCGATGGCTGTATGAAAGATTTAAAAATATTGGGTCTTTATCTATGAAATTGGAGTTTTCTTTCTTCGTTAATCATATGTACCAATTGGGAATTTATTTGGAAAATGGAATATTATTTCAAGGTTTCACATGAAATATTTTTTAATTTCTGGGCTACATCACATAATAAAAAAAAAAATTTACAGAGCCCTTTTCATTTGCTTCCCATAACCATTTCTTAGATTCGCTGAAACTTTTATAAAGCGGTTACTTTTATACTTAACTGCCTGCTGCCTATACTTAACTTAATATTATCCGATAATACACACAAAGTTTATCTAAATTTGTATTTGCCGTTCCCAAAAAAAAAAAATGTTTGTATGGAGAAAACAGTCTTAATGAAATTCTTCATACAAAACGCCAATTTCATAGGTAAGGACCTAATATGAAAATTTTTATGTAAGTTGCAAGATATAAGTTCCATGACATCTGTCCTATGACATAAATATTTGTATTATTTATTTATTTATTTATTTATACTAGAACACACAGTGAAATTCAGTTATTTTGACAATTAAAAAAACACAATTTCGGACGCATACACCAATCATCTAGTCCCAAACTAAGCAAACTATGGATAGCACAAGACTATGGATACTAGATAACGGATAAACATACACAAATATTTATCCGTTACGTATCCGTCCGTTTTTTACCGTAAGGAAAATAATAGGGCATATTAAGTGAAATAGAATACATTGGCATAGGTACGTAGTTTTTTTTTTCAAAACACACGCCAAAGCCTTATATTGATCGTTTCAATCATGCGAAATTTAGTTGGAACTCATATTTATTAAATACATACATAATTAAATGATGTAAATATATGGAATGGGCTACAAACGCGACCGCGAAATGACACAATTAACGCTTTGTTCGATGACGATACCAATTCTTTGGTTCCGGCAGAATTATCAGCGTTGTGGGGCCTCCCTGCAACTTTATGCTGATTCAGATCCAATTCGTTAGCCTGGTACAGGGCGCACATAAATTATAAAATTGTCTGGCTTTTTGTACTTTTATTGCTTGTTGTGAATTGTTTCTGTGTACCTTGTATTTCTGTCAGCGAATAAAGTTATTCTATTCTATTCTACCTTCTATTTCACTAATGTCCTATGTCCTACTAATGTCCTATGTCCTACTAATGTCCTATGTTTTTCCTTACGGTAAAAAAACTCATCCAGATATTTGTGTAGTTACGCTTTCCGTCTTGTATACATATGTTAACGGAATTAGTAATCCTGAAGCGATCGTAATCTTTGGGTGAACAGCACTGTGAGTATCTGCAGTCCCCGAACAATTATTTACACTCTGTACAATCCCTTTTCATATAGAAGACGCTTCAAATTCGCTAAATAAATGCTTTATCTATCTATCTATCTTCAAAAATATCTATAGATTTGCATGTTTCAACGGCGGAACCAAGTGTATTTCTGTATATTTCGAAAGATGCCCCGTGGATGTTATTTCAAGCATTAAACTTTTAATTGGTGACGACCGATTGGTGTAGTGGATAGTGACCCTATCAGCGAAACCAACGGTTGCGGCTTCGAATCCCGCGAGGGTTAAATGTATTACATTAACATTTATTCCCGCGTCATAGATGTTTATATAAATATTTATGGATGTTTATATAAATATTTATGTATGTTTATCCGTTATCTAGTATCTATAGCACAAGCTTTGCTTAGTTTGGGACTAGATGATTGGTGTAAGTGTCCGAAATATATATTAAAAAAAAATGTTTGGAACACCTAAACGCTCTCTGGGATATCTCTGACCACCGGATTTGAGATAAAGATCGTGACGTTATGTATGTATGTACGCATCAAAATGTGGAATATACTTGGAGGAATAATTTAGACCATGGTATTGACTACCACTAAAATAAAAATTAAAAATACTACATAAGTTAATAAATAAATAAATATCCTTAGACATACACACAGCGCCATCTAGTTCCACAGTAAGCAACTATAGGCTTGTGTTGTGGATACCAGATGGCTGATATACTATTTAAATACATATTTTTTTTGGTAAATAAATACTTATTATAAATGAAAACATCCCTAACTCGGGTACACATGTCCGTATTCATCATACAAACATATGCCCCTAGCGGGATTCGAACCCGCAACCTTTTGGTATAGTGGTCAGAGTTGCTAACCACTACACCAAACAGGTCGTCAATAATTCGTCGTCAATAATAGGTCGTCATAATATTAACTATAAATACAACCAATTGTATTAAAAGCTAAATATTTTCGAAACGGCTTAACCGATTTTCATCAAACCTTTAGCCTAGTTTAATCTTTAATAAACCGCACTTAGTGAAATACAAAGACAAAGCGTTAGTGAACTGAACTGAACAAAAATCCAAACCAAAGAAAGGACACACACATACAAAGCCGTGAAACACGTAACAACCGTCGTCCTTCGAGCGTAAATGCCGTAACCATAAAAAAAAACCACAGATCACGTGCCATTCACGACCTTCGGGTACATTGAAAATGAATTTAAAAAAGAAATTTATTTCATACAATATTTAAAAAAAAAATAATCAAAATAATATATTTTTTTTACATTTTACGCGTCTTTTGAACCCTTAACGACTTGCGTAGCCCTAAAAGTCGCGACACCGGGGCGATTTCACAATCTCCGCGAAAAAGGGGAAAATTTGTGCGACCACTTACAACTACAGCAAGAACCATCATGACGAATGCTTTTTTTAATGTAGCCTATATCCAACGGGACTTTCGTGATCACATTTAGTTTTCGAGATATAAGAGATTTGATTCGAAAAAAAATTGAATTTCTCACATTTTTGCCTTTGGAGAAAAAATAAAATTGACTTTTTCGTAATCCCTCTACCAGTCGCGTAGCGCCAAAACTCGCGACACCAGAACGATTTCACGCTCTTAGCGAAAGTGGGGGGCTTTACACAATGGAAAAAACATTCTCAATGCTAAAACTCTTTCACATTATATTTTATTTCTATTGACGGGTATGACTATGCTGCGAATTAGTTGGAAAATTTAAGTCTTTCAGTAAATTTTACTTTAAGGACACTGTAGCATCGACTTTCACTTTAATCGAGTAAGTTCAATATTTCACAGCAAAGCTCCAAAATCATCGCTAGATTCATGCCCCGAAGTTTTTCGAGCGACTTGGATTTCACCTTGTATAAAATAGTACCCGCAAACTGATTATACATGCTGTTGAATTGTGTAATGTAATTATTATTACCCGTAGTTATACAGGGTGTGCCGTGTCGTGACCGCGCGCAGTGTCGGGCTGTAGGTAATAAATCAGCACCGATTAGCTCATTACGATGTGATAGCGATATTTACGGCGGCCATATTTATTGTAATTTGCGTAACGTAGTAATCACAGTTCTGTATTAATCGCTAGCGGGTTTTGTTAGTGGAATATTTATAGGACTTTTTAGGAAATTAATAATATATATGACATAGATAGCGATAAATTAACGATGGAATTTATAATAAGGATAATACGCGGTTTGCTACAATTAGTAATCCAGGTGGCGGTAGCATCGCCAAAAACGGGGCGGTGACGTTTGCAGTAATGTTAGGTCTGCATATCGATAATAAATAAATATCTTTGCACATACACACAGCGCCATCTAGTTCCACACTAAGCAACTAGGCTTGTATTATAGATACCATATGGTTGATAAACTACACAAATACTTTTTTTTTTGTAAATAAATACACATATAAATGAAAAACATCCATAACTCGGGAACACATGTCTGTATTCATCATACAAACATATGCCCCTAGCGGGATTCGAACCCGCGACCTTTTGGTATAGCAGCAGAATTTCTAACCACTACACCAAACAGGTCGTTATAATGTTCATTCATATTGCTACCAGCCGTCACAGGAGACGGACCACCACTTAATACATCAACGAGCGTTTGTCACTTTGATTACATATTATCACCGATGCATAGAAGGATACAGTGGGTCTTTACTTAATAAGAATTGATCATGGAATTTGAGCAGGAGGGATTGTTGAGTTGACCAGTCGAATCCATAGTAAATTTTGAAACAACATTGTATGCTATGTCGTACTATTATCACTTGTAGCATTTTTGTCGTATATTGCATCAGTATCGTTCAGAGTGACATTATGTAATCTGTGGTGATACTTAAGCCCATAAACTTAAAAACTACCAGGATCCCAGAACCTTGAAAGAATTTGATTGGCCCTCCGGCGCATGCCTTACCGTGACCTCGAAGAAAATCTATTTTCTTAGCAAAACCGACAAGTATTAAACTCACGTTTAACTTAAGTTAGTAAGTGAATATTATTATAAAACTTGCAGCTCAAAGTTAATAGAAGTATAATGACATCTACATATTTTTAAATCAAGCGATAACATATCTGTAACGTTCCAATTTATTTAATTTAATATTTCCGAAAGGCAAGGGAGACAATGTATTTAATATTTTTTTAATTTGATTTTACCATGGGCTAGGATTATAATGTCGGCCCTTGATCTCTTAATCTCACTTGCAAACAACAAAAGCCTCAACTCTATGGTAGGGTTTCTACCACTGACACTGTTAACAGGTCCGTCGGATGCCTCCCGTACCCTTGCCGGGTCGTTATTAATCGCTTTGTAAACTGTCACTGTGAAATACTCACTAATTTGTCTCTATCGGCCCCGAGTTGCTAGAAAAGGTACACGCGACGGTGTATTCCCATCTAAACCAGGGGCGAGAAATGAATAAATGTGTTGATGCGTTAGTTATGCCTACGGCGCAGGCTCACTATATACAGGGTGCCCCATAAATAGTGAATCAAACTGCTATGGGAGGTAGCTTGACTAATGTCCTATACATAAAAAATATGAAAAAAAAATAAAACGCACATGACCATAAAAAAAAGAGATGTCCGAAAAACGGGAAAAAATCATAAAATTTTATTAAGTTTCCAGCTCTAATTATTGCGTTTTGGGTTTCTTTGTACATTTTTCCTACCAATATTAATTGTTAGCTGTTGATTCGACAGATTAACATTTTTCAAAAAATAATGTCTACACTTGGAGTACAGATCACTTAATTTAATTGTTTTTTTCTGTACCGAAAAATTTTCTTGTTTTTTCAACCAGCTGTGGTATAAAAAAAATGTATGGGACTTGTTCGGAAAACTACTTCAAAAAGTTGCCTATTTAATGAGGACTGTAAAATAATACGAACCAGTGCATTTACTTTACAAGATTTGGAGATATTATTTTTTTTGTGTGCAAGGGTGAAATTGGTTCAATTTCAAAATTTCAGTTTTTTGAACAATTATTTGCCACTTTAAGAATAATGTGCCATAAGGCTCAAAATAAGTGTAAAAATGTTATAAGAGCAAAACACTAAGTTTTCAGTGTAAGATAAACTTAAGAAAACACATAAGTGATTTAAATCAACTTTAATTAACAATTACAATTAAAAATTTTTAGTAATTAAAACAATCGTAATCCCTACAAAAGGTGCTCAAACTGTCCTCCCGTACGTATGCACAATCTGCATCTTCTAAAAAAATTTTGCTTAAGGCGTCGCAAACTGATTGTAGAGATTTCTTGTGCGGCCTGGTTAATGCGCTTTCTCAATTCATCCAATGACGAAATTGGTGTGTTCGGTCTGGTGTAGACCCAGGAGGCAGCCCCAATGAAAGAGATCCAATGGATTTAGGTCTGGCGACCTCGCTGGCCATAAAATGAGCCCCAGTCGGCCAATCCACCGTCCAGGAAACACTTCGTCAAGTTGGGCCCTCACTTCTCGTGCATAGTGGGCCGGACATCCGTCATTTTGCAACCACATACTTTGCAAAAATTCTTCTGTTTCTTCTTCTAATAGTCCCGGCAGAGTGTCTCTCAATAGCTATAAATAATTTTCTGCATTCAGTGTAGCAGGCAGTTCGACTGGACCCACAATTTTATCATTAAGAATACCAGTCCACAGGTTGATTTTAAACTGGTATTGTGATCGCTCTTCTCTCGCTAAATGTGGGTTTGATAACTGCCAGCTATGTAGATTGTGAAGATTGGTGTAGCCATCTTTTTTGCAGGCTGATTCGTCGCTCCATAAAACTCGGTTAAAATAATTTGAGTCTGGTGGGTAAATTTGGTGGTGGGTAAATTTGGTAGCTGCAACATTCTTCGGCAAAAAGCTACACGCGGTGCATAATCTCGATTTAATAAAGATTGTACTTTTTGTACATGGTATGGATGGTATTTTAACTTTTTTATAATTCGGCGTGCTGCAGATTTTGGTATGCCAGTTCTTCTTTCAATACCTCGCACTGACGTGGACGGACCTTTAGTTAATTGTCCTACAAAAACATCAACGTTATGTCCCTGAGGTCTTCCTCCATTAATATTAGGACCACCAGGAATTCGGTCCTGTGAGTAAGAGTTGTGCACTCTTAAAAATACTCCATAAGCTGGGTGCCGACGGTTTGGATATCGCTCAGCGTAAATCCTAGCAGCCTCCCTTGCAGAGTAACTTACTCCGCCTCTGGTGTTAACACGCCTTGTTTCTCCTTAAATAAAATGCATGTCGCAATGTCGAAATAGCAATTAAGGGTCTTCACTTAATTGCCATTTCAGATCTATGATTTATATTTTCTGTTTAAACTTATGCTCCCCTAGCCCAAGCTTTGTACCAATAAATCTGTTGACTTACGGTACTGTATGTCCCATGTCCCACCAGTGGGACAGACGCAGTGTTGGGGTACATGGGAATACTCCCCCGCGACCGCTTAGTGGGACATTTAAGCGAGTATACGCAATTGCGTCGTGGTACGCAACGTAACTTAATTAAAAGTTTTCTCGACGTTTTACCTCATAAATGTAAGCCTGAGGGTTAGGACGCGTGAGGGCACACGCCGTTTCATATGCGGTATTTTAATACAAGTCAAATTAAATATAAAGTTATAAGTTTATACATGATCCAGTTAAACAAAAGGAAATGTAGGTAAGCACCATAGTGTAGACGGGCAGGGTCAGAACTGGATAGTCTGTACATTTCTCTTACTCCTTTTGTGTGGACGAAGATGAAGCACGTGATCTCAGTAAATGTCTATTCACCCTGTTCCTGAAGATGCCAAGGTTGTAGGATTCAGGAAAGACTGACGCCGGAAGGCAGTGCCATGCCTTGGATGTTCGCATTATGAATGAAGAGTCGAACCGCTTAGTGGGAATGTTTGGTATGTTAACTACATACGGGTGGAATCCCTCCCCACGCCTAGTAGTCCGAAGATGAAATGACGATGGTGGAATAAGATTATATAATTCCAACGCACACTCACTGAAGTGCATCCTGTAAAAGACTGAGAGACAGGCGACCTTGCGACGGGGTCCAAGACTCTGCGATTTAACATTGATCGAATGGTCGCCAATGAGTTTTTGACAATCAAAACTTTGTTAAAGTTATATATATTCGCTTATCCAAATATCCATCAAACATGGCAAAGAATTTATCCCTGGGTTTAAGCAAAAATAAAAAAATATCAAAGGCTAAAAACTTACACCTCGTTTTTTTTTTTTATATGAGAGGGCGGCAAACGAGCATGCGGGTCACTTGATGGAAAGCAATCACCGCCGCCCATGGACACCCGCAACACCAAAAGGGTCACTGATGCGTTGCCGGCCTTTGAGGAAGATGTAGGCTCGTTTCTTGAAGGTTCCAATGTCGTACTCGTTCGGGAATACCGCTGCCGGAAGTCCGTTCCACAGGGTGGTCGTACGTGGTAAGAAGTTTCTTGAGAAACGTACAGTGGTAGACTTCCACTCATCCAGGTGATGTGGATGGAAATTTAATTTTCGGCGAGAAGTGTATCGGTTAAATTGAGCAGCGGGTATTAGCTCGAACAGTTCTTCAGAATACTCCCCATGAAATATGCGATAGAGAATTTAAAAACCTCACTCAAATCGGATCACGCATTTCTGAGATACGTCCGGATAAAGCCTGGACACAAACATGCAATGCCGTCAATTAATAACACTTGTCCTTTGTTGCTTAATCACGGCGTAACAAATTAGCGAATTCGGTAATTCGGAATCACAACATACAAGACCTATCATCCCAATTGAATAACCAGTAGCAGATTACTACATTTGCACTGGGTTAGCCATACATATTATAATATATCTCGATAAAGTGAATATTTCCTACGAAATAAACAAATTACTCATATAAACGACTTCCACGCTGGCGAAACCGCCAGAAAATACTAGTGAATAAATATCAATCCCCATACTCTTGTCGATAAACCATATAATGACTCTTGTATAAATGTTCAAACTCATAACATATATTTGCCCCTATCGGAATTGAACCCCCAACCGTCTGATTCAAAGGCAGGGTCTACTATCCACCAGAACAACCGGCGGTCTATATTTCACTCTGTGACTCGTTAAGTACCTACCTTAAGTTTTAACATGCTCGTAACTAACTATGCTATAAGTAATTCTAGTCTGTATAAATTTGATAAACTGCACCCTTCACATAAAGATGCAAACGGGCAACAAAAATTGCATAATTTTGTAGACAATATAATTTATAATTGATTTCGCCTTGAAAATTTTACCTTTTGCAACTTTTATAGATGACTGAATAGAATATTATTATTTGACACACTAAACGAGACATAAAATAATTGCGTGTATATCAATCTTCCTTTCATTAAATTTGAACATATTATAAAAAAAACTTATTTAGAAAGGATATTATAAAATATCAGACAATCAATCAATCAATTTATTTGTGAAACACAGGATTTACAATAGTAGATGTTTAAATTAAGTATTTGAGCGCCGTGTTCAGCCGATAGGCATACAAATAATATATAAAAATAACATGCAAAAAAATATGAACGAAATGAGTACATTAAAATCAGATAATTATTTACATACAAAAACAGGACACATCTTTAAATAGTCAAACTCTTTAATTTTTGTGGTAATAAATAATTTAGATGTTAATCGTCCATGGATGTAACCAGCTCGTTCGCAAACCAGCCTATTCACAAATTAATAATGAAATAGTTTCTCTTAAGTCTCCGCTTAGCATGAGTCGCAGTTGTATGAATACCTACAACTCTGATTTTCTGTGGAGCCCCACGTGACATACAGATGTTTCCTCGGTTTGTTAAAAGACTACAGCTCAGCATAATGTTACCTCCAGAGCAGTGGCGCTGATTTCTGATTAATTATGTTTCTACTTTAATTATTACTTAATAATGACTGATCCCAAAACAATAAGGTCCTGTATTTTAACATAAGAACAATTATTAAATAACTAGCTTCTCATAGTTGAATGTTTAGAAAAGATGGGACTTCGTGTCAGAAACTATTTGCTATTATTTTGTGGATGAAATAAAGGATTATTCGTGTCTACCAAGGAAAACGATCTGTTAATACTGATAAACAAAATACCGTTAAATATGTTCATTTACACAATTTATCACAGCGCTATTGGACAGAACATTCAAGTCTTTGCCTCGTTGCAGCAATATTGCCGTGAAATGTTGTCCGTGTGCACGTTCCCCCGAACCACCCATAAAGGGCGATGAAAGGGAATCACTATAGGGGTAGATACCTTCAGAGGCCGAGTTATGTTTGTTTTACATTTACATATTTGATAACTTGCAAATCCTTTTAAGTCGTACTTAGTTAGGAGCAGCCCAACTACAGACACACGCGGTCTGCGGTCTGCGGTACGCGATAAGTAAGAGATTACAACGTACTATGTAAATATGGTAGACTTAATTACCACCACATTAAGGGACCGTAATCTTTAAAAGGGTGCGTTGAATTTGTAAACGTCACATGGTCCCTTTTTAATAACATAGAAGTATAAATGATTATACACGTTTTGGGACACATGACGAGGTGATTAGTTTAAATTTCCTTAGCTAGAGACACGCAGATTAACAGAGACCTATTAACAACTAGAGAGATACAATTGTTATCATTGGCAACGCTAACAGAAATGTTTTGTTTATTAGCAACTGAGTCTCTCTCTTCCATCTTCTGTATCAAGTATGTCGTAAATATGAAGTTAAAAAAATAATTCAAATAGTAAAGCCCTTTTCCTCAGTATCGGCAGTCACTCCACTCAAAAATTAAGACGTCAATAGATATTACGGACCAAAAATCAGAGATAACATAGCCAGTCCCCCAAATGAGTTGGGGTTTCTGGGTCTGTACACTTCCACCTTCGACCTCATCTTCACTTAACATCAGGTGTGATTGAGATCAAGTACCAACCCGTGGTGCATAAAAAAAGACTTGAAGATCTGACTCTATATCCGATCGATCTTTTATACCCTGATTTTCTTTTACTTCACGATTCGAAACATTTTACGCAATGCAATTCCCCGAAGCATTTATATTGGGTCTTTACCTATGAAATTGGAGTTTTTTTTCGTCGTTAATCATATGTACCAATTCCTGCGATTTTCAAAGCTATATAAATATATTTTAATTTGGAAAGTGGAATATTATTTCAAGGTTCCACATGAAATATTTTTTGATATCTGGGCTAAATCACATAAAAAAAAATTTTAACAGAGCTCTTTTCGTGTGCTTCCCATAATCATTTCTTAGATTCGCTGAAACTTTTATAAAGCGGTTACTTTTAAAAACTTTGCCTATACTTAACTTAATGTTATCCGATAATACAGACAAAGTTTAGCTAAATTAGGCAAAAAAAATCAAAAATGTTTGTATTGAGAAAACAGTCTTAATGGAATTCTTCATACAAAACGCCAATTTCATAGGACCTAATATTAATTGGCAAAGACAGCAATTTTCAAACCTGCTTGGCACTTGCCAACTTGAGCACTTGGAGTATCGATAAGTGAGCAGAAAAGAAAAAGTTAGTTTATACCCTATTTTTTTCCTGTATCGATCTCCGACTTCAAGATTCAAATCGATCCGTGAGAAAATTAAATAAAGTACATAAATTAAATATAGGTATAGGGTTTCACGATACAGAACATCTTAACCGCCTTGCTACGAACTTAGATCTCCTTGACAGGTCAACATCCGACAGACTGAACTATAAAGTAGGTGATGCGGTTGAGTGAAGAAGGGTAATAAGGCGTTTGGGATTATTTGATGCTTCAATACTCGGAGATTCCACATCTCTTGATAACTTTAGACGCCTTTCATCATGTGTACGCACCCTTTTGCAAGGGAGAGCACAGCCACCTTTTGCCCACGCAACTTACAAATTTGGGTAAGTTAGTAAGTAATTGTAAAATATGACAATGCAGTAATTTACGCAATGTTCCTACATATAAAGAGGATGAGACGAATAACAAAGGTGATCATCTAAGGGTCTCAATGATAACTATCATCATCAGCCATGTACTTTTCAACTGTTGGAGCACAGCCTCCACTAACTGGGATACTCACAATCATAAATTATGGCTGACTTTTCAGTAAAGCAAAACGTTTTATGGAATGCTTGAGAAGAAACTCAAGCTCAACTTAATTCTCGAGTGAACTCCACTTAATCTGAAGTATTCTAAAACGATCGAGCCTAATTTAAAGAATTTTAATATCATTAGTGTTACAAATTATGATGAAATTCTTAAAAAGTTTAGGCAACTATTTTAGCCTTCTTAAACATTTTTGGCACTGACGAATCTAATAGAATAGAGTGCCTGTTTATTCCATTTCGAGTACAAGACACTTTATTAACCAAATTGTTATAGAAATAAATATTTTTCATTTTCATTGTAAGCGTGAAATAAATTGACGTGAAAGACATTATGAGACACTACAGATCATTTTTGTGTATAACCTGACGTTAAGTTAAGATGACGTTGAAGATGGAGCGTGCTTACTTATTTGTGGGACCATCTTATCTTTAACAACCTCTAACAGTTTAAATGGCTCCTCTACTCGGGATTAAGCGGCTCCTCTACACGATATATAAAAATTGTTGTAACCTTTCTAGATTGTTAATGACTGATTAAAAAGAGACAGACCCTCTGAGTTTCTCGCTAGCTCTTCTCAGTAGTGGTCGCGTTTCGAGCTAGTGGTAGTTTAAAAAACAAGTGACGTATGAACGTGCAAAAGTGCATATTATTATTGTATTGCCTACATGAATAAATGATTTTCATTTCATTTCATTTCAACCGGAACACAACAATACTATTACATTGCTGCTTAGCGGCAGACTTAGACTTAAGGTGATGGTATTTAGACAGGCGACCACTTAAAATGCCCTAGCCAACCAACCATCCCGAGTCCTAGTCATTTAAAAAAATAGTTTAACACATGATGTCATTTGATTTACAAATATATATAGAATATAATTTTGGTTTGCACGAAGTCCTCTTAGATTCAGAGTAAGTAAATATTGAGCTTTTCATTCAATAGAAACCAACTTGGGATTTCAGTGTGGTGGATGGATTTAAACTCCAGCTGCAGCTCGCATTTAAATCTAGATAAGTTTTCGATGAATAGCATAAAATTGAATTAAGTAGCTTCATTCGGGTAACTCTGATAGACAAACCTACCAACCCACTTTTCATTTCGTGAAAGCTGCAAGATTGGAATACCTATTCAAGTTTTTTAGGTGATTTCTGAGAATGATATAAAAGAAAAAGACAAAATCTGTCGATTTCTAGCACCGGTTGTACGAGTTCACAGATTTCTTTGTCCGACGGTGGATAGTTAGACTGACTTATAGACTTTGAAATTTACTTGAAATTTATTATAAGTATTTAGGATTGGTGATATGTGTGCTACAAAAACAATTTCACTTCACTTACCAAAAGTGACAGTATCGCATATAAACAGTAAAATTCATGTATGTACTGTAAAAGGATACGATCAGACAAGATGAGTGAAATAATATGACATACATTTCACACCATCAATAACGTAAAATACAAATGTTTCCTCCGCAACATACGATAAAACATTGTAAAGTTCAAATAAACTTCAAAACTATTAAAAAAAAGAAACAAACAAATAACAGAACCACAAAATAGATAGTATCTCAAGATGGTGTCAAAACAAATCATACCGCAGCATGAGTTGCAGAACTGAAATTCGAAATAGAAACGTGCGAGGGAACTGTGGTTCGAAAGATCGTAGTTTTATACTCTGTGGATACATTGCTTGTGCGATAAAAATATAGCGGCAGAATACTTCGTCAATGAACGCTAGTGCGAAAGACACTCCCCGGGTAAAGAGATCGCAACTAACCTTCTACATACGATCTTTCAATCCATTCACACTGGCGCTCGTCGAAGAAATATTCTGTCGCAGTATAGTTTATCGCATAAGCAATGTATCCACCAATAGAATATCGGAACTACGATCTTTAGAACCACAGTTCTTCCACACCACAGACACAAGCCTGACCTGTAACTTTAATATCCTTTTCACAACACAAAATAAACTAAATTCTCTTTCGCAACACCAATGTTTTACTCCCAAGAACACGTTAAATGGAACGTTATGATTTACTGCTCCTGACAACGCGGGACCAACTGATATCCGGGAAATCACCACGAGGACTCTAAAACCCGATGTTATAATAAAGATCTTCAGATAACGGATACAGTTGGCAGAGAATTCTTATATTATTCTCTGCCGTAGATTGAGTGTTATCTTCCACTCACTAGCGTTATTTGCCAATAAAATTGAGCTTAGTAAATAACTGTTAAACACTGATTAAGAGTTATTTATGTGAAACAGTTATCATTCTTATATCCGCTATTATGTTCTTCTTTCAGTATATTATCAACGGCCTTATTATCTAACCTCAATAGCTACTCTTTGTTATCATCTCCTGCATCGTTCGTTGAATTTGAAATCGAAAGCCGAGTAGATTTTGCGGGTCATTCTAAATCAAGATGATCATTTATTATTATTATCATTTTAATTAAACAAGAGAGTGAAATAAAAAACCTATCAGAAATGAGAAAGGTGGTATAAATGTGTTTGTGTTGATGTGTGTATGTGCGTGTTTAAGAAGTCATCTACTTGGCGAATGTCAACAATGTTCATTATATTTATCTAAAGACGCTGTAATTGTTCGCCAATGATCACGTACCTCTGCATGATTAAATATTCAGGATAACTAATCCTTTTACCACTTAATATTCGCCTTGTTGCAACCCTAACAGTTTCTGTCGCAGACTGTCCAAATTACAAGATCTTGAAATTATGCATGGAGATTTTTGGGGCCTTAGGTTGTAAAGATAAGGGTCCTGCCGGGGCCTACGACCGGCCAAAGAAATGCTCGGCTTAGCTATAAAATATGTAAATGTTTCTATAAGGACACATGATCGCTATTTGTTTAGGTTTCATAACAAACTATAGCGCCTATGGGGCTTATAGTTTGTAGGTTATGACTATGACCGAGGATCAAACACTTATTGATATTTTTTTTTTCATACGCCGGATAAGCGCTTGACCTCAATCAGACCGATGTCAAACTGCTGGAATGGTCAGAGATATCCCAAACATTAAGTTTGAGTGTATTTTTATAGCAAAATATTAATATTTAGCTGATTATTTGGAAAGTGTGAGAAGGACATCGAAAGAAAAGTGAATACTAAAAATCAGATTAATGGAGCACTGCATGCCTCAAAGAGGAGCTAGAATGTGTCCAAGAAAGCTCGTCTGGCTGTTCATGGTGGAGTGTTGGTTCCAACACTGACTTACGGGAGTCATCATCATTGAGAAGTATGAGAGGGGTGAGTTTTTGAAAGATAGAATCAGGAATAGTGTAATTTGGAGCTTAAGCAAAAAAAGATACATAAAGCGAATGTAGATGGTGGTGGTAGGGGAAGACCACGGCGAATGTATTATGATCAAAAACGTCTTAAAGAAAGGCCAAGTCAAGAGTACCCTAAACCGACGAGCATGTATGAACAACCTTATGAGAGTGGATGAAGCAAAAGAGGTATATCAGGATCGTAGCGAGTGAAAGTCTGTTCTCTGCCTACCGCTACGGGAAACAGGCGTGACTTTATGTATGTATGTATTGTTTTAAAAACTGGAATAATGGAGTCTGTTTAAAACTTCTCCCTCGAACGTTGCCATAAAAATACAGTCAAGTATGAAGTATATTTCGTGGCTGCTTATTTAGATTAGATGGTGGTAAGCTCTGAGCTTTAAAAATTCTATGCCATCAAAACATATACTATATTAATACCCCACCGGAAATCGAACGCGCGACCTTTGTTTTAGTAAACTTTATCTTTTTTTTTTATGAGTGACTGGACTCGCTTTTGACCATAATCTCACCTGATGGAAAGTGACGATGTGGTCGAAGACGAAGCACGCGATCCCAGTAAATGCCTATTCACTCTGCTCTTGAAGATCCCAAGTTTGTAGGATTCAGGAAGACGAGTTCCATGAATTGGCTGTTCGGATGATGAATGAAGAATATCTTGTTTAAATCGAGCCACAGAGATGATTTATACAAATTGTTCAGTATTATGACTGATCTCTAGTCAAGTCTGAATACCTTGACACACACTTGATTCTGCACATTTCTTTCATAATTCCTGACATTTCCATGTCTAAGTATCCTAAAGCATAACATTTTCATCCAAGTCATTACGTTCTCAATTTATTTTACATTTCTACATTTCTACGTCTTTACATTCCCAAATCATCACACTTCCACGCCTTAACATTCTCAATTCATCATATTTACGTCTTTATATTCGAAAATCATGACATTTTCACGTCTTCTCATTATTACATCCCCAAGTTATTACATATCCACGTCCTAACATTCCTAATTCATCATATTTCCACATCTTCAGGTTCCGTATTTCAACAAGTCCTATCTACATCTACTTCTTCACATTCCCAATTTACGACATTTTCACCACTTCACATTACTAATTTATGATATTGCTCCTAATTCATCACGCTGTATCTATGTCTTCATTTTCCCAAATCTTGTCATTTCCACGTGTTCATGTTCTAGATTCATCACATACTTCCCTTAAATTCACATTCCGTTTTCGCCGGTTTCAATATTTTTGTTGTAACATTTAATCTAAACTTTAACAAATATTCGTAATTAAGTGCGAACATTAGGTCAGGGGTTGATTTGAATTAAATTTCAGAAACAAAATCTTGGTGTTTTCATTTCATTTTCGGTAAATAGATTCTAGAATATCGTCCTTAGTTAATTAGGGTCAAACGAGGGTTAGCTTTCTGTAAAAGGAATAAGTAGAATCATGCCCTTGTGCAAAATGGAAAGGCTTGGCTTCATGTTTTATCTGATAATGAAACTCGCAAAAAAATTGTGTTCGTTTACAGAAAAATCTCATGAATATTCATTCTCACACATAAAAGGTAGAAGAACCACAACAGCTGAATATTAAAAGAATTTTAACCTTTTATTGCTTTGGACATGAAAATTGCTGTCGTATAAAATTTTTTAACCAGTAGGTCTTATGATTACGGTAAATCATAATTTCTCGGATATTGGTAACTTACTGGATCTATCAATCATGCGTGGTCTGATTTCAGTGCAGTTTCAGGAGGTCTGGTGTTAGCTGAATTCCAAGTCCAAGTCGTTAACTACGCTTATGTTAATGCTCTTGTTTTGTAATATGTAATATAAATTGTAAAGTTGGAATCTATTTAAAAGATGTGTTGTTACGGAGTTTCTTTTCGCTTCTTGTCCCTAACCAAAACACCTTGTGAGGCGATGTAGTTTAAAAAATTACATGTTGACTTTCAATAAGTGACCGCCGAAATTTTACCGCCTCCGTGGCGGGTTCGATCCCTAGCGGGGTACATGTTTAAGTACTCGGTTTGGTTGGTGGTTGGGCATTTTAAATGTCCGTCTGGCTAGCTACCACCATCTTATCTAAATCTGCCGCCAAGCAGCAATGTTAATAGCGTTGTTGTGTTCCGGTTGTCAGGGATAAGATAACCCCAAAAATGTTGGGGTTTCCGGGTCAGTACGCTTCCACCTTCGACCTCATCTTCACTTAACATCAGGTGTGATTGAGGTCAAGTAGACGGTGGTAGCTAGCCAGGCGGACATTTAAAATGCCCTAGCACCAACCAAACCGAGTACTTAAACATGTACCCCGCTGGGGATCGAACCCGCGACCTCCGAATCGTAAACGCAATGTTGTTTACATTGAGCCACGGAGGCGGTTAAAGGTGGTTAGTTTGGCTTAGCGTGACCTTACTTATAACATACTTGACTTGGTTTATCTGGAATATGCAATCCTTTGTTTTCGCGGGGATTTCCTAAATTTTTCTTTCGGTGCTTCATATTTCATTTTCCACCAAAGGATCAGCCCACCCACGCTGTTTGCGTACCTATCCATTGTATCCCACCAATCGAAAGGTGATCTAACCTTTTCAAAGTTCAAAAACACGATACCTACATTATCTACGAGTTATTCCTCACACGAACTTGTATTATAGAGGTACATGTAATTACGTTTAGAGGTAGGTAAAGTTGAAGCGTGTCGGGGGGAGGAGGGGGGGACTCTAATCGGTGGAGCCCAAAACTTCCTGACAACGTGTACAAGCCTGTTGTCTATTGAGCCGTACTCATAATGGGCGAGGTTCAGGAATTTATCGGTGTTTATCGAAGATTTTGGAAGTTTATTTATGATGACCATAGACCGACGATATGGTGCACTACTGTGGGGTAGGGCCACATACATCAAATCATAATATTATATTTAATAGGATAAAAATATCACTTGAAAACGTCACTAATCAAATTAAATTTACTGCTCATTCACAAAGCGCCTCCCCAAAGAAGAACGAGCAAGAAACTCGAGGGTTACTCTTTTTAAACAGATTATGGGTTACAATTTGTGATTTAATAATCACAGGAAAATTTATATTATATGAATAAAAAGACAGCTATGTCCACGCTTGCTTATCATTCAAATAGTCAGTGATAGCCTTTTCGTAATAATTTCTGTTTTATGTTTGCTTTATTTAAAGGCAAATTTTGAATGTCTACTGGAACTTATTATACCTTGTATTGCCCTTTGAAGGATTTACTAACTTTGCGAAGTCGGCTAACATGAACAGATAACTGGTTCTTATGCCTTGTATTAACATTATGCCTATCAATATTTTTAGAAAATAAGGTTATATCAAATTCTCATAAATGTATTGACATGCCATTGTTAAGATATTTTCTTAAACTTATCTCTAAGACACTGTAGGTCCTAGTTTATAAATGGCTTAGCACGCTTCAAACTACATTTGATCTTATAGACTTATAAAATGCGTATGGACCCGGTCCTTCAAGCATTTAAAATGTCACCACTTCATTTGTGTAGTGGTTAGAAACTCTGCTGCTATATCAAAAGGTCGCGGGTTCGAATCCCGCTAGAGGCATATGTTTGTATGATGAATAAAGACATGTGTTCCCGATGTGATGGATGTGTTTCATTTATATATGTATTAATTTACCAAAAAAAAAAGTATTTGTTTAGTTTATCAACCATCTGGTATCTATAATACAAGCCTAGTTGCTTAGTGTGGAACTAGATGGCGCTGTGTGTATGTGCAAAGATATTTATTTATATTATTTATATTTATTGGTGTTAAAACGGCAGTTTGGAACCTATTGGAACTCAGTTACGCGTCGATTTCGTTCGTTAACTGTTGTAGCTAATACTGATTTATATTGTAAAAAAAAGCATCACTTACCATCAGAATAGTGACCAAAAACTCATAGTGTTAATCTACCTAAATAACTTTGATATGGGTTATTTTCCTGCCTGTTCAAAAGTTATACTCCTACACCCAAAGGTTGCGTGGAAGAGATCGCTTTTAGTGATAAGGCCGCCTAATTGTACTCTTATCAGTATTGTCCTTTGTAAATTGTATGTTCTCCTTTTGTACAATAAAGTGTATTTGTATTGTATTGTATTGTATTGTCATTTTCTCAATTTTTATCAATAATTTGAAAATTTTGACAATAACCGTAATTAATTCATGTATAATAATTATTATAATTATATTATTTATATTTATAATTCGCTTATAGGCTTCTGGAGTGCAGGTGGTCAGAGCGATTTTTTTGATTAATTCTGTATTTGAAAAGAAACCCAATGAGGTCGCCACTCGACGGAATAGACCCTCTTAATCTGTAAACATTTTTATTGTCATTTCTGGAAAGGTCCGTTCAAATTACCGAGAAAACCACCGGCTACCCACAAACCATCAAAGGCAGACCTTTCCACTGTTTCATTTACATACGATAGTTGTTACTGAATTCACAGAATCCCATCTTCGTATATAGATACCTATAAATATCGAGGGATACACAAAACAATCGATAACGGAACGAAAGGCGGCCGGTAAGTAAATAGAAAGAGGCCAGAATTGAAAATAAATAATGAAGTGGAACAAAGAGACCCCTGAGGGTGGGCTACCTTCAATGCCCTTCTGTTCCAATGCATATGACGATGGGATGGGCCTTTTAAGGGAAAAAAGTATCTTTCAGAACATTGACCTAAATGAGATTTTAAACGAATTCAAAGAGGTCTATTGTGGTATAGTTCATGCTAAAGAGCTGTACCACAATCTAAGCAATGCTTCGCATCTTAGGTGATTTCATTGCACTTGTGTTTTAAGAGTCCGTTCCTACTCAGTGTAATTAATATAAGTAATTGTAATTATATTCATATATCCCCCCATTTTCTCGACCCACTAACTTGCGACTTTACAATAGACTAGCACTACCTTTCTCTTCCCTAAAAATAGTTCACTCTGGCTCTTTCGCAATGACTGTAAAAATTTTCAACAAAATCCCTATACACGTTAAAAACCACGAAAACCTACAAATTTAAATTATTGCTCAAGAAATACCTAATAAATAAATGCTACCACTCGCTGCAAGAGTTCCTAGACGATAAAGAAATATGAATAAATAAATATTATATAATATAATTTAAATATAAATTTATAAATATGAATGTAAAGATAGTTTTTTTGTTGTAATTAATTAAGTAATCCGTATATTTCTGTGCATGCATTTCAAATTTAATTGTTGTGCCCTAGCAGGGTTTATGTTTGATACCTAAAAATATTGTAAGATCATATTGTGTATGATATAAATGCAATAAATTAAAATTGAAATTGAAATTATAAACAGTCTTTAAAAATGCTACTACTGGATAATAAATTTCCAAAAGTCACGGCTGATCAGGCGGGTTTTTTTTATGCCTTTGACTCCACGTGAGTTTTAAGCCAATGACAGAAAAGGCAGGTGGGTTGGTGATCGTAGATTTTTTGTGGGTGCTCCCGATAACACTGCTGTCAAATTACTAGTTTATGCTGCTATGCAAATCACTTAAACGCATTTGATGACATCTTTGGAAAGAAAGTTAGTTCTATTGTTGGTACGCAAAAAAGAAAATTATTATTATTTCTTTAAGAAAATGGTACAATGTAATTTTTTTCACGACCGATTGATGTAGTGGATAGTGACCCTGTCAGCGAAACCAACGGTTGCGGGTTCGAATACGGGTAAATGTTTGTGTGAAGAATATGAACATTTATTCCTGAGTCATGGATGTTTATATAATTATTTATGTATGTTAATCGGTTATCTAGTATCCATAGTACAAGCTTTGCTTAGTTTGGGATTAGATGATTGGTGTAAGTGTCCGAAATATTTATTATTAAAAAAAGGAAAATCATGTAGTCATAACCTAGTGCTAGTCCACTTAATTAAGGTTTTTTTAATAAGTCACAAAAAAGGTATAGGAATAGACTTTCATTATTGACGACCTGTTTGGTGTAGTGGTTAGTAACTCTGACCACTATACCAAAATGTTGCGGGTACGAATCCCGCTGAGGGCATACGTTTGTGTAATGAATACGGACATGTGTACCCGAGTTATGGATGTTTTCATTTATAATAAGTATTTACTTACAAAAAAAATAAAAAATTATGTAGTATATCAACCATCTGGTATCGACAACACAAGCCTATAGTTGCTTACTGTGGAACTAGATGGCGCTGTGTGTATGTCTAAGGATATGTATTATTATTATTATTTTTTTTTTTTTTTATGATTGACTGGATTCGCGTTTGACCACAATCTCACCTGATGGAAAGTGACGATGTGGTCGGAGATGAAGCACGCGATCTCAGTAAATGCCTATTCACTCTGCTCTTGAAGATCCCAAGGTTGTAGGATTCAGGAAAGACTGACGCCGGAAGGGAGTTCCATGCCTTGACTGTTCGGGTGACGAATGAAGAATCGAACTTCTTAGTGCGAATGTTCGGTATATTAACTATATACGGGTGGAATCCCTCCCCACGCCTAGTGGTCCGAAGATGGAAGGGTGACGGTGGAATAAGATTATGTAATTCCAACGCACACTCCCCGAAATGTATCCTGTAAAAAACTGAGAGACATTATATTTATATTTATTATTAATGTGGTGTTAAAATGCCACCTCCATAATATGGAGCATGGCGTCTCGTTACAAGACTGTTGACGATGAATGAACCACAAACGAATCTAACTAATATTATAAATGCGTAAGTTTGGCTGTATGTTTGTTTATTTGTAGCTCAATTAGCGCGGAATGGATGAACGGATTTGGATAAAATTTGATATATAGATCAAATTATCGCGGTAAAGTCATTCCGCGCAGGCGAAGCCGCGGGTGAAAAGCTAGTAAGGCAATATACTGAACGCTGCGATAACTATCAAATCTGTATTCCCAAATTTTACATGTTAATTGAGTACCTAGCATAAATACGGACGATAAATATTATTTCCCTGTAAAATTACATGGTGGATGAAAATAAAATTTAATTTTAATTAAACTTCCAAACAGAAATGTAATTGCGATTTATTGATTTCATAACAGTATTAAGTTGGATGATGTATTTACATAATTTAATTATCTGCCATTCATTTGCATCAGCCGACCTGGCGGAGAGAAATAGGCTGTATGGGGACAGTTTCTTTCGCCTGTCCAGAAGGATAAATATAACAAAGATATATCGGCTTTTTGGCGGGAACTCAGCGAGTGATGTTGCATTTTTGTTTTTATTTCTTATAATTTGTGCATTCCGAGTTTTGAAGCTTAATAATGACATTCAACAAATGATATCATGTATCTTGCGTTGAAATAAATGCTTGAAGCTTGAAGTCTCTTTTCTTACTTACACACCCTAATAGACAATAGAGTCACGTAGGGCACCGTCTACCTTCAGTAGGCGCCGTGCAGAGTACCACTGTTGATCCTGGTTTACAGGAGTTACAGTGGGAGGAGAGCGGAGGCAGATTGGCTACCTATAACGGCATTTTTTTTATGTACATCGGGTTGGTACTTGACCTCAATCACACCTGATATTAAGTGAAGATGAGGTCGAAGGTGGAAGCGTACTGACCCGCAAATCCCAACACATTCGGAGGACTGGCTATCTTATCTCTGACAACCGGAACACAACAATGCTATTAACATTGCTGCATGGCGGCAGACTTAGATAAGATGGTGGTAGCTAGCCAGGCGGGTATTTAAAATGCCCTGCCACCAACCAAACCGAGTACTTAAACATGTACCCCGCTAGGGATCGAACCCGCGACATGCCTGAGACAGACGAACGGATGAACCGTAGATTTAGTAATAGTTACTCTATACGATACAGGTATGTACAAGAATAAGATAGGTAATAAAGTTTACGTCTGATCAGACATAACAGTCAAGAGCGCCATATTGATCCAATTTGCGGCAATGACGTCACGTGTGGAGCTCATCTCTGTCAAACCTGATTGCGGATCTTCCCTGGAGACTACAACGTCTCGGCCCATACAAGCTTGTAATGAAATCATAGAATAACCTTAAGGCTTCAAAGTGAACTTGAACTGATGTCCTTAAACTCTTTGTTTGTTTACTGTTTAATAAAATTTATTTATTTAAAAACAGTAACAAATAATAGTACATTATTGCAAAGGCCGGGAAATAGGCAATTGCAGGTCGAGTATGAGTTTGAAGGCCGAGCCGTAGGCGAGTACTTCACTAATACGAGACAGGCAATTGCCATTTCCGCCGAGGCATAGGTATATAGTGCTTTTCTCAAAAGAATGCAGGGAAATAATAAATATTTAAATAACAAATCAAGACGAATTTTCAGCTTTGCCGCCGATTTTCTATTTATCATCTGTGCCGAAAGGCAAACGCATTTACGCTTACAGCCACGTGAACGCAATATGTATTAAGCAAAGAGATTTTGGTATGCCAAGAATGATAAAAGAGATCCAATCAAAGAGTATATAATAACCCCAGCACGCCGTTTCATACAACATTGCTGGAGCGTTGTAATGTTCCAAATTCAAAAAACGCTCCTGCAATCGATTTATTTTTCGCTGTCCGTAAATTAGATACTTCGCGCGTTCTTTTTTCCAAAGTAATGACAATATTTCCATGCATGTTTGAGAAAAGAATATAATCTAGGACAAATGTAAAAAATTAGAGCCGCGTGGCAAGGTACCCATAACGCTGGCAGCGTTTCCTCGCTGGATGCAAATACTTAAGCGTTGAGCGAGGAAACAACCAGTTGTCAGGTCACCAGTGACATCGACTAAGCGCTTTGAAATATTAAAGAAAAAAATAATTTCACTTTTTTATTATATCATGGTGAGCTCATTTTGATGGGTATTGGTGACTATCTTACCTGTCCATAATTATCTAGAACTACTGAGATTTCACTATTTCTCTCAGCCTTTACATCGTAAAAGCAATGTCGCACTGATGACGATGAAAATATACCGGATGAGTATTTTTACCTTAAGGAAAAAAAATAGGGCATATTAGGTAAGTGAAGTAGAAGGTATTGGCATATGTAGTTTAATTTTTTTTTTGAAAATCGTCATCGAATCTACCCGCCACCCGGAGATTGATATGTGACTGGCGGGATTCGTAGCGTCATCATGCGAAATTCAATCAATCAATCTATCAAGAACACTTTATTGCACAAAATTCTACAATAATAGTAAATAAATAAATATCCTTAGACATACACACAGCGCCATCTAGTTCCACAGTAAGCAACTATATGCTTGTGTTGTGGATACCAGATGTTTGATAACATAATTTTTTTTTGTAAATAAATACTTATTATAAATGAAAACATCCATAACTCAGGTACACATGTCCGTATTCATCACACAAACATATGCCCCTAGCGGGATTCGAACCCGCAACCTTTTGGTGGTTGGTTGCTAACTATTACACCAAACAGGTCGTCGAATAACAATATTATACTTCATAAATATAGCTTCAAAAAAAAATTGTACAACCAGGCGGTCTTATCGCTTTTTTTGGAACTCATTTCACACACACACAGAACACACGACACGAACAAGAACACAAATTTATTTGGAACTCATATTTTCTCAAAGTTTTATTTTTTTAATTTATTCGATTTAATGACAGGATTATGTGAAATAGGCTACAAACGCGACCGTCAAATGACAAAATGCTTTATTCGACCATGACTGAAAAAAAAAATTTTTTTCTTTACGTTAAACAAAAACTCATTCGCCATAAGGAGCACTTTCCTGGGAACGATCGTTTTCATCTAATCCAGGTGCAGGAAGTAGCCACCCAGGTGGATATTGCTTTTATGCATCAGCGAGCCACAATCTCGTGGTAGATGTACGGGCTGTACGAGAATTCACCTACGTCATTTTACAGGGCCACGTTGAACTAATAAATGTACAGTCGGCTACGCATTTACGGTAGGAGGCTTAATTTTTATGATATTGTTTGAAGGGTCTAGGTTGGATTTTGGTATATTTTCCTTTACGCCTATCATATCATCATGTGATGGATACATTTCAGTTAAACTTGAATAAACATTTTCATAACAAAGTTGTTTCTTTGTGAAAGTTCCTTATATTCAAAAGTCATCCTGTATACATTCACGTTGGCTTACCATACATACCCTATCACACCGCAAAATAAACATAATTCAAATCATAAAAACCGCCCATAATCCAAAACTTCGTATCAAACGAAATATCGCCAATAAATACGCAGCAATATCGACCAATAGCGCACGGCCCTCGATAAAATAGTCGCCCAACAAACTGTCGCGCGACAAAACAGTTATTATCGGACACGTGCGCTCAACGCGAATGCCTACGTATAAAGAGCGGGCCAATAAAATGTTGGGGCGGTAAATATCAAAGAGTTTTATCCGCCCGCACCCCGCACCCCACGCCGCCTCGTAAACGGAATATGTTCATGTCAGAAAACGTCATGTTGGCTTGCTGCACAATGTACCATATTTTCTCCGTTTCTACTGAAGCACTATTATTGAATATTTGAATGTAGGGAGCACTATTTAAGCGCTATTCATATAGATAATATATTATACAATATAATATAATTGTAACCCAAACTTATTTAAAAGAGCAACCCTTGAGTTTCTTGCTCGTTCTTCTCTGGGGAATCTGCTTTGCGAATGTCAATGTCAATAATTTTAATAGATAAAAAATGTGACGTTTTCAACTGATAATCTTTATCCTACGAAATAAATATTTTTTGACTTTGACTTTGACTTTGAATGAGGATACATGTAGCTGTTCTCGATGACAATGCTAACTTGACGTCAAGATGGCTTGCTCAGTGAAAAACCTAAATATCTCTTAAAATACAATAGTGCTATTTCTGTCCTTTGGGAATTATTAGGCATAATTTGAACCCTTTTTATTGACATAGTTGAAATTACCGAAAACTAAAGTGCGCAAGCCAATTACAGGGGCACTTCATGTCAAGACTACTGTTAGGTAGAACTACTGTTGGAGTCCAGAAATGAGACAACTCGTTGATTATATGGTATTTATCAACAATTGACACGCGCGCTCTTAACGATTGCTCAAACAGAAGTGATCACCTTCCCCGCATCTTCCCCTCGCGTAGCACTGGGATAACTACGGCGTAGCGCTGACGTCACGGCGTAGCTGATGACGTCATCAGCTATGAACTATGACGTCATCCGTCATAGTTCAGTGCTACACCAGGTTCTCCCAATATCTCGTGTATCTCTTCTCACACTACATTCGAATGAGTGGCTAGAAATTTTTGGCGGGATTTTTTCTAAGCAATGTATAGAACTGTTTGGTGATCATGTTATTTCTTTAAATTTTTAGTAAAACAAAGAGTATTTTTACCCGACTGCCCCAGGAAGGAGGATAACGTTTTTCGGGTGTAATGTATGTATGTAGATTTCTATGTTACCTCCTGTAGCCTAATCAATCCATCTATTTTGGAATGCAAGGTATCGTTGATTTGTCATGATCCCTAGATTGTCATAGAATAAATTCTATGGTAAAAAATCCAACATGGATAGATAGATAGATAAATCGTTTATTTGTTACTCATGGCGCCTGTAAAAACACTTTATTCCATACGTTACAGCGATACTTATCTATTCATCATCAGCAGCCTTACATGTCCCCACTGTTGGGGCACAACCTCCACTCACTGGAAGAGGTTATGGGCCATAATCCACCATGCGGGCCCAGTGAGGATTGGTAGATTTGAGTCAGACTAGTGACCACGTGTTTTTAAACAGCCCCTGTAGATCACCGACTTCGACCCTCAATTGAATACAATCAGGACCGACCAGTAGTGGTCATCCATATGCAGACTGACTGCGCCAGACATTGCTTAACTTTGCTAATCGAATAGGTTTCAATAAGGTTCCTGTTGAAATACAAAATCTTCCTTTCAATAAATTTAAAGATACTATAAAACAGTAACTTATTAAGAAAGCATTTATAAACTATCAGATTATTTAGATGATAAGCATTCATGGACATAAACAGCCCTATTTCACAATTAATAATGAAATATTATAATATAAAATAATAATGAATAACTTTGTAATATAAAAACCTTTTTTTTTAAAGAGCAACCTCTCGAGTTTCTTGCTTGTTCTTCTCAGGGGAAAATTGCCTTTTGAACCAGCAGTAGCTTAAAAAATGCAAAATCTGACTATTTTAAGTGTACCCTGTGTTCCTACAAAATAAAGCATTTTTGATTTGATTTGATTTGATAAAACAAATAGCGAAATAACTGCGCCACGATCGAAATAAATGAGACTTGTTTATTTATAAAATAAAAATTTATTTTTATATCAACTAAGGAACTAGAGGGCGCTGTATGTGTGTGCAAAGATATTTATTTATAGATATGTATTTATTGTTTCAGGTACGTACCGGCCACGTCTATTCTCTTACAAAATTGTTGAGTAAGTAAGTGTTGGAACCTGTAAGTCATTTTATAACGTATTTTCCTCAGAAAGGCGCTTACAAATACTTTTAATGTGAAGCGATGTTGTGTTTTGCAGAGCTCGTCATTAATTTACCCCAAAATAAAAAGTCTAACCCTTACGCCGCAAGTTGGTCTGTAAGGTTGTAAAAAAATTGTTATATTCAACGTCGCACGCGCTCCGGGCCGCGGAGATAACGGTTTATAAATTGTGTGCTTGTTCACACTTCGCGGGTCCAACACGTACGACACATTTTGTGTAGTAAATAGTTGTTGCTTTGTAAGATCGCGACACGTTTGGACAATAGGTCGCGATGACATGTACAAAGTCACAAAGGTCACGTGGAGGTTGTTTCGTACATAGTTGAGTTAAGCTTGCTCCGGTCAAGTGCACGATATGAGCAAGCGGGGATTTTAAAGGGTTTAATTATTTCATCTGAAACGCAACTGGGCCGATTAGAGACTAGTCTGGGTAGGAACTGGTTGAAGCTGTAATCGATCTATGTAACTACATGTTTAGGCAGAATCTGGTTTAGGTGAAAACTGGTCTAAGTAGTAACTGATCTGAGTAGCAGTTGGTGTAAGTAGCAACTGGTCTAAGAAGTAACTAGTCTAGTAGCGACTAGTCTAAGAATCTATCTAAGTAACATTTGGTCTAAGTATCAACTGTTCTAAGTAGGAATTGACCTATGAAGCATCTGGTCTAAGAAGCAACCGATCTAAGTAACAATCGTTCTAAGTAGCAACTGCTCTAAGTAGCAACTGATCTGAGTAGCAGCTGGTGTAAGTAGCAACTGGCCTAATTAACAACTGGTTTAAGTAGCAACTGGTCCCAGTAGCAACTAGTCTGCGTAGCGACTGGTCTAAGTAGCAACTAGTTTGAATAACAACTGTTCTAAGTAGCAACTGCTTTAAGTAGCAACTGATCTGAATAGCAGCTGGTCTAAGTAGCAACTGGTCTAAGTAGTAACTGGTCTAAGTAGCAACTAGTCTGAGTAACAACTGTTCTCAGTAGCAACTGCTCTAAGTAGCAGCTGGTCTAAGTAGCAACTGGCCTAATTAACAAATGGTCTAAGTAGAAACTAGTCTGAGTGACAACTGTTCTAAGTAGCAACTGGTGACAACGGTTTAAGTGACATTTGGTCTAAGTGACAACTGGTCAATAGCAACTTGTCTAAGTGACAACGGTCTGAGTGTCAACGGGTCTAAGTGACAACTGGTCTATCTAACAACAAGTTAAAATAGCAGTTGATCTAAGTAGAAACTGGTTTAAACAGCAAAAAATTTATGCTGAACTAGTTTAAATGAAGATGATGTCGAAGATGGAAGCGTACTGACCCAAAAACTTATTTGGGGGACTGCTTTCGAATAACTCAATAAATGTCCGCCTAAGCATTTCATGAAATAGCTAATTCTACAATCTGCCTGCGACATATAGGTACATTTTGTTACTATTTCGTCTAAACAATTGCAGATCAATCATTGCTATTGGTCGAATGTGACGTTCGACGACAGAGTTGCGATATAAAGATAATCGTAAATGTTACTACATATTTGAAACGCGAACTATCTTGATATATAGTGAGATACGAGCGCCAATGGAAATACTAAACAAGCAACAATGTGGGGAATAACAAAACTAACTTACAAGTTTACGAGGGCGTTTCTATACGATTTCATTGGTCGCCAATAAGTTTGTATCGACACTAACACGTACTTACACAGCCACAACGCTCAGATGTATTATCGTGGTTCCACATCGGAGCCAAGTGCGATTGTGGGTGATTGAAGTGCGGATCCATCATTGACGTTACGAGGAAAAGATTTATAGAGACTTCTGCGTTATTTTGAATGGAAATTCTGTATTTGTTAGTAAACATTGTTGATTTTTTGGGGTACCGTTAAGAACTTTAAGTGCGTAAAGTACCCGAAGTACCATATACACGAAGTATCCGAAGGATTAAATATAATTTTAATATTGTTTCCGAAACAATACTGCTAAATTGCAGAGCCTCGAACATACACTCGATTCTGTGGAACGACGTGCCATGAGACTTATAGGTGATAGTTCGATGACTGCTAAATTGCAGAGCCTTGAACACCGTCGCAAAGTCGCCTGTCTCTCAGTTTATTACAGGATGCATTTCGGGGAGTGTGCGTTGGAATTACATAATCTTATTCCACCGTCACCCTCCATCTTCGGACCACTAGGCGTGGGGAGGGATTCCACCCGTATATAGTTAATATACCGAACATTCGCACTAAGAAGTTCGATTCTTCATTCATCATCCGAACAGCCAAGGCATGGAACTCCCTTCCGGCGTCAGTCTTTCCTGAATCCTACAACCTTGGGATCTTCAAGAGCAGAATGAATAGGCATTTACTGAGATCGCGTGCTTCATCTCCGACCACATCGTCACTTTCCATCAGGTGATATTGTGGTCAAACGCGAATCCAGTCAATCATAAAAAAAAAAAACACCGTCGTAAAGACGCTTATTCTCAGTCTTTTACAGCATGCATTTCGGGGAGTTTGTGTTGGAAGTACATAATCTTATTCGGACTACTAGGCGTGGAGAGGTACTCCACCCTTATATAGTTAATATAACGAACATTCGCACTAAGAAGTTCGACACTTCATTAATAAGCGAACTCCATTGCGGTGTCAGTCTTTCCTAAATCCTCAAAATCAGAGTTAATGGGCATATACTGGGATCGCGTGCTCCATTATCACGTTCCACCAGGTGAGAGTGTATTCAAACGCGTATCCAGTTAATAATATTAAAAAAAAAGTATTTTTGACCATAACAATATTTTTTTCTAGAAATTGTGATAACGTCACGACTTTTATCCCGAATGTTGTGGTCAGAGATGTCCCAGACATTAGTGTTTAGGTGATCCGAACATTTAAAGTTCAATGCCAGAAACAACATCTACGGTTACCATCTCTTGTAACGACGCAAGGATACCTGGGGCTCTATTACATAATTTCATCGTTATCGTCAACTGTTACGTTCTGACATGGGATTGGTTGACTCATCGCGCGCTCGGCTATTTGACGGCTTCTCATTGGTCAAAGTAATCGATGACGATGCCAATGGAGTTACATAATCTAGGGGCAGATAGGTAGTTGATATATTACACAGATAAGTTTATTTATGTATCTATTTATTCTCATACTAATAGATAGATAGATAGATAAGCATTTATTTGCATCCATGTACACACACACAACATACATATACACACAACAAAAATACAACTAAAACAATAAAACACAAGTACAGAAACAACAAATATTATGTATGTGCCGCAGTATACAAAAAGGCTACAGCTCAGTGTATTTTTATTTTAGTAAATTATCCACCTTCTTTTTCTATTTACTGTATACTTCGTTCAAGTAACGTACCTAAAAAATTGAAGCGGTTATAAAATTGAATAGGTATATACCAAATAGTTGTCATTTTGAGGAGCAAACTTTGGCCAAAACTGGCCAAACCAGGATGAGCCTTGCCCTTTTTGTGTATCAGTTCTTGTACCTTGCTCTCTTTATTTTCGGTGGAGTTCCTACCAGATTGTCCACCAATAAATGACAGGTGAAAAAATGTACCGGAAATATTGTGTGTCGTATACTATATGTACATTTGATCATATTTTTTCTAAATATAAACGTCTATAATTCGTGTTTCGAACCCGATATTGTAACTTTTGCAGGTATCGCAAACAGTTTTTATAATATTTTTTTTTACACGCTCGATAGTGGAGCTGTACAAAGCCCAGCACAATGTATATATGTCCGTCTTTCGCGGCAATATGGCATTGTGCACAAAAAATACCCCCCGAATCTAGTTTCTAAGCCTAGGCTACAGTTAATCCTACCGGCGACTATAACCCGATTGGTGTCGAATAAAAAACCGTAACCTGCCCCAGGCATACGCTTATCGGCCGCCCTCGTTACCCGCTCCCGGTTTATGCTCCCATAAACATCGCTCTTGGAAATAATAAAAATTACCGACACGGGGCAAGCGACGCACTGACGCGATGGAAATTTTATCCCACTAGCTCGGATGCGAAATTTTAAATTAAAATCAATCAACCAATCGATCAAGTACACTTTATTGCACAAAAATTCTACAATGCATTTCATAAAAAAAAAATTGTACAATCAGGCGGTCTTATCGCTATTACCAGACAACCTTTGGGTAGAGAAAAAAGTAGAACGGGATAAAAGCAAATACGGGATATAAGCTGTGCACCAATGACTTAAAAAAATATATAAAATAATAGATATAAACATACATACTACATGTAATGATAGTGTAAAATATACCTACATATATAGTGATAAATTATTATATATACATATACAATAATATGTGACACCAAACAAAGAAAATAATGCATACTATAATTATCAAGTCTCAGAACCACGAATGAAAGTTAATTGAAATTCGACAAAACAGGCGAATATATCATCCATCCATATTTCCATCAAACATAGCTAAGAACCTGTCTCCTTGTTTAATTTAATATAAATGATTCAATCAAATATGTATAATAAAACTAATAAACATGCTAGAGTTCCATCATCCACCCCCTGGCTCCATCAACAGACTCTCGATACCAAGTGCAATATATTGGACTCGTCAAAAAAAATATGAGCCCGAACTCATGGGGTTTACTAAGTAGCCGCTGACGAGTTCCACCATCCACCTTTTGGCTCTATCATCAATCTAAGTGTAATATATTGGGCTCGTTGAAACGATTTATATAAGCCCGAACTCGTTGGGTTTGCTTGTTGCCAATGAAGAGTTCTACCATCCATAAAAACCATGTCAAAACAACATTAACAAAAAAAGGTTATTACAAAATTAGTGACTACCTGAATGACAAAAACGCTTGGTATACTTCGCCCAGCTCCCAAAAATTATAAAATTGTATTAGTTGTATACTATTATAAAAAAAAAAGAAAAGAAAATGACCCTGTGAGTTTCTTGCGCCGCTTCTTTTCCCACAGATGATTTCCCTTTCCGAAGCGGTGGTAGCTTGGACATATTGACTGACCGAAAAATGCTTAGCCCTATTTCTATTTCCAATAGATTTAAATTGACATTCAACAAATGATATCATGTATCTTACGTTGAAATAAAATGCTTTGTGTTTGAGTTTGAGTTTGAGTTTGATCCATAGTATAGGTTAAAAGGAAAAATATTACAGGTAAGTAGGTTTTGACTTGTTTTATTTTGAAAACCTAAGTGAGAGAGGGGTTGCGCTGAAAACCAGCGCTGTCAATTGCTATACGACATATTGGCAGCAAATGCTGACGCCCAATCCCTTTGCCACAAATACATTCAATCATTTAATTATGCAAAATATTATACCTACGAAATTTTCTGTATTTGTTGGCAATAAATACTTTTTTTTTCTTTCTTTCTTTTACAACTTAATGAGTAATAGTGCCGTTGAAAATTATTTATCAAACAATAATAGCCCCCTTCTAAGATGGCACTTGGCCGTTTTAAAATATTAAGTTCATTTTTACTTGTCCCTTGTCGCAACAAAATACCTTTAGCCCGCGGTCAAGTCTCATCATAACTCTAGAAACAGATATTGCTCAACTGGCTCCACTGAAAGTTTTTGACACGGAAACATTATGAAAAAGAGCGATGGCATGTGAATGGATGGCATGCAGCCAGCGTGCTCGCCACGTGCCGGTGTATATTTTGTTTTAACTACATGAAACACAATTTAAAAGCCAAGGTTCGGATGTTTCATTCTGGAACGAGCTGTTGCCATGCCAAGAGGACATGGAGTAATTGTTGGAGCTGTCTAGTCTTTTAAACGTAGGGTAGTAAACTTTTTTGTTTATACACAACGGGTTAGTGCTTGACCTCAATCACACCTGATGTTAAGTGAAGATGAGGCCGAAGGTGGAAGCGTACTGACCCGGAAACCCAAACATTAACATGCATAACAATGCATTAACATTGCTGTTTGGCGGCAGATTTAAATAAGATGGTGGTAGCTAGCCAGGCGGACATTTAAAATGCCCTACCACCAACCAAACCGATTACTAAATATGTACCCGCGACCTCCGATTCGTAAACCATTATGTTGTTTACATTGAGCCACGGAGGCGGTTAAAGATGGAATGGATAGAATCAGGAAGAGTGTAATTAGGGAGTTAAGCAGTGTGAAAGAAGTAGGTAGTGACAAGGATTCAAAAAGGCATGCCGAGATAGTTTGAACATGTGGAGAGGATGGATGAACGAAGACTAACGAAAGAGATATCGAATGTGGATGGTGGTGTTAGTAGGGGAACCAACGTCAAACATGTTACGATCAAATCGGGGATGTCTTTAAAAAAGGCCAAATCAAGTGTATCCTAAACCGACAAGCAAGTATGAACATCCTTATGAGAGTGAATGAAGCAAAAGAGGTGTGTCAGGATCGTAGCAAGTGGAAGTCCGTGGTCTCTGCCGACCACGAAGGGAAACTTTATGTATGTATGTAAACTAAAATAATGATGATACGATAAATCCAAAAGCTTAGAACCCTTCAGCGTGCGCTATTGATCGGAATTACTTTAGAGATACAAGACCCAAAATGAAGTTATCCGCTGGAGAACTAAAGCTGGCTGAAGTAGCAATGCTGGAGAAATCGAGTTCTGAGATGAACCGCGGCTGCGCCAACCCAACTCGATGGAGCTACGACTGTGTCGAGCAGCTGGAAGCTATTGAATATTTGAAACCGAAGATATGCCTGCGCCTTGGAAGAAGTCTGTTCAGCAAATGGGCTAGGTAGTGGTTTAATAATGACGGCACGTCAGTAGGAGCTTTTTGTCACTAACCTTCTTACGTCGTGATATACCTAAGTGAGAGAATATAGGACTTTCTTTAGCGCTATTCTTTTTGCAAGCTTTGAAGGTTTGCATCGCTTTCCACGGGAGGATTTAACCTAAATACCTCTATGCGCGCTGGATTGGCGGCCGCAGTTTTTTTTAGGGCTCAAGATCAGACTCTGCTGCCCATCACTGGTCTATAATGGTGTCAGTTTGTGTATCTGGATGATATAATACTATCATTAGAGGTTTTCAAAATTTTTAATAATAGTTATTTAGAGTGTGTGTTTCGAATGTGTGCTTAAAGTCTTCGTCACACAGTGCGGTGCGGGTACGGTACGAAGGATGTCACTATGGACGCCGCTACTGCCTACTGACGTCATCAAAACACCTCAACAGAACAAACACACTGCCGCAGCGTTCATCGCCCTCTAATTGACAAAGCCTTTAGAGAACAGCACACGCTTTCACCAGGGTTTAAGCCAGCTATTTGTCCTAAAAAATCTAAGGTGTTGACGGTAAACTATTTACATTCATGCTACAGCATAATGAGCCTACGATATAATGTTAATCAGCAGCCCCAAATAACCTCAGTTGTACACTCTCACGAATGGGCCCAGTAATGTTTTGTAATTATAAGTTACGTGACTGTTGTTACTTAAATATTACGTTATCGACTTTTGTCACGGACACCCGTACGTTATTATAATATGCTACATGTATATTGCCTGGTTCATGGCCTGAGCCTCCCGTGGTTGTTGTAGAACGGAGTCATAATGCTTGCAAAAAACTCGAATCTCCCAAATCTGCAGACTCGGTAGTCAAGTTACTTGTAGTCACGCAACGAGCTATGGAGAGGATGGCTCTCTACCGCTTAGCGTTTCATTCTGAGATCGAATCAGGAATTAAAAAATCTGTAGAGGAATGAAGGTCACCGACATAGCCTAGAGGATTAGTACAAGCGGCAATGGAAAGACACATAGCTCAAAGAACTTGAGTGGAGTATTAAAGTTCTTGAGTAAAGACCATACAGCTGCAAGCGCAGCCACAAGATGACAGACGAAATATTGAAGGTCGCTGGAAGTCGCTGGATGCAGGCCGCCTCCAACCGGTCGCTCTGGCAATGTATCAGCAGTGGACGTCAATGATGAAACAAATTACAAAACTCGACATGTTGCATTAGGACTTGTTGCTCAAAACATCTCAGCACTCGAGTCCTTTGATGTGACAAGCCTTCTCAAGTCACTAAGTATTGCTTTATCTAAGTCAACAATTAAACCGTTACATATATTAGTAGAACCTACTACGTCTCGCCTGCAGGTACACTGATTACTTCGAATGACGCAATTATCATTTTTTTTAAGAGAAGTAGATACCCTCGAGGCAGTCCCATTTAAATTAGTCAAAATCTGACAATGGAACACTGCGAGATCAGATTACAGGTTGATGCCAAACGTAATTGGATTGGTATACGAGTATCCTGAAGTAATCAGTGTACAATGTAGAATAAGTCTGCGTGTCTGTCTGTGGTATTGCAGAGCGAACATAGGTCAGCTAATTTGAAAATGGTTTGTTTATATTTGGAAGTTGGTCTTCTAATTTTAACAGTAAGCGGTTGAGCCGTTTTTTTAACAAATATTTTTTGCTTCTAACACATTTGATTTCTCTTTTTATATGATATTTTCAGTCTCTGAGGTTTTTAATTAATGTAATTAATATTTTCTCGATTATTATAATATTTATTCTTCGATTGAGTAATATATACTTGTATATCACTTTTAATATAACTTTATGTGCATTTAAATGTCTAAGATGTAATTCTCCAAAAAAAATTAAAATATTTGCACGCTGGATTTGAGCAGATTTTGATGGAACTCTAGCTTTTATTGACATCCAATCTTGTACCCAACATCATGCAAATAAACTATGTTCTATTTTAATTTGTCGTTGAAAAATTTTATAACTTTCTTTACCAACCCCTTGTTGATTCCGCCGCTCCCTTGACCCCAACAAAATAAAACATGGCGGCTCAGTTCGTATTATTTTTAACGCAGTTGCTCGTTCCTCGTTTATTATCGCCTACATTCGCCAAATTGCTCTCATGTGCCCCACCAGTCACCACTGCATAAGTATATGGGGACGTTTTCTATAGTCATGTCTTGTCTGGCAAGTGTGATGGATGCTCAGTAAGATCTTGTCGCTCTCCTCTTCGCAGTCATGTCTGTATCATGAAAATGTGTAAAAAATTTATGTATAAGTTTTCTTATGCACGATGGTCAGTGCTTGCCTTCGACTTCTTTGGGTATCTGTGACGTTTTCTCATGATACAGTTATATCATCGCGTGGAATCAAAATAGCATTTCTTTAGTTATTGATTTACTCGTTCTTATATGGAGGCTTTCTTTCCTTTTCCAAAGTCTACCTACTCACTTATCTCAATAATAGTCCGATTTGAGTGCGTTTTTTTTTTTACACAACAGGTTCGTACTTGACATCAATCACACCTGATGTTAAATGAAGATGAGGTCGAAGGTGGAAGCGTACTGACCCGGAAACCCCAACACATTTGGGAGACTGGCTATCACATCTCGGACAACCGGAACACAACAATGCTATTATTAACATTGCTGCTTGGCGGCAGATTTAGATAAGATGGTGGTAGCTAGCCAGGCGGACATAAAATGCCCACCACCAACCAAACCGAGTACTTAAACATGTACCCCGCTGGGGATCGAACCCGCGACCTCCGAATCGTAAACCCAATGTTATTTACATTGAGCCACGGAGGCGGTTAAAACAAACTTTTATTTAGTTTGCAATTTTTGTATGTAAGTATGTAAATTGTCCGTTTCAAAATTTGCAATCCTATTTTCAACCATTTGCTAGAATCTGATTTAGCTGAAATTTGTAAATTTTATGTAAGTTCGGTACAATGCAATATTATTTTACCATCGAGCTGATCTGATGGCTGAACTGGCGTGTAGGGACTGGAGCTCCCTGATGGCGAATAACAAGATAGTCGAACTTTTCATTACATGATGACGAGAGTCTGAAGTTGGAGTCAAAAGATGGCCACTGGAACTTCTTGATGGATTTTAGTTTACTCGTCTTTGTACTAGAATAACTAGGTGGTAGGGCATATTAAATGTCCACCTGGCTAGCTACCAAACAGCAATGTTAATAGCATTGTTGTGTTCCGGTTGTCAGAGATAAGATAGCCAGTCCCCCAAATAAGATGGGGTTTCCGGGTCAGTACGCTACCACCTTCGCCCTTATCTTCACTTAACATCAGGTGTGATTGAGGTCAAGTGCTAACCCGTTGTGCATAAAAAAAAATAATATGTGATAATCTTGATGGAGCATTAAAAGCTTGTTTTTATGGTATTTTTTTAAAATATTTATGTTTGGGGACTTTTGTCCACATTTAGACATGTCAGTCCCATTGTCTCCCTAGTTTGCATACATTTATTTAGCTGGACATAGTTACGGAGGGGTACCTCTAAGTGCAACTACATTGCAAATCAATCTCGTCGCCTCTGAGTGTTGGTCTGCTAAAATGCTATGAATAATGCCAATATCGAAAAGATTGATTTGCAAGTATTTTTAAAGTAGAACATATTATTATTCAATGGACTGTGTGTTTGCAGCTGCAAATAAACGATTTACCTATCTATCTATGTATTTATCATACTAACATCACGCAATTTCTCCCTAACCTTTTTAATTATATTTTCGGTCCAATTTACTAATCTTACTATCACAACCGGATAATTCCTAAATTAATCTCCAACAGTTGAGGGCATCTGAAATTAACAAGCTCCGGCCAGGGGTCACAAACCGTGGATGAGGCGGTCTAATGCGATAACTGAACGCTGACCCCGCCCTTATCCGGGATAAGCCCGCAACAAAACGACTAATTGGCGAATCGGGTGATTGCGTCATGACTCGCGACCTCCGCTCCGAGCTGTCACATTGGTATTAACAAGTGGAATAATATGTACGGCTAACCCAGTACAAAGATAGTAATCTGCTATACTGGTTATTCAATTGGGATGACATCATTTGATATTGACATGTGGTTACAAGTATAGGTAAGTAATTAGGTGGAGTGAAAGTAATGCCGTATATTTTTGGAATAAAAATATGTTGGCTTCTCGTTTAATGTTACAATATATTAGGGATACATTTTCATAACATTATTATTCTATTATTATACAAATAAACATTTTTTCTTTCTTTCCTTCTAAATTAGATATATATGTCGTAGATGGGAGGGTGGGCGTTGCGAGCGACCGGAACTGTGCCAGTCGCGTGGTAAAGGGTGGCTCGGGCAATGGCGATATTATTGCAAGCTACTATAGGCGAATAGACAACGTATCCACGATCGATTATGATCATGGCACCCGAGATGTTTACTGGTGAAAAGTACTGGTGAAAATGCACGCCCCTCATGCCATACAACTTGGCCCTTGCGTGCAGTCTGTGGAATTCAGCCGGACCTAGTATATTATTCCTCCTTCCTCAAATTCCATGATCAACTTCTTATTAACTAACGACTCACCGGATTCTTCCACGCGTCGGTGATAGTAGGTAATCAGAATCACTTACAGTTGGTGATGTGTTCAGTGGAGCTCCGATTCCTTTGAAGGCTGGTAGCAAAGTCTCTCTCATTTTCGATGTGCAGACCTTATATTACTGTTAACGTCGTCACCGCGCCGTTTCCGGCGTTACCAGCACCACCAGGTTTACTTCCCATTAACCGCGTATCATAATAGTCAGTTGACCGTGCGAATAATGAATTCTATGCCTAATTTATCGCTATCTACGATATATAAGCATGCAACAGGTACTTATAAATTAGTATATTCAGATTCATATAACTAACTTTTGTGTACATTTGTCTTATTGATTTAGGAAAACCTGTAATTGGGTTATGTTACGGTAAAACCAATTGCAACATTCTATTTTTAATACACATGTTGGTTGTCGAAATGTCGAATTACAAAAAAAATATATGTTTATGTAGTATGTCAACTATCTGGTATCCACAACACAAGCCTTATAGTTGCTTACTGTGCAAGTACGAGTAGATGGCATTGTTTGTATGTGTAAGTAATCATCATCATCAGTTCGTACACATCCCACTGCAGGGATATAGGCCTTCCCTCGTATATGAGGGAGTATGGGCCATAGTCCACCACGCTGGCCCAATGCGGGTTAGCGACTTCACATGCCTTTGAATTTTTATTTCTCAGGCATGCAGGTTTCCTCACGATATTTTCCTTCGCCGTTTAAGAGCAGTCGGATAAATGCACATAAGTTGTCGCGTTACCAGCCTTCCTCACGCCGGCAGCAACGTCACGATGATGGTGATGTATATTTGAGGAGGTTGTGGGTTATGGGTTAATAATCACGCCGAGACCACTTATTGTTTTATTGGTTATGAATCGTAATTTAATATTACTGGATAAAAACCTTAAACAAAGAAAACACACCTTTTACAAAATATTCGCTATTGTTAAGATGAAGACGGTGGTGATAGAGGGTGAATTATGGTATTAGAAAAGTACATACCCATAAGGGTTTAGGAGGAATCCATAAAAACTGGAACTTGGTGAATACACTGCTGTGAACCGACTAACGAATGTGTCAGAACTCAGAAAACAATGGTGAGAATTTGAATTAAAATCCATTTGAAATGATGACACAAAAAAAGGATTCAAAGGAGGCGAGCGAAGGAAAAAAGGCAGCATGGCATCGATGGAGGTGGCACCGTTACAAAGTAATTAAATTAAATTTAAAAACTCATTGGTATATTGGCCTTTTTTTTTAATGCACAACGGGTTAGTACTTGACCTCAATCACACCTGATGTTTAGTGAAGATGAGGTCGGTGGAAGCGTACAGACCCAGAAACCCCAACACATTTGGGGGACTGGCTATCTTATCTCTGACAACTGGACCACAACAATGCTATTAACATTGCTGCTTGGCGGCAGATTTAGATAAGATGGTGGTAGCTAGCCAGGCGGACATTTAAAATGCCCTACCACCAACCAAATCAAGTACTTAAACATGTACCCCGCTGGGGATCGCACCCACGACCTCTTAATCGTAAACCCAATGTTGTTTACATTTAGCCACGGAGGCGGTGCTTGTCTGAGAATTCAAAATTGGGAGAGCGCGTCTTAACCGCTGAGCCACCGACGCTCCGCAAAAAGAGGAGTCCAAGGAATAATCAAAATAAAATGATCATCATATCAGCCGAAAGACGTCCACTCCTGGACAAAGGCCTAAAATCATTTTGTAACTAAATTCAAATAACATGAAGCGAATAAGATGTGTTTCATTAATTTAGTAATTTTAAATGATAGTTATTATCATGGACAGATAAAACTGGACTGACACTCGTCATACTAGAAACCATTTCTCGGGTGAAGTCAAAATCCAAGTAAACTAGATGGCGCTGACGCTTTTTTTATCCATAACGGGTTAGCACTTACGGGTTAACGGGACAACTGAAGATGAGGTCGACCCGGCTGACCCGGAAATAAATAGACTAAATTAAAGTAAGATTCGTACGTTTGTCCGGTCTTCGACACAACTGACACAAAGCAACTGATATTGCTTCCTTGTTCACGAAATTTTTATTGAGATAGCCACACCTAGTCCCCCAAATAATAGGATCCACCTTGCATCCATCCAACTTAATAGCATGTGTTTTGGTAGTCAGAGATAAGATAGCCAGTCCCCCAAATAGGAAGGGGTTTCCGGGTCAGTACGCTTCCACCTTCGGCCTCATCTTCACTTAACATCAGGTGTGATTGCGATCAAGTGGAAACCCGTTGTGCATAAATTTTATTGAGCCTCTTGTATCAGTTATGTGACAAGCACCGGGGCATAGAAGTATCGTCACACGGGTGCAATGTGTTTAGGGCATCCTTCTTTAGGGCGGGATAATTATGGTGTCTGTCTGTTAATATTTATTTTTATTTCTGTGTAATGTTATATATTTTGTATTGTGTATATAATATTATGTGTTGTTTCTCTGCAAAAATATCCATCCAATATATATAACATTGTCATGTACACATGTACACATGTTATAGCGGCTATACTCATAATTATATTTGAGTAGGTATGTTGTTAAGCATATTTACATTTTTTGGATGTATTGTATAGTATACCGAATTACACTACTGCGAAAAATGTTTGAATGAAGAACGTTTGGTCGAAAGCCCAGTACATTACGGATTTGGTTTTAATTAAAAATTTTAATGATGAACAAACTCCGCTATGTACTCGACTTCGATAAACCGTCCTTCAATTAAACGTTTTTCGGAGTAGTGTAATTAGGTAAACCATTATTATACGTCCCACATCGCCGTCAAATACATAAACTTGTTGTTTTTGGTCGCGGGTTAAACACAGTTTTAATGGCCATGGTACCACAGAAATCGGTCACGAGAGGTAACCCCGTTACTCCTATCGCAACTTTATCAAGTTTATAATTTGTGTCCAACTGTTTATTATTCGTGTTCGGTGCGGGTTAATTGTTTAATGGAAACAATTCAGGGGTCCTGAACCGTTTAAGTTTATTTGAATTTGTAATGGTGGAATATGTTCGATATTCAAAATATGAGTGCGGGCAGTCTGTATCTGAAATGATATTCATGAACAAAATATCGCAATTGCGGGCATCCGTCGATAATGTATTAATCAGTCCCGATTTTGTAGGCGCTTTGTTATTGCTCTTAATCTGCGTCCTCTATAGGTATTTTACTAGATGCCGCCTGCGGTTTCATTCGCCTTCAATCCAATAAATCGTCTACTGCAAATATTATAATTTTGAATCTCTTAACATAGACATAGTTTATTTTTTAATTTATCGGCATTTCTTTCCTTAGTTATTATGTATAAAATAATTGCGAAAGTGTGGATGTTTGATTTTTTTTATATATATATGAGGGCGGCAAACGAGCATGCGGGTCACCTGATGGAAAGCAATCACCGCCGCCCATGGATACCCGCAACACCAAAAGGATCACAGATGCGTTGCCGGTCTTTGAGGAAGGTGTAGGCTCGTTTCTTGTTTATTTGTTTGTTGCTGAATCACAGCGAAACGGATAAACGTATTTGGATAAAATGTCGAATATAGTTAGTCAATACCCTGGATCAAAACATAGGATATTTCTTATCCCGATAAAGTGTGTAGTTCCCGCGTCAAAAACAAATTAAACATTAGGTACTTTCACCGTCTGTGAAGTTCTATAAGATATCTCGCGGGGATATGACGCGCCTACACTATCGGTGTTTACTCACACAAATGCAAAGCTGAGCTTACGGCTTGCTTGCTGTAGTGCTAGCATTAACTTTCCGTCGACTGTACAGAACCAGGCATCTTCAGCTTCGTTAGCCAACACCGCTGACAAGCGAAATCCGAAGCGTCGCAAAAGAATCCGCTAACAAGCGTCCCGGAATTACTCGACTCGCTAAACAAAATAATGTAATTTTCGTTCATCCTGTCGGCGCGTCAAGAAATGAATTTCACGAATTTGTGAATATGCATTTATACTGTACTCGATAAAGGCCATATCACAGAGTAAAAGAAACAGACTCCTGTGGCCATATTACATGATTCAACCAAAATTCGGGTACCTTGGTTTGATAAAGTTAAGCTAAGTAGGCGTTTAATTAAGTTAGCTGTTAGACTACGTTCCGGACACTATCCATCAAACAAGTTTGGATATCTGATGAAAAGAACTGACACTCCTAACTATGAAGTCTGTGGAGTATTTGAGGATGTCCAACACATGTTGATGGAATGTGGTAGAAACCGAAATGAAAGAGATACACTGATGAGACAATTAAAGCTGAGTCAATACGCTGTAGGTTTGGTTCAATCAATTTTGGGTAAACCTGCTTTTTGGGTATATCTGCAGTGTGATGTTTACGGGCTGAGATGATGATAGTCTAGGATAGTCGCAACGTCCACACCCCTATCTCCAAAATATATATACGTGATTACTATTCAAGCTATATCAACCACAGGTCTCTTGATGAATGACCTTCTGGCCTGGCTAACATTGCTTACACAAGTAGCATTATTAATCGCAAGCTCCCGCCGTGGAATAACTTTATCTAATTTGTTTATCCCGCGGGAACTACTCACTTTATCGGGATAAAAATCAGTCCTATCTCAATCCAGGGTATATTCTACCTATACTTATACTAAATGTCATCCAAGTCCATCCATCCGATTCAAATGATTGGGCAACATACAAACAAACATCCAAACTTTCGCATTTATAATGTTAGTTAGATTGTGTCACCGACTGTGTTTCTAGGATTGTATTGTGAAGCATTAAGGTAGTTTACCCAAAACCAATTTGATGAACGTCGCGTAATTAAGCATTGTCATGTAGTGAAACGCATGATTGGCGTCTATCTATGCCTCGGTTGACCCGGACATCGGGCTTCGACCACACCATTGTTGGAGCCCTATCGATCATGCTTGTAGGCTGCGGGTGGCTTGTCTTATTGGGAATTCTAGTAAAATCATGTGGTTAAGTGAACGTGGCAATTAGGCCCACAGCCATAAGATCGGTAACCTTGGTTCTCTCATTTCTGATTCGATCCCGCAGGGAGATCCAAGCATAGCTCTCTCCATTGCCCTTTGGGCGACTTTGAGCCTTCAAATGAAGCCCATAGTGAAAAATTGTATTATCGATCTAGTAATTAAAATGTTCGATCCCAAGCCCTCGCATTAATTTGGTTAATTTCGACATGGTTGGACGCAATTTTTCCCGGTAAGGAAAAGGGATGAGCAAAATTAGGCCACAGATGTTGTCTCCGGCAAACAATTTATCGACAATTGTCGACCAAAAGGGAGACGGGACTAATTTTATTAAGACGGATTTATGTTATCAAGGAAGGACGTGAAGGGAGCCCGAGTTCAAATAATTTTGTGATTCGACTGGTGGCCCGATAATCTCCACCGTTACGTAGAATTTGTTGAGACAATGTCTTTGTGAGTAATAAGAGATTTGTATGAAATTATTGCTTCTTTTATAGACTCAGCTGGCAAACTGAGGTACAGTAATAAAATTTCAGTTCAGTAACCTCAAACGCGGTTTTGAAACAAATGAATTTATACATAGAAGTAAGAATTCTTTAATGAGAACTCATTTTTTTCATAACTTATTCATAACTTACTCCACCGACAAGAACATAGCTCTTAAATTAAAGAGTCTTTTTTATAGACGAATACTCGTATAGATTTCACTGTATAAATAAATTGTTAATTATTAATACTTTCACTCATCCAAAGGTGATCTTAGATTTGAGAATATGACACATGTAATTTCTATAGAAACTTGTGACGTGGTGTCTTTGGCTTTTTACTTTTTTCGAATCTGATTCAAAATTCGAAATTCAAAATTGTTTTCTAAATCTTTGAGTCGTTTTCCCCAACTGCTAAGACGAAGTTATGTTTACCGATCAAACTTTCAAGCTTCAAACTTCAAGCATTTATTTCTCGTTATATTTATTCTACCATATAATTGTATTTATATTGCATTGTACGTGTAATAATTATATTCTAAAAGGGTAAACATGTGAGTGCTAAATAAAACACAGAACATCAGCTTATCCCGGGGTTGTTTATTCACCGACATCTCCTGTACAAGTCTGCTGGACGGATAGGTGCGAGGATCACCACCCAGCTACACTTCTCACGACGTCTAACTTCTTATATTACCGCCGTTCGCACTGGCGCCCAACGTGGGGCAAACTCACACCCCGCCGGTGAGGGGGCTGTCGTGTCAAATAACCTAGATACCTGTGATATACCTGTTTTATATATTTTAATTCAAAAATGGGAACTAGATTCTTTGATAGAAACACAAACATTAAAGCCGCTGTACACATTGGGCAAAGGTGCTGGACCAGCATGTTGGGCCAAAATATCGGATTCGAAGGTCTCTATTTACACATTGGCGTACTGATCATTCTGCGTTGGTACTTTGATAAAGATGGATGTGGAATCACTTGCAACCACGGTAATTTATTTATACAGTACGTTTATTTAACTACCTTACAAATTAGTTAGCTTAATTAAAATTAAAACTTTTTGGAAATATAGTTATTATTATATTAATTATTACCTAAAGTGCAGCAAAGTAGAGTGACTAAAAAGAAATGGACAAAAGAAGATGGTGGATGGTGATTATTCATCGGAATAGAACGAGGTAAATGAATAAGACGCCAATGTGTGAACACTGTTGGCTGAGCGCGCCGGGATCATTTGATGTGTGCACGAAAAACTGACACTGGTGTCGATTCGGATGTAAATCAACTAAACTAAACTAAAACCAGTTTTGGAGTGGTGCCGTCGCATCGTACTGTTCCAGGGAGAAAGTGACAGTACTACTTTAAAACTGGTTTTAGTTTAGTTGGTGTACATCCGAATCGACACCATTGTTCGGTTCGCCAGGGTTGTAACCAAGTACTAGGATACCGCATAATAGATCAACACGTTGGCCCAACATGCTGGCCCAGCACTTTGACCTTATGTACAGCGGCCTTAAAAGTTTTGTTGACCTTGTATCATACCCTAAACCTAAAATGACAGAAGGAAAGAATCACAAACATTAGAAGCGTAAAGCTGAGTCTAACAGACGTAACGATCTGTAGGTATAATAAAATATTTATAGCTATACAAGAGGACCATTTGCCGCCTACAGTGCGGCCTCCTGTTATGTAATGTGGAGGAGTGATGGATGCCGCACTTTGTCCCGTTTATGCTTTTCCGTACTGGAAATATTTATATGGGGATTGTTGCAATCTGCGCCGCCATTCCGCGGAGGGCATTAACATCCATTTTGAAGGTAAATGGCTGTATAAAAATAATGTTTTTATTGTGGATTTTATGGTGTAATATGGGCTTGCTGTTTACTGGACAAAATTTAATAAAACACTACTTAGAAATATTCTCTTTGAAATAATCGAATCAGGCGTTATATAGAACATATCGCGGCTCTCAGACACATTCCGATAAATCTTATTTTGCTAAACATTATGGACTTCGAAAAAGGTATGCTGAAATGGTTTGGGCATGTGGAGTGGATGGATGAAAGAAGACTAACGAAAGAGTGTACCTTAGTCTTGTGTCTTTAAAACGTAAGATAGTAAACCAATGCTGAGAAGTATGAGTGGGGTGACTTTGAAAGATAGAATCAGGAATAATGTAATTAGGGAGTTAAGCAATGTGAAAGAAGACGTAGTGAAAAAGACATGTGGCTCTCCACATGTCCAAACCATCCTCTGATGAATGAAAGAAGACTAACCAAAGAGATACATAAAACGAATGTAGATGGTGGTGTTGGTAGGGGCAGACCACGGCGAACGTACCATTATCAAATCGGAGACGTTTCAAAAGAAGGCCAAATCAAGATAACCCTAAACCGACGCGCATGTACGAATAACCTTATGAGAGTGAATGAAGCAAAAGATGTGTGTCAGGATCGTAGCGAGTGGAACTCTATGGTCTCTGCCTACTCCTAAAAGAAACAAATGTTTTTAAATCTGGAATAATGGAGACTGTTTAAAACTTCTTCTAGAACGTTGCCATAAAAACACAGTCAAGTATGAAGTTTATATCATTTATTTATTTTTATTAAAAGGTATAGAATTAACCCATTCAATGAACCCTCGTCAAGCAACCGGGTCCTCCTTTCATGTCACTCAATACAAGCATTCGTCAATTGATGCTGATTGGTTTGCTATTCGACAACGAATGGGTCTGATTGTTGTTTGTATGTAACTGTGGCGATATTCGTAATGGGAATATTAGGTCAATAATTTGTACAATTTGTTTAAATAATGAATATGTTTGATATATATGTTTGACGACCTGTTTGGTGTGGTGAGTAGAGACTGCTATACCAAAAAGTTGCGGGTTCGAATCCCGCTAGGGAGGGTTTGTATGATGAATAAGGACGTGTTGGTTATAATTTTATATTGCTTTAAGTATCTTCCTCATTTGTTATTCTTCTATTTATATTCCACGGAGCAATCGTTGGTTAGAGAAAATTGATAATCTTATAAACTAGCTTAAGATTTAGTGTTTTCTAAGATAATGTTTTTGTTTTTTTAATTTAAAGTAAAAAATCAAAAATATTCTCTTTAATCAATTATGTCAGCTATCTTTATTCTTGTTTAAATAAAAACTAAGACAACCTTTACGAAGAAATTACCTACTGTAACACAGTGAAAACTGTCTCCTGTAACACAGTGAAAACTGTCTACTGTAACACAGTGAAAACTGCCTACTGTAATACAGTGAAAACTGTCTACTGTAACACAGTGAAAACGTCTGCTGTAACACAGTGAAAACTGTCTACTGTAACACAGTGGAAACTATCTACTGTAACACAGTGAAAACTGCCTACTGTAATACAGTGAAAACTGTCTCCTGTAACACAGTGAAAACTGTCCACTGTAACACAGTGAAAACTGCCTACTGTAACACAGTGACAACTGTCTACTGTAACACAGTGAAAACTGCCTACTGTAACACAGTGAAAACTGCCTACTGTAACACAGTGACAACTGTCTACTGTAACACAGTGAAAACTGTCTACTGTAACACAGTGAAAACTGCCTACTGTAATACAGTGAAAACTGTCTACTGTAACACAGTGAAAACGTCTGCTGTAACACAGTGAAAACTGTCTACTGTAACACAGTGGAAACTATCTACTGTAACACAGTGAAAACTGCCTACTGTAATACAGTGAAAACTGTCTCCTGTAACACAGTGAAAACTGTCCACTGTAACACAGTGAAAACTGCCTACTGTAACACAGTGACAACTGTCTACTGTAACACAGTGAAAACTGCCTACTGTAACACAGTGAAAACTGCCTACTGTAACACAGTGACAACTGTCTACTGTAACACAGTGAAAACTAGTACAGTTGGCAGAACTTCATTGTTAAAGTGCTGATTTAAATGAAATTAAGATCAATCAATCAAATACGCTTTATTGTTGAAATAAGGAAAGTACATTTAAATATCTTATAGAAACTACAAATTAGGCGGCCTTATCGCTAATAGCGATCTCTTCTATGCAAATATATAATTACTTATTATAAAGATATATATTTATTTATTTTTATTCTTTATTAAAAGTAAGCGGTAAAGTTTTCAACGTAGGCGGGGGCGGAAAGTCAGTAAATAAATAAAAATAAAACATTGTTACAGGAAGATTTTGAGTGTTCCAACCTTTTGCATTGATAATTCAAAATGGCCGCTTAAAGATGCTGTGACCACAAAACTTGGGGCAGGTAATATTATATTCATAGTCACGCGTCCGGGCAGTGCTCGATGCACGTTCTCAGAGCAAACTTAACTTAATGTGATTAAACAGTCAGTAATACCACTAATAAAAAACTAGAAGGATATGAATCACCAAACACATTGATCATAGTTGTTTGATCTGCGAGGAGTATTTCCCTCCTTATTTAGGAATTTAATCACGGCACGCTGCTCAATTTTAAGCATTTTATTATTTCCCGCCGACATGGTTTCGTTTAATATTGTACCATTCAAAAGACAAACAACAAGAACAAATCATTGCTATCAATTTCAAATAAGGAATCAATGAGAGCAGATTGCTGCTCAAGCGTAGATCTGCGCTAGACAAGTTATATAAAGCTGTCCTTTTTTAACTATCCTCAAGCGGAAATCTCTGCTTGAGTAACATTCTGTAAGGCCTTATAAATGTGGTACTTACGTTGCCCTTGAAATTATCCTGGTGTTTTTATATTCTCTTGTATATTTCAATGTAATTTTAGTTTTCATTAGGCCCATTGTTTATTTTCATTGTTGATGTTGTCATTTTCTGACATTACGTTTTTATCTTTTTAAACTAGATGTAATACATGTTTAAGCTCTTTGAAATTTCGAAAGCATCTTAGTATATGATGACGACCGATTGGTGTAGTGGATAGTGACTCTGTCAGCGAAACCAACGGTTGCGGGTTCGAATCCCGCGAGGGGTAAATGATTGTGTGATGAATACAAACATTTATTCCCGAGTCATGGATATTTATATAAATATTTATGTATGTTTATCCGTTATCTAGTTTCCATAGCACAAGCTTTGCTTAGTTTGGTGACTAGATGATTGGTGTAAGTGTCCTAAATATTAAAAAGAATTAAAATGATCAAATGGTCAGTATTATTTTTGTAATTTTATTTAACAAAGTAGATTGATTGAATTATTTATTTATTTAAATTTATCAGCTACCCCCCGTATCTTCTCTATGATGTTCAATCGTATACTTGCACCCAGGAATCAGAGAATATCGACCGTTAACCCACGTTCGCTCTAAGCGACATTTGTCGAGCGACGTGTGTCTCCGGTGACATTAGTTGACATCGCTCCACGTCGCCCGATATCTTGTCTCCTTTCACATCAGTCTATCAGACATGTCGGGCGAAGTCTGGCAAATTCTGGCAACGTCGCCCGATATCTTCGGGGATACATGTCGCTCGACAAATGCTACCTAGTTTGCGACACGGCTTTAGCAAGTTGTGCTACTGACCTGATATGCACTGTGTCAGCACGTTGCAAATTAGCGTGATAAATGCCTCGGCGGATTTGCGCGGATCAGCGCGGATGTGCGCGGAAAGGGCCGCGGATTTACGGCGTCCGCGCCTATTTGCGATTCCGCCCGCGTCCGCGTGCCGAGTGCCCCGAGTGACTTAATGAAGATCTACGCATTTGGCCCTAGACCATTTTAGCACTTTCTAGTTCTCTATGTGTATAAATTACCTAAATTATTCACAGGCGCAAAGGGGATGAGTATAGTTTATGATCACTTTGATTTAGGCTGCCTCTTCTTCGAAATTAAATTTTCCTCTGAGAGGGACAAGCAAGAAATTCTAAGGATCGGGCTCTTTTTAGGGCAAGATGTCCGACTAGACAGGCCTAACTTCAAGAGAGAGGCTAAACTTGGAGGGGCAGAGTTCGGGAAACTGCGCAACGTCTTCTCGTCCAAAATACCTCAGTCTAGACGAAAATCTAGGCTGAGATATCAATGTGTGTTAGGAGTGATAAATTATGGCACTGAAACGTGATCTCTCAATAATTAGAAATCTCAAGTTCATGTAACGAGCTATGGAGAAGGCTATGTTCCGCGTTTTACTACATGATCAAATCACGAATCTTCACTTAACATTAGGTGTGATTGAGGTGAGGTAAGTTGAAGTGGCAGTGGGCAGGACACATAACTCGAAGAGCTGATGGCCGTTGAGGCATAAAAACAGAGGAAGCCTGTATAAATAGGTAAGAAGTCAGGCAGTTACATACTTATTTCAAGTGAAGCTAAATAAATTTGCAATGAGCAGGTTCGATGAAATAAAATGAAATGAAATGTTTATTCGTGCATAGAACCAGGTAAAAAAGATATACATAATTTTAGGATGATCTCTGGAACTGGCCTCTTCAGGCTTTACACTACACACTATAACTATAATAAAAATAGATCTATAACAAAGGGCATTTAGATGCGCTTCCAAAATTGATGGTGCTCAAATGTTGCTTATTAAAATAAAGGTTTTGAGTATGAGTAATTTCAACAGCAACAATAATAATTTCCAATTGACTCATAATATTAACAATAACTGATTATAGAGATGTCATTAAAACTAAATATCATAAAAATTAGATGTCATGAAAAGTTATAAAAAGTAGATGTCATAAAAAGCATCAGAAGAATTTCACAATTTATCTGCTAAAAACTCATTAATTGCATAGTAGCACGTGTCAGTTCAGATTACCTTGATTCTGGTTTTTTTTATCGTCATACATTTAACATCATTAGGCACTTTATTAAAAATTTTTGGTACCATGCAAAAGATACTGGATTGCTTTAAAGCAGTTTTTGAGCTTACGAGACATAAACGACCTGCAGAGCGTTGAGTTCTGGTTTGAGTTTCTGCTACAGTTTTAAACATATCAGGGTTTGTTTTTACAAATACAGCTGTCTCATATATGTACAGACAGGAAAGTGTAAGCAACTTATGCTTTTTAAAATAGGATTTACAGCTGTCAGTCCTTCGTAAAGTGAACATTGCTCTTAGGCACCTTTTTTGTGCAATAAAGACAGTTTGTTTCTCACTACTGTTGCCCCAAAATATAACACCGAAGCGGAGAACTCTACCAACCCGTAGTAAGCTGTCAAGAGTGCTTCGACAATTATTATTATCATCGTATTAGTCACAAGACGTCCACTGATGAATATAAGCGTCCTTCTTCAAGAATTTCCAGAGTGATCGATTGGAAGCGACCTGCATCCAGCGACTTCCCGCGACCATCTACCTTATGGCAGACGTCCTACGCTGCGTTTGCTGGTGCGTGGTTTTCATTCAAGTTTAATCTCCCGCCGGCTATTCATCAGTTCTTCGAGTTTTATGCCCTGCCCACTGCTTCAGCTTACTAATTATCTGGCCAAGCATCGTCCTCTCTACTCGACTCGGCACTATTATACAACTGACTTGTTTTTGTTTTGATATTTTGTTTTTGTTTTCATTTGTGTAGAGTGGTTGACTAATATGACGGCGCGTGTCACCAGCGCCATCTTTACGGACGAGAGTGGCAACCCCACTCTGGCGGAAAGTCGGTGTGAGGGTGCTGTCAACGGACGCCTGGCACTTTAGTGGTTGACACGGCACGAATAACACGCGACGGATCGCCGACGTCCTACTTAAATCAATTTAAATCGTGGCAATCGCTTGTTGATTTTAATTACTTTCTCGATTATTACAATTAAATCTAAGTTGATTATACACCACCGTCTTTATTTCTGTGAAATACCTGCCCTAATACCCACGTGTCATGGAAGAGTTAGGTATGGATACCGACGTGCCTTTATCAGAAGTGGGATGCAATGGGCATTCAGATAAAGAGAAGCAGCCATCCGAGGAGACCAGTGCAAGCAGATTTTTGAGCAACATGGAAACATTATTATCTCGTTTGTTGGCTTCGAAGGAAGCAGCTCCTGCGAGTTCGTCAGGTACTGTGCAGCTAATAAAATTCGACCCTGACGATGCCGATGCTGACGTCGAGGGTTGGTGTCGCGTTTCCGAATTAATTGTGAAAAGTAAGTGCCTGAAAGGAGTTGAATTATTAGTGGCCTTGACAAGTGCTTTAAAGGGACGAGCTGCCACCTGCTTGACTAAACTGAAACTAGATGGACTAACATGGGACGTTGTGAAGCAGATACTACTGGCCAAGTTTAATAAACCAAAACTTATGCAAGACTATTTCGACGAGATCATGCGCTTTCAGATCGGAATAAAAGAAACTGCTAGTGAGTCGGCGATGCGATTATGGGAATTGATCGAGCGCATACCAAAGGTTGAGATGGAGGAAGACGCGGTAACGGGATTTGTCATTTCTGTCCTATGTCAAAAGGACGGCTTGATTCGCCGTGAATTAAACTCGCATGTAATAACCACGAGGGTTCAATTATTCCGCACCCTCGGTGGAATTTCTTTAAAACGTCGACAGGAAATAAGTGAGGGACAAGATTGTGAACCGAAGAGGATTCGTTTATCAGACACCAAGTTCCATGGAAAGTGTCATACATGCGGAGTTCCTGGACACAAACAAGCGGATTGTAGGAGACGTCGTGAGACCGCTGGCGGGATCAGGCAAACCGAAACACCGACGTTGGGCTCATCGAAGGAGAGAACGTCTACGGTGACCTGCTATTCGTGTGGCCAACCAGGTCATGTATCTACAGCATGCCCTGACAAGAAGCATGGTGGAGTGACAGCGAAGGAGGTCAACACTTGCGAACACGGACCATCGAGAGGTATTCTAACGTCATCATCCGGTAAGATAGTCTCTTTCCTCTTTGATAGCGGTTCATCTTGCTCGTTGATTAAAGAAAGTGTAACTTCACAATTCCCTGGTACTGAGCGTGAGAATATAGTGTACTTAACTGGCATTGGAGGTGATAAATTAGAATGCAATAGGCAAATTCATAGTACTGTTCAAATAGGAAATTGTTCAGCCACCCTTTTATTTCATGTAGTCCCTGATTGTAAGATCATTGACCCGGTCATAGTAGGGAGGGATATTTTAGATTGTGGCCTACACGTAGAAATTTATAATGATAATCTTGTAGTCACTGAAACCAAGGAATCTAATGTGTGTAATCGGAATTCAGGCATAGATTTTGCACAAATTGACACCGATCTAGACGGCAAAGACAAAGAACGACTTTTTGGAATTTTAGCAAACTATTCTGACTACTTTATTGATGATATCCCTACGCGTCGTGTTACTACAGGGCATATGAAAATTGATTTGATTGATCCGCATAAAACTGTGCAAAAGACCCCATATAGATTAGCCCCCCCTGAAAAACTGATTGTTAGGGAGAAGATTAAGGATATGCTCGATGCGGGTATAATTCGAGAGAGTTCTTCTCCTTTTGCAAGCCCGATTTTACTTGTTAAAAAAAAGGACAATACAGATCGTTTATGTGTAGACTACAGGGAGCTCAACTCGAACACCCGCCCCGAGCATTATCCACTGCCGCTCATTGACGAGCAAATAGATCAGCTCACAGGAGCTCATTTCTTTTCTTCTTTAGATATGGCGGCAGGCTTCCACCAAATCTTAATTCATCCAGAGTCAATAGAAAAGACTGCATTTGTGACGCCCGAAGGGCAGTACGAGTACGTCGCAATGCCATTCGGACTGCGAAATGCACCGTCAGTCTACCAAAGGTGCATCTCTAATGCCCTTAAGCATCTGAAAGATAAACCCAGTGTTTACATGGATGACGTACTTTGCTATTCATCGACTGTAGAGAAGGGTTTAGAGCAGCTTGATTTAGTCTTAGAAGCTTTGACGCAAGCCGGGTTTTCACTCAACTTGCGAAAGTGTAAATTTTTGAAACAGAGAGTTCATTATCTGGGTTATGAAATCCAGGCTGGTGAAGTGAGGCCAAATTCTTTAAAAATTCAGGCGTTGGCTGATGCACCACCACCCCAGACCGCTACGCAGGTCCGCCAGTTTCTGGGCCTTGCATCTTATTTTAGAAAATTTATTCCCAACTTTACGCGGATTGTTGGTCCCCTTTACCCTCTAACAAAACTGAAAGGTGGTATCAAGTGGACTGAGAAGCATGAAGATATTCGCCAGTCGGTTATAAATATTCTTACCTCTGAGCCAGTCCTTACGATCTTTAATCCAGAATTACCAGTTGAGCTCCACAGTGATGCTAGCGCCGAAGGCTATGGGGCGATTTTAATTCAAAGAAAGAACTCTATGCCACACGTAGTGGCTTATTTCAGTCGGCGCACGGCGGAAGTTGAGTCTCGCTATCACTCATATGAGCTTGAGACTTTGGCGGTCGTACGCGCGGTTGAACATTTCCGCCACTATCTTTATGGCCGTAAATTTACAGTCTTCACAGACTGTAACTCCCTAAGGGCATCCAAATCAAAAGCGGATCTCACACCCCGAGTCCACCGTTGGTGGGCTATATTACAAGCGTACGATTTTGATATCGTGTATCGTGAAGGACGTGGAATGGAACACGCCGATTATCTTTCGCGAAACCACCTACCTGAAGACGCGATATCTAGAGATCCCTTAACCGAGACTAGGCTTTCGAGACAAAATGTCGCTCGCTCTAGGGAGGTACAATTTGTGGAGTTGCATGAGGGTTGGCTCTCTGTTGAACAACGACGAGACACTGAGATTCAGGATTTGGTTAGGAAACGCTTAAGTGGTGATCTTCCAGATTCCGTAGCTCAGTCATACGACGTACGTAATGGGGTTTTGTATCGAAAAATTAATAGGAATAAGGTTACAGCATGGCTCCCCATCGTACCTCGTTCACTAATCTGGACGCTAATAAATCACGTACATACGGAGATTCAGCATTTAGGTAGTGACAAAACTCTCGACAAGATTTATGAGCAATATTGGTTCCCCGAGATGTCAAAGTGTGTTAGGCGTTTTGTCGACTTCTGCATAGTATGCAAAGCTTCAAAAGGTCCATCTGGAGCTCAAGCAGTGCGGCTTCATTCTATACCTAAGGTGTCGACTCCGTGGCATACGTTGCACATTGATTTTACTGGGAAACTAAGTGGTAAAAGTGACCAAAAGGAATATTGCTCTGTTATAATCGATGCCTTTACGAAGTATCTCCTTTTGGAATATACTACCTCAGTTGACGCGATCAGCGCTGTTGCTGCTCTCAAGAAGGCGGTCTGCCTATTTGGTGCACCAAAACGCATTATAGCGGACCAAGGTCGTTGCTATGTTAGCAATGAATTTAAGTGTTTTTGCGCAGACCACAATATCAATTTACATTTCATTGCCACTGGTTCAAGTAGAGCTAATGGTCAAGTGGAACGGGTTATGCGGACGCTTAAATGTCTCCTAACCATAGTTGAAAACGATCCGCATAAAACATGGCGTGATGAATTAGGTAATGTGCAACTTGCGCTGAATAGCACAAGATCTACCGTAACCAAATATACCCCAACTGAGCTCATGTTCGGGGTTCAGGCGAAGTCTCTCGGGCTGACCAAACTATCATCTTATTCGGAACCTTCCGATCGTTTAGATTTAGAGTCAATTCGTACTGATGCTTCCAAAAACATAGAAAGAGCTGCCAAGTTAGATACCGAACGTTTTAATCGCGGACGAGCTACTGTGAGACCATTTTCTAAAGGAGATTTTGTTCTTATAAAAAGCTCAGAACGTAACCAAACTAAGTTAAGCCGAAAGTTTCGCGGACCGTTCCAAATTGTTGATGTACTTGAAAATGACCGTTACGAACTGAAAAGTTTAGATGGATGTAATCGCACGTTCAAGTATGCTCATGAAAATTTGCGCTTTGTACCTAAAGGTCACGAAGGTCTGACTGAATTGGCCACGAGCATTTTGAACTATAATGAAGAGGAGACCGTGACGGCACCGGATGATGCCCAGTTAGAGTATAATCTCAACGACAATTCCGACACCTTATCAGTTCGCAGTTGTGATACATTAACCGCTAGCTCTGATACTCTGACCGTGTCTTCGGGTGCAGTCACGGGCGACTCCGAAACTATTTCGGTAGACTCGGAAGATGAGAGCCATGTCATACACTACGACGTTCAAGCAGAAGTTCATAACCAATAGAGGGCTTGCAGAAAAGGTAATCCTACTATTCATGTCTCATTTTATATGTCCATAGAAAGTATGTGAGTGTTGGTCGAAAGGACGGTGTTGTCCGGTCCATGTCGGTTTGACTTGGTCGAATGGACGCATTTGTCCGGTCCAACTAGATTAGACGCTAAACGGGAGAAAGGTGTTGTCCGGTCCATGCCATAGGGGCTGGTCGAAGGGACGCAACTTTCTGGCCCGTTAGTTCTACTTCGTTATGGTCGAAGGGACGGCGTTGTCCGGTCCATTTCTTCACGCAAGAATGGTCGAAGGGACGCGCTTGTCCGGTCCATGTGGCAGTGTTGTCCGGTCCAAGTCTTTTGATTGGTCGAGAGGACGCATTGCTGGTCTAGAATTGTGAGCGAAACCGAATTCTGTATTATTAGATATTGTGGCAAGCTAGTTGCTAGTTATTTTCGGCGTCAGGGTGGGCGAGCGAGATACCCCACTAACTTTGGCTTATTGTTACAGCGAGGAAGAGTTCGCCCGAGGTCGGGCGTTTGTCAGTCCGGCCGTGACGGCGCGTGTCACCAGCGCCATCTTTACGGACGAGAGTGGCAACCCCACTCTGGCGGAACGTCGGTGTGAGGGTGCTGTCAACGGACGCCTGGCACTTTAGTGGTTGACACGGCACGAATAACACGCGACGGATCGCCGACGTCCTACTTAAATCAATTTAAATCGTGGCAATCGCTTGTTGATTTTAATTACTTTCTCGATTATTACAATTAAATCTAAGTTGATTATACACCACCGTCTTTATTTCTGTGAAATACCTGCCCTAATACCCACGTGTCATGGAAGAGTTAGGTATGGATACCGACGTGCCTTTAAATATTTGCATGTCGGTTTACAAATTGAATAAACTCGCTGTTCATAACAGAGACAATGTATACGCTTTTATAATAAGGTTCCGGCCGACATTCAAAATTTGCCTTTAACCATCATTAAACGGAAATTATGTGCCAAAGGCAATTATAAATATAAATAAATAAATACATAAATATATTTCGGAGGCTTACACCAATCATCTAGTCCCAAACTAAGCAAAGGATACTATGGATACTAGATAATGGATAAACATACATTTATATAAACATCCATGACTCGGGAATAAATTTATTTATTTATTTATTTAACACTTTATTGTATATAAGCATACACGTCAAACAAAAACAAAAAAACAGGAGAATATCAAAATATACAAAATAAATGTTCGTATTTATCACACAAACACACACCCTTCGCGGGATTCGAACCCGCAACCGTTGGTTTCGCTAACAGGCGAGAGTGTGCTGAAGTACTGCATGAGTTGATCCCGCCATCCCCGTTCTTACATCGAAATTCAAGACGTACCGCAGGATATCACCCACACTTAATTGACGTGCCATTTATAAGGACCAAGCGTTTTAGGTCTTCGTTTCTCATGCGCACGGCTAAGGAGTGGAACGCATTGCCTCCGTCTGTGTTTCCAATCGCATATAACCCGCAGCTCTGTAAAGTCAGGTTAAATAGGCATCTTCTGGGAAAGCTCGTTCCATCGTAGACCTTATCTCGACATTAGTCCAGATTAAGGTCAAGAGCGATCCCATTCTAATTAAAAAAAAAAAAAAAAAAAAAAAAAAAACAGGGTCACTATCCACTACACCAACCAGTGGTTGAATACAACGAGCTTCTTTTAAAAAAATAAGATTTGCGATACTACTGTATTCTCGTATTTAAATAAAATATTTACCTTGTCTTACTTTGTCTCATCTCATTCATCGTTGCGGGACCTTGAGCTTTCTTAATTTTAGTTCAATTATCACTTTGTGTAAAACTGCCGGCCTTTTTCACAATATCAGATTCTGTTCTATAGTATAAGTTTTTTTTTTTTTTTTTTTTTTTTTTTTTTTTAAATTAGAATGGGATAAGTTGTACAAAACGCAGAGCAGAAGCCATGTTTTCCGGTTTTATTCCATTCACTAATAAATCTCAGTTTTGCTTCGTTTGGAGATGCAAATTTTCAAATAACTCAATCTGCGCATGTTGAAAATCAAATTAATATTACCGAACAAATTAAATTCCAATAGGTAACCATCGGAGCTAGCACAAACTTACCAATTACCAACAAACTACCAATGATTGTAATAAATGTATCAGCGAATTCCAATTCACAAGTGAAATTGTTCGAGTGCCACTCAAAAATTCCAAACGAAGCGAAAACCGGTCGGTAACGGCGAACGCAAAACCTAATGAATTTTGATGATTCCTACCTATGTCCATTTTCTCATAATTTAGTACGGACTAATGCAATTTAATAAAGCGACGCGCGGACAAAATGTCCGTGTCTCATTCAGCACCGTCCCGGACCCCGTGTAACCATTTACGGGATAATTACCTATTCCATTATCTGGTTCCCACGTGACATCACGGGAGGGGGAGAGTCATTTGTTTCTTTTGACAAAAACACCCACCTTCCCTTTATGACACACCCCATTTTTCCACCTCCATGAATAACATTCGGATAAAAGTTACAAATGTTCTTTTTGCCGGTTATTTGTACAGTTTTTATGTCTATCACGCGTTCACCGGCGTTATTGTGGCGCATAAAGGGTTTTATTTCAGCGATGTTTGTTAATTTAAACTGGTTATTAAAGTTGCATACTAACTGTTTGCGTAATTTTAGTGAGCAAAGTTGTATTAGTTTATTAACTTTGGCGGTCCCACTCCCTGTGCGTATTTATACTTTCCTATATGAAATACTGCATTACCTCTTACGTTGTGCTGGATCTATTAGTGGTTCACTGCTTATCTTTTATGTTGCTGAATATACAGCGTGTAACATTTTGATCGGTCAGTATGGGAAAATCTAAAACTATAAGACTTACGATTTGTCTGAGGAACCATGTCATCGATTTTAGTAACAAGAAAAACTTTTTTTTATGCACAACGCACTGATGGGAAGTGATGATGCGGCTGAAGATGAAGCACGCGATCTCAGTAGATGCCTATTCACCCTGCTCTTGAAGTTCCCAAGGTTGTAGGATTCAGGAAAGACTGACGCCGGAAGGGAGTTCCATGCCTTGGCTGTTCGCATTATGAATGAAGAATCAAACCGCTTAGTGCGAATGTTCGGTATGTTAACTACATAGGGTGGAATCCCTCCCCGCGCCTAGTAGTCCGAATATGGAATGGCGATGGTGGAATAAGATTGTGTAATTCCAACGCACACTCACCCGAAATGTATCCTGTAAAAGACTGAGAGACAGGCGACCTTGCGACGGTGTTCGAGGCTCTGCAATTTAGCAGTAATCGAATGGAATGGAATAGCAGTCTGAAACTATAAGACATACGAAGCTCTGTTCTCAGGGACGACATGGACATTTATTTTAGCAGGTGTTCGAAATGACCACCATTTTTTCAATACAACATTCAACTCGTTTAGGTAACGATTTTACGATCTTAGGTAACACCTTTTTCTATCTTCAGGTGGGGAATTTGTATTAAATTTGTCTGACAAAGGATATGAAAACAATGCATTTTATTAATTTTAGACATCATGATTCGTAGTAACATTTGCTGTTTAAGAACTACACAATCTATATCTAAACAGAAAGAGTGTTGGTTTTACTTTTCAAAAAGTCCGGGTTCGATTCCCGAACCGAGTACAAGTTTTTTTTTAATGTATCAATGCAGTTTTAACCACCTCCGTGGCTCAATGTAAACAAAATTGGGTTTACGATTCGGAAGTCGCGAGTTCGATCCCCAGCGGGGTACATGTTTAAGTATTCGGTTTGGTTGGTGGTAGGGCATTTTAAATGTCCGCCTGGCTAGCTCCCACCATCTCATCCAAATCTGCCGCCAAGCAGCAATGTTAATAGCATTGTTGTATTCCCTTTATCAGATATAAGATAGCCAGTCCCCCATATAAGATGGGGTTTCCGGGTCAGTACGCTACCACCTTCGGCCTCATCTTCACTTAACATCAGGTGTGATTGAGGTCAACTACCAACCCGTTGTGCGTAAAAAAAACACGAATATTGATTTTGCGAATATTGCTGCCCTTTTTAACGCATTTATTTTTAGGTCGTATCCTAATTAATAGTGCTGACCTCTTTAGTTGTTTAAAATTGTCAGATAGATAGTTCCAAATTTAAATAATAATGTTTTGTAATGGAATGACATATTACTTCTTCGAGTTTGGATTTTAAATAAAATCCCTCCATTTTTGGAGATTTCAAATTAGCTCTTCTGATTGCGAGTGTAATGGCAATATTTCATAGCGTTTCAGAGAAAAATAATGGATACAGCATCATGTCCGTCGGTATACATCTAGCAATCTAGCATTTGATCAATCTACCACCTTCGACCTCATCTTCACTTAACATCAGGTGTGATTGAAGTCAAGTGCTAACCCGTTGTGCATAAAAAAAAGTTTTTCTTGTTACTAAAATCGATGACATGTTTCCTCAGACAAATCGTATGTCTTATAGTTTCAGACTTTCCATACTGACCGATCTAAATGTTACACGCTGTATATTCAGACTACAAATAGAAATATCCTTATCAGTCAGTTGTATAGGACGCATGTCATTCATTTAAAGGACAATCTTTTCTCGTTTTATTGTAACATGTAGCAACCCTTTTTAGTATCAATGTCTGACATAGCAATTTCTATTCAACATATTTTCCGCATGTTTACCAATACAATAGTACAAATATTTTGTTTGTTGAAAATTCTAATTAGCTTATCGACTTTCGCGTAGGTATTATCATTATTAGTAACACTCTAGCAGCTTTGTGTTGATTAGTGAATATCACTGAACTTGTATTTGAATTTTATAATATTAGGTCCTTACCTATGAAATTGGAGTTTTGTATGATGAATTTCATTAAGACTGTTTTCTCCATACAAACATTTTTGATTTTTTTTTTGGGAACGGCAAATCCAAATTTAGCTAAACTTTGTGTGTATTATCGGATAACATTAAGTTAAGTTTTTAAAAGTAACCGCTTTATAAAAGTTTTAGCGAATCTAAAAAATAATTATGGGAAGCACATGAAAAGAGCTCTGTTAATTTTTTTTTATTATGTGATTTATCCCAGAAATTAAAAAATATTTCATGTGAAACCTTGAAATAATATTCCATTTTCCAAATAAAAAACAAAATTGGATATAGCTTTGAAAATCGCAGGAATTGGTACATATATGATTAACGAAGAAAAAAAACTCCAATTTCAGAAGTAAAGACTCAATATTAATCTTAATAGTCCACTCCGTTTTAAAAGGGTTCATTAAGGCTGCACTGATCATTGTTACGGGTTTGTTCCGCACTTCTTCTAATCTGGTTGACTGGAAGTGGTGTTTGTTTGTCCAATTCTTTTTTAAATCAAATCAAAAATGTTTTTTTTTCGTAAGTTATAAGAATAACATTTGAAATCGTCACGACATACAGTTATCGCTCATTCAGTAGGCAGTCTCCCCAGAGAAGAACGAGCAAGAAAGAAAAAAAGAAAAGAAGGTTGCTCTTTTTAAAGTCAATACAAATACAGTTTGAAATAATTGTTAAATTTATGATTCGACAAAGAAAAATAAGAATAAAATATACTGGATATTGCCAAGCGGTTCATGTCCACGCATTCTTATCATCCAGATAGTCAGAAATTTTATAATGGCCTTTGATTTTTTTTTTAATTTAGATGTAGATTTAGATTGTAATATATTGATAACCTTGCCTTATTTCGGTGTTTAAACGTGGCGTAATGGTTTACTGCAACACAAACGTATCGCTTGTCCAGCGCCAATACCGATATTATACGCGTATATACGCTTGTTAATAAGTAAAGGGCCTTGTTCGTGCAACATCACAATAGACAACGAGTCTTATTTACGGAACCATCCTCGACTTAAAATGTACCCACCTAATATTATTACATGGTGACCCTGCCACATTCCTGCCTGGAAGAATAAATGAAGAGGCCCTAGCCAGTATCCTGCTTCTAAGAAGAAAAAAATAAAGAAGAAAACAGAGAAGAAAAGAAACTTAGAAAAAAGAAGTGCCATTAGTGAAGAAAGAAAATCATTCCGGAATAAATACTACGGCAATTTAATCAATCTTAACGTCACAAACCTGTTTATAAAATTTTTATTCAACCTATATTCGTAAATAACATACTAGTCTGTACAATCACAACAAATTCACAAAGTCTGCACAACAATATACAAAGAAAAAATCAAAGTTCAACAAACACGTCAAACATTTTCACCGACAACAATAAAGTCATCAAGATAGCCGCAAATGGAATATCTTGGAGCTGTTTCATTAAACGTTCCCAAATTAACCATTCACACGGCGTTCCGTCGGCCATTGTTGTTCAGGCACGTCGCCCTGTTTACAGCTGAAACGTTTTTTTATTGCATCTCGGCAATTTTTCATTGTAACTGTAGGTAACCGTCTCTTAAGTCTAATGTGGTAGAACATAAGAGCGATGTCGACTGCAGAATGAATAACTGTCACCGGTGCAGTACCGGTGTGGTGACAGATTACGAAGATTGATTGCCCGAGATTCTTGGCTTCGGTGAAGAGGGTTACACAGATGAATAAATGATGATCGTCTACTCTCATCATTACTTTATTCGTTTCTATTATCTTTTGATTTGGCCCATCTGATTCCTTGCTGAAGAGAATAGAACCAACCTGTTTCTTCCCTAAAAATTTGCTGTTGCCAATTAAATTAAAAAAAAAGAAGAAATTTATGTTTGATTAAATGACAAATAAATCCATTGGTGTTAGTTACAAGAGTAAAATTAATTGAAAGTTGTTTTAGTAGAACTATAACTAGAAGACACTAAAAACTGCGGCTCTGCGACAAAAGCAGCATGCAGTCGTATCCACCGGGCCCTTGGCGGTGAGGCCCAACTCTGGGCTCACACGCTCAAGATGCCGTTCGTACTGGCACGAACACGATTTAGTAGAGGCGCTACGCTTTCTCATAATTGAAAAAAAAAATGCACTATCGTGGCAGTCCAAACAGCATCCTGAACGCATTATTGTACTAGACGTGAAGCAGTATGCCCGCTGGGTGGCTGAGCCAAAGACCGCACGTTTTTTACCTGTTTACTGCGGCGTACAAATCTTCGGGCCAACGTGTTATAGCGTACACACAGCGTGCTTCAAACATTAAACTTTAATATTTGAAATACCCTAAATGCTTTATGGATTATCGCCCATCAGGGGAGGTCAAACTTCTGCTGCAAACTATGTTAATCTCGAGGGCAGTATACTACACGAGCAACTACTCAAAACATTAGGAATTAGGTCATAACGTGTATATTATAATGTAGCTATAATTATGCCCTTTCAACCAAAGAAAATAAATGAAAATATTTATTTGCTCTAAGATTAATTTTTTTTTCAATTTTGATAATAGATGTGGTGGCTGTGGCCCTGGCAATGCAAATTGGTCTGAATGTCTTCAGTAGGAGTAATCAACATTTATTTGAAGGTAAGATACATGATATCATTTGTTGAATTTAAATTTAAATCTACTGGAAATAATAAAAGGGCTTGCATTAATCTGTCAGTCAATATGTCCATCTTCGAAATGGGAAATCATCTGTGGGAAACGAAGCGGCGCAAGAAACCAACAGAATCATTGTCCTATTTTTAAAATAAAAAATATACACCAATTTTATACTTTTGGGGAGCTGGTCCAAGATAGTCACTAATTTTGTAATAACCTTTTTTTGCTCATGTTGTTTTGACATGATCTTTAAATTTTTTCTCTGTATGAGAGAGAGAGAGAGTTACATGATATTCTCAGGTATAAGGTCATAAAGCGTATACAGTGTTCCATAAACTTAGACTGAACATAGCTAGTTTGTCCTTTTATCCCAAATTTAAGTTATACTTGTCACTATTTTTCGGAAATGTCGAAATATTTTTTCGAACGTACTTAATATTCTCATAATAAAAAAGGAATAGTTAAAATATGTATTAATTTCTTTAAACCTGTCCCCGAGAGAGTCTTGTCGACGCAATCTTTATTTACTTCCATATTGCTTCTTGAAAGCCGCAAGACTGACTGTTGATATGGCGAATGACAACCTATTTGGTGTAGTGGTTAGCAACTCTGACCACTATACCAAAAGGTTGCGGATTCGAATCCCGCTAGGGGCATATGTTTGTGTGTTGAATACGGACATGTGTACCCGAGTTAGGGATGTTTTCATTTATAAAAAATGTATTTGATATACTGCATATCAACCATCTGGTATCCACAACACAAGCCTATAGCTGCTTACTGTGGAACTAGATGGCGCTGTGTGTATATCTAAGGATATTTATTTTAAAAAGATATTCGGAATACTGTGTCCAGAGCATGGTGAGTATTCCTGTTTAAATCAGATATAGTTGTCTCGTCCTATTCATTATCTGGATCTTCTCGGCCATTGTCCCTGTCTCCGCACAGTTTAACTTCTTGCCCCGTTGTATCGTTGAGATTGATAGCCGGCCATTCCGCGGCGCGGTCGGCGGACACAAATAAATAGTGGGATTATTTTAGTTAATTAGGCAGCCCCGTGCGAGAGATGTTTTTGTTTTTGCCACGAATCTGTCTTTGTCGTGTACCGGCCATTCAGCTTCAGTCGTCATGTGATACTTAATTGTGGTTTGTTTTTTTGCGTTCTCCTCTAACAAAGGGAGATTTGCGGTGTACACTTTGCCTCTTTGTAACAATATCTGGTTCAAGGTTCGGTATATACCTTTTTTTTATGCACAAACGTGATAGCACTTGTACTCAATCACACCTGATGTTAAGTGAAGATGAGGCCGAAGGTGGAAGCATACTGACCCGGAAACCCAAATATTCGAGGAACTGGCTATCTTATCTCTGACAACCGGAACACAACAATGCCATTAACATTGCTGATTGGCGGCAGATTTATTAGCAAAACTGTAAAGCACTGTTTGAAGTTTTGAAATTGAATTGCATAAATTAAGATACAGATTATATGAAAAACCTCGCTCTGAACTGTACTCGAGAAGCCTAAAAGCTAATTATAAATAATACCTATATTAATTTAGGTATTAATTTATGGAATGATTAAGGCGCCACTGGACGGAATAAACACTCTTAACAATCCAACACTGCATTGAGGAAATACACACACGAAATCGTTCTTCAATCCAAACAAGATGGCGTAAGATAGCGCGTATTTCATTTGAAACTAGTCGTCACTGTCAGTTTGCAGAACGACAGCTTGACGGCACGGCCTGTCTAAATATTCTTAAAATATCGCATTAATAATATTAGTTAGGATTCAACAACTTATGTGTCGAATTTTGTTGGTGCATCTGATGCAAGTCTTTCCATTTGGTCCCCTCAACGCAACTTCCTTTCGTAAGTTAAATCTCTTTTTAACCCTCGACGAAAAACGAGGGGTGGTATGTACTTGACGGCGTAGTGTGTGTATGTCTAGTGTTTGTCAAGACGTATCTGAGTAATGAGTGGTCCAATTTCAGTGAGTTTTTTTTTTATATTAAAGACTAAATGTGTTTTTTGGGCTATTTTAAGGTTATAGTTTAATTTATTCAAATATATGTGATACTGAATAAATACTTCTTCTTCCGTTCTTTCTTTAAACGTGGGGACAGTTTCTTAGCCATATTTGATGAAAATCGGTTAAGCCGTTTCGAACATATTTTAGCTTTTAACAAGTTTTTTGGTGTATTTCGATGATATCATAGGCTATCGAGGGTTTTTTTTAATTTTTAAATATTATAAATTTCCCTTTTATATTTTAAAAACACGTTCCCTGTCAACTACGAGTACATACGTAGTGATCAATAAATTTTCAATTGTGTCTGATATACGTTATTCAACATGACATCTATCTAATCTTTAATTTGATTCCTGTAAGTAATTCCTGACTTTGAACTGCCTACCTTCAATGATAGGTTCCACAAGAATCCTAGTGAAAAAGTGGAATATATTGTGTGCATAATCAGCATCTTTCTAGAGATATTTAAAGATTAGTATAATGTGATGCTTCAACGCCCGCTTATGGAATCATAAAGATCATTTAGTTCGCTACCCAAATGGAAGCAAACTGGAACAAAAGCAAAAAGTATCCTCTGGTTTTATTTTCGACAGCACTGTCTAGGACGAACCCGCATACACATTCTATGTCTTCCGATTAGTCGGCATGGGTAACTCCTTCGCATCACTAACTCATCTGTAACACTATAATCCTCCACCCTTTAATACCAATATTTCCAAACTAATGTTCTTTCTACCTGTTAAAAGCATAGCTTTAGTTCACGCTGACCTTACTAAAAACAAGCCAACCCGCAACATCCTAAGCAAACGTTTGCGTTGGGTGTTGCTTGCGGAAATCCACATTATACTTATGAAGGGAAACAATCTCGACCTTACTATTACTCATGTTAGTACCATGACTACGCTTGATTTAACCCTAACGCATACTGGTTGGGTCACATCGACCGACTATCCTTTGAAAATGTAATCCGTTTTCCTATGTTCTAAAAATGGTATTCAATATTTTTCATCGTTTTCCAGTTATAGTACAAATTTGAAGTACAATTTTTTCGAAACGAATAAATCGATTCTAATGAAAGAGGGATATAGGCCTTCTCTCGTATATGAGGGAGTATGGGCCGTAGTCCACCACGCTGGCCTAATGCGGTTTGGGGATATCACATGCCCTTGATTTTTTTTTTCAGGCATGCAGGTTTCCTTACGATGTTTCCTTCACCGTTTAAGAGCAGTCGAATAAATGCACAATAAAATTTTAAACACTCATTGGTGCATGGCCTGCGTGGGTATTGAACCCGCACCACCTAAATTGGGACACTGCGTCATAACCACTGAGCACCGATGCTTGTAAAGCACGTTTCAATACTTTTTTTCGGAAATTTACTACCATTTTAGATCTGTGTCTGTAGATATAAATACCGCTTATACGTATAAAGTTCCATTGGAATCAATGTATGCTTGTGTTTTTTTTTTGTGATGAATAAATACCTTTTATTCATTTATTTATTTTTAGATCTCTTAAAACAATTAAGTAATTAATTAATTAATATTTTCTAAAAATAATTTACTGATTCGTGATATTTTCTCTGACCACTCCATGTGGGAATGTTATGTTATATATCACTATGGTATGGTATATTCACTTGTCCAGCTATATTATGTATCGTCCAGATGCCGTCAATCCGAAAAACACATGACACCACACAGTCACAAAAACAAATAACAAAGAAATAAAACTTATTGTTACTGTCGCAAAAACTGAATGCGAAGTTCACTATGAGGAATCGGAGAAAACATGGCGGCTTTGGTAACGAGGGCATTGTATACCCCACCCCCCTCGACGGCAACACCCCTCCCCCGCCAAATGTGACAAATTACAAGGACCTAGTGCCATGACGCTGGCAGAGATGCGTTACGTCGAGTAATTCCTCTATTGCACCATTTTTAATGCTTCAAATAGTTTGAAGCTTTTGTTAGTCTGTCTGTGGCTTTGTACCATCAAAACCGCTGAACTGATTTGAAAGCTGGTGTTAGCGGATTAGTTTAAAAGGGTTTATCCCACACAGTATTCTATACAAACTTTCAAGTCCAAATTTTTCCAAAGGAGTAAACCGATTCTACTGAAACTTTATCTACACGTACATAGATCTAAAAATATAGTAGAGTATATTTTCGAAAAACAGTATTCAAACTAAATTAGAACGATTTTAACAGAAAAAATGCAATAAATGCTTTTAAATTTGATATTTTGAATTCGTTTTCTATTAACTTCTTAGATCTATATATCGTGCTTTACCTATAAAATGTCATTAGAATCGGTGTAATAATTTCAGAACAGGATTATGATGAACATGGGACCACCACTTAAAGTATCCTATTAAATAAAAAACTAATTTTCCGAATTTATTTATAAATGACTGATTCTGAGGTAACAAGTATACTATATATAAAAAAAATCGACTGAATTGATAACCTGCTCCTTTTTTGAAACCGGTTAAAAAGTCGTCTGTGGACATTTGACAGCTAGCAGACATCAGAGCAACATTACGTAATACCAATTCTCTTAAAAATTTTCCATCATCCGCGCGACAACTGCTAAAAATCTGCAAATCCTCCGATTTGGATGCAACTCAGTTAATTATAGTCGCGTGTAGCTGTGGATCGGACAGCGACAATCGGTCACGACAAATCGCATGGGAGTGCTTTAGCTTGTCGACTAATGACCCAGCACTAATTTATCGTCATCGCCTCTACACGTTCAACAACTCTGTGGTCGTTGTGTCCCTAAAGAACGATATCGAAACATGCGCAATGTCGACCGTCTATTCCTTATTGTTACAAAATTCCGTGAATTCAGACATCGTTAGTTTGCATTGATGATTGTGGTGGTACTGTGGTCTGCAGTTCAAGCGTAACATTGTAATTGGAATCTTAGCGCTATGCAATAAGAACTATGTGATACGCTTAACTTGCAGGCGAGTGTACATACCAATGGAATGCTATCAAATTCGATAAGGATATGTTAATGTTGTACATTTATCTGTTTACCCAGTTTTTTTAATTCCCAGTTTTTGACATTATCTGTTTCTTCTCACTGAATGTTGGCAAGTAGCAATCTATGCTGAGTTGGATATCTTTTCGACTCACCTTGCGACACCGACAATTAGATGGCAAACACAGTGCTTACTTTTTGTATGTCTCGACTGTGTAATATTCGTACCTGATTATTTGTCTTCAGTTCGCTTTAAATTATTTGTTATTTTTTAATTCTTTCAATATTAATTTAATTGTATAAGAATCTATAAGTAATTGTGGTTTAACTTTCAAGCAGCCTTTATTTAATACCAGTAGTTGAACAATTCTTCATGTTATTATAATTCTTCCAACACCAATTTTTCTAGAATTTTTCACATTACCATTTTCGCATATCGCATGATTTAAACTGGATTGTACTGCTTTTCGACCTATAAGTCACTGCATCACTCATCGTCATCATATCCGCTACAGAACATTCACTGCTGAAGCCTACATTTATAGAGCGATTTCGTGGTCTCCATCTTAGAATTTTACAGCCCCAATGGCCATCCGTTCTTTATCCTAGGTGCTGTCCACTGCTAGATCAATTTACTAATCCGCTAGTTATGTTTATGGCTGCATCATTCACAAAAAAGTTTATGCTTCACGCGCTGAGTTACAAAGGACAACGGATGTCCAGGTCTACAGAACTGGAGAACACGACAAAATGATTTTGACTCTCATAAGCGCACTAGTCCTATCTCTTCATAGACTTCCAATGCTTTTAAAAACTTAATAAAATTTGCCAAAAGGCTCTTATTAAAGCTGGCTAATTGGGAGCGATAAGTTTTCTGTCCACATACATAAAGTCACGCCTGTTTCCTGTAGGAGTAGAGACCACAGACTTCCTCTTGTAACGATCTGGACACACCTCTATTGCTTCATTCACTCTCATAAGGTTGTTCATATATGCTCGTCGGTTTAAGGTACACTTGACTTGGCCTTTCTATAAGATGTCCCCGATTTGATCATGGTACGTTTGCCTTGGTGTTCCCGTACCAATACTACCAACCACATTCGCTTCGTAAATCTATTTCGTTAGTCTTTTTCCATTCATCCTCTCCACATGTCTAAACCATCTCAGCATACTTTTTTCAATCTTTGTCACTACGTCTTCTGTAACACTGCTTAACTTCCTAATTACACTATTCTTGATTCTATCCACAAAATCCTTTAAATTTTAAAGCAGGCTGTATGTTGGCGAAGTTACAAAGCGCCACTCTGGGGTCGCTCTAGTAAGTCAGGCGCTTCGAGATAGCTGGGAGCGAGAGCGAAGATGACTAACACGGCACTTCGACACACACACTCTGCAGACCAGAAGAAAAATAAAACTGCTTGATAGCGTTGAAAGAGCTTCTTGTATTTCACAATTCTTCTTATCACACTAATTCTACACTTTAACTTGGAACCGACCGCAATGTTCGAGGATGTGCTCGCTACTTCGATCTCTCTCAGTGGGTACCATCCAATTAATTATTTTTATCCAATCAGGATCCGCGGTACCCACTTATTTTCATTTTTAATTAAAAGAGCGCCTCTGGCGGACAAAACATGCTTCGGTTCGATATTGCTTATATATAATCATTTTAGCAAAAAATCAAAGGCAACAAAAAATAAATCAAAATTACAAAAATATAGCTCGAACCATTATGCTTCTTAACACAGCTGTAGTAACAAACTATTGGCTGAACGATAATATTAACGGTATTGTACGTGTTAGATAAACAGAGAAACAATTATGTGTAACATTCACAATTGAAATAGAAGCTTATGAAATTGAAGCTTATGAAATTCCAAGCGCAGTAGACAATCGCAAAATTTATCTTCACAATAAACCAACTGTATAAAAAGTTAGCGACGCCATCCGAATTATACAGTAAGTAATTAAAACTCCGAAGATTCATCCATTTGATTAGCATAATAATGAAACAAGGGCGCAAAGTCATTAAGGGTATAAAGTTTCTCCAATTAGGGGCGAACACATTCGCCGGCGCAGGGTGAGATCGTACCAACGACATTCGTTCATATCGCGGTATACACTCGCCGATTGTGATAATTAAACTCAAGCGTGATTAAATGAAGCTATCTTAATTAAGGGATATACAGCCTATAGCTTCAAGACGGGATTGCCATGGTAACCGCAGACGAGCGAGTGGAAATTATCACAACCATAGAGCTAAAGAAAGGGGGGTAACTTTTTGAGTTATGTTTTTACTCGAGCTCGCCTTCCTCATACAACGTTAATTGTAACGATGTAATTAATGCGAATAATTTTCTGAACTGTACGAAAATGCGAGGTAAAATGTTCCTTGAAAATATTTAGGTATTTGTTTTTTTTTGTTGCAGTAATATATTTGTTATGAATCCTATGCAAATTGAAATGCAAAGCTTGCTACAACTCGCATTACAGGTCTGTACCTAAAAGATATTCATAATTTTTTCGATCAGATTAAATTGCGTAGTAGATTGAAGAAATAAAACTGGCTTATAGTAACAATAAATGGCAAATTAGAAGAAACCAAGAAATTTTGAAAAGAATTTACACATTTAAAAGGTGTTTTTTTTTGGACTGGATGGAAAGTGACGATGTGGTCTAAGATGTAGCACGCGATCCCAGTAAATGCCTATTAATGCTCTTGAAGATCCCAAGGTGTAACCTAACAATAACGGTGTTAGACCAAGATATACGCTGTACAATAGAAGTGAAGCCAGTATTTTTATTAGCCGTTTAACACAATCTTACCTAGCTTATTATCGGCACAGACGAAGATGAAGTGCCATTGTCTAGCTCATTGTGCGGTATGCCTGGTTGAAAGATATTTAGATGTAGGTAGACGATGAACCGTGCTTAACAGCAAAGCCCAATGATGACGTTATTGTTTTGAACTTTTCAAAAACTCTGCCATTTATTAGGGCAATTACTCGTAGGCGCGCGTTTAACCGGCACCTGCTTCCTAAGCTGGCCCTTCCTTTGCTGGATGACTTCTGCCTCGCACAAGACAGAGTGGCTCTCTGCTCTGTGTCTTTAGGGACTGGGGCAGTCGGGAGAGTCGATTTTTAATTTACATTCTTGTTTACATTCACTTCACTCATAGATGTATATTCGCCTTCTGAAAGACTGCCTTGTTTCAGATAAATACGCTTTGTCTTTCTCATGTAGACTACTTATAAAATTACATGCCAGTTTTCCTCTCCAGCGACGTATCGGGCCGTACTGACATTGATGATAATGGTCCAACGGTGGACTTCGAAAGGCTGTTGATGTAACACGATGGATTACAATTACTTATATATAATTCTTCGGAAATATCGAAGATACGGGCAGAGCGGTCGACGACCAAATAGTAAATACTATGCACAAAGGATGAAAGAATCCCAATCGTAGATCACCTATCTGTTCCGGATAAATACCCCAGTGAGAATACAAGCCTAGAACACGCCACAAATAGTTCAAAATTGAATGCAGATGAAATTGTTGGAATTCGTCCGCACTCTGCAGTAGTTCGCCGCTTTGAGAACTAAGATGAAATACCTCATTGTGTGTGCAATTGAGTAACTTCCCCTTTGTATGCTATGTACTTAGGTGTTACAAATACTACCACCATTGTAATGTCTCGACTTGATAGTCGTACTCGACGGACGACGACTGTACCAAGTGAAAAACTCCCCAGTCGGCGAGTTTACATTTGGATAGTGATTATTTTGTGGACATTTTGTGTAGTTTTCGTTTTGCATAGAGGACATTTTGCGTAGTGACAGTTTTGCATAGGGGACAATTTGCACAGTAGACATTTTGCATAGTGGATATTTTGCATACCTACTGAACTATTTGCATAGCGGACATTTTGCATCGTGGACTTTTTGAATAGTGAACATTCTACGTGATGGGTATATTGCATAAGAATAAGAATCGTTTATTTGACCGAATGTCGTTCGATTCAATCGTTTATTTGAGCATCGGTGGCTCAGCGGTTTAGACGCGGTTTCACAATTTGGGAGGTCTGGGGTCGATTCCCAGGCAGGCCATGAACCAATGAGTTTTTGAATTAAATTTAATATCTTATGTGCATTTATCCGACTGCTCTTAAACGGTGAAGGAAAACATCGTGAGGAAACCTGCATGCCTGAGAAATAAAAAGGCATGTGAAGTCCCCAACCAGCATTGGGCCAGCGTGGTGGACTATGGTTCATACTCCCTCATATACGAGGGAAGGCCTATATCCCTGCAGTGGGATGGTCGATGGACGAGCCGATGATGATGATTTGACCGATTTAGTACCACACACGTTATCATCGTAAAGTTGACATCGCATAGGGAGAATTTTACGTAGTGCCCGTTTTGTATAGTGCAAATTTTTGTAGTGCTTATGTCTTGGTGTAAGGCAGCCAATTACCACACTTGCAGATCGAAGAGGCGATCGATTGTCGTTGAATTATTAAAGAACTCCGTGGTTCTGAGTGGTTTGCATCAGAGGAATTGCTAATGATTCACTACGGTCATACAGCAAGCACTGGTAGTAAATTCTTATAATGCGTGTACTAAAACCATAGAAGAAGCAAAGTCTTCAAATAAAACCGTAGTTCGTAGAGTTCCACAAGGCAGTGTATTGGGGTCATTATTGTTTTTAATATATATTAATGAACTGCCTAAATTAACTGATCATTTATGTACTATGTTTGCTGACGATGCAACTATTTTATTTATTGACAAACAAGTGAGTAATAACTTTAATCTTAATAATAACATATTAGAAACAATTAGTAATATGACTACATGGCTACGCAGTTTAAATTTAGATGTAAATCTGAAAAAAAAACAAATGTAATGCAATTTGGAAATTATAAGATAATATATAATTACATCAAAATAAATTATAATGGCATGGATATTGAAGAAGTACAGGATATTCGCTTTTTGGGAGTAACACTCGATAAACATTTAAATTGGAAAGCTCACATTGAAGGACTAAACAAACGAATTAGTAGTTACTGTTACGCACTCTGTACTGAAGGATGTTGCATCTGTGGAAGTGGCTACGAAAGCATACTATGGAAATGTATATCCTCTGCTTTTGTAAGGTGTAATATTTTTGGGGAATTCTGTTAATGCTGTGGACACATTTATCCACCAGAAAAGATGTCTGCGAATAATATTTGCAAAACCTAATGGTTGCTCTCTCCGAAACTTATTTAAGAGTAAAGGATTTTTGACCCTAACAGGTATATTTATAATGGAGTTATGTTTATTCGTTATGTCGTAAGTGGTCGAAACTTGAGGGATATGGATCATTTCGTTTTGCCCAGAATAGCATGCATGATAATGGACAAAAGTACAATTATGTGACAGCCATTAGAGTATATAATAGGATCCCGCTTGGAATTAAAGGTTTACAGATTTGGCTGGTGAATAACGTATTTTATAGTCATAAGGAATTTTATTCTAAAAGAGCACTATTGACATAATTATTATCAATACTTTGACATTTTTATAGCAATGTAAATGTTACATTTTATAATATTTTAATTAATTTTAATTCTTAATTTAAATTTTAAATGCATGACAGTTAATATTGTACGCCTGTTAGAGGTAAGGACTGTCGAACCAATGCAACAATATTGTAGTATCACCTATGCACCACAGTTCTACAATAAATTGATTCTGATCCTGAGTCTGCATTTTAAACATATTCTTAAAGTTCTCGAGACAGTTTAGGATTCGTTACAAGAGCGGTGCACAAATGGTATTAGACGTGACGTAGCATGATGACTACGACCAAGTGTAACCCGGGCTTAAAGTAATACCAAACACAAAACCGTTTTACATACATCAGTATTTCCATCAGAGGTTGCGTGGCATGTCTTCCGTGCAGCGGCAACTTTTTTATACGCCCATCGTAAAACCAATAAGCAGGCGGTTCCGGGTGCGCTACTAGCTGAGTCGGCCGACCCGATGTCGCCGTCGCACGGCATATCGCCTGACTTCACACACTGTTGCTAAACAACCACTTTATGCGATATAGAATTGCATGGAGACATTCCGAATGTTAGTCTAAATGATACAGTATAAAAAAGGTTGTGATACCCGAGAATTGTGAGGCGACAACGATGGTAGAACACGCATCGGGCCGACGACGTCGCTGGAGTAAAAATTTGAAGGAAAATAAGCATTTAACATGTGATATAGCACGAAAGATTGTTGGGAGAAAAAAACTTAAAAGTATCCGGCACTGGTAAAAGAAATAACAGTGCTCGAAAATGATTCTATTTATGGTTTAACTGCCAACAAAATTATAATAAGGCTAAATAGGTATTACAGTGAAATTCACTCCTCTCAGAGAAGGCAACGGGATCTAAGCCCATACAGTCATGTCTTATTTCTCTAATTTCTTCAGTTTATAAGTCATGCTGCCCTTTTTAACGCATTATTTTTAGGTTGTATCCTAATAGTGCTGACCTCTTTAGTTGTTTAAAATTGTCAGATAGAGATTTCCAAATTTAAATAATAATATTTTGTAATGGAATGACATATTACTTCATCGAGTTATGATTCCAAATTTAAAATCACTAAATTTTTGGAGATTTCAAATTAGCTCTTCTGATTGAGAGTGTATTGGCAATATTCAATAGCGTTTCAGAGAAAAATAATGGATACAGCATCATGTCCATCATCAAGCTGACTATTAACTGCGCCTCCATGTTTATAAGCTACACATTTATTGTTTTAATTATTATTCATACATATCAGGCACAGAACATCCACTGGTGAATATAGGACCTCCTCGGAACGTAGGTTTAAAAGCCGACTGCATCCATCCTCCATCAGGTCGTCCGTCCATCTTGCCGGCGCGTGGTCTCCACTCTACGAGTGTAATGTCTCACCGGCCACCAGTTCTTCGAGCTATGTGCCCCTGCCCTTTACCACCGCCACAACTTTCGAGGGTGCAAGCGCTTCTGACATACCTACTATTGGCACTTTTACCTACGGTAGCCTTCTGATACCCCACCATCAACGCTCACTGCGGTCTGGCGCTGTCAGTGATGTATTAAGAACCCTATTGGGAGAGAGCCAAGGGAGAGCTTCACTTGGCTCCCTCCCAATAGGGTTACCCTCTTTGGCTTTTTGCGTCACATTAGCTACAATCCCATTTGCTGGGGGGGGGTTCACCCTTAAATTCTTTCTTTAATTAGTCTAGGGTCCAAGGTAGCAATAGACTCACGTAGAGCACCGTCTACCTTCAGTAGGCGCCTGCCAAGCACCACTGTTGATTCTGGCTTACAGAAGTTACAGCGCGAGGAGTGCGGAGGTGGATCTGCCCTTTACCACTTCAACTTAATAATCCGCTGGGCTATGTCGGTGACCTCCGTTCATCTACAGATTTTTTCACTCCTGATTCGATCGAGTTTGAAACGCCAGTCCTCTCCATAGCTCATGATATTATGAGACCCATATTAAGAGACTGCCATAACCCGCCTCCAAACTCCTCCCACTGCAACTCCTGTAAGCCAGGATCAACAATGGTACTCTGCACGGCATCTACTGGAGGTAGACGGTGCCCTACGTGTCTCTGTTGCTACCTTGGGCCCCGGACTAATTAAAGAAGAGTTAAAGGTGTAGAGTAGAAAAGAAGTTTTCCCAGAGAGACTGTCATAAGGCATCACTGGTAACATATACTGGTAACACATACTGATAAAAGACTTGAAAAGACAGTACTCAGGTCGATAAGACATGCAGTTTTCGGAGCCCTGGCCAGTTCCTTGTTCCTAAAATAATGGGACATATTAGTTTAGATAATAAGATTGTGATCTAATACACGAGACAAAATTAAGCTGCATTTTGTCGATTTCTACCGAACATCAACAGGTTGCAATTTTCACTGTTGAGGCACAGCTTCCGCTCACTTGGACGCTTCATAATCCATCGGGCGGGTTCAGGAGAGGCTTAGTGGTCACTAGTCCACCAACTACAGGCAGAATGCGTTCGTGCAGCGAGCGAGTAAGAATTTTTAGCGTTACATCGCCAAGGAACGCATTAAGTACACTTTTTTTTGGCCAAAAAGTAACATAATGCTGCTGGGACCCGGTTCTTTTTTTGGATTGGCGATGCAGGGATATCCAATCTATAGATTATTTATAATTAGAGTAATTTTTCCAACCGTTCTCTGATTGCAATGTATAGTTTTTTATTTTTTATTAAGTTTAAATAGGTTCTATCAGTGGAAACCTCTAATTGGCTTTCAGTTTCTTAGTTTAAGTGATAATTTGTAAAACAGCTGTTGGTTTTCCCAAGAGAATAAAATAAATAAATAAACAAATCTACCAATCAGATAAATATTTAACAATTTAGCCACTAGGTAACACGAATATTATAAGGTTCATGATTATAAGGTTACCAGACCGAAGAAAGTGGCTTTCCACAAAGAAAAGGTACTAAGGTGCTAAGGTATGGAACTGACTGCCCGCGTCGGTTTTTCCCGACACTTACAACCTTGGGATCTTCAAGTCTAGAGTGAATAGGCATTTACTGGGTGAGCGTGATACATCTTCGGCTACATCGTCACTTTCCATCAGGTGAGATTGTAGTCAAATGCGAAACCAGACTTTAATAAAAAAAAAAAGTAAAAAGAAAAACATTGTATAGTTCCCTATTAAAGTTATTGCGCAAAACTGGAAATATTTTAACGTTGCGATTTGTTTGGTTGTGGTGAAACACGACAAGTTATGGTAAATCTATGGCATGCATACAACATACCCACGCGTTCACGCAATCGCCGTGTTCGTGGTGATTTATTTTGTTCGTTATCTGTGGTTTACGACAGAGAAAAGGACAAACTATAGCCTACTGTATAAAAGTAATAATATGCACTTTTTATGGATAACTGGATACCCGTACGACCACAATCTCACCTGATAGAAAGTGACGATGTGGTCGAAGATTTATGGCTTGTTTTAATTATTATTCATACATACCAGACACAGAACATCCACTGGTGAATATAGGCCTCCTCGGAACATAGGTTGAAAGTCGACTGCATCCATCCACCATCGGTGAGTGGTCTCCACTCTACAAGTCATAAGCACGCGATCTCAGTAGATGCTTAATCACCCTTCAATTATAGTTATTAAATTAAATGCCTAGGTGGATTGCAATGTATTTTTTTACCCCTCTATAACCACAACCTGCAGAAAGTGACGATGTGGTCGAAGATGAAGCACACAATCCGATAGATGCTTATTTATTTTGTTCGTCAAGATCCCAAGGTTGTTGGACTTATAAAAGAGTTACGCCTGAAGAGTGTTCCATGCCTTGGCTGTTCTCAATTTTTTTTATGCATGACGAGTTCGTACTTTGACCTCAATCACACCTGATGTTAAGTGAAGATGAGGTTGAAGGTGGAAGCGTACTGACCCGGAAACCCCAACACATTTGGGGGACTGTCTATCTTATCTCTGACAACCGGAACACAACAATGCTATTAACATTGCTGCTTGGCAGCAGATTTAGATAAGAGGGTGGTAGCTAGCCAGTCGGACATTTAAAATGCCCTATCACCAACCAAACCGAGTACTTAAACATGTACCCCGCTGGGGATCGAACCCGCGACCTACGAATCGTAAACCCAATGTTGTTTATATAGAGCCACGGGGGCGGTTCTGACAATTTGCCTCAAAGTTGTAACTACGGTCGTTAAAGATCTATCTACACTTTTTCAAACGGTAAGTAGGTACGGTACAGCACATATTGCGTGAATACGCGACCCGTGTGTTCACGATCCGCACGTTCCCTTCGGATGAACTCGCGAATGTGGCTCACCAGTTTTATGATGCGATAAACCTCGTACGCTGGCGATAAGGAAAACAATCATTATAAGCTCAAATACAGGTGGTAGCGTTTGGCAATTCGACAGGGTGTATACCCTTTCTTTTTATGCACAAAGGGTTAGCACTTAGCTTCAATCACACCTGATGTTAAGTGAAGAAGAGGCCGAAGGAAGCGTACTGATCCAGAAACCCCATCTTATTTGGGGCACTGGCTATCTTATCTCTGACAACCGGAACAACAACAACAACATTGCTGTTCAATTTAAACAACATAAGGCTTACGAATCGGAGGTCGCGGCTTCTGTTCCCAGCGGGGTACATGTTTAGTACTCGGTTTGGTTGGTGGTAGGGTATTTTAAGTGTCCGCCTGGCTAGCTACTACCATCTTATCTAAGTCTGCCGCCAAATAGCAATGTTATCAGCATTGTTGTGTTCCGGTTGTTATAGATAATATAGCCAGCAGCGAGTCCCACAAAATAAGAAAGATAAGATTGGGGTTCCGGGTCAGCACGCACGATTGAGGTCAAGTGCAAACTCGTTGTGCAATTAAAAATATTTTATATTTTGCGATCGCTGTGTTGGATTTTTTTACCAAGAAAAGAGTCCCGTACTGCGATGACCCTAAATTATCGAACGACACCTTTCACTTCAAAATATGTCAAATCGTTTAGGTTACAGCAAGTAAGATATCTCATACATACTCTCGAAAAACATTCAGACTTCAAGCATTAATTTCAAGGTAAGATACATGATAATAATCATTTGTTGAATCTAATGGAAACAATAAAGGTATTTCTCTGTCAGTCAGTATGTACAACTACTGCTTCGGAAAGGGAAATACGCGTAAACTGTGGGAAAAGAAGCGGCGCAAGAAACCCACAGGATCATTGTCCTTTTTTAAAAAATAAATAAATAGAACTAGTACAATTTTATAATTTTGTAAATAACCTTTTTTTTGTAAATGTTATTTTAACATGATCTTTAAATTTTTTCTCGGTTAGATTAATGATATTCTTTGTTATGAGGTTATAAAAGCGTATAGTGTCCTATAAATGATGTGTTAACTTTGCTTAGTCTTTATTTGTTTGACGACCTGTTTGGTGTAGTGGTTAGATACTTTGACTGCTATACCAAAAAGTTCCAGGTTCAAATCCTGCATATGTTTGTATGATGAATACAGACATGTGTTCCCGAGTTATGGATGTTTTTCATTTATATATGTATTTATTTACAAAAAAAAACGTATTTGCGTAGTATATCAACCATCTGGTATCCATAACACAAGCCTATAGTTGCTTAATGTGGAAATAGATGGCGTTGTCTGTATGTCCAAGGATATGTATTACTCTCCTTCTTGCAGCAGTCGGGTAATAATAATAATGATACGATACCAAGAGACCAGTTGATTCAATTCTTTTAGTTCCGTAAACCATACCGACCTCACTACATTGTACATATAAATATGTACGTATATACCTTCAATAGTAAACGGAGCAGATTATCTGTCCCTAAAGACATGTAGTTCACTCGCATCGAATGGTCCCGGCACGGATGTCCCGCGACAAATCTTTGTCCCGATCTCGATGTCGGTACAAAAGCTTATCTCAGGAAACGGGACCGGAAGCGAGTGCAGACACCCGACACCCAGACACCCCGACACCGGCTGTGACACTCGAGATGAAAGGCGCCGAGAAATAGCCGTGAAATTGCACGAAAGGATTGGAGGAATGCTCGGTGCGTCAGCTCCGCTTCTGGCGGGAAATTGGAGATTTTCGTGGGTGGTTTCTTGCCTTATTCACGATATAACGTCTTTGTATAGCCGCAAATCCTTTTACTTTTCTCGATGCTAATCGTTTCGATTTCGCGTTAGACCCGTGAATGGGTTATTGTATTCACACATACAATAGTACAATAGTCTTTCTTTCATTCAGATTCTTTTGGTTCAGAAGAAAATTGAAATGAGAAAACAACAAATTAGTAGCGAAGCTTCGCCTCCCGCCTTAGCCTTCGATGTTAGGTTAAACGTATAATATAAAAATAGAAGCTTTATTTTAAAACAAATGACTTACTAGGTATCAACATTTCACAAGGCGTCTCTCACAATTTATTTCGAATTTTTCATGAGTATGAAAACTAACATTATACTTATTAAATTTATGCTTTGTTATTGTTATGAATATTAATATTATGCACATTAAGATTATGCGTTCCCATTTTATAGAAATTAAGATTATGCGGTTTTAAAATTATGCGGATTATGTTATGCGAGTTAAAAATAGGGGTATTTAATGTATGCGTTTTAATATAGACCCATTCATCAAACATGATTATTTTTAATTCTTTATTCTTTATTGCAAATAAACACAAAAGATACATTTGTCAGATACAAATATACAAAGGTGAGCTTATCTCTAAGAGAGATCTCTTCCATCCAACCCTATAAGCGGTTAGAAAGTGTATAACGGGGAATAAAAAAGGGCGTACAACGCAATGGTGATTAAGCAAAAAAGTCTATAATACATAAATACTTGTAATAATTAATCTATAAGCTGGCTGATTTATTTGCTAAATTTTGGGTAAACATTGAAGTTATTCACATAAAGTGTAATATCCATTAACAAGTAGAAAGCACGTAATATATCGGTTTCAATATTCATCACCAAAATAACGACTCGTAATCCTTATCCCAGCACTAGCACAGAATACTAAACTTCAATTTTGCCGCCTAAAATACTAAATTCGACCAAAAGCTTTTACAATTTTCGAGGACTAATGTTTAATGTCGGTTTGCTTGCGCTATAAAAACAAAACGTGGCGGAGGATAATATTAGTATTGCATGGAAATAGAGCTTGGGAGAATTAAATAGGAGTCGGTTTTCGCAAGTAATTTTCGCGCCTTGTTTAAATATTTATGAAGGAATAGAGCGGTGCTGTGATTGGTTGTTTTTGTTATACGATAAATTCGTGATTATCACAGTTTGTCTTCAACTGACTGCTCTAGAGCAACATACAGTACACTCGAGAATAAATGTTCCCATTCATAAAACTTATCCCTAGCAGGATGCGAACTCACAAACGTTTGTTTCAAAGGAAAGGTTACACCCACAGCACCAATAAACTGAGCAAACCTTGAGCTGAGCAATTTTTCTTTTGTCATAAAATTTCCTCGTACCATACTCGTACTTCGCAATAAATAATCATCAAAAGGGTCCAAACGTTTTGAACCCCTTTCTACATTTAATCATTGGGTTGGACCCGCTGTACTGTTTATTTATTTTATACAATAAATGTAATGAAATGGTTGTGGACGCACCTGTGTCGAACGAATGCCTACTATTTCCCATATGGACCCATTGATATGGTTGAATGTGGAGATGAAATTGAATTCGAATTGGTTTCATGTAAATATCTCGCGTTCCAAGTTCGCGTTGAAGAGGTAGTGAAGGACGGAAAATAAATTAATTAATTTATGTCTCATAATATTTTTTATAAATAAGAGGCTTTACCTATTTAATTTCATTGACTATAAAAATCATTAAAAAGTTGTCGGAATTGCACTGAAACCCTTAGCACGCCACTGTATGTGTTATGGATATCCTAAAGGAGATTAGCGAAGGTAAGATATAATGAAAGCGTGCATTGAAGGGTCGGTAAAGGTCCACCAAGAAGGACGTACGTCAGTCAAGTGACGGATGTACTCACAAAAGGTCAGGTGCGGTAAACCACTAACCGATGAGCGTGTATGAAGCATTTGATGAGAATGCAAAGAAGCAAAATCAGTACATCCCCCCCGCCGCTCTCGCCAATCGTCTCCCAGTCTTTGTGAAGTATGTACGTGCCACTGCTGCCCCCGCCCAAATGACACCCGTGGCTGATGCGTTTTCAGAAATCCGGAATCCTGGCTGACAGGGATGTACTCGCTAAATGTGCCATACCGAACGAAGAAGGTAGGGGCGTAGGCGGAGTAGTCATGGTAACGTTTACACTGCACTGATTTTAACAAAAAAGTTCAGCTGACAATATTGTGCACACACGAAAAAAGTATAAAGATTGGTTGGTTACTAATATTAGATTATAGGTACATAGAGTGGCACATACTTCACAATAGGTTACAATGCAACAATGTGTCGCTACAGTTCTAAGTATACATAATTATATCCCACTTGAAACTTAATATATCTGATCAAAGAGTTCAACTTCCGAGAAGTCGCAGCACGAACTGCAAGACAATTGCGGGTGTTTGCCGATTCTAATTGTGTTTAGAGTTCTAACTAATTGCGCCGACTCCGATGTTCCCCCCAAGGAGGGTTACTACGGTGGTATAAAGTGCTTCAATGGAAAGATATACAGTTTTCTGTATACAAGTGAAAGAATTTATAATGTTTTGTAAAGGCTTTAGAATCGATACCGCATTACTTTAATTAGTTGTATTATCCGTATCCCACTTTATGTGTGGTCGGCATGAAACAATTTCTTCGTTAATTTCCCAATATCAGTCGACAGCTCAGTACTCACTCCCTTTCTACCCATCCATCATATAATCCATACATCTTTTCTATAGCCTACCTCAAACTCAAAATATTTATCTACTCTACTATTATATCCATTTACATTCATATTTATGACTCACTTTACTATATTTAGTTATAAGTGTACTTATTAAATGTATGTATTTTCTATTGTATACCTGCCGATATTAATATTTATATAATAAAGTTATTCACCTTTTACTTTGCACTATCCAACTACCTACTAAAAAGCTTCTTTAATCCAGGTTGTCTGAAAGAAATATCAGCAATAAGACCGCCTTTGTACGCTTTATCATATATGTTACATGTTCGTAGTATTTTATTTTGTGTGCAATATTCTACCCGTATGTAGTTAACATACCGAACATTCGCACTAAGCGGTTCAACTCTTCATTCATAATGCGAACATCCAAGGCATGAAACTCCCTTCCGGCGTCAGTCTTTCCTGAATCCTACAACATTAGGATCTTCAAGAGCAGAGTGAATAGGCATTTACTGGGATCGCGTGCTTTATCTTTGTCCACATCGTCACTTTCCATCAGGTGAGATTATGGTCAAACGCGAATCCAGTCAACAATAAAAAAAAGAAAAAAAATGTAATCTTCAATAAACTATAATGAAATGAATTACCATAGTTTTTCTTCTGGTTCCATCGTGAACATTAGGAATACAGGAAAACTTCTGGTTAAAGTTTAAATTTTATGCAAGAATATAGACAATTGTTAAGGTACAAATTCTACGTATTCACCACCCACAATGTTCTCCGCCCTCCTTCACATTTCCCTCCGAGTCGCAAAAGTAGAATTAAGATAAAACTTGGCCTCTCTTTACCGTGTTTCAATACATACAATATGAGTTCCAATACCCACAGCACGACCACTTTCAATTTCGGAGCGAATTTCTCGTTTGGCTTTTGCAGAAATATTTTCACAAAGAAAACTTGGATTTGTCTGAGAATTTTTATAAGGTGATTTAACTTTAACAAATACAGCTTTCGTTATTTTTTCAATAAAGTGCGTTTTCTTTAGGGATTTGCTGCACAAAAGTATGGGAAATTTTCCGGAATGCGAAGCCATCTTATTTGTTAATTAGGTTTCTAAGGTATGTTTAATTGTTATGTTTAATTCTATTGCTTCGAAGTCTACATAATTGTAAGTGACTTCGTATAATTTATTAATTACTTTTGTAGTTAAGGAATTGTGTTTGATTATTTCTTTAAAATAAACAATAGACAAATAAAAATGCTCAAGTAATCATTATGATAGAATAAATATGAAATACAATAAATTAAACACGGCAACTTGACCTGCTCCTTTAAGAATTATTTCCAAAATACATAAAATATCGCATTATTCTTGACATAATTTTTATAAAAACTAGTTTTTTATCATTTATAATTATCTTCTTCAATTTAAGAGCTACGCTCTTGTCGGTGGAGTAATGACCACATCTCTCTACTTTCAGCCCTCGTTTTAACCTCTTGGTACGACACGACATTCACCTTTTCTTTCACTTGGTCAAAGTAATTACGCCTAGGTCTTCCCCTTCCTCTCTTTTCTTCAATCTTTCCCTCAATTATGTTCTTCAAAAAAAATATCGTATCGTACAAGTGACCTATCATCTTTCCTCTTCGGTTCACAACTGTGGCTAACAGGCATCTCTTCTCCTTTACCATCATTTACACCTCTTCATTTGTTCTCTTCTCGGTCCAGCTTATTTCCATTCGTCTCCAGCACCACATCTCGAATGCCTCTAACCATTATATTATACGACCATGAAAATCACTCCAAACCCACAAACCTTCACACTTCACACCCATAAAAAATATTGAAAAGTAAAAATTAAAAATAGAAACCGAATAGACGATGTCAAGGGTAATCGTGAAATTAAGTCCACTTTTTTTTCATAAACTTTATTATTTTTTATTTAAATTGGCACATATAAAAACTCTAACACGGCCTAAAACACATACGTGTTCCTTTTTAGAAAGTCCACTTATGATCACGAAATCAAGGTGTAGGTGAAATATTTTACACTATTTTAATTATTGTCTATTAAATATGGTTTATTTAGGTGTTAAACCGAATTACGGGAGCGCTCTCTCCTGTGAATTCGGTTTGATTGAATCAGAAATGCAGCGAAGGCCGCGCCGCGCTGTAGTCCGGGGTGAGTTCATTTCCCTACGCTAGAATGAGATGCATGCATGCAAACCTCCTGTTTTCTCGTCGCAAAGCCTTTCGCGACGAGACAACAGGTGAGTTTTAACTAACTAATTTTATTTTTAATTAGTTAAAACTCACCTGTGCAACGCCACTGCGGCGTTTTCGTCTCAGATAGGTAGGTTAGGAGTTCACAATAAAAGATGGTGATAAGTTCCAACCTTTATTGTAGCCTTGAATTTCACGGACCACCGCAACGTCTCGAGAGCAATATTAGGGGGAATCACTGGCCTGAAGATCTTCGCTCTTCGTGGCAGGACTCGTCCACAGCTCCCGGTCGATGGGGTTAAATTGCCGTGAGGTTAGGGTCCTCAACGGTCGCCTCAGCAGGGGTAGTAGGTGTCGTCTCAGCAGGGGTAGTAAGGTAATGGTGTCCCTTAGGCAAGCTGGGATCCCTAGAGGGATCCAAAACACTTAATAGTTGTGTAGAAAAAATATTCAGATGAACTTCCACCGAACGACACAGCTGTCGCTCTGGACTGTTAAAACACGAGTTTTACCATTATATTATTTTTCAATTTAAAGTTCAGTTAGTCCAATCAATTTTTTTTTTTTTTATAAATATGTCGGATACTATACCAATCATCTAATCCCAAACTAAGCAAAGCTTGTGCTATGGATACTAGATAACGGATAAACATACATAAATATTTATATAAACATCCATGACTCGGAAATAAATGTTCGTATTCATCACACAAACATTTACCCCTCGCGGGATTCGAACCCGCAACCGTTGGTTTCGCTGACAGGGTCACTATCCACTACACTAATCGGTCGCCATATTGAATTGTTACCTAATTATCATTGACTGTCATACTTCGCTCCGTACACATTCATCAGCATTTGCATTCATGATGCGGAAAGTACCTTCATCAAATTGTAGGGGTTATAGAATACGTTTTCCATATCTTGATGCAGCGTGTCCGGAATGAAGCATGTAGAAGGCAAATTAATATTACCTATGGCCACCTACTTGAATCTGTTGGGGTCTGTAATATTGCATTGGCATTCCCTATATCAGAAATGGCCAAATCTAACTAATGTTATAAATGCGAAAGTTCGGATGTTTGTTTGTTTATTTGTTTGTTGCTGCGCGAAACGAATGAACGGATATGGATGAAATTTGGTATATAGGTAGACCATACCCTGGATTAAAACATAGGATACTTTTTATCCAGATAAAGTGAATAGTTCCCTAGGGACAAACAAATTTCCGCGATAACGCAGGCGAAGCCGCGGGCGGAAAGCTAGTCATTATATAAATTAGTAAGAGTCGGTGTAAATAATAGAGCATAAATATCCACTGCGTCATTACAGAGCGTCATAGTCATTAAAATGACTAAGCTCATTAAATAAGGTTAAAAAAAAATTATCTATTCACCATTCACCACCCAGTTACCTATTCAGTCATAGTCATAAACTTACTAAATATCGATATTAGTTCCAACCAAGTTCTCAGTTATTAATCGAGTTGCTCACTTTAATCCATCGATGTGAAACACAGTAGTAGAAGTGAATCCATAACACATAAGTTTCGATTGAACAAGCGTAGTGGCCGCTTGAGGAATCGTCACTTTTCATGATAAATAGACAAAGGGAATCAAGACAAATGGTTGGAGAGGTCGGAGTTTATTTTGAAATTCTTCAGCGTGTTTTTGATAATAATAGAAGTATTATCAAACCAACCATAGTACTCACAAAAGTGCGGTCAACCACTATCCGACGAGCGTGTATGAAGTATTTGATGAAAGTGGAAGTAGCTAAAATTGTAAGTGAGGTTCGTTGCAAGTACAAATGAATAGTCTCTGCGGCCCTAACTAAAGTTGCGGCACGCTATGATGGCCGTTTTGACATATTACAATAGTGATATGAAATGTCAATTTATTCTCGAAAAGAAAACAAATCGAGAAAATGTAAGCATATCTGCACATAACTATCGTCAATAAAGTACCGCAATTCATATGTTGTCAACATAACGAACATCCGCACTAAGCGCTTTGCTTCATCATTTAATCATATAGTCTAAACAATTTTAATCATAATAGTCTATGTTTTTTTACTAAATATGTATATTATAACTAAAGCAAGCTACCGATTTGTTAGAATTTTTTTATTCTATCACTGATCCATGTGCAAAAAATCACGGCCTTTAAAATTTTAGGACGTTAAAAGCTTATCCTAACTGGACTAAACGTGAAACAGGCATGAGCTATTATGTAAAAAACATTATTTAAAAACAATAAAGATTTCTATTCTATTCTATTCTATGTATTTTATGCAATAAAGAGCATTTGTATTGTACGTATTGTCAAACTAAAAAAACCCGACTGAATTTAAAGCAGAACTAATAACAATTTAAGTATTTATAAATCAAAGAAAATACATAACATTAGGTCGTTACCTATGAAATTGGAGTTTTGTATGAAGAATTTCATTAAGACTGTTTTCTGCATACAAACATTTTTGTTTTTTTTTTGGGAACGGCAAATCCAAATTTAGCTAAGCTTTGTGTGTATTATCGGATAACATTAAGTTAAGTATAGGCAGCGTTAATTTTTAAAAGTAACCGCTTTATAAAAGTTTCAGCGAATCTAAGAAATGATTATGGAAGCATATGAAAAGAGTACTGTTAAAATTTTTTTTATTATGTCATTTAGCTCAGAAATTAAAAAATATTTCATGTGAAACCTTGAAATAATATTCCATTTTCCAATTAAAAAACCAAATGTGGATATAGCTTTAAAAATCGCAGGAATTGGTACATATGATTAACGAAAAAAAAAAACTCTAATTTCATAGGTAAATACCCAATACTTCTATTTTGCGGGCGCCATGTTGGATTTTTTACCCTAAAATGTGTCAGACGAATCGAACGATATATTGCACTATCTTTAGTGCTACTAGCATGACAGGGGCGATAAACGTTTATGTCGCGCGAGATTATATTGGTCCTGCTCTTTCGCTTGGACGAAATATACAACTATCCCACTCTCACTCTTCAATGAAAGGAAATGAAATGAAAATCATTTGTAGGCGATACAATATGCACTTATGAACGTCATTTGTTTTTTAAACTACCACTAGCTCGGAACGCGACCACTACTGAAAAGAGTTAGCGAGAAACTCAGAGGGTTTGTCTCTTCATACATATAAAATAAAATATCTAAATATAAATATCTTTGCACATACACACAGCGCCATTCAGTTCCACACTAAGCAACTAGGCTTGGATTATTGGGTACCAGATGGTTGATAAACTACATAAATACATTTTTGTTTGTAAATAAATACCTACTCATATATAAATGAAAAACATCCATAATTCGGGAACACATGTCTCTATTCATCATACAAACATATGCCCCTAGCGGGATTCGAACTCGCGACCTTTTTGTATAACAGTCAGAGTTTTTAACCACTACACCAAACAGGTCGTAAAATTAGGGGAATAAACCCTCTTAACAAATAATTTTTTTTTGTCAAATCCGTCCCTGACTGGTTCGAATACTCAAGTATCGGAGCACAAACAATCAAACAAGTCAGAGACATGCTGAGACAGGCGCCTTATCGGGGGAGATTGATAGCCCTCCACTAGCTGGGGCTAGTTGCGAGTCTAGACGCCTGACGTTGGGGATCGATTTGGAAAAACCTGCGTCCGACACAAAGGGCTACACAAGTAAATAAACATAGTGAAATGCCGTTCATGTTGCCATTTCAAGTGGCTTTTTCGTCAGTTGCAATTGTAAATTATAAACAGACATATCAAATCAAATCAAAATATTTTATTTCATAGGTTAAAATTGTCACTTGAAAACGTGACTATTAATATTACATTTAAATTTACTGCTCATTCACAAAGCTGACTCCCCAGAGAACAACGAGCAAGAAACCCTAGGGTTGCTCTTTTAAACAGATTATTGGTTACAATTTGTAATTTGTTGATTATATAAATAATAAGACAGCTATATTGCTTATCATTCAAATAGTCAGTGATTTTATAATAACCTTTTGCTAATAATTTCTGTTTTATGATTGCTTTAAATTTATATAAAGGCAAATTTTGAATGTTTACTGGAATCTTATTATAAAAGCGTATATATTTTATGAAGGATTTACTAATTTTATGAAGTCGGCTAACATAAACAGATAACTGGTTCTTATTCCTTGTATTAACATTGTGCCTATCACTATTTTTAGCGAATAAGGTTATATTTTTTTTTGCATATAACAAATTCTCACAAATGTATCGAGAAGTCATTGTTAAGATATTGATTACACAGACAGACATATATTTATTTGATACCACAGTATAACAGCAATAACAGTCACAATATTAATAACTAGCTTTCCGTCCGCGGCTTCGCCTGCGTGCATTAACATGTTTATCGTAATAAAAAATATCCTATGGTTTCTGTTCTACATATATACCAAATTTCACCCAAATCCGTGCATCCGTTTCGCCGTATTGAGCTACAAACAAACAAACAAACATCGAAACATTCGCATTTATAATATTAGTTAGGTTGCATTAGTGTTTGTACTGGTTAGTTGTTTAAATAAACATTACATTCATACTTTGTCACGGATATATATTTTACTTTTTTATCCCTTGGGAACTACTCACTTTATCGAAATAAAAAATATCCCACAGAATACAGATAACGGTAAATTTAAAATTTAGAAAACTCCCGAGTGAACAAATTATGATATCATCTAGATAGATCGAAATGTGTTAACATTTGCTAAATCATATTTAAAAACTGCCGCTAGAGAGCTTGCTTTCAAATGAAAATAATCGTATCCAAATCGGTTCACCCGTTTAAGAGTTACGGTACGGAGACAGCCACACACATACAGCGGGCAAACTTATAACGTCCCTCAAAAGAGACGCAAAAATGCGTCGCGTGAAAACCTGACTATAATGAAATGAAATGAAATGAAATGAAATGAAAATGAAATGAAATGAAATGAAAATCATTTATTCATGTAGGCAATACAATATGCACTTATGAACGTCATTTGTTTTTTAAACTACCACTAGCTCGGAACGCGACCACTACTGAGAAGAGCTAGCGAGAAACTCAGAGGGTTTGTCTCTTTTCAATAAATCATGTACAATCAAGAAAGGTTACAACAATTTTATATATCGAGTAGAGGAGCCGTTTAATCCCATGGATTACTTTCATTAATATAGTCTGAAATTTTGTAATATCCCTTTTTACATAATTTTTGTTTTATAATAAGTTTAAATTTATTAAGCGGAAGATTCCGTATATCCATGGGAACCTTGTTGTAGAAGCGCACACATTGACCTCTGAATGACTTATTAACTTTACTAAGTCTACTAAAAGGTACAGCTAATTGATTTTTGCTCCTTGTATTGACATTATGTCGGTCACAATGTTTCTCGAATGAATATATATTTCTCTTAACATATACAAGATTTTCATATATATATTGTGACGAAAATGTTAAAATATTAATTTCTTTAAATATTTGTCTTAATGTATCTCTTGACCTTAATTTATAAATTGCACGAATAGCTCGTTTCTGTAAGAGAAATATGCTATCTGTATCAGCAGCGTTTCCCCACAGCAAGATACCATATGACATCAAGCTGTGAAAGTAGCTGAAGTAGACTAAGCGCGCTGTTTCAATATCACAGATATTTCGAATTTTCTTAACAGCATATGCGGCAGAACTGAGTCTTTTCATTAGTTTTTTAATATGGGGTCCCCACTGTAACCGAGAATCTAAAGTCATACCAAGGAATACAGTTGTGTCCACAAGTTCCAACTGTTCATGTTTAATTCTTATTTTGGTGGCAACCTGTTCAACATTAGGTAATGAAAATCTAAGACATTTCGTTTTGTTCTCATTAAGGAGCAAGTTATTGACTGTGAACCATTCGACTATTTTTGAGACAGCATTATTCACTTCGTCATATGCTAATTGATATCTGTCAACTTTAAATATTAAAGAAGTGTCATCAGCAAACAATACGATCTCGTGTCTTTCCTTAGCGAGGTGAGGTAAATCGTTGATATAAACTAAAAATAGATGAAACCTGCAATAGATGGAGATTTCCAGGAAATTGAAAAGCAGCTGACTTACCAAAGGCAGCATGAAGCTTTACCTTACAACTTATCGACTCACGACATATCTCATTATGCGATGTCTTCTGTGCTGTGCGGAGGAATTCTGATCGTAATCATCTACTTGCTTCTGAAGAAACTTCGGCGTTCAAAAAAGACGCAGACTGAGGCAGTACTTACTGATAACACACAGCAACAAACAATGAACGAACAGAACGACATCGAGTTACAAGAGATCTACAGTACACCACAGCGACTGGTCCAGAACAAGAAAGAAGAAAAGCCTTCAAGAGGTTTCTCATTTGACTAGTTGTTAATTACTTATTTATTATTTTTAATTTGTTGTAGCTTCTTAGATATTTACCTTTCTACGTAACCATTGTATTAACTAACCCGACGTTCTATCATCCTGCTGGGCATCCCTTTTTCTCCCTTGGGAGCATGTACAGTTAACACTGTGCATTTTATTTTCCGCGGACTACGCATTCTACTTTTTTGTACAGACTCTACAAATTAACACTAAAACGCGTTAGTCGCGACACACACACACCACTCTACAATTGCCAATTATAAGCAGGCAAATGACCTTACAATAGGCAGACCAACATCAAGAACTCCACGACGCAGAAGCTCTGCCCAGCACGAGATAGATCGCCGCCCAACTTACCTGGCTGAATAAATACTTGGATCACCGTCGCTGCCGCGTTTCACTTCTCTGCAACATCAACGCTACACACATCTACTACCAACATCCAACTTCGGTCCGGAATCACGCACCAGACCATACCATATAAAAACCTATTGTCCTAATACATATCCAATGCAATTAATAATTCCAATTAAGAAACTTCGTCAGACCTGTAATATGAAGACAGTCTACCGGAAACCATGCCAGATACTCAGATCGTGAATGATTCAACGAAACATCAAAATTCATAACGTGAATGGACAGGCAAAGGGAGTATTCGCAAATTGGTCATGAAAGGTTTTCCCACATGCATGAGAAAGGCGGGGTCCCTAGGCCCGGCAAGTTAGGTTATTTTTGGAGAGTGAAGGGATGAAATAGGTTTCGAAATTCGACATCAAAGGCTCGAGGTGACGGGAAGTTGTCTGGATTCACTTATCGCCCTTTGAAGGGAACAGACGCTGATAAAAATAAAGGTTTCCGTCCTCTATCGGTTTCCTGGGGGCTCCGAAAAGGTGTGAGCATTTTTACGAAAATAGGCGTAACCCACGAATTATCCCAAAATAAATAGTTTACTTTGACAACCCTAACACGGCACTTTCAAAGTAGTTTTAAATCACGGTGTAAAAGATAGGACCAAGCTTGATACGTAAACGCCTCGTCATGATTTTATTTAAGATTCAATTGTGTATTTATTATACTAGAAAAACAAAACCCGTGTCTGTTATGGAATGCACTTCGGTGAGTATGCGTTCAAATTACATAATCTTATTCCACCATCGCCATTTCATCTTCGGACCACTAGTTGTTATATAATTAACATACGAAACATTCGCACGTTCGACTCTTCAGTCATGCCAACAGCCAAATGGAACATTCCGGCGTCAGTATTTCCTGAATCCTACAACCTCGGGATCTTCAAGGTGAATAGGCATCTACTGAGATCGCGTGCTGCATCTTCGGCTACATCGTCACTTTTTTTTTTTTTTTTTTTTTATTGAAGAGGTGGGCAAACGAGCAAGAGGCGCACCTGATGGTAAGTGTCACCGCTGCCCATAACCATCTACGGAAACGGAAGATCCGCAGTGGCGTTGCCGGCCTTTAAGGAAGGAATATGCTCGCTTCTTGAAGGTTCCCAGATCGTATCGGTTCGGAAAGACATCCGCTGGGAGCTTATTCCAAAAAGTAACGGTACGTGGAAGGAAATGTCTACTGAACCGCACCGTGGTGGACCTCCAACTGTCCAGGTGGTGTTGGTGGATCTTCTTTCTATCACTTGAGATTGTGGTCAAACAGAATCCAGTTAATCATAAAGTTAACTGCCACGAAATGGTTGTAGTTGAAATGCATTGTAGAATGTCACGAGAATCTAGTTCGATGCAACAGCAAACATGGAGGCACTAAACAAGCGAATGGAGTGCACCAAGCAACGACGTAACTTTTGTAACTACGGGCTCTATGGACCAACACGGGCCGTTTGAAATTCCCAGCTCCCAGATACTCCCAAGCGATATTAGTCCGGACAGAGTCAGACTAGTTCGGTACATGATTTAATGCATTTATCTTATTTATTTACATTGTTTCTCAAATTTGGCATAAAGAGGAATGGAGCGTTCCATGTTAGGCATCTCTCGAATTCGACGAAAAACTAAAGTTGAAGATGTACGAGTAGGAAAGCCAATAACGAGAATAAGGTGGACGAGACACTTCGCTAGACGGGATGAGGGACGGTGGACCCAAGCAGTCACAGAGTGGTAGCCAGGTGGAGCGACAAGGCCAGTGAACAGACACGCTGGCCTGTTGGTCCAATGACATCGTATAGTCTAGACCTACTTATATTAAGTTCCACATTTCTAAATTGTGTTATAATAGTACATAGGTAACAATTAAATGTATTTTATAAGTGTCGCTAAATGGATCAAATAAAGTTTTCTTATTCTTATAGCTTTGGCATAATGGAGAAGAGGCCTATACTCAGCAGTGGGTGGATGTGGACTGAGATTGATTATCAAAGTTGTTCTGTTTAAATCAGCAGTTTGCAGAACTTTCCGCCAAAAGATTTGAAGATTTCTCTTACTTTCCTTATTAAACTAGTGCGACGTCGAGTTTCTGTTTCTACTGAAGAATTACTGGATAACCTGGAACGACTTCTGAACGTTATTCGGCACACATGCGGACTTCGTAAGTTTACCCATGTCTCAGATTTCCGCAACAAACTAAAATGGCCGACGGTTAGGTTTCGGAGAAACTCTCTCATACTGTTCCTATATTCCTTGTTCAACCCAGCCGCTCCTCTGTACCTACGTCAGAGATTTTACTACACATGTGACGCTAAAGGACTTCGTTCGAGCAATGATTTGAAATTTAGTTTTCCCAATCACCATACGCATATAAATACACAATCTTTTTCTATACGAGCTATACATCTGTGGAATCAGTTACCAGTCTGGTGAGAAGTCTCCATTGCTTGATTCATTTAGAAAGAATGTCAGAAAGATCTGTTTCCCTCGTAAGAATTAAAGCCTGCCGAGCTTTGAGTTTATTTCTTTTCGCATCATATTAGTTTGAAATCTTCAAGCATTTTTCATGCGAAAAAAATGCCGCTTTTTATCAGTAACAGCATTCTGAATATAATTGCGGCCTGATCGTACTACCCCTTCCAGAGATGCTGGATGGTGACGGTCACTGGTCTGAAATAATAAACATTTTCACAACTAAAGAAATCTAAAAATATACTAACCTATGTATTTAACATAACAAAACTATGAAAAGAAAGTTATTTATTTTGATAACATTAATAGTGAAAGTTAGTACAAATGGTGGTAACTAAACAGGAACACTGGTTATCAAAAAAGGTTACCACTCAGCATAAGCCACAGTAGCGATCGCTCCTGCAGCGCTGATCTTCCGTGGCACCTGCAGTATGTGAAAAATAATAAATAATTGATAGTAAGCTCAAAACTATAAAACCATAATGAAATTATAATTAAAAACGAAATCATTTTACGTTTCAGGTATTAGAACGACTGTTTATATATGTCATTAGGTGGGTTTAGGTGGCTTTCTAACTGTTTTAACAGCAGTTAGTTGCACGTAAGATAGTCATAGATCCCGAAAAGATGCTTCAAAAGATGCTTAGCACAATTACATTTTGGATTACACGATAGAAGACAGTCTCACCTGATGGAAAGTGACAACGTGATCAAAGATGAAGCATGCGAACTCATTAAATGCCTCACCTCATTTTAGAGACCGCCTCCGTGGCTCAATGTAAACCACAGTGGGTTTACAACTCGGAGGTCGGGGGTTCGATCTCCAACGGCGTACATGTTTAAGTACTCGGTTTGGTTGGTGGTAGGGCATTTAAAATAGGGCATTTAAAATGTCCGGCTGGCTAGCTACCACCATCTTATTTAAATCTGCCGTCAAGCAGCAATGTTAATAGCATTGTTGTGTTCCGGTTGTCGGAGATAAGATAGCCAGTCCCCCAAATGTGTTGGGGTTTCAGCTCAGTACGCTTCCACCTTCGACCTCATCTTCACTTAACATCAGGTGTGATTGTGGTCAAGTACGATCCCGTGGTGCATAAAAAAAAAGAGATCCCAGATGGTAGGACTTGGGAAAATTTGTGAGTTATTCGCCTTAAGATTACCAGGAGGGGTCGACCTCCTGCATACACTCCTGCAGTATACCGAAGTTGTATTGACTATATACATATGTACATTCGTGTACGTCGAAGTTTCTGTATTGGAATTGGAAGTACCTACTTATATGAAACTGTTTAATTATTTCATTAGGTCAAAGACATTACTGATTTGTCCATCGGAATTATCATTTTAGTTACTAACTGTTTTTATGTCAGTACTTATGTCAATAAATTTCGTAAGTCCAAAAACCACCACCTTGCTACTTCTGTTCCCCTAGTACCCATATATAGCTAAAGTTTGAGTAATTGAGTCTTTAATCAACTGTATTTTTTCCGTAACGTCAAAAGCGTCTAAAGCCTGTCTGTGTGTGTTTCTCAAAAGCTCGTGTTTGCCAAATGTTTTTTAGTCACGTTTGATGGAGTCGATTCAGCCGTTTGTACATTCAATATTGGTGGATTTTGTTTACCTGATTGGATTAAATGGGCATGTATGAGATTTTCATTGAACAAAACTTATTGTTTTAAAATCTATCCTAATCCTAATATATCTTAGAACATTTCTAGTGTGACTAATTGTTGATATGAATGTTTGACCGCCTCCGTAGTTCATTGTAAACAACATTGGGTTTACAAATCTAAAGTCGCAGGTCTGATTTATAGCGTGGTACATGTTTAGTACTCGATTAAGTAGGTAGTTGGGCATTTTAAATACCCGCCTGGCTAGCTACCACCATCTTATCTAAGTAGCGTTATCTTATCTAAGCAATTTTAATAGCATTGTTGTGTTTCAGCTATCAGAGATAAGATAGCCAGTCCTTGGGGGACTTCGTTTTTGGCCATCGACTGGTTAGAAGAAGAATGTCCGCCTGGTTAGCTACCACCATCTTATCCAAGTCTACCATCAAATAGCAATGTTAATAGCATTATATTTAGCCAGCCCCCCAAATAAGATGGGATTTCATTGAGATCAAGTACTATCCCGTTATGCATAAAAAAAAGATTTTTAATAAAATAAACAATTATCATCCACTAACGAATTTATACATAAGTGCTCACGAAAACCACATGACAACCATTTAAATGAAGTGCGACCCATTAGTTCGGCAAACAGCTAAGATCAGACAAGAGATCGAAGCCCTAACTAAATCCGAGTTCAGCACTACACGCGGGGGTGACCGGCCCTCTCGGCCTCTTCCATATCGAGAACCCTTTGTGAGACTTTGAGGGATATTACGACGCTATCTCGGGACAACCCTTTATGGAAATGTGCGTGTTAGAGTCTTTAGGTTTGAAGACCTCAGGGATGGCCTTTGGGAGGAGCGGCGGCGATAACAATATAAGAATTAACATTCAAAAAGGAATATAAAATGTTTTTTACAGAAACAAGAAGAACTAAACGTAAATAAGAAGGGAGAAACGTCATCATAATTCAGTTTTTTAAGAAATCCTATGTATTTTTAGCAGAAAATATTAAATTTATAATAGGAGGAATAGTTTCGAACCGCATGAAAGTAGCGCGCCATAGTTACTGTTGTTGCCACGGGCAGTATATAGACTGTATTTTGTCTTGGTTACAGGTCTAGTCACGGACGTTTGAGTGCTCCACAATGCCCCGTCACATGTTGACCTATTGTGTTCCTACATTACACACACAATCGAAACACTTTGTGACTAAGCCGTATTCACTATTTGTTTTCAGTTAGCGATCTAGCGCAGTTAGTCCTTTCAGAGGGAGTCGGGGCATTTTTTTTAGAGTTATTTCGTGATTCTGAGAGCACATTAACAATTGCTCCCGTTTCTTTATTTGTAATCTACAGAACGAAGTGTCTTGAAACCAAAACGTTGTCAGGTGGTTTTTAACACAAATCGACCAATCCGCATTGGGCCCACGTGATGGTTTGCCCGTAACCTCTTCTAGTGAGCTGTGTCCCAACAATACAATACAAATACACTTTATTGCACAAAAGGAGAACATACATTTTACAAAGCGCAATACTGAAAAGAGTACAATTAGGCGGCCTTATCACTAAGAGCGATCTCTTCCAGGCACCTTTGGGTGTAGGAGTATAACTTTATAGAACAGGCAGGTTGTGCAAAATACGGATGCAGATATGAAATACCTACATAATCAATTACTTATTTAATAAACAAAAACTAAAACCATACATTTTACGTATGTCGGAGATAACGATAAATTAGCGATAGAATTCAATATTCAAACGGTCAACTGACTATCAGAGTACGCGGTTAATGTGAAGTAACTTGGTGGCGCTGGTATCGCCGGAAACGGAGCGGTGACGACGTTAACGGTAATATAAGGTCTGCACATCGAAAATGACAGACACCTTTGCTACGAGCCTTCAAAGGAGTCGGAGCTCCACTGAACACATCCACGACTGTGAGTGATTTGATTACCATTATCACCGACGCTTGGAAGAATCTGGTGAGTCGTTAGCTAATAAGAAATAAGAATTGATCATGGGATTTGAGCAAGGAGGAACTATAGACAAGGTACGGCTGAGTTCCACAGAGTGCACGCGGGGGCCAAGTTGTATGGCACGAGGGGCGTGCACATGTTTTCTCTTCAACAGAAAGCATCTCAGGTTCCATGATTATAATCGAATGTGAATACGTTGTCTGTGTGTATATCTGTCTGTAATTGCCCGAGCAACCCTTTACCATGAGATTGGCACGGTCCCGGTCGCTAGCAACGCCCACACACCCACCCCCACGAACCCATCTCCGACATATATATATTATATACATAAATAGCTATATATATATATATATATATATAGATGGATACCACATACATAACAAACATAATACACACATAAGTACCTCATAAATATTAGTGTTGAGAACCCAACAATGAGAACGAAAGGTTGTTGAAATGATGTGTCATTAATCTGACATTAAGGATCAGGCTCGCTTTTACTTCACATCTCGTTTTATAACTAAATTAATGTGCTCGAATCCTAAACAGATGTCCTCTGTCACAAGAGGTCAGTGACAGCGAGCTCCTGAGACTTATCTCAGCCCGTGCAGATTGTATACCTACTTGTGCGTGTAGTCTCCATTAGGAGTAAATCTCGAATGCAAAAGTATACCCATTCAAAAAATATATACATAGGTATTGAAATTGGTTCATGATGGTGGAGATATCGCGGATTATAGATAAAATACAGTTGAATTGAAAGAAGTCGATTTGGAAGTTGATTAATTGATTCTGGTTCAAAATGAAACAAAGAAATATATTATACTCTTGCACTTACAATGTTTGTATGAAGAATTTATTTTTGTCCAAATCAATTGCAACTGTGATGTTTTTGTAAAATATAAATATGAAATATAAATAAATATCTTTGCACATACACACAGCGCCATTTAGTTCCACACTAAGCAACTGGGCTGGTATTATGGATGCCAGATGGTTGATAAACTACACAAAGTCAAAGTACATTTATTGTGAATCACAGGTAGCATTTGGTCTTCAAAATCCTTAGAGCGCTATGTTCCGCCGTAAAGGCATACAATATTTTAGCATTGATGTCAATTATATGGACTTTGTCATCTAAGAATTCGTGTAAGCTGTAATAACATTTTTGGACCAACAGATCATGCAGTTTCCTCTTAAATACCGGTAAATCAGGCGCTTCCCTAATCAATTTTCGAATCTTATTATAACAAATACATGTTTTTTATAAATAAATACTTATTATAAATGAAAACATCCATAACTCGGGTACACATGTCCGTATTCATCACACAAACATATGCCCCTAGCGGGATTTTTTTAGTATAATAGTCAAAGTTGCTAACCACTACACCAAACAGGTCGTCGGATAAATAAATGATTCAATCGAATAAAGCTAAGAATCCCAAAATCAGAAATCATAAATACAGGCCTGTATCTCATAAAAAAGCAAACTCATCACTACGCGAAGCAAACAAAAAGCTAGTTTAAGTTATTTCATTGCTTACAGCCGACGTGTCATAAAAACTGCTCGAATAAAACGGCTATGAACTACGGGCGGAAGGAACTGCTCCCCGGGGAACTGGGAACATTGGAGTTCCCGCTATTTACTCCAACATCAGTCAATATGACGTTACACTTAAATGGAATCGTGGAAGGAGAGACTTGTGGTGTCTTCTTTTTTTTTTATGCACAACGGCTTGGTACTTGACCTCAATCAGACCTGATGTTAAGTGAAGATGAGGTCGAAGGTGGAAGCGTACTGACCCGCAAACCCCAACACATTTGGAGGACTGGCTATCTTATCTCTGACAAACGGAACACAACAATGCTATTAACATTGCTGCGATAAGATGGTAGTAGCTAGCCAGGTGGACATTTAAAATTCCCTACCACCAACCAAACCGAGTACTTCAACATTTACCCTGCTGGGGATCGAACCCGCGACATCCGAATCGTAAACCCAATGTTGTTTACATTGAGCCACGAAGGCGATTAGGCGGTCTTCTCCTTCTTTCTTGCACATACTTATGAATAGGATATGGAACTCTTTATGTCTGTGTGTTAATGATATTAAAATATACTAATATCAAAATTCCTTCCCATGTATAAACCACCTCGCAATATTACAAAAATATAAAGTAAGCTCCATGTCAGTTCCAGCAGATAGTAGTTCCGTGTATCTAAATAGTGTTTTTTTATATTATAGAAAAAAATTTCTATTCCTAACTAAATTGTTTATAACACGCTCGCAATAGTAACTAACAAATATTTTATGTAAATTTTCTCATGTAAGTGAATTGTAATTATTCTTTTGAGAAATAAATTTCTTTACTCACATAATGTGTTCAAATGGGCGATTTTCTGACCGCGTAATAGAGTAAAATCGTTCCGATAGATGGCGCTGACAAACGGGGCTTCTTTGTTTTTGCATTTTATTTTCAATTCTATACACAGTCCAGCAATAAACAGTCGTTTCCCTAAGATAAGTATCCTAGAGCATAGATGGATTTAAACATACAACTCAGGCGCTATGCTATTTATGCTATGATACATATGTATAGGTATACAATACAATGCAAATACTCTTTATTGCGCAAAATAATTTTCAATAATTTTTGATGATAACAATAGAACACAATTAGGCGGTCTTATCACTAAAAGACAACTCTGACTGACTGATAACAGACTACTCTCTTCCAGACAACCCACAGTTATGGGACATTTGTACGTAGAAAATCACTATTATAACACTATTGTTACTAACTACTCTTAGAGTTGAGCGCGACTATCAATTAAAATTGACAAATCGTCAGTTATTAGACAATTACAGCAAGAACCTAAAAAGAGCCCTGTCATGTGAATAAAGCGCGCATTCTTCTTCGAAATTGCAACTTCGTGTAATAGTTTCCGTTCCACATTTTCAACACATTAAATTTATTACTTAGAAACATTTAAAAAGACACACAAATTCCACAGGCAGGTTGTGAGAATCGATCCATCTATCATTAAATTAGACATCGACCGTCCTAACCATTCTGCCAACAGAGACTTAAAATTAGTCTCTATTATTGTCACTTCATGATTTCGATCAAAGAGGATATAATCACTATTTTGATATAGAATGTTTTTGCATTATTATGCCGCAATTAACACCTTTATTGAAGGCGGAAACATTTAAGTTACTTTAAAGACAAAGCCTGGGCACAATCACACAACGCCATCAAATACCTACATAACACTCGTATAAATAGTATCTTTTTAAACCGATTTTGTTACCGACGACATTATGTGATTGTGTCCAGGCTTTGTCCGGACGTAGTTTAGTTTTTACTAAACGAGGGGACAGATTACTAGCCATGTTTCATGAAAATCGATAATACTAGCTACATATTTTTTTTACTGAGGACAAAGACGACACACAGCTGCTATTAAACACAATAACGTCTCTGGAGAGTCAGCTTTGTGGTAGCTATAGTTTAAACTTTAACATACATACATAACGTCACGACTTTTATTCCAAATGGGGTGGTCAGAGATATCCCAAACAATAATGCTTGGGTGTTCCAAACATTAAAAGTTTAACGATTGAAACAACATCTACGGTTCACCTTATGAAATATACAGTAATGCACGTGATAGGGGGTGAGCCCATCGCCGTTATAACGTGCAAAACTATAGATGTTTTTTGGTGGAATGTCCCTTAGTCGCCTTTGGCGACACCCACGGGAAGAGACAGGTTGGTTCTATTCTATTTGAGAGCCGAAACCACACATAAATGTAAATTAAAAAGAGTAACAGTTTCAAGTGACAATTTTATCCTTTGAAATAAAATCTTTTGACACAAACGAGTGCTCGAACAAAGTATTAGTTGTCAGTCTTGTCACCGGTGGTCGTAAAAACTATCACACGCCGCCGTCGGCCACCTCTCATACAATATGGATGGGTCCACCCATAAACCAAAGTTATTCACTCGTGCACTGAAATATTGAAACGGATACAGTGAAATAGTAAGTAGGCGAGATGTTTTAGTGGTTTTTGAAGATTTAGTACTTGGGGCGTTTCGAGGTGAGTTTAGTTTCTCGAAAAACTTGACCACAACCGCATATATACCTACTACGTCTCAGATACGACATACTAATCGCAAGAGCCTGCGTTATAATAGCCTATGTAGCGGCGAGCGACTGCTGAGACATGCAGTTGGTTGGTGGTAGGGCATTTTAAATGTCCGCCTGGCTAGCTACCACTATCTTATCTAAATCTACCGCCAAGTAGCCAAGTAGTTAATAACATTGTTGTGTTCCGGTTGTCAGATATAAGATAGCCAGTCCCTCAAATGTGTTGGGGTTTCCGGGTCAGTACGCTTCCACCTTCGACCTCATCTTCACTTCATCAGGTGTGATTGAGGTCAAGTACCAACCCGTTTAGCATAAAAAAAAAAAGTTTAGCCTTCGTGGGGGCGTGCATGTGAAGCGATAGCCAGACGTTCACAGTTGCGCGTCCCGTTCAGTATCCTACATTTTCTGAATCAAAGACAAAGTTCTATTGTCACTATGAAGATTATTGAAAGAGCCCCGAACAAGTACCGGACGCACCTCTAATCGATTCGGCCCGTATAACCAAGATGGTTGATTGGACCATGGGAAGGTGGAGGGTTTGTATATGGTGTTTTTTTTTTATGCACAACGGTTTGGTACTTGACCTCAAGATGAGGTCGAAGGTGGAAGCGTACTGACCCGAAAACCCCAACACATTTGGGGAACTGGCTATCTTATATCTGACAACCGGAGCACAACAATGCTATTAACATTGCTGTTTGGCGGCCGACGTAGATAAGATGGTGGTAAATAGCTAGGCGGCCATTTAAAATGCCCTACAACCAACCAAACCGAGTGCTAAGTATGTACCCCGCGACCTTCGATTCGTAAACCCTATACGCTATATAAGGTCCTAATTTATTAACCCCGATCCCGTCAACACATGATAGTGCTAGTCCAAAGGGTTCAAAAAAAAGTATAGTTATAAAAAAATAAAAATAAAAATAAAATAACATTAAAAATAATTAACCATAAACATATTATTTCTTTCCTGCCTGTTCATTACTTTACTGGAAGGCGGACGAATTGTTTACACACACACGCACACCGCAGCCTTCAACCGATCAAAAAGAACTTGCTTGTATGACGAGAGCGCATAACATAAAAGCAATTAGAAAAACAGAGACAGAAAATCGCGGTTGGCGACATTGCCAGATCGCGCGAATTCTCTGTCTCTGCCGCCGCGCGTGGCTCTGTCTCTGTCTTGTCTGTCTACTACCAGTCATTTCATTGTTCGGGAGCGATATGCACGCGGGATACAGCAGACTCGGAACGCCTGAAAGATTTCGTCTACTGAGATGTAATGATATCGATGGGTTGGGTTCGATCCCCATGCAGGCCACATGGCCTTTACTTACATAAGTAAACGTGACTACTAAACACGTGCCAAGAGGGTTTGGAGGATATTTAAAAAACTAAAATAGGTAGGTACACGCTTTCATCAGTTAACGCACTAAAAGTAGGTAGGTACCTAACTTCAATAAAGTTATTTAAGATACACAATGAATAATCACACTTTCGTCAGTAACGCAGAAACGGAATTACCTACAAAGTTCAATGCTCAAAAAAGCATGTAATAGTTAGGTAGGTAGGTACCTATCTAGTATTAGTTCGATATAATGTCGACAAAGCACACTACGCTGTTGAAGAGTTCTACTATCTACCTATTCCATCATCAGACCCTGGTCACCAAGTGAAATGTGTTGAACTTGTCAAAACAAATCAAATAAGCTCAAACTAGCAGCATCTAGCCATCTAAGAGTTCCACTATCCAACTCCCGGATTCATTATCAGATTATCTCGATACCTAGTTGGACCTATACCTACCTACTTACCAAATTATTTTGTTGTCATCGATTAAAATGTACTTCCTAGATTTGTTTACATAATACGTAGTTATAGGTACCTACAGAGTGAGTATAACGATCGCTATGTTAAAACAGTTTAATAAACTCTTATTTTAAGTCAAAACACAAAATTTAGTTCTTACAAACGTGCAATGAATCAGCTGGTGCTATAAGTCGTTGGCCTGTAACAGGGTCATTGGCCGCTCGCTTGACAAACTCGGCCCGAAGTCTTATGGTGCGTTTCCACGCTTGCCAAGGCTCGACAAGCATCTACAAGCCCCAAGCGTCCACAAATCTCGCTTGGCATTTGGAACTCGTTTACATGCTTGTGAATGCGCCAGTATGCTACGTACATCCAAGCATGGCGGACACCGAACTTGTATCGGCAATTACGTTTGGTTTAACCTACTTTTATTTGAAATACAAGCAAAGAACAAAAGTTGCCATCAATATCTCTTTTTTGGTTTTCAATTCCTTTACTGGCTTTCCCATTATCTCGGCGAGACGACTCCAAGCATCTGCAACTTTCTTTTTTTCCTTATGATTGAGGTCTTTGGGGTTCCAGATACACGGTTCGGTCTGGTAATATTCTAAAAACAATAAACTCTCTTCGTTCGACCAGCCACTCATTTTGAAAGACAGACGTGCGTTATGTATGATAGGTAAGCTTTGTTTTAATTGTGTGTGATGTTTATCAGAATTACTTAAATAAATTGTGAAAATGTTTCAAAAGATTTGGTTTTATTTATGTTTAGTTTCGTATTAGTTTGTTTGAATGCATGGAGAGGCGAAGCGGGGACGCGGGGTGAGTTGTGCCGCGGGCCTCACGGGCGGACGGGCTCCCGCACTCGAGCAGTTCCTCGCCGCCGGGAGACCGTACGCACGCCTCCGCGCCGCTAGTTGCGCTCGCGCACCAACACGTGGTTGGAAGCGAATTGTTACGCGGAGTGTCTTAGTTTGGATATTAATTATTGTTATACTAGGTAAATTGCTGTTCTGTGCCGTGAATGGATGTTTGTTGGCGTGTATTTGGCCACGCGGCATTGGAATGCGCAGGAACGCCATATTGGAGCTTGGCGGACCGACACAGGTTAAACAAAACGAATTATTCTGTAGATAGGTATGCTAAGCTATCTTAATTAGCGATAGGCGACTCCGAGATTATGTACCTAAGTTATTTAGCTAACTAAAACAGTGGTTCAATCTGATAATGGTATGGTATAATTAATGAATGAATGAATGTAGGTTACCTCCAAAATCGACTGCTATGTATGAAATAGGTAAATTACTTATCAACCTGAATCATAGTTTGAAGCCAGGTAATCAGTATTTTTCCGATATTATTTTTATTTTTATTAATTTACCGAATGCTTTCGGGTAAGCACGCGTCCACCTTCATCTTCATCCTCACTTAACATCAGGCGTGATTGAGGTCAAGTGCTAACCCGTAGTGAATAAAAAAAAGGATAATTTTGTAAGTAGACAGGCTAATCGTAGTCATTTAGCGAGCGCTAGCTGTTGTATCCCGAAGTGAACAAAGTTCAGCAATTATTTCTCAGGTAGGTAGGTATTTGCTAGTATTTAACATGTTGTTATTCTGATGACTGGAGCTGTATGAGATTTGTTCGCAGCAAGAGGTTATAGGTACCGAGTTCCTTTTTAAAATTTTCTATGATCTGGATGTTCTGACCTCAGGAAACTTACCTAGTAACTCATAGTAAGGGTATCGTAATTTGAGGTCGGGTAATCAATGTGTTTGTCCGACATTATTATTAGTTATGTGATGGTGACCCATGGTGGTTGTGGTGCAAACACCAAAAATTCGATGTATTAGATGGAGGCGATAGAGGGGGAATTACTCTGATTTCGCGAAATAAAATCAAGTTCAATACTCCCATGAACAGCTGATTCGGGTCGTCGGTCGACTCGGGTCGGGCGGCAAGTACCTGTCTACGGGCGGGCGCGCGTAGGCAACGCGTTGTTGCCATTCCGCTGCAGGCGGACCTGACGACACACACACATACACACTGCTAGCATTAATGCCATCGTATAGGCATTATTCAGAGTAGTACCACTAGGAAGTTTTTGTAGTTGAAGTTTTTTTAGTTAACGGTACTGATTTATTTTTAAGTTCAAATGAATATATTTAACTGACCCAATCATGTGTTAAAGGGATCGGGACTAATAAAGTAGGACGTTATATACAAGCCTAAACGCAACTGAAATTTAAATATGAAAACAGGCTACGCTGTTTAAGCCCTATGCTCGGTCTGCTAATATTTATACATCTGTGGTTGTGACCAAATTCCAAGATAATAAATTTAGTATGGCTCCCGGCCCACAACCGACAATCGGTGACCGATTTTTTGTAGAACAATGGAACGTACTGATTGCAATATTTCAACGCTGACATCCTACAAAAAAGTCTGGTACAATATCGGAGATGAAAGTATTGACTAAAATATCGGCCCGATTATCGGTCCCACAAAAAGTCTGTCGTTGGTGGGCAGCCTTAATGTCATTTTTAACAAAAATACTAAATCGGTTCTAGATATCGATTTTAGAGAGGAAGGAAATTATTCGTTGCATAGTCAATTACTAGAGTCATAATCGATACGATTGATGTAGGTCGTATATCTAGGGTAATTTATAGAAATAAATGACATGATAATAATTAATAAGCGAACACGATTCCACCTCAGTCCGTATCTTCGCCTACATCAGATAATTGAAGTTAACGACATACGTGATTGATGTCCTAACGCAATTGTAAATAAAAGACTATATATACTAATAATTGAGGGTCATTTTACTATAGTCAGCATAAAAATAATGGAATCACGGTGACTAGAAAATCAATATAAATATTCTTGCACACACAACGCCATCTAGGTCCATACTAAGCAACTAAGCTTGTATTATGGATATTACACGAATACCTGTTTTCATCCGTAAACCATCATAATTATCTTTGCTTAGTTTGGGACTAGATGATTGGTGTAAGTGTCCCAAGTATTTATTTATTTATTTTATTATTATTATTTTATCTTCGAAACGCTTAACCGATTTCCATCAAAGATGGCTAAGAATCTGTCCCCGCACTCAAATCGCAACATGTATTACTGAGATACGTCTAACAAAGACTTTTGTCGTTGCATTTTTTTTATTTAATAGCAAATTTTATTATATACACACACACAAACGCACGCACGTACGCACGCACGCTCGCACGCACGCACGCACGCAAGCAAGCACGCCCGCCGGCACACATGCACGCGCGCACGCACGCACGCACGCACGCACGCACGCACGCACACACACACACAACGTCTCGCCAACGTCGTTTTTCAACGGAGCGGAAATTAGTAACAAGGTGGAAACATTTCTCCGCGAAAAAAAAGACCCGATGGCAAACCAATCAGCCAAGGTCAGGGTTAGAACTTCCGTAGTTCTGCGCTTGACTGTGACACAAGAACCGGGATTATGCACCCATGAATAGACAAAGCGATGATGATAACTTAACAAACAAATAGTTATTTTGTTGTAATTTCACTGTTATCTAGTAGCTTATCAATAACTCCTAAACCAATAACGAGGGTTAATATCTGTTGCGATGAGTTTAATTTCCGGCTTCGAGGCTGATTGCTAACCGATTCCGCGTGGTGTTTACACTAAATTTCGATCACAAGATGAGTTCACAACTCCATTGAGTGAAATGGTTGAAATTAATAACTGAATATCTGCGCTCGAACCTTTGTATTGCCCTGAGGTGAAATATATAAATATTGGTACATAAAACAACGATAACAACATAGATTATCTAATGAGATCAATAATAGATGTCTGCCTTCCTCTCTACCACATTTGACTGACAAGATACGTGTGTATTTTTTTTTATTATCTTTCAGGAGAACTTACAGTTAATACATTAATATCATATAACATTGTATAAAGCAATCCCAATTACAAGTTCCCACATGTAAAATAAGGAAATTAAAAAACAAAAATAAGCTAACGCTAAATAAATAAGTAACATACTTAACCAAATAAATAATAATATAGTAGTTAAAGTTAACCACAGTCAGTGACTATGGTTCACTTACGTGTCTTTAGTGAATACACGTATATTAGTACTTATCTACGTATTTAACTATCTACATAATGTAATTGAATATGACATATTGAAATGACTCTTATCAATGGAGAAATTGAAAAGAAAGGAATGAATATAAACATGAGTAAGACGAAGGTTATGGTTGTGGAAAGGGAAGACAAGATGACTTATTGTAATGTAACGATAAATGTTTGTTATGTTTTGTTTTAAAGAGCAACCTCTCGAGTTTCTTGCTTGTTCTTCTCAGGGGTAAATTGAATGTTTGCGCCGATAAAAACTGACGAATGAACAATCCTTCTCTAATGTAAAAATAGGCATTGTAAGCTCACGCTCGAATTTCCCGCGCTTGTAACCCACGCGGGGCCGGACCGGAGTAGGGAGAAAAAAGATGGACGCTCGCGCATACACGTTTTGAACGCGCTCTCCGATTAAATAATTAAAAAACCTGAATTAAACCCTCTTCAGGTGGGATTATACACCGTGTAACGGTTAAGTGTAGTCATATTTTAAGGGCTTGTTCTACCCATCAATACGAACAACTTTTACTATGGGGGCAACTTCGAAATCGCGAAAAAAAATGAGCTGTTCCATAGAAAATTTCAATAACCTCCCGATGCAATGTATGAAACAGCTGATTTTTTTTTCGCGATTTCGAAGTTGCCCCCATAGTAAAAGTTGTTCGTATTGATGGGTAGAACAAGCCCTTAAAATATGACTACACTTAACCGTTACACCCTGTATTATACTGCATGTGCTAACATGGTGATGGTGTGTTTGGTGTGAGAAAAAACTAACATTCTCTACGCGGTCAGCTAGGACTCAGGATCCTTGCATGCATCAGCTTCTTTAAGCTTGGTGGTGTTGTGGACTGTGCTGCACGGGGTGTCTGGCGTGGTGCTTCGGACAAGAGCTGTGGGACTTTCCATATCAAGTGAGTGAGCTTTGCTTTATCTTTGCTTTGGTGCGGGAGACCTCAATCTCAGTCAGTAGGCCCAAGCTACCCGGGTTTGCTACTTTGTTCCATAGATCCAGGCCTAACTACTTCACGGCCGCTACATTGCCTTTTGAACAAGCAGTAGCTTTAAAAATGTAAAATCTGACTATTTTAAGTGTACCCTGTGTACCTACAGAATAAAGCATTTTTGATTTGATTTGATAGATGGTATAAAAGCTGAACAGGTGAAAGAATTTATGTGTTTGGGAAGTAGTTTTACTAGAGACGGCAAATGTGAGGCAGACATTGAAAAGAAAAGTGATAGCAGGAAACTTTGTGAAGGGGGCGTTGCGTGTCCTTGTGGTCAGTCAGTTATTGACAGGCAAGGCAAGAGTGGCGATCCACCAAGGCATGTTGGTGTCTACGCTGATGTATGGGAGCTAAATTTGGGCAGAAGAAGCAGAATCAATGCACCAGAAATGCCTTTACTGAGAAATATGTGGCGTGACTTTGAATTAACACTATGGGATTATGTGATTAGAGAAAGGTGGCCACACCTTTCTCTACGTCATCTTGCATGCCAGAGAAGAACGAGCAAGAAACTCAAGGGTTTCTCTTTTAAATAAGTTTGGGTTACAATTATATATTGTACTAGCAGCTGCCCGCGACTTCGTCCGCGTAGACTACATGAATCAACACTTTATTACTTTCCCACGGGAATACATTCAGCAGAAAAATTACCATGTAGAGTTTATCTCAAACAGGAAAAGACCCTGGGCAGATAACAGGTATGTGGAACCATATGTGGCGGCGGAGGCGGCCGCGGCTGCTGGTGGAGCCGCGCGGCCGGACTAACTTGCTCGCTAAGGCACCTCTCACGCGCGCACTCCGCACTCTAAACGTTATTGCGGAGGAGATAGACCTCTTCAGTTGTACTCTGAGTGAATTCACAAATATAGCTCTTGTTATTATTTGTTACAAATTGTAATTTTAAATTGCAATTTGTAACAAATAATAACAATAAATAAATAAAATAAACTACTTAAGTAGTCTTCACTGCACTATCGCATTAGGGTAAACCTGTAAAGATAGTTGTAAGTTTGGAAATAAATAAATAAATAAATAAATACATGTTGGTGTTTTCCCAGGTATTGAATTAAGACAGGGATCCATTAAAAGACCTTTCTGAAAAATTCTGGTTTATATTTATTAAAGTACTTCCTTATAAACAACATTCTTTGCCATGTTTGAAGGTGGTAGCAATAGAACCAAACTTTGAGGTGAACTTACACGGGAGCATGCCACATAGAACTGACCGTGAGAGAAACAGTCCTGTCGTAGGTCTACTCCGGCGAATTTGAGAGTTTGCCCCTGCGACTTATTTATTGTCATGGCAAAACAGACCTTTAGTGGAAACTGAAGCCTTTTGAATTCAAAGGGAAGATCATTTGGTATTAATGGAATACGCGGTACAAACACTGTTTCTCCCTGAGCAGGTCCTGTTAAAATAGTGGCCTCTACTACGTTCCGGTGCAAAGCCTTGACTTGCAACCTAGTACCGTTACAAAGTTTGGGTGGCTTTAAATTTCTCAATAACATAACAGGTGCACCCACACGTAGTAAAAGTCTGTGATATGGCATACTCGGTGGGTTCAAAGTGTTCAAAAATTCTACGGGATAATTAACGGCATCGTCCGTGTTTACCACGGTATCTATTGAGCTATGAATAATCTGTTGTCCTTCAAAAGAGTTCAATAATAAGTATGTCATTGATGACCGCTGCTTGGTCGTTCTTTGGGGTCAGTAGGTATAGCTCTTTCGCATAACCACTCTATTGATTTTTCCTTAATGAGAGCAATGTCTGGATATATTTGTTGTTACTGTAGTACACAGACCGGCAGGGACAGATATCATGCCGTCTTTTTCGGGGTAATCACCGTTACCCAGTTTTAGCAAAAGGTCTGAAAATTGGCCGGCGGAAACATTACCTCCAAGGTGGACTCTCATATTTTTGTTAATTTTAATATTTTGACCGAGGACCACAATGATGATCTTTTAAGACACGCTTTTATCTCATCGGCACGTGTTCCCCTTGGAACTACTGGTAGAGTTTGACGAAAGTCTCCCGCCAGCAATACAGTCAAACCACCCATCAATCTTTTATTGCTCCGTATGTCTTGCAGCGTCCTATTCAAAGCTTCTATACCTTTTTTATGGGCCATAGTACTTTCATCCCAGACAATAATTTTAGTTTTTCTTAATACTTCTGCAAATTTGCTCTGTTTTGAAAGATTACATAATGGAGTTTCTACATTTGTTAAGTTAAGTGGCAACTTTAGGGCAGAGTGCGCGGTGCGACCGCCTTGCAAAAGTGTTGCGGCAATTCCTGAAGAAGCCACAGCTATTGCAATATCACGTGTGACCCTTATTTTTCCCAAAATCAAATTTAATAGGTACGTTTTGCCGGTTCCTCCTGGAGCATCTAAAAAGAAAATTTGGCCCTCACTTGCATTTGCACTAGTTATTATGTTTCGATGACTACTCCCTCCCGCTTCCCGCCGCGCACGCAGCGTCACTGTTGCACCGGCCGCGGGCGGCGCTCGCCTAGGTTCCGATTGACGACGATCGATATGATATCGTATATATTCCAAAAAACCTAAATAACGACACCAATGTCGATTTTGTTTAGCTCGCCTAGGTTCCGATCGACGACGATCGATATGATATCGTATGTATTCCAAAAAACCTAAATAACGACACCAATGTCGATTTTGTTTAACATTTACCCTATCTCATCCCCTTTGACTTCGACTTGGACTACGGATTCGACTTCGACTACGACTTCGACTTCGACTTCGACTTCGACTTCGACTGCGACTTCGACTTCGACTTCGATTTCGACTGCGACTTCGACCTCGACTTCGACCTCGACTTCGACCTCGATTTCGACCTCGACCTCGACTTCGACTTCGACTTCGAGTACGACTTCGCCTTTTGCTTCTTGTCGAAAATACTCGAAATGTCCAAGATATAGTACTGTTTTTTTGCCGGGTCGGGTTAGCTTCAAAATAAATGTCATTTTCGCAATCAACGTCCCAAAAAACCTAAATAACGACACCAATATAGACTTTTTGGTATCATCCCCCACCCCTATCTCACCCCTAGAGGGTTGGCTTAAAATAAATGTCATTTTCATAATCAACATCCCAAAAAACCGAAATAACGACACCAATATCGATTTTATGGTTTCAACCCCCATTTCACACCCCAGGGGGCTGTTTTTCGAAAAATCTCAACTCACCCTTATCTCATTCTCTAACCCCAAGGGGTTAACTTCAAAACAAATGCCATTTTCGTAATCAACGACCCAAAAAACCTAAATAATGACACCAATATTGATTTTTTTGGTATCAACCCCCACCCCTATCTCAACCCTAGAGGGTTAACTTAAAATAAATGTCATATTCATAATCAACATCCCATAAAATCTAAATAACGACACCATTATCGATTATATGATTTTAACCCCCATTTCACACCCCAGGGGGTTGTCCAATATAGACTTTTTTCGTAGCAACCCCCACCCCTATCTCAACCCTAGAGGGTTAACTTAAAATAAATGTCATTTTCATAATCAACATCCCATAAAACCTAAATAACGACACCAATATCGTTTTTATGGTTTTAACCCCCATTTCACAACCCAGGGGGTTGTTTTTCGAAAAATCTCAAAACACGTATTAGCTTATTTGTTCCTAGGAGTGCTCTTGCGAAGTTTCGAGTCGAAAATAATCGAAATGTCCAAGTTATACTGTTTCTTCATACAAACTTCCCACCCCTGTTTCACCCCCTTAAAGGGTGAATTTTGAAAAATCCTTTCTTAGTGCTCCCCTAGACCTCGTAAGGAACCTACGTGCCAAATTTGGAAACTCTAGACCCAGCGGTTTGGCCTGTGCGTTGATATGTCAGTCAGTCAGTCAGTCAGTTTCTTCCTTTATATATTTAGATAATTAGACTGAATATCGCCGGGTGGTCTATGTCCATGTCTTCAATATAAAATAAATTATATAATGTTTTTATATATTTACACATACAATTTTCAGTTTGCCGCCAAATCGTAAAACAAATGACAAATGAACGGAATACATCACAGTAATATTGACAAAGAGTTCCATTTTCCAAAGGACATGTCCGCGTTTTATATGGAGGGTGGTTTTTTATTCCGAGTAAATTCCGACCGGGTTGGTACTACACTGATATTAAAGGTACATAAATGTAGATCGTAAAACCGCTTTAATATGAATTTTGCACACCTCCGTTTTTATAAAATAAATTAATGAAATAACTATGGTGAAATTATTTTGCGATGCCATTGGCAACACTGGCGATTATTTACTCCACAAAAAATCGATCACGACGATCAATAAAGCAAATCGATTATTAAAACAAAAGAAATTAAAACGATTATTAAGGAAAATATTATAACGCATTTTAATGTAGGACTGAAGTATAAATTCTACATCAAATCGAGCACTGAAGGATCGAATTATAAGTTACCGAAATATTTTTTTTTTATTATGACCTGGGTTTCTAGCAAAAATTGTTTTAAACGTCTTAACACTTATATATAAAATAATTTTTGTCTATATCTTTATAATTACATTTGATAGATTTGTATGAAATCATACACAAGGATATATACCTAAATAGATTATGATCACACCAATTATAGTGAAAAATATAAAAGACATTAAGTTATTTATTTTTGTATTTTATGTGTTTGATAAAGTCACGATCTTTATCCCAAATGGGTTGGTCAGAAATATCCCAAACACAGTGAACAAGATTTTGAAATATTTTTGAAAGATTTGAGATCATTTTGGCGTAAAAGAAAATACAGTAAAAAACAAGGAAACAAAAATTACTTGAAATTACAATTAGGTACTATGATTGGCACAAAAATCCATAAATATGATAAAAAATCACAAATATGCATAATTATATTATAATGCACAAACAAGAACCAGCATTGTTTGCTGTTATACACCGTAAAGTCTGTTGTTGAGTGACCAGCCTGTTAATGCGATTTGGTTATAGGTATTTTCGGATTGGGTGACAGGATCGAGTACCGATCAGTCAGAAATCGATACTCGATCGATTAGCCAATCTCAGATCGAACAACCCTATTGCTCTTGTTGTTGGTTATTGGTTTTTTTAAGCGTCCGTGTTGTATGGTGTTCAATTTGTACTTTCTCGGATTCTTTTGGTTTTATAATTTGTTTGCCAAAAACTAAAGAATTGAATTGCCTTTATAACAACTGATGACTTGACTTTATTACAAGAATTTTTTGATTGCACTTGATTTGGACCGGTGATATACGGATTTCTGATTTTTTACAACGGTTATTTCATGTTGCACGGGATTTGGACATCGGCGGCTGGATCTATACCCACTCTTGAATGTAAGTATTAATATATTATATATAAGTACATTTGCCTCATAAGTAATCAAACACTAAACAAAGAAGGTTAGTATAATTTTTTTTTGTTATGCACGACGGGTTGTTACTTGACCTCAATCACACCTGATGTTAAGTGAAGATGAGGTCGAAGATTAGATTTGCAAAGAGCTACCTTTTTTTATGCATAACGGGTTGGTACTTGACCTCAATCACACCTGATGTTAAGTGAAGATGAGGTCCAACCAAGGTCGTGAATATATGTATGATGTACAAGTAAAGGTTTGTACAACATTGTAAGTAAAAGATATGCAGGTAATATTGTAGTGGCAGCCTTACAAAGTGGGCCAATCCGTTTATTATATCATCTTTTCTGTTTAGGCTTAGCCGAGGTATGGACTCGGTATCAATTTTTTCTGGGATTATAACATCTGTAATAATAAATTGTATGTTTGTGGAATTGCGCTGTATGTGGATTTCCCTAAACCTATAAATAAAATCTGACAGCCTGGAGAATCAGTGTTGGACTCTGCACATGCTCCATGTAACCAAGCCTCAATCATTGTCCACAGTGCCAATATGGTGAAACTATATTTATTATGTGACTTTTTGTTGGTATTTAAGAAATCTTTTGCTTTTACGTGACAAACGAAGACCATGTTTGCCGGGAATGCTTCAATCTTTTATTAAGAGAAATAAATAATAGGACTGAGGGCACAACAGGTGAACAGCAACTGGGTCATCAATGAGTTTGTGTCTGTTGTGGCTTGTCAATGTCTAGTAGGACAGGCAGACAATCTCGTGCTTTACCTTATGAAGATGTCGCAATCCAAGACCAATCCTTAGCAAGTGGCTCTACCTCCGTAGCCGAACGTACTGTTTCCAGTTCTGACATACAAAATCAAGAAAACAACAATAGAAACAAAACAAGAATAAAAAAGAATAGTTGTTCAGTTTATGTCACTCCACCGACAAGAGCATAGCTCTTACATTGAAGAAGAAGGCATTTACCAGGTTAAACACATCACAAGACACAGCTTTAATTAGAGGAAGAATTAGGTTGCGTCACAAAAGCAACAAGATTTATTACAGTTAAGGACATCTTGTTAAAAGTAAACTTGTGGTAACACCGAATTTGTGGCTATTATTGTAGTTGTATATTGGCAAGGGAACTGTGCTCATGTGATGACAATTACCTGGTACCTTGGATGGGCTCAGAAATGATATTGACTACTCAGTTGGACTATGTACTAGCAAGAGAAGACATAGAAAATGAGGAAAATTAATAATATATTTTAGGCAAAAATGTGTTTTATTTATTATACTACTTTATTTATTATTATTTTATGCAATTTAAATTATGCACATTCCAGCTCAATAACTTCTCTAATTCAATTCTTCATTCTTGAAGCAGTAAGTTCATAAAGATGTTGAGCTGTTGCGAATTTAGTAAAAATGTACTAGATCCAATAAAGTGGATGTTTGTAGGTTTAGTAGTCTTACACTTATTGTTTGAGTCTAGCAGACTGAACATTCATTCACTCTGTCTCTAGTATCTGTTTGTCAGTTTGGGAGGAGAAAAGTAAGATTACAAATGTATGTAACACCACCGAGGTTAATAATTGGATATATCGTTCAGGGCGCACTTTTTAACCAACTTCGAAAAAAGGAGGAGTTTACATATACCCTTACTAAACTGTGTAATCCTTCACACATACGAAGTGATTATATTGTTAGCTATACCTATACTTATATACTATAGGGCTTAGTGATCACATCTATCTACTCCTCATCAATGCGTCACAATCAACAACCATCAGTGGGGCGCTTTTCGGATGTATCTCACACATAAAATATGTCGAGAGAACCATTTCTTGTATTTTTAAAACGTAGACAGAAAATGCTACTACATGTTAAAAATAAATGACTTCAATCGAGATGTCATACCATACATAGTTATATTTATTGCCGCGGTATCACGACATATTTTTAAAATGTATGTACAGAAAGCAATAGAAAGGCTATACTGCGACCAGAATTATAAATAAAAGCTTTATATCCAGCGCCAAACCGATTAGGAGTTGAAGTGTTCGCCAGGGCCGAAATCGGTCGGAAGCATCATCATCATTAGATGAGCTTCGGTAGAATACACAGAAAAATACTCCAAGAACTTAAATTCCATCAAATTCTAAGAAAGATTTGTACACCAACATTGACCGAAGTTACAAGTTTGACAATGACATTGTTGTTGTTGTTGTTGTTGTTAAATTCGCCACTTATTGGCAGGCAAAGATCAAAAGACCATACAGCCTTGTCTTTCGTATTTGTCTTCATGACAATGACATTTGTTTGACAGTGGGTGGACATTTTTTTTTAATTAACGACGGAATGTTCGTTTCAAGGAATGAATTGCAAGAGGCTTCATTCTTTCTATAGGCAGGAGTGTTCGTTTTAAAGTAAATTGTTATGAAACTAGAAAATACATTTTCTCGAAAACGGAGGTTTCTAAAATTCTACAATTTGTACATAACAGCTGGATATTCAAATACCTATCCAGATATATATAACTTAACCCTGTCGGAATTAATAAATATTAAAGGCCCAATCTGGGACAAGTCCTTTGAGTTTATTTTTTATTATATTGTGGCCAGTTCTAACTATCAGTGTCGCCCTCGTAGTAGCTTGGACATACTGACTGACAGATAATTAACTGACAGTTAATAGCATTGTTGTGTTCCGGTTGTCAGAGGTAAGATAGCCAGTCCCCCAAATGTGTTGGGGTTTCCGGGTCAGTACGCTTCCACCTTCGACCTCATCTTCACTTAACATCAGGTGTGATTGAGGTCAAGTACGAACCCGTCGTGAATAAAAAAAAAATCTCACTTTCATGCATACCGCTACATTAATCACATCAGCTTACCCTATTACTATTTATCCTGTGTTTCGAGCAAGCGAGGCAGTTTCGGCGACTTTCGCTTGTTTTCGGCCACTTTCGGAACATTACATGAGTGGCCCCGCGAAACTATCTGAAACTGTTTCCAAACACGTCCACCCTCAATGAAGGGTGAAGGAAAGTTATGAGATGAATAAGCCAGTGGTCTTGTTTCTATGTGCTTCTTTTCTTTTTCTTTTTTTTTTTTTTTATATGAGAGGACGGCAAACGAGCATGCGAGTCACCTGATGGAAAGCAATCACCGCCGCCCATGGACACCCGCAACACCAAAAGGGTCACAGATGCGTTGCCGGCCTTTGAGGAAGGTGTAGGCTCGTTTCTTGAAGGTTCCAATGTCGTACTCGTTCGGGAATACCGCTGCCGGAACTCCGTTCCACAGGGTGGTCGTACGTGGTAAGAAGTTTCTTGAGAAACGTACAGTGGTAGACTTCCACTCTTTTGTATCAATTTGTTTGTTATGTATAAAAAGATAAGATAAGATAGCCAGTCGCCCAAATAAGATGGGGTTTCCGGGTCAGTACGCTACCACCTTCGGCCTCGTCTTCACTTAATATCAGTTGTGATTGAGGTCAAGTGCTAACTTGTGGTGCATAAAAAAAAGAAGCATTTATCCACTTATTCTTTATTTCCTTTCACTGCCTTTCTTTTCGTGGGTATCTTAAAGGCGACTGGAACTTTACACCAATAAATATCTATGGACCTGCACTTTCAATGGCGATCGGCTCACCCCCTGTCGCGTGTGTATTTCTGTATACTTCGAAAAATGACCCGTCGGTACTGTTGTTTGTTTGGTACACCCAAACGCTAATGTTTGAGGTGTCTCTGAACACTCCATTTGGGATAACGGTCATGACATTATGAATACATGTACACCACGCAATTTTAGAATTCCTGCACTTTCGTTTAATATACTAATATTATAAAAGCCAAAGGCTGTTTGTCCGACATCACATCAGGACACATTTCATCCAGAAAAGCCCGTGATAAAATTCCATGCGAGCGAAGACGCGGGCGGAAAGCTAGTAGCAGAATGGTTTGCAGACAGAAATGATTCCTATTTTTGTTTTAATTCACTCCTCTAGGAGAAGGCAAAGCGAGCTAGGCCCATACAGCTATCTTATTTCTCTTATTTTTCTTATTTCTTCAGTTTAGTCAAGTCTGTCAAATTTAGAGCAAGTCAATTCGTATAGAGTCTAGTCATGGTAAAGTAATTCTTCAGTAAAGTGGCAGAATGCTTTACGGAAAATTTAGGCGGCATCTTGTGAGAACCAGAAAGCTTCACGACAGCTAAAGATCACTGGCTCTTATTATTATTATTTGCAGCCCATACTGTCCCACTGTTGGCAAAGGCTGGCTGGCTTTTTCCGTACATTCTGCCATTATTAAGCTTCAAAACTTTGACTGCACAAATTTCAAGAAATAAAAACAAAACGCAATATAACTCTCTGAGTTCTGACCAAAAAGTCTCATGCTTCCTTTCATGTCTCATTTCTTTGGAACACTCAGCAGTAAGTAGGTATCTCAAGTTAGTGACAGCAACAGATATTACAGTTTAAAGGAATTACACAAATTTTGTAACAGTTTGTTTAACTTCGAGACTGTGAGTAATTTGTAAAACGTAAACAAGTCCAAAGTGAAACGGAACGGACTTTGGAAGGAAAAACCCCTGTCCGCACCCGTGCCCCGGACAAATGGCACTTGCCGAAACTTCGGATATCCAGTAAGCCAGCTCCGGCTACCAACTTGCGCCATTTGTATTAAAATGTCTTTCAGGAAGTCTATTTTGTCTGTGAAATTAGAAATTTGCAACAGGAATTAAATAGCTGAATGTTTACAAAGTGTGAATTTATTTTTAGATTGGCTGTTGTTGGAATGATCCGCTGTCTTTTGTTTAGGCAGCTTTCAGAGTATAGTGCGGGCAGTGGCTTGCACAGCGTTTTGTAACAGAGTAGGCAGAATTATTAAACATGCAATATTAAATGAGAAAAATTCAACTACAACATAATAACTGTTGAGGAGCAAAATGGTTAGCCATGTGTTTTGATAGAGAAATACCTATCATTATGGGAAAATTGTAATTTAATAAATATTTATGTAGGTAGTTGTGTAAAACCACTCTTACAATGTATAGCAGCAATATTGAGACGACCGCTAATTCCTTTTATGGCCACCAGAGGCGCCTTTTTAATAAAAACGAAAAATAAGTGGGTACCTGCATTTAATTCGCGGCGGGTTCTGATTGGTAAAAATTAATTAATTCCGGCATTGTCATTGGTTGACCGATCAGAGCCCGACGGAATTTTTGAAATATAAGCATGGTACCCACGGACATAGTAGTAGAGAGCACAACGTCAAACCATGCGGTCGGTTCAATAGTGAAAAGTTTGTGATGTGAATTGTGAACAACTGTGAAGAACACGGAAATACAAGAAGCATTCTCAACAATTTCCAGAGTTTTTGTGTTGTGATTCCCTACGCTCACTCCCCGTGTGATCCTCCCTCGGCACGGCTAAAACCTTACCAGAGCGACCCCCGAGTGGCGCTCTATGTATTATCGTCTACAATAACTTAGTCTTATAGCAAGTTCGCAAGTGATTAGAATATTTATGTTTACATCAGTATATTATTAATCAGCTGTTCGACAAATATCTGAAGTAAGTAATTGAAATCTAATGAGGCCTTTTAGTTTATGCTCCTGTTTCCCGTTGTGGTAGGCACAGACTATTGATTTCTATTTGCAACGATCCTGACATACTACCTTTGCTTCGTCCACTCTCATCTAATGCTTCATACGCGCTCGTCGGTTAGTCGTTGACCGCACCTGACCTTTTGTGAGTATTTCAGTCACTTGATTGACGTACGACCTTCTTGGTCGATCTTTACTGACCCTTTCATTCACGCTTCGTTATATTTTGGCATCTTTAATTTCCTTTAACTCATTCGTTATATATGCCCAAACCACTTTAAAATGACGCCGACCGGACGGTGTAGTGGATAGTGACCCTGTCAGCGAAATAAACGGTTGCGGGTTCGAATCCCGCGAGGGGTAAATGTTTGTGTGATGAATACGAACATTTATTCCCGAGTCATGGATGTTTATATAAATATTTATGTATGTTTATCCATTATCTAGTATCCATAGCACAAGCTTTGCTTAGTTTGGGACTAGATGATTGGTGTAAGTGTCCTAAATATATTAATTATTATTATTATTATTATATACTTATTTACTTAAATACCTCTTCCTATGTTCCTCACTACCCGCCCGCTTTACGTCATGCTTATTTCGGATCTAAACCTATGGTGCCAATTTGCGGGGCAGGAGGGTACAGGGAAGGCGGGCATAATAAAAACTTTTTCCACTCCATGATATAATCTGCATTTTGACAGGTTCCTAATAACGCAACGTCTAAAAACGCCCACGCGACAGCAGAAGCGCCAGCGGATCGAACGTACACGCCCCGCGCCTCTCTCTAATTACCATACAAAGCACTGTGGTTTAAAATCCTCTTACCCGAATACTAGGCGTTATTAACAGTTTAAGTGCCTCTTAACTTGCCAAATGCGGAAATTAACATTAAATTTATTTTTAAGGCCACCGTAATAGGCCTCCGCGGCATTACATGACTCTTCAACTTAAATTGGTAGTTTTGTGCGTCGGGAGGTCGGTTTGCAATTAGGTGTTAGGGTTTTGGTTTGTTTTTGGTAAAATATATTTTTATGTAAGTATGATTGACCATGATCTTGTATAAGTACCAATGTTGATAAGATTGTTGAAGGTATTCCTGCTGTTTGAGTTAAGTGTAAGCCATAGTTTGTGTGATGCTAGGGGCATATGTTTGTGTGATGAATACGGGCATGTGTACCCGAATTATGGATGTTTTTCATTTATAATAAATATTTATTTACAAAAAAAAATATTTATGTAGTATATCAACCATCTAGTATTCACAACTCAAGCCTATAGTTGTTTACTGTGGAAGTAGATGGAGTTGTGTGTATGTCTAAGGATATTTATTTATTATAGTGACCAGTTTTTATACAAGCTGTATTTTTTTTACTTTATTTTATTTATGGGGAAAATCAGCAGCTATTTTACAAATTATAACATAAACTATAAAACTGAAAGCCAATTAGAGGTTTCCATTATGGTTAAGTATGGCAAAGAAAATATGAGAGCAGAATCAAGGCAGTAGCTGCGTAGTATGTGTGAAGTGACTTTGAATGATAGATTACAGAATTGTGTGATTTGAGAAAGATATGGCGTGCAAGATAAGAAGTAAGATAGAAAGAGGTATGTTAAGGTTGTTTTGGCATATGAAACGAAATATACAACGGAAGCAATATATAACGAAAGCTTGAATAGAAGGGTCGGTAAAGGTCGACCGAGAAGGACGTACGTCAATCAAGTGACTGACGTACTCACAAAAAGTCAGGTGCGGTTAACCACTAACCGACGAACGTGTGTGAAGCCTTTGATGAGAATGGAAGAAGCAAAAGTAGTATGTCAGGATCATTACAAGTGGAAATTAATAGTCTGTGCCTGGGACCCGATTCTCGCTCATTCGAGATTTCAATGTCGATAGACATCTATAGGTTTGTCACTTTTACACTTTCTTATAAGTGTGAGAGTGACAGAAATACTAATGTCTATCGACTTCGAAATCTCGAACGTATGAGAATCGGGCCCCTGGCACAACTTATTGTATGATCAAACGAACGTTAGTGACCCTTAATAAAAATTCGAAATAATGTATTTTTTTTTTCATTACAGGTAAGCGCTAAAATATCTTCTGCTGATTTGGGTAAGAAACTAAAATAACCTAGCCGTGGATACCAAAGAGAAATCTTATTTCTTGATATTGAACATATGAATAATCTTAAAGGAGTTATAATTATTAGATTAATGACGATTTTAGAACAAATGCTAAAATGTTTGTTCCTCGTCACCGCTACTAGGGGTGGGAGTCGACGTGTCTAGGAGTCGCCATCCACCTTCCTAGTGGCTTCTGTGAGCCCGGTACTTTTATGGTAAAAGGGTATGGATATTTGCATAATAGTGAATGCGACTACGTAAATTCGAAGTCAAAAAAGTTTTATTTCGTAATTAATAAAAAAAAACACTCGAAATATAAAAACACTCGTCTGCTTCTTGAATTCTTGTGAATGAGCGATAATTTATGTCAGACGAGTGTTTTTATATTTCGAGTGTTTTTTTTACTTCAGTCTACCCAGAGAAGAACTAGCAAGGAATTCAGGGGTTGCTGTTTTTACGTGAGTATTTTCAGAAAGAAAGAAAATAAAATACTGGATATCGCAAGAACATGTACATTCATTTTTATCATCCAGATCAGGGCTCCTCATTATAACCCCACGTACCCCTGTTGAAATTCTAACCCCATAAGAAAAGAAAATCTAGCTGTAGAAGAAAATGCTGTTTTTTATTTTAATCATCATCTCAGCCCGTAAACATCCCACTGCAGGGATATAATAGAGGCCCTCCCTCGTATAATGAGGGCGTATGGGCCATAGTCAACCACGCTGGCCCAATGCGGGTTGGGGACTTCACAAGCCTTTGAATTTTTATTTCTAAAGCATGCAGGTTTCCTTACGATGTTTTCCTCCACGCAGTCCGATAAATGCACATTCATTCATTCATCTGATTTAAGAGCCATGTCAAGAACATCGGTGGAGATTTTTCCATATCTCTCTGTTCTCCGCCTTCCTCTTGACCTCCTGATACGACACCACGTTCAACTTCTCTTTTATCTGCTGCATGTAGCTTATTCTCGGTCTTCCTCTTTTTTTTCCTTCTATTCTTCCTTCTATATAACCCACGAATGCCCCTGAAACTCAATGGGAAAATTTACAAAACCATCATAAGACCTGTCACCATGTATGGATCTGAATGTTGGGCAATAAAAGAAACTGATGAAAGTAAAATGCATGTGGCAGAGATGAGAATGCTAAGATGGATGTGTGGTGTGACTAGAATGGATAAGATCAGGATTGAGTATATCAGAGGAATTCTAAAAGTGGCGCCAATAACAGAAAAGCTGAGGAGTAACAGGTTAGCATGGTTTGGGCACATTATGAGGGATGAAAGGCACGTAACAAGACGAGTGTTAAGTATGAATGTGGAGGGATACAGAGGTAGAGGAAGACCAAAGAAGGTGTGGGTAGACTGCGTGACGAATGATATGTGTGTGAAAGGGGTGAGTACGGAGATGACGGCTGATAGAGGAGAGTGGAAGAGGATGACATGTTGTGCCGACCCCACCTAGAGTGGGATAAAGGCAGGAAAATGAAAAAATTCTTCCTTCTATTATGGTTTTGATGAAATTATCGTGTCCCAGCATTTTCCCTCTTCTATTCTCAATTACTCCCAACAATTTCCTTTTTTCCCTTACTATATTTAAAACCTATTCGTTCGTTTTCTTCTCAGTCCAGCTGATAAGTTCCATTCTCCTCCAGCACCACATCTCAAAAGCTTCCAATCTTTCTTTGTTTTTAAGAGTTAGAGTTCACGTTTCACACCCATACAAAGCAATGCTCCAAATGTACAATGTATACAATAAGTAATTAAATTAAAATTTAAAAACTCATTGGCACATGGCCTGCCTGGGAATCGAACCCGGATCTCCCAAATTGGGACACTGCGTTTTAACCGCTCAGCCACCGGCGCTCATTTTAATGACTTTTATTGAATAAAAGTTACAACAATAAGTATTAATTTGATGGGTGAGCTTGTGTCCTGTCTATTCAATTCTAGTTTCAATTCTAACCTTAATTCTGACCCGCCGCCATTACGTAAATATTCACGTACCACACTTTAAGTAACCTGGACATAGGCAGTCAGAAATTTTATGACTTTTGTCACATACTTTTAGTTTAATGGTGTTTTAAATTTATTTAAAGGCTGAAATGAACGCTACAAGTACTTTATGTTAGTATTGACCCAAACAAACAAAAATCTGTAAAATAGGTTGCGAAAACTGCGTATTGTGAGCTTTATCTCGTCAGTAGACACTCTCAGAAAGAACTGGACCTCATTTGTATGCAATGGGCAGTGAGTGTGAAAATTTAGGGTTCCCTCTGAAAGCGAACCGTGGTACTAGGAGACAATAACACTTAGCGCCCTCCGAAGATTTACGAGGGTTCCAGTGACGTCACAATTAAGTGATTGCTTCATTCCATTTGACGTCACAGTCCGGAATATTCTCAAATTCGTTACAATTCCGAGTGTAATGCCTCGTTCACACGAAGCAAGTAGTTAGCAAGAACTATTTACAGAGAACAGAACTACATCATAACAGATTGTTACCCGTAATAATAAGGATCTTACCATTTAAAAATTATACAATACAATACATATACACTTTATTGCACAACAGAAAAGAAAATACAGTTATAGAAAGAGGTAGGAGTAGAACGTACAAATTATAAAGATTTCATTCGGAAAATATTTTCAAAACAAATAACCTCACACCTCATCTTCACTTAACATCAGGTGTGATTGAGGTCAAGTACGAACCCATCATGCATAAAAAAGTAGAATAATGATTTGACATTTGTGGGAAAACTTTAACTTTAAAGTATTTAAAGATATATATTTTTATAAAAATATATTTATCTACTAGGCTCTTTCATCCCTGTGTGTACTAAAAAAATAACTCGCATCGGGACTAATCTACCAAAAACGTCCAGCTCAACATCAAGCTCGTTGGAAAACATCAAGGCAATATTTCAGAATGACCCTTTTAAGAATAAGAAAACTTTATTTGATCCATTTAGCGACACTTATACAATACATTTAATTGTTACTTATGTACTATATAACACAACATAGAAATGTGGAACTTAATATAAGTAGGTATTGCTAGTTTTCGGTGTCGCAAAATGGCATCAAATCAGGTCCCCAACTCAGCATTTGTTGTAGTCGAGAGAAGAACAACGACTACAACGCTGGTTTTCAGTGAAGCCTATGGTGAGATCACGGACGCCCATGGGACACACACAAATAATGAGTACCTAAGTACCTGCATATTTCATACACAAAATATATAAATACCATATATACGAATAATAGGTGTACTTTAGATATACTATAATTATTAATAAAGTCGTAAGCACACGTGGCACAAATTGCACCGACCGTGAGCGCGCTCATAGTGAACAGAAGGGCAATTCTCGTAATATCTCGTATTACAATTACAGTCAAAATTTAGTTCGGATCCAGTCTCGATCTGCTAAATGTCAAATACGACATTAAATATGAAGATTCGTAATGTAATTATATCGAAATGTGATCGAAAGTTGAACAAAGCTCTCACTATTAATTTGTTCAGTATTGGCCAGCTGAAGTGATATTATAAGTAGTTTTTTGACAAAATGTGAAAGAGAATAAATAGAAGGAAGCAAGCGCATATTAAACGAACTGTAAATTTTTTTAATCTCGAACTTGATGTTAAAAGCTTTGTTCAACTTTCGATCACTTTTCGATATAATCTCATTACAAACCTTTATATTGTAGTACGAGAATGACGTATTTGACATTTGGAGACCGAGACTAGATCCGAACTGAATTTTGACTGTAATTGTAATAAGAGATATTACGTGAATTGCCCTTCTGATCTAGCTCATGACGTGATTGACGGAGCGTGAACCGGCATCACTTTTCACGACATCCAAGTCACAAAATATCTCAACACAGCTATCATATATGTATAACGAACTTCGCACGAATTATGCTACTTGAGTCACAAAACTCAATAATAATAGGTGGGGAGATCATTCGCCGCGAGTGAATTCGCTTCGTGTGACGACTCCATAAGTATACACGCTGCAGATTTGATTGGAATACCTCCGTGCCATAAATCAGGTGCAGGTTTGATTTATTATTATTGGGTTGTAACTTCTGTTCACAATCGATTACGGCTCCGTTTGAGATTAAGGTTCAAGTGGAAATAAAGAAAGCAGGTACCATAATTCTCGTTTCCATATTGAAAGAAATTCTTTTCATTTTCTAACGAGTTGTCAGAATATTATTGTAATATTTTTATGAATTAATATGTAAACGATAAAAAATAATTCGTTTGGTTATACACACATAACCTTCACGTGAAAGTTATGTGTGTATAACCGCCTCCGTGGCTCAATGTAAACAACATAGGGTTTACTAATCGGAGGTCGCGGGTTCGATCCCCAGCGGGGTACATGTTTAGTACTCGGTTTGGTTGGTGATTGAGGTCAAGTGTTAACCCTAGTGCTAAGTGCTAAAGTTAAAAGTCCAAGTCAAATATGAATTATTTTGTAGGTACACAGAGAACACTTAAAATAGTCAATTTTACATAGTTCAAAATGCACCAAGCAAGACACTCGAAGGGTTGCTCTTTTAAAATCAGGCTTTGATTTTATATAAAGGTTTTTATATTTCATTATTAATTGTGAAATAGCCTGGCATGCGAACGATCTGATTATGTCCAGGGATGATTATCATCTAAATATCTCATATTTTATAATAATAAGTTTCTGTTTTATAGTATCTTTAAATTTATTGAGAGGAAGATTTTGTATATCATCTGGAACCTTATTGAAAGAGCGTATACATAACCCTTTGAATGAATTACTGACTTTGCGGAGGCGACTTATGTGACCTGCAAGTTTATCTTTATTTCTTGTATTGACATCATGTTTATCACTAGTTTTCCTAAATGATGCTATATTTTATTTGACATACATTAGATTTTCAAAAATGTACTGTGACGAAAAGGTTAGAATGTTATACACTTTAAACCTATCTCTAAGTGACACTGCAGCTCTCAATTGATAAATTGCGCGAACGGCTCGTTTTTGTAAAACAAGGATTGTATTTATATCCGCGGCATTTCCCCACAGCAAGATATCGTAAGACATCAAGCTGTGGAAACAACTAAAATATACTGATCTAGCAGTATTTACGCCTGATTACGTCACGATTTATCCCAAATGTAATGGTCACAGATATTCCAAACATTAAGATTTTAATGGTGAAAACAATATCCACCCTGTGAACCCTGACGAAATATGATGAACTGCACACGTGGCAGGACGTGAGCACATCGCCAATAAGACGTGCAAGTGTTAAGATGGTTTTTGGTTATGGTCTTAGTCGTCTTTTCCGATACCCACGGGAAGAGACTGCTTGGTTCTATTCTTTCACGTGCTGATACCACACAGCACCACAAGAAAAAGGAAAGGATCATTTGTGGGACAACCAATCATAGGCACCAGTCTCTTTCCGTTGAACGTGAGCATACATAATTACGCATCATTAGTAAATAAGTAAATAAATAAATATAAATATCTTTGGACATATACACAATGTCATCTAGTTCCACGTTAAGTAACTATAGGCTTGTGTTGTGGATACCATATGGTTGATATACTTCTTCTTCAATTAAGAGCCATGCTCTTGTCGGTGGTTGATATAGTAGATAACTATTTTTTTTGTAAATATTATACTTATTATAAATGAATACATCCATAACCGTATCCATCATTCAATACATATGCCCCTAGCGGGATTCGATCCCGCGACCGTTTGGTGTAGTGGTCAGAGTGTCTAACCACTACACCAAACAGGTCGTCCTATGAATAAATAATATGTCGTCGTCCTATGATAAAGTGAGTAGTTGCCGCGGGCTTAAACAATTTTCGCGACATAGTTATTCCACTCAGGCGAAGCCGCGGGTGAAAAGCTAGTATAGAATATATCAATGTAGATACAGGTTATTATACAGGGTGTCCCTGGAAATATGGATCAAATCGAACAGGGGCATGGGGAAGGTCATTCCCAAACTTAAGCTGAAAAAAAAAAAATTAAAAAAAAAAATAAGAAAAAGAAATTAATTAATTATTTTTAATTAAAAAATTAAGCTGATAGCTTTGCTAGTTTTCTTTTAAAAAATTTTTTTGTATAAGCACTATTCGATAATATGAAAATGTAAAAAATTGATCATAACTTTTGAACCGTCAAAAATGGCACCGACATTCATAGGGTTAAAAAGTTTGGGAATGACCTTCCCCATGCCCCTGTTCGATTTGATCCATACTTCCAGGGACACCCTGTATATACTGTAAGGATGATGTCGCACCTCTTTAACTGACTCTTTGTCCCCGATGTCGCCAAAAGAAGCATTAGCATCGTTGCAATAGCGATGCTGAATCGCTACTGTCGCGCGACGCAACCGCGACAATACACAACAGTTATTGCTCAGACATCCCTCAACACATGCTAAAACAAAATTGGACTTATTATAAATGAATACATCCATAACCGTATCCATCATTCAATACATATGCCCCTAGCGGGATTCGATCCCGCGACCGTTTGGTGTAGTGGTCAGAGTGTCTAACCACTACACCAAACAGGTCGTCCTATGAATAAATAATATGTCGTCGTCCTATGATAAAGTGAGTAGTTGCCGCGGGCTTAAACAATTTTCGCGACATAGTTATTCCACTCAGGCGAAGCCGCGGGTGAAAAGCTAGTATAGAATATATCAATGTAGATACAGGTTATTATACAGGGTGTCCCTGGAAATATGGATCAAATCGAACAGGGGCATGGGGAAGGTCATTCCCAAACTTAAGCTGAAAAAAAAAAATTAAAAAAAAAAATAAGAAAAAGAAATTAATTAATTATTTTTAATTAAAAAATTAAGCTGATAGCTTTGCTAGTTTTCTTTTAAAAAATTTTTTTGTATAAGCACTATTCGATAATATGAAAATGTAAAAAATTGATCATAACTTTTGAACCGTCAAAAATGGCACCGACATTCATAGGGTTAAAAAGTTTGGGAATGACCTTCCCCATGCCCCTGTTCGATTTGATCCATACTTCCAGGGACACCCTGTATATACTGTAAGGATGATGTCGCACCTCTTTAACTGACTCTTTGTCCCCGATGTCGCCAAAAGAAGCATTAGCATCGTTGCAATAGCGATGCTGAATCGCTACTGTCGCGCGACGCAACCGCGACAATACACAACAGTTATTGCTCAGACATCCCTCAACACATGCTAAAACAAAATTGGACAAAACCGAAATGAAATATCAACAATTGGCAAATAATTGTTGAAATTTCCCGCACATTTCACAGGGAGTTGAGAACAGTGACAGAAAGAGCTGTGTTCGCTCGATACAGTAACAAAGGCACAAATTATTCGCTCGACGACCCAACCGTAAACTTCAATAAGCAACGGTTACCGTGAAAGGACAATGATTCGCATATTAAAGGGAGTTTATTGGAGCGACTAAGTCAATTTGTATATCAGCATATTGTTGCTGGACATCTCGTAAGCCTTAGATAACCATTATTACAATATTTCATGGTCTCCTTGCTGTAATGAATGCTGAATCTCCAATGAGTAAGAGGCAAAGTAGTATCGAGAGTTGTTCAGTAAATCTTTCATTCTTTAAATTTATGACGACCTGTTTGGTGTAGTGGTTAAAAATTCTGACTGCTATACCAAAAGGTCGCGGGTTCGAATCCCGCTAGGGGCATATGTTTGTATGATGAATACAGACATGTTCAGACAAGCTCAGATCCGCTCGTGCATGGAATACTGCTGTCACCTCTGGGACGGATCAGCCAAGTACCAACTGGCTGCACTCGATTCTGTGGAACGACGCGCCATAAGACTCATAGGCGATGACTCAACGGTCACCGGAAAATTGCAAAGCCTTGAGCACCGCCGTAGGGTCCCATGCCTTTCAGTGTTTTACACGATACATTTCGGCGAGTGTGCGATGGAATATGATCTTATTCCACCGTCCCCTTTCCATCTTCGGACAACCAGGCGCGGGGGGGTTTCCATCCATATGTTGTCAACATACCGAACATCCGCACTAAGCGCTTTGCTTCATCATTTATAATGCGGACTGCTAAGGTATGGAACTCACTGCCCGCGTCGGTTTTTCCCGACACTTACAACCTTGGGATCTTATCTTCAAGTCTAGAGTGAATAGGCATTTACTGGGTGCGCGTGATACATCTTCGGCTACATCGTCACTTTTCATCAGGTGAGATTGTAGCCAACGCGAAACCAGTTTTTAATAAAAAAAAAAAAAATGTGTTCCCGAGATATGGACGTTTTTCCTTTATAATAATGTATTTATTTATTTACCAAAAAAAAAAAATGTATTTGTGTAGTTTATCAACCATCTGGTATCCATAATACAAGCCTAGTTGCTTAGTGTGGAACTAGATGGCGCTGTGTGTAAGTGCAAAGATATTTATATTTATTTATTGTTTAATGGAAATATTGCTGTCAATATCTCTATCAGCTAACTAATGTTATAAATGTGAAAGTTTGGATGTGTGTTGCTCAATCACGGCGATTGAATATGAAAACAAAAAAATATCTACAGCAACCTGTATACCTGTGCAGCACAAACGAATAAATGATTGTTTTGATTTTACAAAAATAAAAATGAATATAAAGAAACTTCTTACCACGTACGACCACCCTGTGGAACGGACTTCCGGCAGCATATTCCCGAACGAGTACGACATTGGAACCTTCAAGAAACGAGCTTACACCTTCCTCAAAGGCCGGCAACGCATCTGCGACCCTTTTGTTGTTGCGGGTGTCCATGGGCGGCGGTTATTGCTTTCCATCAGGTGACCCGCATGCTCGTTTGCCGCCCTCTCATATAAAAAAAAATAAAAAGATAGATCATATCCTGGATTCTAACAGGATATTTTTTATTCCGAAAACATTGAGTAGTTTCCGTGGGATAAACAAATTTACGCGATAAAGTTAATCCACGCAGGCGAAGCCGCGGGAGGAAAGCTAGTCCTTTATAATACAAACACATTATTATTACAACACCCAGTCCTGGCATGGTATTGAGAAATCACCGAGTATAAAAATATATGACTTCTCCTTATCCAATAAAGTCCAAATAAAAAGATTTTCGTCTCACTTTGCATGTAAATTCAAGCGTTGTGCGAAAAAGAAATTTCGTGTCCAGAAAAGAGGAATGTCGAATGAAAGATTTTAATTAGGCTAACAGAAATTGTGCTTAAATTGAATCGTTTCGCCTAACTCCAAGCCTACTTCGGTAATTAAAAAAAAAAGAAAATCCATAAACGAGAAATAAGAAAGAAGCATTCATTGAAATGCTTTGAATTCACATTTATGAATGAATAATAATGTCGAAGCGACGACGAAAACAAATTTTTGTAATTTCCACACAATTTTTTGAGTTCTTTTCTAATATAATTTACTGTAAGTATTAAATTTTTGCTTTTATTGTACCGAGTAAAAGAACGGATAGATCATGAAAGCATTTGGATAAAGTCATTGTTACCTTAGAGGGTGATAGATCTTTTTCTGGAAAAAAAAATTCTTTGTGTCGTATTTTCAACATCGCATTTTGGCTGTTCTATATTTTTGCGTGGGCGATGTTCATTTATGTTTTTGTGATATGAATGGAAAACTTTGTGTCCGTCAAAATGTCAATGCAGAGAAACCTACTCGATAAAATAGAGTTCAACAATTTTGAACGCTTTTCGTAAAAAAACTGCAACAACTTTTGCAAATCGCCCGTGACTTGTTCAAACAAGATCGACACTCAAAGAAACAGCGATGTCGTTGACACCAGATTGAATTTTCTTACCTTGAAATTTTTTGGTAGAATCTATGCCAAAATACCTTTGCTTTATTTATTGCTAGAGGGAATAGAACGCGATTGTTATTTAAAGCTGTTGCCCGCGGGGTTTCAATAATACATTATTTATTTATTTGTAATACTTATCCCCTTTTCTTATTTTCAAAACGTAACTTAAACAAAAAATCCTTCAGAAAAACTCTTTAAAAAAAAAGCTGGGTGAGTAGGCCACATCGTCACCTCCATTATGTGAGATTGTGGACAAAGGCGTGTCCATTTAACGACAAAAAAAATATCAAGTGTCTGTGCAGTGCCTCGACATGTCAATTATCAGTATCCTATGGAGTCCAGCATCAGTGGTACCCAAAGAAGACGAGTACCTTCAAGTGAGGTAAACATACAAGGCGGAAGTGCTCTGCGTTTTAATTCCTTTATATGCTTAAGTTTGCATTATAATTGAGATATATGGTTTTATGGCATGACATAACTTACGTAATGTACACACACACACGCACACGCACACGCACGCACACGCGCACACGCACACGCACGCGCACGCGCACGCGCACGCGCACGCGCACGCGCACGCACACGCACACGCACACGCACACGCACACGCACACGCACACACACACACACACACACACACACACACACACACACACACACGCACGCACACACACACACACACACACACACACATACACATAAAAACATCTATTTTTTTAACCTAACTAACATTATTTTCAATGTAACATTTAGATATGGAAGAGCGGGTCCTCCTGGCACAAGTATACTTGTATACTTCATAGGAGATCCCAACCTCAGTCTATAGTTTATACCTACTAAAGTCGAAAATAAACTTTTTTCATTTTCATTTTCATTTTTCATTCCTATACAAATGGAATCCGTAAACATTGGCCAACATGATTACCTACTTCTCCCTGCCGATTGTGCAGGCTTCGTTAGATATAATGCGCCCTTTGGTTCCGTAATCGAGTCCCGCAACTCGTGCGTATTGCTTATAATTAAGATCAGGGCGTTTGCTGGGATAAGGATAGGTACCGAACATTACGTACGAACCGTTCAGGTAGGAACAACTTTGAACATGAAACAGATGGACGAATTCAGGCGGACTGCTAAATATCTGGAAAGTTACGTTCTATCTTCAAAGGCAATATTTCAAATAACTAACTGACTACTGGATGCCCAATGTTATTAGGCAATGATATAGAGCCTTCGTCATAAAATTCCAAAGTCCGGTTGGAAGCGACCTGCATCCAGCGATTTCCCGCGCCTTTTATCAGATAATCTGTGGAGTGTGAGTGAAAATACAATACAAATACTCTTTATGGCGTAATATAATTTATACAATAATTTTTGATGATAGAAATAAATAAATATTTCCGACACTTACACCAACCATCTAGTCCCAAACTAAGCAAAGTTTGTGTTATGACACTAGATAACGGATAAACATACATGATCTGACTAATATTTATATAAACATCCATTACTCCGGAATATTACGTTCGTATTCAGCACACAAACATTTACTCCTCGCGGGAATTCGAATCTGCAACCGTAGGTTTTGCAGACAGGGTCACACTCTACACCACATCCGCTACACCAATCGGTCGTCATAATAAAAATAAATTTTTGTCTATTCATTTCCAGGGTATGAGTCAGCGCCATCTAGTTAAGGTGCTCCCAAGATTAGTCGGCAAAGACAAAGTCGCTGAACAAGCAAATAATAGACTAGATTTTATTCCGAACGAGACGTTCCATGAAAATTATTAGATTAGATTTATTTAGTTCACTTTTACAATATTAAGTCACACATACAGTTCCGTAAATTTATGATTTTTAAAGTAAAAGTGATTGTCAAACATAAAACAATAAAACAATAACTATACACATACATCTTAAAGATTTGTTGACTTTACTAGATTATTCGTTAAGTCACAATTTCACATCTACATATTATTATATGTAACCATGTCAAAATTAATTAATAAAGTATAAGTATGTAACCATTGTTACGTCAACGTCATACTATTTTTAAATAATGAAATAAAACAAAAGTACAATAAAATAAGAACAAATAATGAAATATAATAAAATAAAATAATCATAATGAAATAAAACAAAACAAAATAAAATATAAACCATGTCATGAGATTATTGATATGCCATAATCACCTTTGTCAAATAATAGTTTAATACAAGTTAAAGTAAATATATTAAAATAGAAAGCATGTCAGAAGGTTATGAAAATGTCATATCCATTATACTCTTTAATAGAATAAAGTTCATTTTCCAACAAAAAGTTTCTCAGTTGGCGATTAGGTACCTGGGGGCCTACAACGATCATTTTAAAAACCATCATGTTTCAGGAACGTTTTGTTTCAATGTTAAAGTAATATTACTCAAATTCGTACCGCGATCATCTAGCGATAATACAAAACAATATTGTTTTACTCCTGCTTAGAGACGGGAAAGAACGAATGATTTGTCTATTCCTTGCAGTCAGAAGAACGAGACAACGTTATACCTTTGTATAGCGTTATCACTTTCACACCTCGAATAATAATAGCGTTCCGGTATACGCAATTATTTAAATATTGTGCATGATTTTTGTCGTTTATGTTCATATTTTTATTGTTGAAATGCGTAATTAGAAATAAAAGTTTTTTATATTTATGCATATATAAATTTAAATATACATTTTCATTGAAGTAATGCAAGAAAGCGTAAATTAAATGTGAAGTAACGCTGCTCCCGCCGCCGGTGTCGTTCCGTAAAATGAAACATTGTGTCAAAGTAATAAGCGCGGCGCTTTCTTAATTTCATAATCTTGGTATAAAATTTTTATTTGTTTGAAATTATTTTTTTACTGGTTTTATAGAATTTATATTATGGCGACTAGAAGTAAATACAAACTAATGTTTTAGTGATTTTTGTGCATTTATAGAATAAGCAAGCATCCTAGACAAAGAACTCGTCGAACAAATTCAGCTTCGTCAATATCGAAGGGATTACATTCTTCACGTAATCGCCTTCGACGTTGCATCTTCTCCGACAAATCCTCTGCGGGATCGTCTTCCAGAAACTCGAATAATTCGTAATCATTGGCCATCTAAAACCACATCACATTTAATGTATTTCTTATCGGTTTACGCAATGAACACAATGTATTTATAAAGAGTTATTGTGAAAAACACATCCACTTACTTTTTTAAGCGAAAATAACGGTTTATTATCCTTATACCACTAAAACAATAATAAATCCATCACAAGAGACTAACTTTTTTAAGATTGTAAAATTTGACGTTTGAGCAATATTACTAGCTGTCAAACGACCGTTAAACAACGATGATGGTACGAATTGAGCGAATGATTCAGCGGTGACGTCACAAAACTGCTTAACAAAACAATATTATAATAAGCTTGTTTTAAGGCGGTCGGGGTACGAATTTCCAAAGTAATATTACTGTAATATTGCTATAAGAGGTGATTGTAGGCCCCCTGATGTTCAAAACGCTGATGCTATTAAGCTGAAGGTCATTCAGTGGGCCATTGAAAGAGCAACGCTCGGAGTTACCTACGTAATTGGATTCGTAACGAGGATATCCCTAACAATACTGAAATTATACATAAACTTGCAGTAGTAAGCTCATCCAGCAGTGGTAATATTTTGGGTCTTTACCTATGACATTGGAGTTTTTTTTCTTCGTTAATCATATGTACCAATTCCTGCGATTTTCAAAGCTATATCCAAATTTGTTTTTTATTTGGAAAATGGAATACTATTTCAAGGTTTCACATGAAATATTTATTTAATTTGTGGGCTAAATCACATTTTTTTTTAATTAGCCTATCGTGTCCCACTGCTGGGCAAAGGCCTCCCCCAAACTCTTCCACTCATTTCTATCCTTGGCGGTTTCCCACCATTCCTCTTGAAACGCAATGAGATCATCTCTCCAACGTTTGCGCGGCCGACCCCGACGACGTCCTCAGGCATCCAGGGCGTGATGGTGTGTGCCCATTTCTCCGGTGGCATACGGCTAACGTGGCCTGCCCAGTCCCATTTAAGCATGGCTGTTTTTCTTCCCACGTCAGCAATTCCGGCAAATCACATAATAAAAAAAATTTGAAAAGAGCTCTTTTCATGTGCATCCCACAATCATTTCTTAGATTCGCTGAAACTTTTACAAAGCGGTTACTTTTAAAAATTAACGCTGCCTATACTTTAACTTAATGTTATCCGATAATACACACAAAGTTTAGCTAAATTTGGATTTGCCGTTCCCAAAAAAAAAATCAAAAATGTTTGTACGGAGAAAACAGTCTTAATGAAATTCTTCATACAAAACGCCAATTTCATAGGTAAGGGCCTAATAGTTCGTAAGGTAGACAAACAACTGAATAAGTTTCTGGAAGACCTCCTAAATGGACAGACAATCGGAGAAAGATTGCAGGAAATTGACAGATACAAACTCGGTTAAGGTGGACTCTGTTGTCGGTTTCAAGATTTGGATACCATTTTTCAACCACTTGCTGGTATCTGATTGAGCTGAATTTTGGCAAATTTATGTTAGTTCGGTAACAATGTAATATTATGGTACCAGCGATCTGATCTGACGATGGAGCCGGGATGTAGGGACAGGTACATAGCAAGATAGTCGAAATTGGGCTAATTTGTTTTGTGGCCATGAGCACTTTCCATTGCACATGATGAGGAGGATCTGAGTATGGAGCCAGAGTATTGCCATTGGAACTCCTTGATGGAGTAAACTCTATCAAAGTTATTCGTCTTTGTATTAGAACTGTATGTGATAATCATGACGGAATATTAAAAGCTTCTTTTTAAAAAAGTATTTCAATGTTGGTTGGTTGGTTCAATTTGGTTGGTGGTAGGGCATTTTAAATATCCGCTGGCTAGCTACCACAATCTTATCTAAATCTGCCGCCAAGCGGCAATGTTAATAGCATTATTGTGTTCCGGTTATCAGAAATAAGATAGCCAGTCCCCTAAAAGTATTGGGATTTCCGGGTCAGAACCACCTTCGACCTTATCTTCACTTAACATCAGGTGTGATTGAGGTCAAGTACCAATCCGTTGTGCATAAAAAAAATGTAGAACTTTTTTTAAAGTTATTCAGATAAGTTTTATAGAATATTTATACCTGCTATTGAATTTATTTCATCGAGACCTACCATTTGATACCCATCTCGATGGGGTGCTAGAATTATTTGTGATTAAGGGTGACAAAATGGCTGCTAGCGTTCGCCATATTGGATTTCACATATCAACATCAACACTCCTTTGACTAGTGCGAATCTAACGACAACTCATGTGTCTAAACCAGAAGCCAGCGGACTTCTGAACATACATATATAGACGTAGTACAAATACAAATACAAGTAAACACATTACCCTCTCTTTGGCTTTGCCGTAGTCTGGTAATAATGAGATGTAAACAGCTCCAAGCGATCAATGGCTTCAATAAACTAAAATGGTCGCTTTTAAGACATCCATTTCCATATACATAGCTCGTAACGAACGGTCACGTGTAATATTGTAGAACGTGTTCACACGTCGGAATCATCTCCATTGAAACACCTGCAGTCGGCATCTGTTACTCGAGGGCCCCAGATGTCTGGAATTCTGAGCGTATTGACGCGTACAAGACGTCACCATTGTCTCTCGTACAATGCGGGCTCATTTACTATTACCATACGAATGAAATTGACGACGTGAGGTACTGATGGCTATGAAGATCAACTTTACTCGTTTACAGTTGATTCGTCGATGCTGTAAGGAGATAATATACCTGCGTAAAGTTTGGCCTTTGGTACCTTTTTTTGACGCGGGGAAACGCATTACGCCTACCGCTTGCCTGGGGGACGGCGAGTCGGTTATGTGGGACTCCCCTCCCTTTCAGGAGGGATACCCACTAAAACCCCGCGGCGACCTTCTTCGGCTGTAGAGAGGACCTGGGAACGCGTCCAAGGGGGGCGCTGTTGCCTCACATCGCAATCAGCGAGCGGTATGAGGCGCGACAAGGCCCGATGCGATGACACCCTCCCGGTCCCACCGGGGGGTGTCATCCTCTCCCGGGTCGCGTCCGACAACTACATCGCCCCGAGATGTAGCCGACCGCGACCCTCACGCGACGTGCTGGATCGGCCCTCTCCATATCCCGCTCTGCGGCCTCCTTCTTAAGCATGACTGCTTCGCAGAAGGAGGCCGCTGCCCTCCAACCCTCCTCGCTCGCCAGCATAGCCGCGACTAATGCTGGCGGGTGGCCTTTGGTACCTAACAGACAAAATGCAGTATTTTCATTGGCAAGGTCGTAGATAAATTTATGCTTTATTTCACATTTGCAAATGATAGAACTTGTACAAAAATTTAAGCTTACGCTTGAGAATCTGTTGTATATTAAAACAGTAACAAAAAAATAAAAAATATATAGTATTGAGATCGAGACAGTCAGTCCGGGTCAGTACGCTCCCACGTTCGACCTCATCTTCACTTAACATCAGGTGTGAGTGAGGCGAAGTACTAACCCGTTGTGCAAAAAAAAAAAAACAAGACGCGATCCCAATCTCGACATCCATCCACCAACACGGCTCTATGACTAACTAGGTACTACAATGAGTGCGTGTGGGGACGCTTGCATCCACTCCCCACACACGCATGTTTTTTAAATTTCGTTTCAATGTTCCAACTGTAATAGTTGGGGGAGGTGTATTGTTCCAACATTTCGTGGCAAATGCGATATTTTGCGGTTATGTTGGCAATAATTTCTCTTCCATCTCCATGTACAGGTTGTGTTAAGTTTGTTCGTCTGTCTAGTCTCCCCGTTTGTGCGGCCCATTGCTTTTCATTAGCTCCGACGTTAAATTACGAAAACGTTACAAATGATCTACTTCAAAAGTCATCTAATACAAACTCGGGCCCGCCGTTCAACGCACAAACAAACTTTTCTAATTTTTGTCCAAAAGTATTTTGATTGCTTTCATCATATATTAATGTTACGTTTGTTTGAGGAAATACTTCGCACTTTAACTAATAAATACTCGTAGGTTCCTGTGATTCAGTTTTGGTTGTAATTTAAATGATATAAAGAGCGTCGGTGGCTCAGCGGTTAAGACGCGGTGTCCCAATTTGGGAGGTACGCGTTCGATTCCCAAGCAGGCCATGTACCAATGAGTTTTTAAATTTAATTTAATTGCTTTTTTTTATGCACGACGGGTCCCTACCTGACCTCAATAATACCTGATGTTAAGTGAAGATGAGGTCGATGCTTATGTGCATTTATCCGACTGCTCTTAAAACGGTGAAGGAAACTGCTCTTAAAGCTCTTATATCCCTGCAGTGGAATGTTTACTGGCTGATGATGATATTTAAAAAAACTATTTAGATGATAATCATCCCTGGACATAACCGGCTCGTTCGCACAATTAATAATGAAATATAAAAGCCCTTTTTTAAAAGAGCAACCCCTCGAGTTTCTTGGAAATTGCCTTTTGAACAAGCAATACTTAAAAAAATGTAAAACCCGACTATTTTAAGCGTACCCTGTGTTATAAAATAAAGCATTTTTGACTTTCACTTTGACTAATTGAAAATAATATCGAAGTTCCAAAACTCTTAATGAAACAATTTTCCTTAACTCAGGCAAAAGCGGTATAATCAAGTATACTAACAATAATTTAGATTATGTTTTAACAGCTTGGAATCCAGAAAAATACAGCTCGTCATGTATGCCCGCCCTACTTTCCAGCGTGATACCCTCTACCAGTGAGCGGAGGCTGTGCCCAAATTCAAAATAAAAAAATGCTTCATTTTGTAGGTACACAGGGTACACTTAAAATAGTCAGATTTTACATTTTTTAAGCTACTGCTTGTTCAAAAGCCAATTTTCCCCCGAGAAGAACAAGCAAGGAACTCGAGAGGTTGCTCTTTTAAAACAAAAGGTTTTTATGTTACAAAATTATTAATTATTATTTTATATTATAATATTTCATTATTAATTGTGAAATAGCCTGGTTACGCGAAAGGGCTGTTCATATCCATGAATGTTTATCATCTAAATAATCTGATATTTTATAATATGCTTTCTTAATAAGTTTCTGTTTTATAGTATCTTTAAATTTATTAAAAGGTAGATTTTGTATATCAACAGGAACCTTATTAAAAAGCGTATACATAACCCTTTGAATGAATTACTGACTTTGCGGGGGCGACTTATGTGACCTACAAGTTTATCTTTATTTCTTGTATTGACATCATGTTTATCACTATTCTTCCTAAATGATGCTATGACAATTTTTTTTGACATATATTAGATTTTCAAAATGTACTGTGACGAAAAGGTTAGAATATTATATACTCTTTAAATCTATCTTTAAGTGACACTGCAGGTCTCAACTGATAAATTGCACGAACGGCTCGTTTTTGTAAAACGAAATTAGAGCAAATGGTAGCCCCTCTATTTTCGTTTGAACGTCAAACAATCGAACTATCCGAAACAGAAATCAGGGGGCGTACAATATAGAATAAATATAATTATTTCCTTCAACGCGCTTCGTCCTCCGTATATGTAATAAGTTCGATAATGCGTGTTTGTTGCCCCTAAAGACGTTATTACGTGACGCCTCCGTCGCTATGGCCATCACATTTTATTGCTTGTCTAATCACGCGGCTAATGCGATGGCTTGACGCCTTGTCTTTACGCTCTTTTCTGTGAACATCTCTACTTGTGTTTGATATTTTCTCTGGGGATGTCCACTTATTAACATCTATTTTGTTTAGGAGAAGCACATGTGGCGCCGTCAGGGATTGGACATGTGGCATTTTGAACCTATGACGATAAAGGACGGGTGATGTGTTTGACGGCGTTGTCTTAGTCGGTGCGGTTATTTTACAAGCTTTTATTTAGCTTGCTTCGTATGTATGTAATATATATAACTAAGTCATGTAATATATAACATGACCGCCCGTGGCTCAATGTAAACATCATTGAGTTTACGATTCGGAAGTCGCGGGTTCGATCCCCAGCGGGGTAGATGTTTAAGTACTCGGTTTGTTTGGTGGTAGGGCATTTTAAATGTCCGCCTGGCATAGCTACCAATCTAAATCTGCCGCCAAGCAGCAATGTTAATAGCATTGTTGTGTTCCGGTTGTCAGAGATTAGATAGCCAGTCCCCCAAATGTGTTGGGGTTTCCGGGTCAGTACGCTTCAACCTTAGACCTCATCTTCACTTAATATCAGGTGTGATTGAGGTCAAGTACCAAGCCCTAATGCATAAAAAAAAACTATTTAGAAATAAAGGACATGAGAAATAAAATCAATATCAAATGCCTAAATAGGTTGTATGATGTTATCAAGAGCTTCACGCCCGTCCCCACTTTGCTCTCATTAATAGTAGGTATTGCCAAGTACGGATTGGTGGCTATCTGTCAGACTGATGTAGTGGCCACCTAACATTATGTTCAAGCTTGCCAGCCAAATGGCCGAAATCTCAAATTGTACTGTACGTTTCTCAAGAAACTTCTTACCACGTACAACCACCCTGTGGAATGGACTTCCGGCAGCGGTATTCCCGAACGAGTACGACATTGGAACCTTCAAGAAACGATCCTACACCTTCCTCAAAGGCCGGCAACGCATCTGTGACCCTTTTGGTGTTGCGGGTGTCCATGGGCGGCGGTGATTGCTTTCCATCAGGTGACCCGCATGCTCGTTTGCCGCCCTCTCATATAAAAAAAAAATACCAAATTTTCAAATCCCAAAGTTTATGTATGTTACCACTTCACGCCTAAACGGCTGGACGGATTTGGTTGAAAATTGATGCGTAGATAGATTAGGACTTGAATTAACATATAGGCTACTTTTTTTGCTGAAGCGATTTTGATGAAATGTTCCATGTGAATAAAGTCGCGGGTAACAGTCAGTGAACTAATAATAATGGCCCCCCACCTGGCTTAACGTCTGCAGTTATTATATAACGAGCCGTCCGAAAATATCCATATTACTATAAATGTAAACCTTAGCAAACCTATTAACCTGAAAGACTGTTATACCATCCCAACACACCGAACAGTGACCGTACCTTCATATATGTCTAAAATCCCGACTTGCCTTATTAAATACTCGATCAGGACTATAAACTATTTGAACAGTACAGGTTAAGGTCTTTACAAAAGGCATACGAGTGTTTATTCTGGTGTCGATCGTAAGTAACATATTTAAGGAAATTTAATTCCATAAAAAAAAAACTAAGAACCACTCCATCTACAAGATTGGTCGTTCGTCTATTTTTTCCCAGCTCATTTAGTGACAGTGGCCGCATTAGAGGTCCATCTGGCGGGCCGCCAACCCCAGCGCGGCCCATATGGGGGCGTAAAAACTAACGGCCTTTTTACGCTACTAATCCTTATTAACGCTGCCCGAGTGGTGGCCCCTGCTTTTAGGGAAAATGTGTTTTAGTGATAAAAGCATATAGTGAAAATACCTATGCTGTTATACGAGTTATCGTACTACACACTTTAACCGCCTCCGTGGCTCAATGTAAACAACATTGGGTTTAGGATTCGGAGGTCGCGGGTTCGATCCCCAGTGGTGTACATGTTTAAGTACTCGGTTTGGTTAGTGGTAGGGCATCTTAAATGTCGGCCTTGCTAGCTACCACCATCTTATCTAAATCTGCCGCCAAGCAGCAATGTTAATGATAGCCAATCCCCAAATGTGTTTCCGGGTTTATTTTTTCGGTATAAATTTGATGAAAATCTATTAAGCCGTTACGAAGATGACTTTTAACACAGTTTATTTGTGTATGTCGCTGTTATTTCTTGCTATTGTTTTCTACATTTTCATCTTTTTTTTAATGTACAACGGGTTCTTACTTGACGTCAATCACACCTGATGTTAAGTGAAGATGATGTCGAAGGTGGAAGCGTACTGACCCGGAAACCCCAACACATTTGGGGGACTGTCTATCTTATCTCTGACAACCGGAACACAACAATGCTATTAACATTGCTGCTTGGCGGCAGATTTAGATAAGATGGTGGTAGCCAGCCAGCTAGTTACTTTTAGATTAAAACTATATTACATGTACCACACAATATATTATTTGAGACATGACATCGTCGTAGCAGTTCCGAAAAACGACTCCGCTCTGTTTTAAAAAACAATTTAGAATTTCGAATTTTGAATCGAATTCGAAAATAGTAAAATGCCAAAGAGTATTGAAAAGACAAAAAGAGGTCGAGGTTGAACAACTCGTCACAATATGAAGTTAGGGAACAACAACATAATATTGTATTTCCTAAAACTCAACAAAGCTTCTGACTACATTGCAATTCCGAATTTCTAGTATAACAGTACTTTTGCAACAAGCCCTTAGATTAATTTATTAGGCAGTCGTCAAGTTAATTTTAACGGCATTCTCGGAATCGTTGACAAACGTTCTCTGAATTTACACGAATTCGTTCACATAATGCTTTACCAGTTTGGATAAAGCAAAAGTTGAATAAGTTATATGAGTTAGAGCGACTTTAAAGTTGTGAAAATTTGTAAGAGATGAGTTAATGAGACATTGTCTGTGATAGGCTACATTAACAGCCTACAATAGTCATAGGTTTAAGGTTAAGATGGAGTCAATATGTCTAGATGCACAATACTAATGTGTGCTGATGGTGATGTCCGTACATCACTAGTCCAGAGATATGGGGATACGATACGTACTATGGTTACTGGATAGCGGAGAAGCATACATGAATATACCTGTCCTGTAAGTGAACTTGTCAGTGAAACCAAAGGTAGCGAACATTTATTCCCGAGTCATTATATATATATAACAATCCATGACTCGGGAATAAATGTTCGTAATCATCACACAAACATTTACCCCTCGCGGGATTCGAACCCGCGACCTTTTGGTATAGCAGTCAGAGTTTATAATCACTACACCAAACAGGTCGTCAAACGGTACGTTATTGGGAACGTGACCCGTTGTACCGACTGCAGCGCTCACATCCATTCACACAGATCCAATTGTCTCGACAATCGGCATTCACTCACTCAAATTCCACTGCAATATAAAAATATCAACCCTTTTGTGATGGGCAGTGATATAAATTCATAATTTTTTTATTTCGAATTCAAAGAATTTCCCCACCTAAAAATGTGCATGAATACACGTCTGTACTAATATCATTCATAGAAATATAAGACGAGATCTTAGTATCAGTCATAAGGAGACTATATGTTCTCCAAGTAACTGACTGATATCAGTCATTGGGGGTTAGATGTTCTCTAAGTAAATGACTGATATCAGTCATGGGAGGCCAGATATTCTCCAAGTAACTGACTGATATCAGTCAGAGAGACTAGATTAGTAACTCATTGATATCAGTTATCTATATATATAAATGTGTATAAGATGTTCTTCAAGAAACTGACTGATCAGTCATATGAAGTCTAGATGTTCTCTAAGTATCTGACTGATATCAATCATAGCAAGACTAGATTTTCTCTAAATAATTGGCTGATATCAATTGTAGGGAGGATAGACGGTCACTAAATAAATTACTTTTATCAGTCATTGGAAGTTCAGATGTTCTGTAAGTTAATGACTGATATCAGCTTTATAGCTATATGTTCTCTAAGTAAAGGACTGATATACTGATATCAGTCATTTAGGACTACCTAAGGAGGCTAGATTTTCTCTATGTAAGTGACTGATGTCAGTCATAGGGAGGCTAGATGTTCTCCAAGTAACTGACTGAGAAATTTCAGTCATAAGGAGGCTAGATGTTCTTCAAGGAACTGACTGATATCAGTCATAAGGAGGCTAGATGAAGGCATTAGATTATATGTAATTGCTAATATCAGTAACTCCCTATGGCTCTGAAAATTTTATTTAATATTACATTCACTAGCGTCACGACTGTAAACGACGCGCGTTTATATGAGATAGAAATGTGGACTAAACCTTTAAAAAAAGGGTATTTTATGGGAATTTTTGGAAATAAAAGTAGTTGACACTTCAATTAGCAGCTCAACAGCAAGAAATAATGTAATAATGTGTCAAAGGCATCACAGGTAATTAATCAGGCCGGTCACAACCTTCACGTCGAGAGCTTTAAATACCTGATCAAGAGGGAGAATTTGAAATTGGAAATTAAAGAAACTTACCAACTCAGCAATATGAAGCACTTTCACTGAATTTTGGGTAAAATAGGTTGTGTTATGACTGTGATGATGCGTTGGTGTGTGTGAGGTGAGTGTAGACCCAATAATTACTTAATAATTGTGGAAAAAAAAAACAAAAATAGCGGAGACCGTTCAACACGGCTAACGAAGTAGATTAGAAGTGGTAAGATTGTCGAATACCACCGCAACGGCGCTAGTGTACAACAAAAAAAAATATAAAGTGCAAGGCACAGGCATCAAGCCTGTCTAGTAATAAAATATAAAAAAGTAAAAATATACAAATTTTTGGACATGCAGTGCTCCATTCACCTGATTTCAAAAACAATTGACGTAAATATCAGTGAACATACATAAAAAAATACATACAGACGAACAGGGTACTCTATTTTTGGAGCCTCACAAGATATATAGATAAAGCGTTTACTTTCATATTACAGAAACACATTCCATGTTACACACAACGACCGATTGGTGTAGTGGATAGTGACCCTATCAGCGAACCAACGGTTGCGGGTTCGAATCCCGCGAGGGGTAAATGTTTGTGTGATGAATACGAACATTTATTCACGAGTCTTGGATGTTTATATAAATATTTATGTATGTTTATCCGTTTATCTTGTATCCATAGCACAAGCTTTGCTTAGTTTGGGACTAGATGATTGGTGTAAGTGTCCGAAATATTTATTTATTTATTTATTTTACATACAAAAATATTCGACGCAACAATCATTCCGCTTGGTGTTGTTCTTACAAAATTTTCTTACAAGGAAGCTAAAGTTATTTGTGATGCACACAATGCTTATGTTCCATACCTTCGACACCATCAACATTCTAATCTCCAGTAAACATATCAGCGCCCCCGTATTTACTTTCACTCGTCTCAAACATTTTAAGATAAACATCGAAACTATCACAACGTTCATGTCTGCTATGTTTGCTTTTAACATCTATAACAAACACAACGACATCTTTACACCAAGTAAAGGAGGTGGAATACGATCTCAGTATTTGAGAGGCATTAAACAAGTTTGCCCGACCCGAGTGTCTTAATAAGCCAAAACGTGGTACAGTACGTACCTACGTTAATCGAAATAAATAAAAGTTTTTCTTTTATAAAAATAAATAAAAGGTACTTATTCACAACACAATTTAAATAAGTTGGTAACAAAATATATAATATTTGGTCAAAGAATCAGCCTCGCTATACAGCGAGTCAACGCGGCCAGCCTGGTACCCACCATTCCACCAACCAGAGACTTGGGGCTAGTTTTTTTTTTTTTTTTTTTTTTTTATAAATTGTATAATTATTGTTTGTACAAATGTTAATAAATTTAATTTTCTTTTAAAAAAATGAGATTTGAAGTTTTTAAAAACATTAATATATAATTAGTTTAATTATATTAAGCTCCATTTGAGAGGATTCATCATTCAATTTTAAATTTTATTTATTCAACTAAACTTATCTTTCAGAACAGTTTTGTCATTTGGGAAGGCCTATTAGTAAATTAATACCTGTGCCAGGGTTCCTCGCTCTTACACAGAAGAAAGTGGTTACGTAGGTACGTACTGACTACGTACGTAATAACTATGTATGCATACCTACACATGTGTATTAAATATTCAGGTACTTATTAATTGTGTGTGTCCATCTCCATTCATATTTTCTCCAAGTGTTTTTTATTTATTTAATTTAATGATGTAATTATGGAATAGGCTACAAACGCTACCATCAACATTAGGTACTCCAGGATGGTTTTGAAAAAAAATCAACTACCTATGCCAACACCTTCTATTTCACTTACGTTTTTAATTACGCAAAAAACGAACTCTTGGTATGCCTTTTCTTTTTTTTATTAATAACTGGTTTTGCGTTTGACTACAATCTCACCTGATGGAAAGTGACGATGTAGCCGAAGATGTATCACGCGCACTCAGTAAATGCCTATTCACTCTACACTTGAAGATCCCAAGGTTGTAAGTGTCGGGAAAAACCGACGCGGGCAGTGAGTTCCATACCTTAGCAGATTTCATATTGTTTTCTCGGCTTTACTGTCGTTAGAAATATCCTTTGCTGCATTAGAATATCTGGTTTGTATGGAAGATGGAGAGTTTGTATGGAATGCCGTACGAGATGAGCCTTCTTAACACATGCCAATATAAAGATAAATGAAATAATAACGTTTAAGAAAGTTTCTCCTGAGAGGAATTCTAGATTATCACTTGAACATCTTGAGACAAGTGTTTACATGCTTGAGCGGAATACTAAGTGTGTTTTTAGAAACCAAATACGCTGTACTGATTACTGATGTGTTCGAACAGGCTTTCACATGTTATTTGACTTATCAAGGATCCAATTTGTTATACGTGACATCTTTAGAAAGAAACTAGACATTATTCGATAATTCAAGGTCGGTAAAGGTCGGCCAGGAAGGACGTACGTCAATCAAGTGACTGACGTACTCACAAAAGGTTAGGTGCGGTCAATCACTAACCGATGAGCGTGTTTGAAGCATTTGATGAGAGTGGAAGAAGCAGAAGTAGTGTCAGGATCGTTGTAAGTAGAAATCAATAGTCACTGCCTTCATTCGAGAAACATTGTGACCGACATAATGTCAATACAAGGAGCAAAAATCAATTAGCTGTACCTTTTAGTAGACTTAGTAAAGTTAGTAAGTCATTCAGAGGTGTGCGCTTCTACAACAAGGTTCCCATGGATATACGGAATCTTCCGCTTAATAAATTTAAACTTATTATAAAACAAAATTTCAGACTACATTAATGAAAGTAATCCATGGGATTAAACGGCTCCTCTACACGATATATAAAAATTGTTGTAACCTTTCTTGATTGTAAATGACTGATTGAAAAGAGACAAACCCTCTGAGTTTCTCGCTAGCTCTTCTCAGTAGTGGTCGCGTTCCGAGCTAGTGGTAGTTTAAAAAACAAATGACGTTCATAAGTGCATATTGTATTGCCTACGTGAATAAATGATTTTCATTTCATTTCATTTACCCCAACGGGAAACAGGCGTGAGCATTATGTATGTATTTCACAATTAACAAAACGACAGATGATCACTAATGGAACATAAAATGTACTAAATTGCGCTGGATTGCCACTAATTGAGTCACTGACACTAATTGCTTAATTTGATTAGCAGTAAATTTGTGTTGACGTAGGCACGCCGAGTAATTGGGCGAGAGACGGTCCAAGTTGCTTCAATCATAATTTCATAAGGTATTAGCATTGTCCGTGCTTTATGCGTGCTCTGCCACAGATTAGACAATTGTCGCTGCGCTTAAGGGTCTCTTTGTCTGTTCACCAGCAAACGGAATCCATTTCACATGACTGGCTTTCCATACCAATCTCTGACCAACTCAATCTTTCGGGTCTGGAGTTAACCTCCAACTTAAATTTTGGGCGCCCGCTTAAGAAGCTATGCATTGTCCTCAAGGTCATGCGATATTTTACGCCGAAAGCTTAGGTATTTTACCAGGCTCAGGTCCGCTCGTGTGTGGACTACTGCTGTCACCTTTGGGATGGTACAGCCAAGTACCAACCGGCTGCACTCGATTCTGTGCCAAAAGACTCATTGGTGACCAATCAATCACTGCTAAATTGCAGAGCCTTCGAACACTGTCGCCAGGTCGCCTATCTCTATCTTTTCCAGGATGCGCTTTGGTGAGTGTGCGTTAAAATTACAAAATCTTATTTCACCATCGCCATTTCATCTTGGGACTACTAAGTGTGTCGAAGGGGTTCCACCCGTATGTAGTTAACATACCGAACATTCGCCCTAAGCGATTCGACTCTTCATTAATAATGCGAACAGCCAAGGCATAAACTAGCTTCCGGCGTTAGTTTTTCCTGAATCCTACGATCTTGGGATCTTCAAGAGCAAGAGGGATCTATTGAGATCGCGTTCGTCATCTTCGGCCACATTGTCACTTTCTATCAGGTGAGATTGCGGTCAAACGCGTTACCAGTTAGAAAAAAACGTAGTTGGAAGAAAAAATAACGTAATAAATACCTGTGGCGTGTTGAAATACTGTAAACACCAAGGCTGTTCCAAGTAAAGACTAAACTAATTATATTACAACGGAATAAATGCGGTTTTGGCAAAACCATTAGCTATTATAAAAGGGGTTCCATGTAGGCTCGTGTGGCCCACCGAGCGGTCATCCGTTATTTAATTTGGCGGTGATTTACCGTGGATGCGTGTCGATGGGCCCCCGACTGAGATGAGGGTACAGCTGAGTAATAAACAAGACTATAATCCTTTGGAACGTGGACTTAGGTTGGTACAGCTTTCAGAGAAGATTTGCCGTTCGAATCTGAGACTTACAACTACCATACATGCCACTTATAATAACCTTATAAGACTAAACGAAGAGACAGGTTTCAGGACAACACAGTTTTCTGGTGTATTTTAATGATATCAATACCTACGTACCGACCGATTAGTGTAGTGGATAGTGACCCTGTCTATGAAACCAATGGTGGCGGGTTCGAATCCCGCGAGGGGTATGTTTATACTTTATCTACATAGTATTCATAGCACAAGTAATCACGTAACAATGGTTACATACTTATACTTTATTAATTAATTTTGACATACATATAATAATATGTAGATGTTTAATTTCTATCTTATTTTGTTCATTTTGTGACTTAACAATATTTTAACATTATATTTATATTAAATAATCTAGTAATTCTACAAATCTTTAAGATGTATGTGTATAGTTATTGTTTTATGTTTGACAATCACTTTTATTTTAGAAATCATAAATTTACGGAACTGTATGTATGACTTGATATTGTAAAAGTGAACTAAATAAATCTAATCTAATCTAATCTAATCAAGCTTTGCTTAGTTTGGTCCTAATTTTTTTTTTCTTTTTTTTTATTCACTACGTGTTCGTACTTGACCTCAGTCACACCTTTTGTTAAGTGAAGATGAGGTCGAAGGTGGAAGCGTACTGACCCGGAAACCCCAACACATTTGGGAGACTGGCTGTCTCATCTCTGACAACCGAAACACAACAATGCTATTAACATTGCTGCTTGGCGGCAGATTTAGATAAGATGGTGGTAACTAGCCAGGCGGACATTTAAAATGCCCTACCACCAACAAAACCGAGTACTTAAACATGTACCCCGCTGGGGTCGGTCCCGCGACCTCCGAATCGTAAACCCAATTTTGTTTACATTGAGCCACGGAGGCGGTTAATGATTGATGTAAGCTTTTTGTTATTAAAAAAAATTGGTTTATAAAATAGACAATTGTATGGAGATACATTGCGTGACATATTTTTGTATTGACACTACTGCCATCTTGATTGTGTATGTAGGTAAGTTACTTTATAAATATAATCGCTGAAAATACATAAAGTTTTGTATAGACACTAAAAATATCAGATTCCATGTGTCATTCTTTTCTCTAAAAATAATATAGCAAGTTTCACTTCGATTTCTTTGTAACCTTCCAACTTTCGACCTCAGAGATACCCTGGGAGATAAAAGTGAAAGTTGAAAAGCCAATCGCGATGATGTCCAACATTTTGAATAGAAAACTTGCCGGGTCACTCACAAAAGTCGCTTTGTAATTCCCAAAATCCAAACGTGGCAAATCCCCGAACAGGGATCGACGCCTGAGACGAAAATAAGATGAATGTCAAAGAAAAAATGTGATAATATTATAGTAGAATAGGGGCCATGAGGGCTAACCAATTGACTGAGTAGAGAGTGGGAATCTTTTAGCAATAAATAACATTAAAAACAGTCAAGTGCGAATGGACCCAGCCGTCTCGTATCCTACACGGCATGCCATAAAAACTTTAAGTCCAGTCGAAATAACCTAACTAACCGCCTCCGTGGCTCAATGTAAACAACATTGGGTTTACGATTCGGAGGTCGCGGGTTCGATCCCCAGCGGGGTACATGTTTAAGTACTCGGTTTGGTTGGTGGTAGGGCATTTTAAATGTCCGCCTGGCTAGCTACCACCGTCTTATCTAAATCTGCCGCCAAGCAGCAATGTTAATAGCATTGTTGTGTTTCGGTAGTCAGAGATGAGACAGCCAGTCTCCCAAATGTGTTGGGGTTTCCGGGTCAGTACGCTTCCACCTTCGACCTCATCTTCACTTAACATCAGGTTGATTGAGGTCAAGTACCAACCCGTTGTGCATAAAAAAAAAATGTATAGACCGGTTCTAATGAAAATTTATACGTATTAGATAGATTTAAAAAGTTAGTGGAAAGATTTTCCAAATATCGAATTTAAAAGAATATATTTGCATTTTTTCTGTTACTATGGAAAACTTGTATGTACCCCGCTGGGTATCTAACCCGCGACCTCCTATTAGTAAACTCTATGTTGTTTACATTGAGCCACGGAGGGGGTTATTTACCTTTTTGGGATTTGGGATAAAGGTAGGTATTAATTATGTGTACGTATGTCAGGATAAAGCTCAAATAGTTATGATGCCGTGACATACCGACACACAGATAGACATGACGAAATTATATGGTTTCTGTTTTTACTATAAAAACAGAAAGCGAAGTGCCGATAGTCCCATACCCCTGATATTAGTATCAGGGGTATGAGACTATCGGCACTTTGCTGGAATTCTATCAAACTATATCGCTTCAGTGCGATATCTTAACAGCGATTAGCAAATTCAGGTCCGCTGGAAGTAGCTTAATCGCTAATGGAATTAACTTGGCAATTAGACGGTATGCAGCCTAATTATAGAGCAAAGGCGATTATGGAGCCGGAAGGCGCTTAGCTATCGCCTTATGGGACCAACCACGAGTCGAGAAATTCCGGTTAATGTTGAAAATAAAATATGGGATATTGGTAAAATGTAAGGATATTTACAGACGAAAGATTTCAATTAATCAAAGTTGATAATGCATTTCTCATTAACAAAATCAAAAATCAAAATCAAAAATGTTTTATTTCGTAAGATATAAGAATAACATTTGAAATCGCCATGACATACAGTTATCGCTCATTCACTAGGCAGTCTCCCCAGAGAAGAACGCGCTAGAAACTCAGGGGTTGCTCTTTTTAAATAATTTAATACAAATATAATTTGAAATAATTGTAAAATTTATGATTTGACAAAGAAAAATAAGAATAAAATATACTGGATATTGCCGAGCGGTTCATGTCCACGCATTCTTATCATCCAGATAGTCAGAAATTTTATATTAGCCTTTGGCGGATAGTTTCCGTTTAATGGTGGTTTTTAAATTTATTTAAAGGCAAATTTTGAATGTCTACCGGAACCTTATTATATCTTAATAGATCTTAATAGTCCACTGTTAGACATAAGTCTCTCCTATGGAGCGATCTTCACCGCCTTCCATGGGAGAATTTTCCCTAATAAAAATGATAAGTGAAGTTTTACCAAGTACCAAGCTAAATCCATTTTAAATGTCCTTCTCGTGTCCTTTCCTTGCAATTATTTGTAAGTACATTTTATATTATATCTTTTTATTCGTTTCTCTATTTGTAATATTGTACCCAACATAATCAACCGATAGACGTATACATACACAGACACAAGCACACAAATAAATAGACATGTGCATGCATATGAGGGATGATGAGACAACATTGTTTTATGTCATTTATTTTTCTTCATGAGTTGAATTTCAATTGTATGTTCTTATAGCCCTAAGTGGTTGGTGGGACCCTGGTGATATGAGCACAGGTGTTTAGGTAACATTTGGCAGAGGTGATAGGGAAGAAAACAAAGACGTACTGCGCCGACCCCAAATAAATTGAGACCAGGGCAAGAAGATAGTGATGATTCTGACTCTAAACAGTCATGAAACACATTTGAAGTCATAACTAATCCTAGATATTATTTTTTGATGGTAATTTGGTGAGTGACGTTGCGTATTTCATTCATTTTAGTTTATATATGAGTATGTATAAGCTAAATGTATGTGTGCGACTGTGAAAAGAAATAAAGGCTTTATCTATCGAATTTCAATATTTTTATTTAATACTTTCATCTACTCCCCATATTTTAAGAAAAAATATTATGTGCTCAACTCATTGACCTTAAAATCACTGTGAAACCTTTAGCGTTAGGCCATTACCATCTAAATTTCTTTTTCCAGATAAAAGTAGTTTAATTAATTCGATCGAAAAGTGCACATTTCCCTTATACATATAAGGCGTCATATTCGTAGACAAGAGTGTAAATTATAAATTGTCAACGAATAATTTAAAAGCTATGAAATCTTCCAGACTATGTCCAAATATTAATGGAGCTCAATCTTGAAAATATTTGAACTGGAATTCTTCTGAGTTAAACAATTTACAGTGTCAATTTGGATCAATTAGGCTGTGAACTTGAAGGACAGCGAGTCAAAGAAAGATGTCTGCGTCAATTAATACCTAAACAGTATTACTGGTATTTTAATATCAACAATGAGGAAGGTCAGAATTTGGGGATTCACAATAGTACATTATTGCAAAGGCCGGGAAATAGGCAATTGCCATTTCCGCCGAGGCATATATAGTGCTTTTCTCAAAAGAATGCAGGGAAATAATAAATATTTAAATAACAAATCAAGACGAATTTTCAGCTTTGCCGCCGATTTTCTATTTATCATCTGTGCCGAAAGGCAAACGCATTTACGCATACAGCCACGTGAACGCAATTTGTACTAAGCAAAGAGATTTTGGTATGCCAAGAATGATAAAAGAGATCCAATCAAAGAGTATATAATAACCCCAGCACGCCGTTTCATACAACATTGCTGGAGCGTTGTAATAGGAATATTACATATTTGGAAATTGGTATATTTGGAAAAAATCAAAAAACGCTCCTGCAATGGATTTATTTTTCGCTGTTCGTAAATTAGATACTTCGCGTGTTCTTTTTTCGAAAGTAATAACAATATTTCCATGCATGTTTGAGAAATAATTATTTGCAACACAATAACATTCAAGATTTTAGTAATAAAAGTTTTAAATCAAATCTAAGCTGTACATAACACATGAGAGCAGGTACGTTATTCGATAAAGTCATACATAGAAAAGGTCACGACCTTGAACATTAGCGTTTGGGTGTTCGAAATATTAAAAGTTTAATGCTTGAAAAGACATTCACGTTTCACTTTTCGAATTATACTGAAATGCACTCGTGACAGGTGGTGATACCATCGCCGATAAAATGTGCAAGTCTATAAATGTCTTTTGGTGGAAAGTCCCATAGTCGCCTTAACCGACAAGCACAAACAGTGGCGGGTTGGTTTTATTCTTTATACGGGGCAAAACTACACAGCACAGGAAAAGTTATTATGGAGAACTATATTGACTAAGACACAATACAAAATTTTTATAATTTTTCAATTAACAGATTTTTGTATACACAGTGAACAATATATTTGGTGAAAGTGAATCTGGATGAGTCATTATGCCATATGGTACATCCAATCTATCCGATTCAGTTCCAATATCCTTATAAGTCGTCCCTATTAGCCACGTAGTAAAAACAACCTCTCAAGTTTTTGTTGCACTCTGCATTTGTGAGATTCCACCGTCCGTATCAGATAAGCAAAGGAACCTTTTGGTTTACCACACCACCCTTAGCTTAGCTTGGATATTGTAAATCAAGGTACATAAAGTACATTTTTCAATTGGTCAACATTTATGTTTATATTTCGAAAGTACTTCTGAATCAGTATCTAATTAAGTGCCTACTTGCACAGTTTTTTTAATTATTTGAAAAAATATATATTGTGGGTGCAGTATGACGTGCACCAATTGAGATATAGAACACTAGCCTTTCCAAATTTATTAAGCAGTCTGCTTCGACTATCCCATATTTACAAATTATACATACAAACCTTCCTCGTTTATTGCTATTTCTATACAAATACACCTTATTGCACAATAGAAAAGATAATACAGTTTCAGAAAAAAATCCGAAAAATTCTATTAGTGTAAACCCTATCAAAATCCGTTGTTTGGTTTAGAAGAAGTAAGCGGAGAAACAGAGGCATACGGCGTCTTTATTTATATACTATTTAGAGATTACAGATATCTCATACTTTCATTGCCTGCTGCAGCAAAGAGTTGGCTGGATAGAAGGAGAAGGTGACTCCAGGAGTCGGAGAGTAAGCTGTCTTTTTAAACAACTTTTGTAACGCTTCTCCAAGGCTCCTTGTTACCCGTAAGTCCAATGTGAGCAGCCATCCAATGTGAAAATCACTTATTTTGTAATTCAGCATTGTGGTTCAAGGTGACACATGCCTTTGTCACACCTTGCTTTTCCAAAAAATATCTTGCGAGAAAAATGTTAGAAACACACAATTAATTTCCAGAGAGCAGAGCAGAATTCGGTATCACAATGCTATAAATAGGTCTCTCGAAGAAACAATGCTGTAGTACAAAATTTGCACATCACAAGACTTACTTTGATTGCTCCGGCCCCGTCAAGTATATATTTTAAAATAATGTTACACAATTTCTTTGACATTTGGAGCAAGTAATTTGAAAACGTCTTCATAATGGTGAATGTGTATGAATTGGCAAAATATTTCGCTCTTGCGATCAAAGCATCCCGGGTTGAATGTTTCGTACAATTCGAGAAAGTCTTGTTACGTGGAAACTTTCACTTTTCAGTTGAACAAGAAAAAGCCAGGGATCGAAAGGTTGTATTTTCCTGTAGCAATTTGTTCGGCTTTTATGTCTCGTAATCCAACGGGAGAGTGATGCGGTGGATACATCACTGTATCGGCCCCGATGATCAATACCCGAGGACAGGGAGACATCAGTCTTTTGTACTCCGACGTAATCATATTATCTATATCGAATTCCCTAGCTACAAATTGCAACCACTACCTCAATTTGAGGGTAAAAGTTACTGTTTCTTGTTTTGGTTATTGTGGAAATGTGGAAAGTATAATGTTTTTGTGCAAACTTCACGAAGTTATTTGTTTAAAACTTTAGAAATGTGAATGTATTGCTAGTGGGAAAAATAATAATAACAAAAGAAACTGTTTTGTCTGATGATTTAAACGAATTCTTTGATGTAATTGTGATTATGTAATACCAGGTAAACCCTTCATTCGTGGCATAATCTAGTGTTCGATTAGCAAATTTAATCGATATCTGGTGCAGTTAGTCCTTGAATGGGGAACGACAGCTCAATTGAATTTAAAAGGGACCGACTGTGAAAACAACATCTGAATCATTATCAGTTCACACTACTCCACTGCTGAATGTAGACATTTCATTGGCTACACTTCCATTTACACACCCTATTTCTTTCTTTAATTAGTCCGAGGTAGCAATACAGTCACGTAGGACACCGTCTACCTTCAGTAGGTGCCGTATAGAGAACAACTGTTGATCGTGGCTTCAGGAGTTACAGTGGGAGGAGTGCGGAGGTGGGATCTACTGAATATAGACCTACCCGAAGGCGCGCCAAAGAGCATCCTCGACTTTAAGCTTGATATCCAGTGGTTTCCAGTCGACCTACGCGGTTCGTCGCTTCATTTGCTGAAGTGCGTTTGCGACCTTGCTAATGATGATGATGTTGTCTCTTCTAGTAATTGTCGTAAAGCTAAGAGATCGTATATCGCAAGCACAGAAGTATATTACACCAGTTATGGGCTCCCAAAAAACTGCATAGTAATTAAAGAAAGAAATGTATTTTGCACAACCTGCCTGTTCTATATAGTTATACTCCTACACCCAAAGGTTGCCTGGAAGATATCGCTCTTAGTGATAAAGCCGCCTAATTGTATTCTTCTCAGTATTGTGCTTTGTAAAATGTACATTCTCCTTTTGTGCAATAAAAGTGTAAATTTGTGTTGTATTGTATCTTAAAACTGTGATGAAAAAGTAGTGACTCAGCAGATTAGCTGATTTTCAGAAAAAAAGACTGCATGCAAACCATAGTAGTCTCTTGTGAGAGTGTGGTGTCTGTGAAAGGCCATTCACGCCCTTTTCATTTATATATTTTTATAAATGCTTTACTCAGCTAATCTGCTCTTCTACTGTTTTTACACCTCCACGTTCGTAATAATTATCTGCCTCAACTAAAACCGCAGATTGATGTTCTCCAACCGTGGCTAGGCTCTAAATCTAATACTAATTCAATTGGTACAACTTGTTTGGTTTAAATTCATTAACAAACCTACCCCCTGTAATGGGGCTTGCAATTAATGTAAAAAGCCTCTTTCTAATATGTATGGGCCCGTGCTCCCTTCATTACTAACCTTCCTTCCTCGACTACACTATCTTCATCTTTATTCGTTTGCATTAGAGCTCGGTCTCCTCATTTGGGTGGAACGTGGGGAGCTTTTCGACTTTTGCACTCCATTTCACAAACGTTTTTATTATTGTAATTCCGTTTCGTTTCCGTCTGTAGTTCCGTTGGTGGAGCATTGTCTTTGTTTTGTCGTACTTTAAGTGGTTATAGGTAAAAATTCCGTTTTAAGTTGTTCTCTTCCGTGAAGTAGAAAAGTTAAATAATCAAAACTATCTTGATCTCAGATTTCATTTTGCGTAGAACCTAATGTAGTTTTTCTAGAGGCTTTTTAAAGTTGAGACTCTTGGTCCTTGGGGCCCGGAGCTCTGTCGGTGTAAAATGTGCTGACGACGAAACCAATTGTTGCATTACAACTTATAAACAGACGTATTTTTTTATATCTTTCCATTATTTACGTTCACGTTTCAGGTGACTCAAGAGAGGCACTTACGTCGCTATAAGAATAAGTATTGTCATAATCTGCAAAGCAGTTGAGGTGTAACTTAATGCCTCCGTCAGGGTTTATCAGTTGTCATACAGAAAATCCTATTGATTGAGCTAATTCAGCGAGGTAATACAGCGATCATCGTGAACACTGCACAAGTCGAACCTTTGCCACCTTCCAATGTAAAGATAAAAGAGAAAGAATGGAATAAATGTGGAACTACATGGTTTAAAAAAATATTTAATTGACCACTAGTAAACGACCACAATGAGGAAAGAGATATATACGAAGCGAATGTGGATGGTAGAGTTGGTAGGACAAGACCACGGCATCAAATTGGAAACGTCTTTAAGAAAGGACAAGTTAAAAGTACCCTAAACAAACGAGATATATGAACCACCGCCGCCTCCGTGGCTCAATGTAAACAACATTGGGTTTACGATTCGGAGGTCGCGGGTTCGATCCCGGTGGGTACATGTTTAAGTACTCGGTTTGGTTGGTGGTAGTGCATTTTAAATGTCCGCCTGGCTAGCTACCACCATCTTAGCTAATGGGAGCAATGTTAATATCATTGTTGTGTTCCGGTTGTCAGAGATAAGGTAGCGAGTCCCCCAAATGTGTTGTGGTTTCCGGGTCAGTACGCTTCCACCTTCGACCTCAGCTTCACTTAACATATAATAGCATAAAAAACAACTTCATGAGAGATAATGACGCAAAAGAGGTGTATCAGGATCGTAGCAAATGGAAGTCTGTGGTCTCTGTCAACCTCTACGGGAAACAGGCCTGACTTTGTGTATGAATATACATTATACATAAATTTTAAAAAAACATCGTATACAAAATCAATAATTTAATAACATGCGAGTGTGTTTGCTATTAATATGATACCGGATTAAACATTTCGCTATAATGCCCAGCTCCATGCTGAGCTTGGAGCTACTGCATCGTAAAATTTAATTCGATGTCAGTGTCGATGCAATTATTTTGGGAAACAATGTAATATTCGTAAAGTGAATTGGATATTTGAATTACTGTACAAACTCGAATTCTTTTAATAACACCACGATTTCATAGTTTATCAATCAATCAATCAATCAAATACTCTTTATTGCACAATTAACAAAAGCTACATGAAGAATACAGCGTACATCATTAATCGCACAAAAAGGCGGCCTTATCGCTAACAGCGATCTCTTCCAGGCAAACCTTAGGGTAAAGATACAAGCTACCAGTAGGTGAGGTTTGCACAAATAGTAGCAATACGGGTATATTTTATTTTATTTATTTATTTATTTAACACTTTATTGCATACACAAAAAACAATTACAGTGATACTTAAGAGTAAGATATACAAAAGGCGAGCTTATCCCTAAAAGAGATATCTTCCATTTTATGTTATTAGAATTAAATTATTTTGTTTTGCTGTAGCTCAATTTGTATTAATAAATTTTATCTTAGTTACTGTAAAGTACTGCTTTTTCGCAGCAGAAAAGCACAGATAATAAACCGGTTTTTTGTGTACTAATTGTACTCTTTTCAGTATTGTGCTTTGTAAAATGTATATTCTCATTTTGTGCAATAAAGTGTATTTGTAAATTGATTGTTTTTTTGGTGGGAATTCGGCGTGTGATGTTGCTAGATATCATTCGTTATTATTATTATTTTTATATTTTATGGCAATCATATCATTTGTTAAATGTCAGTTTAAATCTACCGGAAATAAAAGGGCTTATTGCATTTATCTGTCAGTCAGTATGTCCAAACTACAATCGCTTCGGAAAGGCAAATCATCTGTAGGAAAAGAAGCGACGCAAGAAACCCATAGGATCATTGTTGTCCTTTTTTAAAAAAATAATAAAGTATACAACTAATACAATTTTACAATTTTTGGGGAGCTGGTCGAAGTACACCAAAAGTGTTTGTCATTCAGATAGTCACAATTTTTTTTTGCTAATGAACCTTTTATCGTTTAATGTGTAATATAAAATAAAATCGCACTGATTTAGAGATACATCCGGACAAAGACTGAACACACACACACCGCGAAATCTAAATAAAACAGTTTAAAAAAGTTTAACTTTCAGTGTTATTATGTATCCTAAATTGACCGACCGACCACATCGAGTTCGTCCGGGGTTCCGGACACGGGCCAGTTGGCGCGTCTCGTCGGACGTCCGGCATCAATTAGCGAGACGCGTCCGCCCCGGACACCCCGCAAATGACCCCGGAACCACCCAACTTGCACAATGTGGATACAATATCATTTGCTTTTGGAATTTTAAATGGCAATTTTGACATGCCATAACTTTTTATACTTAACTATAAGTTGTTATTTATTATTTAGCTTCTAGAACCTGTTTGTTATTGTCTTAGACGACCTGTTTGGGTTAGAAACTCTGACTGCTATACCAAAAGGTCGCGGGTTCGGACCCCGCTAGGAGCATATGTTTGTATGATCAAATCTAATCATATTTTTTTATTTCGAAGGATAAAATTATCACTTGAAAACGTCACCATTTAATTTAAATTTACTGCTCATTCACAAAGCTGACTCCTCAGAGAAGAACGAGCAATAAACTCAATGGTTGCTCATTTTGAACAGATTATGGGTTACAATTTGTGATTTGACAATCAGAGGAAAATATATATTATAATACAGACATTTGTGTTCCCGAGTTATGGATGTTTTTCGATACGCAGAGAGCGTATGAGAATAAGGATTCCAGCAACTGTTAATGCTCACTGTTAAATTCACATAATATTTTCACATTGGTGTCGATTCGGATGTACACCAACTAAACTAAACTAAAACCAGTTTTAATGTAGTACTGTCTCTTTCTCCCTGGAACAGTACGATGCGACGGCACCACTCTAAAACTGGTTTTAGTTTAGTTTAGTTGGTGTACATCCGAATCGACATCATTATCAAAACAGCTGAATTTCACTTTATAAGCCTTGTCATTCACTGGTATTCACCTTGTCGCCGAATACCAGACGGATCTCTAAATTTAGATTAACTAGCATGATTTCCAGTAACGGGCCCTTCAATAATCCAAAGGCAGCGATTTTCCACTTAGCAGTCGAGAGTTACACCAATTAGGATGTTTGCGTAACCTAATAACGTTATTGACATATGTATTAGAGCAGAGTAACGTTTGCCCAAGTATAGTAAATTCAATTTGGACCGAGTTGGACCTAGTTTACCTTCCACCCTAGTTACTTGGATCGACAAATAATGACATAATGACACTGACCCTAATCCAAATTTGTCGGGTAAAATTGAATTTAGTATAGAACGTGTAAAAGTATCTTTTATACAATTTTGGTTTTACGAATAGTTTCCATTTTATGCCACCATTTGGTAATCACATTCAGGATAAGGTATATCAAAAATTATACAAGCAAGCATGTCATGTCCAGCACATATTAGAATACGGCCTCTGCCGCGTTTAAGAACAAATTGGCTACCCCTATGTTCAGACTTATTAACCGCCTCCGTGGCTCAATGTAAACAACATTGGGTTTACAACTCCGTTTGGTTGGTGGTAGGGCATTTTAATTGTCCGCCTGGCTAGCTACCACCATCTTATCTAAATTTGCCGCCAAGTTAATGACATTGTTGTGTACCGGTTGTCAGAGATAAGATAGCCAGTCCCCCAAATGTGTTGACCCACGCTTCCACCTTCGACCTCATCTTCACTTAACATCAGGTGTGATTGAGGTCAAGTACGAAAACGTCGTGCATAATAAAAAAAATAGAATTTAGGATAGAACGTGTAAAAGTACCGTTTATAAGATTTTGGTTTTACTAATAATTTCTATTTTATTCCTTCAGGATAAGATATATCAAAAATTATACAAGCAACGATGACGTCGCAATGTTATCAGTTACTTTATTTATTTATTTTACTTACAGGTTTCTTTTATGCACAATGTGTTCATGTCTGACCTCCGTCACATACATAGTGTCACGACCTTTATCCCAAATGGGGTGGTCAGAGATATCCCAAACACCTGTGTTCCAAACATAGCCTAACGATTGAAACGACCTCTTTACGAAATATACGAAACGTGCAAATCTATCGGTGTTTTTTGGTGGAAAGTTCCTTAGTTGTCATTGACGACACCCACGGGAAGAGATGGGTTAGTTCTATTTTTTTACGTGTCGAATACAGCACCTATTGTTAAGGGAAGATGAGGTGGAGGAGCACTCAGTCAGTAATTATTTGGAGGGCTGCAACATTGCTGCTTTATGGCAGATTTAGTTAAGATGGGGTGAGTGGACATTTGGAAGTACTGAACTACCCTAAATCGACATGTGTTTCTTTCTTAATAATATTATAAATAATGTTTAATTAACTGTTTTAAAAAGTAATTTTAACCGCCTCCGTGGCTCAATGTAAACAACATAGGGTTTACGAATCGGAGGTCGCGGGTTCGATCCCCAGCGGGGTACATGTTTCGTACTCGGTTTGGTTGGTGGTAGGGCATTTTAAATGTCCGCCTGCTAGCTACCACCACCTTATCTAAATCTGCCGCCAAGCAGCAATGTTAATAGCATTGTTGTGTTCCTGTTGTCCGAGATAAGATAGCCAGTTCCCCAAATATTTGGATTTCCGGGTCAGTACGCTTCCACCTTCGGCCTCATCTTCACTCAACATCAGGTGTGATTGAGGTCAAGTACCAAGCCGTTGTGCATAAAAAAAAAGAAAAAAAAACCCTAAGCCGACATGTGTTTCTTTCTTAATAATATTATAAATAATGTTTAATTAACTGTTTTAAAAAGTAATATGCTTATTTTTTTGTACTCCATCCGCCTTAATACTTGGAGGTCTAATAGGATTTGCATTTTCTCCTATGTTGATAATCAAGGAACCATCTTGGAGATCTAGGCGGGTACAGCGGAATACACCGTTTACTTTACAAAGCGTAGCGTTTCCTTGAAATCGTATCGCTAAGGTAATAATGAATCGCAATACGTGGATCATATATTCCAGTCGCGTGTCCCTCCCAGCGACTGTCGCTACGTCACATACATTCAGCTCAAGCGCTATCAGCCACGTGACGCGCATCCTACGCACCTAATATGATAACAGATTACCTTGGCCTAGAAGATCACTATATGGCAACCATGATTAGGATCTCTAGTCTCACCTGTCATGAAATTCTTGTAGGGTGTCTGATATGCGTAGAATTTAACTTGGTACACAGTAACGGCAGCGGGCTTAATTTTTATGATATTGTTTGGAGGATACATTTCGGTGAGTGTGCGTTGGAATTACACAATCTTATTCCACCATCGCCATTCCATCTTCGGACCACTAGGCGTGGGGAGGGATTCCACCCGTATATAGTTAATATACTGAACATTCGCACTAAGCGGTTCGATTCTTCATTCATAATGCGAACAGCCAAGGCATGGAACTCCCTTCCGGCGTCAGTCTTTCCTGAATCCTACAACCTTGGGATCTTCAAGAGCAGGGTGAATAGGCATCTACTGGAACCGCATGCTTCATCTTCGGCCACATCATCACTTCCCATCAGGTGAGATTGTGGTCAAATGCGTATCCAGTTAACCATAAAAAAAAAAGGGTCCTGGTTGGATTTTGTTATACTGGATGAGATTTTTTACTATAAGGAAAAAAATAGGGCATATTAGGTAAGTGAAATAGAAGGTATTGGCATAGGTAGTTTAACTTTTTTTTTAAAAAACGCGAGCGAGCCATTCACATGACTGGCGTCATTTGAAGTGTTCATTCGAAATTTATGTGGAACTTATATTTTCTCCAAGGTTCTTTATTTATTTTACTTAGTGATGGAATTATCTGGAATAGGCTACAAATTCGACCATCAAATGACAAAATTAACGCTTATGAATATAAAATACAAATAGTTTATTTGCCAGAAAGAGATCTTAAGTACCTATAGTTCGTCGACAATGAGTTCAACCTGCATGCAGCTGTGTGTGTGTTTGTATGTGTGTGTGTGTGTGTGTGTGTGTGTGTGTGTGTGTGTGCGTGTGTGTGTGTGTGTGTGTGTGTGTGTGTGTGTGTGTGTGTGTGTGTGTGTGTGTGCGCGTGTGCGTGTGCGTGTGTGTGTGCATGTGCGTGTGCTGGTTTGTTGTTCCTGTCAATTACTAATGTAACAATGCTTTTCAACAAGTATTAGGCACTTAACATCGTCTTTTTTTTCGACACACCAACAATTTATGCTATTCTCTAATTTCAGTTCGTCAGGTCAATTATTGTAAATGCAAAGCCACATATTACAAACATTCTTACTGTTAATATATGTGTGGCAAGGAGGTTGATATAATAAGTTTCTGTTATTATATACCATTATTATATGTGTACATTACAATACAGATACAAATTTTATTGACACCAATGTTACGTCTGCCCTCTATCAGCCCCCGTGGCATGATAAGCGCTAAAAACGCTTACATCGCGCGAGATAATATTTATCCTGCTCATTCGTTTGAACGAAATATACAACTTTCCCACTCTCACTCTACACGTCCAGCGCGACAAACGACGTCATGCTACGCAAGCAGGTGTAATGAATTCCCGAAATCGATCGCAACTGCACATAACGAAAGCTGTACGTTAATCCTTTTTATAGAGATCACCCAGATTCAATGCATATCAAGTACCTACGCCCTTTCTCTTAGTCAGCCCGAAGTATCACCAAAATGTTCACATTATTCAAGAGGCACATTTAGTGTTTCATTTTATTTGAACATAAAGATTAGGAGTAAGAGGTGTGCAGCCATTCTGCGCTCCGCTATAAAACAGCTCTCAATTCGACAAATGAGTAATGAAACTGAACTCAGTTGTATCACCAACGTCTCTGTCATTACCAACATTGGCTCCAACGAAATCCTTACTATCCTTAGTGATGTTGGACCCAATGTTGTAACCAACGTCTAAATTCGTTATCAACATCCCACGTGGGTCGCATATTGGATCAGTAGGCTCATTCAGCCAGTGTAAATGGGCTAAATTTTTAATGGACCCGAATCTGTTTGTTGCGAATATTAGCGGTAGGTGCAAAATTGATTGCGTCCATTAGTGCCAAATTAATTCTAGCGTTGTGGGCTCATAATGCTTGTGTTGTTACCAGGTAGGTACGGTTATTATTGTAGTTATTACGTCATAATTCTTCTTTATCTTTGCCAGTTGTAGCCTTTTCACTTTAGTGTTATTTTTAGGGGTGAGCCGAATATTCGGTATATGTCTACATACTTGGCAGTTTAGAAGAAATACATGCTAAGTCGAAGGGTTTGGTACCTCTCCAATATCACCGTTGAGAAACTATTGATACTGACATGCAATGTATTTAGAGATATTTACACTGTATTTAATAAACAAAAATCTATACTGTACATGAAACAACAAATTTATAAAACACAATTAAAAATACCTATATCTTATAGAAAAAATACGCCGTCCAACTCGCTTCCGTGAGGCATTGTACCTAGTCGCTAGCGCTATTGCCCCGCTGAATGCATAAACTCAGCTGCTCCTTTACAAATTGTTTTGTGTCAGAAGACCAAGGGTACAATGTCTCCACTGCAAGCGCCGCAAACTCGTGGCTGTTACTTTGAGCTTGTTCAGCCGCGGTTCCAGCTCTTTGCGCAGTTTCTTGTATATGGGACGGTGCCAAAGTATCCGCACAAGTTGGGTCCCATACCAAGGTGCGCCCCAAGCACCAGGGTACTAAGGTGGCTCCATCAGGTCTTTTCCCGTCGTCCCTGAATAAGCCATAAGGCTCCAGAGACGCCGGGACCGCTGCAGTGGCGAGAGCGCGCCTAATTATTTGATTAATTGCACCGTGGCGATATGCAGAAGTTGTATGAAGAAAACTATAAAATGAAATTTGTCGTGTGATCATTTCACATAACATTAGAAATTAATGATGATTGATTCAGATTTACTCGTTTAATAGTATTACATTGTCAATATTATTAGAACATTGAGCTTGTTCAAAAAACATCTTAGGGCACATTTAATGGAAAAACAAAAAATTGGAATTCCAAAGCGTTACCTGTAGTGGAACTGCCTATGTACTTCTCTTTTTCTTTTTGTCACATCATTTTCATTAATTTAAATTACTACACAACACTAGCTGTATCAACAACCGACACTTTTCACTCACGATTGACCACAAATGTACAGGCAGACGGGAACATGCACGTACTTTTATGCACTCGTACTTGTAGGGGTTGTAACTGAAAACCAGTGTTTCGCTCTTTGAGTGATGTGCCACACTGAGTTATAACCCATTTGTGCTACTGCAGCACACACTCGCTCTTTGTATTTTCTAGTCTTTACGTTTATTTGTATGTATATTTCTTTGTAATTTAAAAATTGTGTAATTGTGTGAACGCAGTGGCGTAAATAAATGCTTTATCTATCTATCTATCTATCTACATTATTCAAGTGTGTCAATATTTTATAATTCTATTCGATACAGCGTAATTCTATTAAATTTAATTCACATGTAAACAATTCAATTATGAGTGAATGAGTCCTTCAATACATATTTCAAAATTCTTGTCCAAAGGAAAGTATCCCATAGGTTTTGATCATAAGTCAGTATGGGCATATGTGTGAAAAACCATAACGTTTAAGCCCAAGGAATTGTTGCTGACTGGCCGCTTCACCAGCCAACCTTTTCTAAATAGCTTACTTTTACACTAATTTTGATATTGGTTTGTTTTTTATGACTCTTGTCAGTTTGTTGCTTTACTTGTCCGATCTCGGTAATAAAAGCACTTCAGCTTCAGCTCCTTGAGTTTCATCGTATTTAGTTTAGTCGGAGACCCTTAATAACACGCTCGCTCCATTTACAGAGGGTGATGTTTTTCGAGTGTATGTATGTATGTCCGATCCTTTGGCACATCCTGTAGCTTAAACGGCTTGAGCGATTTCGAAGTACATGGTGTCATTAGATTCGTCTTGGTACCCGAAGTGTCATAGGATATATTTTATGCTAAAAAATTTTTTTTTTGAAATACTTTAATAGCTATTTAGATAAATAATAATAAAAAAAAAAATAATAGAGAAAAAAAAAGAAAAATAAATAATAGGATTAGACATAGACAGACATATATTTATTTGACACCACACTATAGCAACAACAATATTAATAAAAACAAGAAAATTATCACAATATACAGAAACAGATTTTGAAATGCGGTGAGTGCAGTGTGATGTCAAAAATGGACTCCATCTCAGCATACGCTGTAGAAATTGTTACAGCGCTGGTTTTCAGAGGAGCCTAACATCAAGAGCCTCCGACGCGATGCGGAAAGTTGTACTAGTTGTGCAAATCCATCCGCAAAACTAAATATACCAGTTGCATATAGATAAAATTAAACATTATTTAATATATATACTAACATAAATATATGAAAGAGTAATACAGTAATATGGGGAAGCAGTATGATAATATAATATCATTGGTTTGTCGCCACGTCAACGCAGATATGATGGAACAACTCGGCCACCCAAGGGCAAGGTAATTTGGTAATTTAATAAATACAACTTCAATTTTTGTTTAAATGTGCCAATGGACCTAAGTTGTCTGAGAGGAGGTGGCAGGTTGTTCCAACATTTGGTGGCCGAATATTTAAAACTGCCTCGAAAAGCCTTGACTCAGAATGCTAAAAACATTTCAGGACTGCACCGCTACACTAACTTATAGTTGAGTCTTTAAAACGCGTTGTCCGACACGTGACGTATTGAGCTGGTTATTGTAAATCGTTTTTAACCATCGTACTCGCAGTAGAGTTCAAGTTTGCATTAGCAGCAGAGAAACAACCATCCCCTGTTCGGGATCTGGTAACAGAATGTTTTCCGTCACCGAGTGTAAAGTCCATTTGTGAGTTTAATTTTGTAGCTTGTTCCGTTGAAGGAATTCGTGAGCGGCCGTAATATTTCAGCAAGTTTCATTCGTTTCGCAATACCGGTGCCTCGTTGGCACCTTCTCGCTTCATGTATCACAAATTGTTGACACGGTTTGTTTTACATTTTGTATTATTGTTTGTGTTCTCTTTCCTTTGCAATCTGCTCCACTACTATACTGTTCGATTATAAATTTGTAAAGTATTGTTTATTTTTTTGCGTTACTTCTTCGTATTTATCCAATTAAACTTGCAAAAATATATTTTACAAACAGATACAGTTTATAATAAAACAAATTAACTAGTTATATAGGCAACGGGATGGTACACAAATTCTATTACCTTTGGCAGCATTACCTCGTTGAATAGCAATACGGTTGGCCAAGGTCAGCGCGGCTATACGATTTCTGGATACCTTTAAGGCAAGGCAATTACGATCTGACGTGTGATTGGTTAGCCTGTCGCTCGTTCGGCAATTTGATGTTTTCTCATTGGTCGTTATCGATGAGCGATACCCATGAAGTTACGTAATTTGTAGGCAGGTCATATGCACCCAATGTATGTATGGTATATGGTATAACAGAATTGTCAAATAGTCGAATAGTCGATCGTTTGCTTGGCGGTGTGCAACGAGGCGTTGTCGTGGTGAAGGACGATCCCACTGCGAGGTCGTTTCTCCCGAACTTTTTCCAAGGCAAGTGGCAAATAATTGTCAGTGTACCCCAGCAGTAACTGTTTTTCGATCCTGTAAAACAATTGTTGCGTAACACCCACTCATCAGACTGTCTTTTAGTTTCAGGATCGTAACAGTTAATCCAGCTTTCGTCACCCGTAAATACGTCGAACACAGCATTTGAGTCACCTCCTTTAAATCTTTGAACCATTTCACGGCACCAATCAACATGACCGAGTTTTTGGGCCTCTGTCAAATTATGAGGTATCCACCGGGCACAAAGCTTCCTGACCGCTAAATGTTCATGGAGGATTTTGTGCACTTGACTCATACCGATGCCTAAGTTTGTCCGAATCTGCTGATAGGCCACTCTTTTGTCAGTCTCTATCATACGCCGCACTACACTGATGTTATCTTCGGTCGTTGCCGTAGAAGGCCGTTCCTCACGCAGATCATCGGTGAGATTAGTGCGACCACATTTAAACTCTTTAAACCAGTTATAAACAGTGGCACCAAAAAGGACTTCATCGTGAAAGGCCAATCGAAGTCTATCATAACTTTCTTGTTGGCTTAAATGACATCGAAAGTCATAAAAAATCATTGCACGAAAATTTTCTCGCGTTAAATTCATGCTGACGTGACACTACAATTTTCAATTTGCCGCTAAATTGTAAAACAAATGACAAATGAACGAAATATATACACAGTAACATTGGCAAAGAGTTTCATTTTTCAAATTTGAGCTTATTTTTTATTATATCGTTTAAAAGTGGCCAGTTCTAAGAACTTTCAGTGTCACTCTCGTAATAGCTTGGACATACTGACTGACAGATAAATGCAATAAGCCCTTTTATTTCCATTTATCATGTATCTTACGTTGAAATAAATGCTTGAAGTTTCAAGTTTAATAACCCCTTTTTCTTCTCAAACTTTTTTAAGAAATGCTTCCAGTAATCTTCCCAAATCAAACGATCCACAAAACATAACGCTGGGTGGAACCAGTAAGTTGTTTTGGAGTTGGGAAGAGTCGCTGGCCTACGGGTTTCGTTGAAATTGCAATTTGTATCGAGCGTTCGGCTCCCGATGAATTACTTAGCATTCCGTCTGAGCCGGATTCTTTATTGGGTTAAAACTTTTCTAACTAGGGGCTTACCTTAGAGCAGTTCTCTAAGTGAAAAATTTCTTCATTGATGAAGGTTGTAAAAACGGTTACCTATTGAAACGCATAACGTTTTTCACCATAAACTGACAATTCATAATATTACTCGCCATAATAGTCATTTGCAATAAACCGTTATAGCATAACTTCATTACACATAATATCATATGGCCCAAACCTGTAAGGTATAATCATAGAAAGGCATAATTTTAATAAGCAAAAGTAATGAAAGGCATAATTTTTGTTGACCATAATATTCCAAAGACATAATATTTAAAAAGCATACATGTCAACCTAACACGAAGGGTATATATACCCTTCGAACCTAACCTATCCATGTCGGGGTGCCAAGAACTCCCGTGCTCGCTTCGCTCACACTCGCCCGGCTCGCTTCCGCCATACCCTTCGAACCTAACCTAACCATGTCGGGGTGCAGTTATGCTTTATAAAAGTATGTCAGACAAAATTATGAATATGATAATTTATGCATAATTAAAATCTGCGTTTCAAAGTATGCCTTATAAAAATATGGCAAATGAAAATATAGATTTATATGATTATGGCTTTTATTATTATGCCCTTCAACAAATCTGCGTTATTATTTTTATGCGTAATAATAAATTTGTGAAACATTATTATACTTATTACTTTGTATGCCATATGATGTATGCCAATTGAACTTATGACAATAAACATTGTGCGTTTCAAAGTGTTACATGTTAAAACGTTTGGCGATCCTCGCTAACATATACACGTGTCGTAGGCAGATAAATTACCCATTCGATTGAATATCTAGGCGGATTATTTTCAAAGAAAGAAGAAAAAACAAGAGAATTTCTTCCAGCCAGTGGCGTAGGATAAATTAAGATTTATTTTTAAATACAGAATAAATCATAAAAAATCGCTCTGACCTGCTTTCGAGAAGCCTAAAAGCCAATTATAAATAATACCTAAATTTTGATGGGAATTATTTTCCAGAATTTTGGGTTATAAAAAAATTTATCGCTTTTATTAATTTGAAATTCTAAAAAATAACCGTTGTTAAAGCAAATTAAACAAATTATAGAATTGTTTAAGTGATTTTACAATTATCATAATACCGAAACTGATCATGTTTGTAGCAATATGAGAGGGCGGCAAACGAGCATGCGGGTCACCTGATGGAAAGCAATCACCGCCGCCAATGGACACCCGCAACACCAAAAGGGTCACAGATGCGTTGCCGGCCTTTGAGGAAGGTGTAGGCTCGTTTCTTGAAGGTTCCGATTACTTACTGTGCTACTTTTACTGTTCAGCAGATGCGCAGGGATATATCGAATGAAAGATGATGTAAATCACTGTATAAATAAATGGATTTCCATTAAACAGTTTGTTTTGCAACACTGCAATCTAAATAAAAGCTTGTAATAAACATTTTTTTTTTGTATTGCTTTATTTGTGTGAATAGGCATTTACTGAGATCGCGTGCTTCATCTCCGACCACATCGTCACTTTCTATCAGGTGAGATTGTGGTCAAAAGCGAATCCAGTCAATCATAAAAAAAAAAAAAAAATCAGTACCGTCGACAAAGTGAGAACTAGTCACATTGTTCGGGGCTTTTTCGTATAACACCTAATTGGTATGAAAATAAAAGAAAAACAGAGACATTTCCGACACGAACTGAATAAAGAAGCGTACTTATATTAATAATAATAATTATTATACTGACGTAGCGTCGGTGTGTCACTCGGCATTTGAGGGCACTGAAAACCAGCGCTGTGATCCGTCGCAGCATAAGCTGAGTGCTAACCCATTTGTGCACGCCGCAACACGTGACAGCATTGTATGCATTTCATTTATAATTATATTTCTTTTTTGTATCGTGTTGTGGCTTTCATAATATTTTTTTCTTATTCTTAATTAATATTAGAATGCCACACCTATTACGTCACGACATTATAGTATGATCACGCTGGTGTTTGCCGGGCGTGACGTCACAATTACGTGGCACGTAACGGTCGTAGATAATTTAATTCGGTTGAGGTTTATGGGCCGGAAAGATATTCGGAGGGCCACCGCGCCCCGCCCACTTACACCCCTAATGTGGTAAGAAAAACGAGATGGTAAAGCTTGGATGGCAACCTGGATCGGTTGGACGACCTGTATGGTGCAATGGTTTTTTTTTTTATTAAAAGTAATTTAATTCACCACAGACACATGGTCCGTGCTCTTGTTTACAAAAATATAATTTATAAATTAACTTGTTTCTTTTTACATTTAATACTCTAAAGACTACGACTATGCTTAAATCTAAAACAGTGAGTTCTTGTTCTTTTTGTGTTTTTTTTTTATATGTATATATATAAATATATATAAATGGAAAATATATAGTCTAGCCTTTTTCGCGATCGAGCCGCTGAACCTCCGCCGAAAAAAACTCGATCTCACTTTTTTGTATAAAATCGTGAACGGTCAGGTCGACAGCGTGGATATACACAGTCGGTTCTCATTATCGGTACCATATAGCTACCCAAGGTATCCAATCTCTAAACTACTATATACTCAGCCTAGCAGAACAAATATTAGTTTGAACTCTCCCCTTGTCAGAATGTGCAGAACTTACAATGAAATCAGCAATAAACAGCCTTCACTTGACATTTTTAATGATTCCATACACAAATTCAAAAATAAAATCTTTTACTGCTGGATCCAGAATGCGACTACAACTAAATAATCAACTAATAATATACAATACTTAAACGTTGCAACATTACCCCCATCACAGAAAAACTAATAGTACTAACGTACGCCATCTAATGGGCACAATATCTTTTAGGTTAGCTCCAACTTACCACCTAAGATGCTTTTGTACAAATTGGTGAATGACGTGTACATCTTTAATTGTCATATAATATCAGGAATTGAATTTCTAAAATATGTAGACTAATATATATGTGTAATATTATATGATGTTGATGTTCCAAATAAATAAATATATATATATATATTTTTCCTTTTACTAACTGCTATACCAAAATGTCGCGGGTTCAAATTCCGCTAGGTGCAATGTTTGTATGATGAATATTGCGACTTTATGGACTGTATAAAGATAAAGAGGGTTTTTAGGGTGGTGAAAATAATATTTATTCTACTGTAACAAGGTGAGCCCAAGCAAAGACAAAGCAATAAACCAAATAGTCAAAGAGACAGGCAAAAGGTAAAAAAATATAAAAGTAAAAAGTATACAATATTACTATGAAAAGGTGCCTATACGGCACAAATACAGACACTCATACTCTCTATCTATATAGAATTACCGTCTTATTCATAAAAAATTAGAAACGCTTTATAAGCATGTTTTAATTAGAGTGCGTTTTGTCTCTGTCGTTCATAACGAAATGTTGTAATGAAAGAAAGTGACAAAACATACTTTAACTAAAACAGGTTTATAAAGCGTTTGTAAATTTTTATGAATAAGAGGGTTAATGTATCGCCTTTTTGTACAACAAAGCGTTTACAAAGAAACGCTCATCATCATCAAAGGCCTCCTCAAAGATCTCCACAACGATCGGTCCTGCGCTGACCGCATCCAGCGGCTTCCCGCGATCGGTCGGTCCACCTCTTGGGGGGCTGCACACGCCACGTCTTCCGGCGCATGGTCACCACTCGAGACCTCTTTTTTTATTTTTCGTTCGGTACTTGACCTCAGTCACACCTGATGTTAAGTGAAGATGAGGTCGAAGGTGGAAGCGTACTGACCCGGAAACCCCAACACATTTGGGGGACTGGCTATCTTATCTCTGACAACCGAAAACAACAATGCTATTAACATTGCTGCTTAGCGGCAGATTTAGATAAGATGGTGGAAGCTAGCCAGGCGGACATTTAAAATGCCCTAACACCAACCAAACCGAGTACTTAAACATGTACCTCGCTGGGGATCGAACCCGCGACCTCCGAATCGTAAACCCAATGTTGTTTACATTGAGCCACGGAGGCGGTTTAATTCTCTTCGCCCGAACGGTCGTCGGTTCTACGAGCAATGTGCCCATTACTATATTATGTAGTTATATTAATAAATTCAAAGGATAATAACGCAAGTCTTTGGTAAATCATGAAGTTTACTTGAACGTCATCGATCAAGAGAACGTTTTGGTGTACTCTCTCAGAGACCCAATTATGACGTACTTCCAGCTACAATTCCAGCTTCATTACAGTGTAAATAATGACGTAGAACTACAACACCAACCTCATTCCAATTTGCTTATATTTACGTTACATGTCACTTAACGATTCACTGTTCTCATGCATAAAACGTATACCTGACGTTCTTGTGTTAAGAAACTTACAGATCCTCCTCCACCTCTTCCTCTAGAGATACAGAAACCTCCACACTCCTCCCACTGTATCTCCTATAAGCTAGGATCAACAGTGGTACTCGACACGGCGCCTACTGAAGGTAGACAGTGCCCTACATGCCATTAGCTAATGAAATGCAAAGCGGCAGAGGGCTACCCTATAGGTAAAGAGCACGAGTGAAGCTTGTGTTAGGACAGTCAACATTTTTATTATTTCAAAATCAAATCAAAATCAAAAATGTTTTATTTCGTAAGTAATAACATTTGAAATCGTCATGACATACAGTTATCGCTCATTCACTAGGCAGTCCCCCCAGAGAAGAACGAGTAGGAAATTTAGGGGTTGCTCTTTTTAAATAAGTCAATACAAATACAATTTGGAATAATTGGTAAATTTATGATTCGACAAAGAAAAATAAGAATAAAATATACTGGATATTGCCGAGCGGTTCATGTCCGCGCATTCTTATCATCCAGATAGTCAGAAATTTTATAATAGCCTTTGGCACTTTTTTCTGTTTAATGGTTGTTTTAAAGTTATTGAATGTCTTTTTTTTTATATGAGAGCAAACGAGCATGCGGGTCACCTGATGGAAAGCAATCACCGCCGCCCATGGACACCCGCAACACCAAAAGGGTCACAGATGCGTTGCCGGCCTTTGAGGAAGGTGTAGGCTCGTTTCTTAAAGGTTCCAATATCGTACTCGTTCGGGAATACCGCTGCAGGAAGTCCATTCCACAGGGTGGTCGTACGTGGTAGGAAGTTTCTTGAGAAACGTACAGTGGTAAACTTCCACTCATCCAGGTGACGTGGATGTCTACCGGAACCTTATTATAAAAGCGTATACATTGTTCCTTGAATGACTTAGTGACTTTGTGTAAGCGACTGCTATGGACAGCAATATTATTTTTATAACTTGTATTTACATTGTATGTATTTCAAAATTTTTCCTAAACAAATGCAGATTCTTTGTTACGTACATTAAGTTTTCGATTGCGATGCATTTAGTTAAGCAATGGCGCGGTCAGTGCTTGGATGGGTGGCTATTAGTGGCATTTTTACGAGTGTTCCCGTGCTTCGGAGGGCACGTTAAATAGTCGGTTCTTTTCAATTCGCACTGGGCGCGCGTGGTGGATTATGCTCCAGACCCTCTCCCTGAGAGGAGGATATGTCGGAATAGTGGGGACGTGGAAGGCTGGTGAACGAGAATAAATGTTATTTTATTAAAAAACGAAATAGGGTTTATATGTAGGAATGTAAAGGAATGAACGTATATACGACGTCAATGAAATTTCATTAAAAGATTCCAGAAAACCTCCACGGTTTCTTGTGACTAGTCGGAATTTTTAGCCTCAGACAGAGGGAGGGATTTTCGGGTGTATGTAAATACTAGCTCTCCTCCCGCGGCTTCGCCTGCGTGGATTAACTATTGGTTTATCCCGTGGGAACTTATCACTTTAATCCAAGATATGTTATACCTATATACGAAATTTCATCCAGATTCGTTCATCCGTTGCGCCGTGATTGAGCAATAAACAAACAAACAAACATCCAAACTTTCGCATTTATAATATTAGTTATGTACAGACGGATCTCCCTAAAAGTATTATATGGACCGTATGGACCGAAGCACTCTAGCACCATCTATTAGAAAGTATTCATACAATATCAACACTCAAATCAAATCCATAATAATATGTCACATATAAATGAGTAAGAAAATTTCGTCAGCTCTGCTAATTGATATCGTGGTCTAGTGGCAAGCGACACGAGTGCTTAGGTAACGTCTTTCGAAAAGACACGGTTTTCGAATCCGGCTAAGACAATTTTTATTCGATTTTTTTCTATTTGGATTTTTTTTTCTTTTTATAAAGGAAAATAAACCGTAAACACTTCATTAAAATAATAAAAAGGTAAGGAAAATAAGAAAAGTAAAAATTTTTGAAGGTAACACTTTAGCCCATGTGATACTTTTAGGATGATTCGTCTGTACATGTACATTTCTGTGTTACCTTCTGTAGCCCAAACGGCTTGACCGATTTTGAAGTGTAAGGTGTCATCAGATTCGTCTTGGTCCTCAAAGTGTCACCGATAAGGTTAAAAAATTGAACATGGCATTTTCTTTTGGTTATTTTTTTTTTATACTTAACTGGATACACCTGATTGGAAGTAACGATGTGGCCGAAGATGAAGCACGCGATCTCAGTAGATGCCTATTCACCCTGCTCTTGAAGGTCCCAAGGTTGTATAGGATTCAGGAAAGACTGACGCCGGAAGGAGTTCCATGCCTTGGCTGTTCGCATTATGAATGAGGAGTCGAACCGCTTAGTGCGAATGTTCGGTATGTTAACTACATACGGGTGGAACCCCACGCCTAGTAGTCCGAAGATGAAATGGCGATGGTGGAATAAGAAGTGTCATTCCAACGCACATTCACCAAAGTGCATCCTGTAAAAGACTGAGAGACAGGCGACCTTGCGACACTTAAATAGCTATTTATCCTTGTGCAGTTGTCTTAATATCGCTTGTTGAATGCTGCTTTGCTATGCTACTGCGTACGTACGTGGTCGCTACAGTAGATAGAACGAGTAGCGTAACTCAGAATTACCTTCTTACTATATTCTCAAATGTTTTTGAGATTCAAATATGTCTTATATATGTCAAAGATGTAAGTGTGTGTACATCTTCTCTAAGATGGGTCTTCTCCAATTTACTTTAAAATTTCAAACTTGATTAGGTGGTAACAGATGTAATACAAATTACATACAACGTCACGACCTTTATCCCAAATGGGGTAGTCAGAGTTTTCCCAAACTATAGTGTTTTGATGTTCCAAACGTTTAAAGTTTAATGATTAAAACCACATCCGCGCTTCACCTTATTAAATGTGCAGAAATTCACACGCGACAGAGGGTGAGCCCATCGCAGTTGAAGCGTGCAAATCTATAGATGTTTTTTGGTGGAAAGTCCCTTAGTCGTCTTTTACACGGGAACAGACGGGTTGGTTCTATTATTTAGTTCTATTTAACAGCCGGCTATATATTTATGCTAGCTTTCCGCATGCGGCTTCGCCTGTGTGGATTAACTTTATCGCGGAAATTTGTTTATCTCGTGGTAACTACTCACTTTAACGGGATAAAAATATCCTAGCTAGCTAGCTTCACGCCTGCAGCTCTGCGTGCGTGGAATAACGTTATCGAAATTAGTTTATCCCGCGGAAACTACTCAATTCTAAGAAATATCCCATGTCTAAATCCAGGGTATGTTCTGCAGTTTAGTCTTTCTTAATATTCTAAAAATATTGGGTCTTTACCTATGAAATTGCAGTTTTCTTTTTCGTTAATCATATGTACCAATTCCTGCGATTTTCAAAGCTATATCCAAATTTGTTTTTTATTTGGCAAATGGAATATTATTTCAAGGTTTTACATGAAATATTTTTTAATTTCTGGGCTAAATCACATAATAAAAAAAATTTGAACTGAGCTCTTTTCATGTGCTTCCCATAATCATTTCTTAAATTCGCTGAAACTTTTATGAAGCGGTTACTATTAAAAATGAACGCTGCCTATACTTAACTTAATGTTATCCGATAATACTTACACACAAAGTTTAACTAAATTTGCATTTGCCGTTCCCAAAAAAAAAAAATCAAAAATATTTGTATGGAGAAAACAGTCTTAATGAAATTCTTCACACAAAACGCCAATTTCATAGGTAAGGGCCTGATATTAAGATAGACTAGTTAGATTATAATATTAGTTCATTTCTCTTACAGCGATGTTACCGTACCGTGTATATACCGTACTCCTGCTTCCCTAGAGCGGGAGCTTTGACTGATACGGCCATTATTATTGGCCTTATTGCTCAGATCTCGGATTACCCGACCGGGGACCCGGGGGGGTGACGGCTTGTGCGTGCGACTGTTTAATTATAAACATTCATTTCTCGCATTTCGCCAGTGTGTAATTTGTTTTTCTTGGATTTGACTCTCTTGGCGTTTATTGCTTCGAGAAAATGTTCTGCTTTGGAATAAATAGGAAAGGGTATGGTTGCTCTTATAAGTTCTTACATTATTTTGATCACCTACAGTTTTGATACCATATCATACATAATTATACATTTGCTGTAACATCTACATTAGGCTAGGCCTGTATCGAGGATGCCGAAATTTCCATAATAGAGAAATAATTTTACTGGTCAATACAACTTATAGATAATGATGGATATTTGTAAACGCAACCATACTTTGTAACTGACATCAACGTACATCTGTCAACACAAGTATTGTTCCTACCCACTTCCCTTACCTTAGCCCGTGACAGTATAGTGTTACGTCGACAATTTTCGTACCCGGCGGTCAAGCTCGCGCTTTAGCTCCCGTCCCGAGGCGAAATTCGCCTTCTCAGCGTCTAGAGTCCACCTTCTATCTCATCTTCATCCGCGACTACGACATCTACGCGCACGTTCCGTGCATATCATCTCTACACCAACCTCAAGACTTCGACCCTAACGCCGCCGTTAAGAACCAGCGCCCACGAAGTATACTAGGCAGGTCAGTCACAGGCTTTTCATTTTCCTATCATCTTTACCCAACAGTTAATTAAACATATGGAGATAAACACGCATGCGGAGCATAAAGATAACAGAACTAGTGTCAGTATGTTGAAGTTTTACAAATTACCGGTGTGTCTGTGCGCTAGCTACAATTTTTTTTAAAGAATACATATCTGATCCTATCACCATCAGGGTCGTTAACATCCCACTGCAGGGATATAAGCCTTCCCTCTTATATGAGGGAGTATGGGCCATAGTCCACCACGCTGGCCCAATGCAGTTGGGGATCTGATCCTATAGTAAAAATTATTCATATTGATGCGTATTTTAGGTCCCTGAAGGTTTTGGAAGCGGTCTGTTTACACCGAGTATTCTCAGACTCAGTCAGTCAGATTCCATCTCTAAGCCATAACACACAGGTTCTATCCCTGTGTTTTATCTGTGATCGAAGCCATAGACACGTGGCAAACGTTTCTCAAGCGTCAAACGCTTTAATTCTGGCAGGCTTTTTGGCGGGATCTCGGTGAGTGAAGTTGCAATTTTCTTTATTAGTTGTGCATTCTGACTTTTGAAGCTTAATAAGTGCAGGATATTGTGCAGCAGTGATGGTGTACAAGTGAAGGGAAGTGTCAATTAAAGTGCTTAACGGAGCTTTCGGGTTCCCACAAGAAGCCGTCAAAATGTTTTGCCACTTTACTGAAGAATGACTTGACCGTGACTAGACTCTGTATACGCCAAGTATACGACGAATTACTTGTTTTGACTGAGACTGACTTATACCCCTTTTTCTTATTTCTTTTTATGCTTCTTATTGTTGTACAATAAAGAATAATTTGTTTGTTTGTTTGTTTGTTATAAACTGATGAAATAAGAGAAATAAGACATGGCTGTATGTGCTTAGATCCCTATGCCTTCTCCGAGAGGAGAGAATAAAACGAAAAAAAAAATAATTCTGGCAGTTGAATTTATGCCAATCTGTTCACGATTTATTAATATCCAAACAGCTTTTAGAAATTTTATTATGACAGTTTGTAAACACAAACGTATGTCATATGTCTAGATAATTAGGAGAGCAAATACCGACCTACCGCACTTACATTTACTTATGGGTTCGAATCCCGCTAGGGGCATATGTTTGTATGATGAATATAAACATGTGTTCCCGAGTTATGGATGTTTTTCGTTTATATATGTATTTATTTACAAAAAAAATGTATTTGTGTAGTTTATCAACCATCTGGTATCCATATCACGAGCCTCGATGCTTTCTGTGGACCTAGATGGCGCTGTGTGTATGTGTAGAGATATTTTATTATTATTATTATCACAGGTCAACGTTCTTCAGAGGCTGCCACTTGCACTGTCGCGAAATCGCTCCTAAGTTCTGAACCATATCTCTAACGGAGCTCCTGCCAGCTCTAGTCGCAGGGCGTCTGCGCGGCCGTGCAAGTAATCGATACGTCGACCCGGTTCCCTGCGCACATGCACCTTATAACCTACATCAGCTGGACTGCAACATCAAACGCCATTCAATGGAAGCAAATACGGGCCCAGTTGCCCGTTCTGTACACTGCTTTGATTGCCCGATGCATTGTCAATGCTTATGTTGCTGCTGCAAGATGTAAATATAATAATGATAACTTTATTTCCAAAAAGTTTACAGTTTCATCTTATAATCTAAGTTAGGCTAGTTAATTTTTATGTCAATAAAGGTTTAGGCCTCTAGGTTGAAAACCTGTATTTCAGCCCTTCATACAGTGCCCTTCCCCGTAGGACAGTATCACCAGGCATAAGTAATCATTACTTAAAATTTATAAGAATATAGTTATTGACACGCTAAGGGACATAACTTGAGTTTCGACTTTATAAAAATAAAAATTCTATTGTGTCTGAAGCCGTATCCCATAGCATTGGCTTTACAGAGTTGAATAATAAATGGGTAATCAGATAAACACCACAAATGAAAGTAGATTTGTATGACGACCTGTTTGGTGTAGTGGTTAGCAACTCTGACCACTATACCAAAAGGTTGCGGGTTCGAATCCCGCTAGGGGCATATGTTTCTATGATGAATATTGACATGTGTACCCGAGTTATGGATGCTTTTCATTTATATATGTATTTATTTACAAAAAAAATGTATTTATGTAGTATATCAACCATCTGGTATCCACAACACAAGCCTATAGTTGCTTAAAGTGGAACTAGATGGCGCTGTGTGTATGTTAAGGATATTAAAAAAAAAAAAAAAAAAATTACAGGACTGATTTTATCCTATATATCCCTAGGTGTAAATTAAAATTTCTTTACTCGAGCAATTTATTTTATACAAACATAGTGTCACGACTTTTGTCCCAAATGGGATGGTCAGAGATACCCCAAATACGAGCGTTTGGGTCTTCCAAACATTCACGGTTCTTCTTTCGAAAATACAGAAGTGTTCACGTGACAGGGGTGAGGTGGGTGAGGGGGTGAGGCCACCAAAACGTGTAAATCTATAGTTGTTTTTAATGGAAAGTCCCATAGTCGCTTTTACGACACCCACGTCAAAGTATATGCTCGTAAGTAGAACATCTTCCATAGTAGCACCGAATCAGGAACGTTTAGCGCGAGGCGGATGTATGGGTGTCGACATAGCATCTACGAACAAATACCTATCTTATCTTCGTATCAAATCTATAAGATATGACTTCTGTGACTTTTTAATACATTTTAATTTAAAAGTCAGTATTAACATGAATACCTATATATTTTTTATTATTAGTACTTCGCAATGGTAAACTTTCGCAGTAACGTACATCGCAGTAAAGAACTTTCGCGACAAAGTACGTCGCAACGGTGAACTACCGCAGTAACGTACATCGCAGTAAAGAACTTTCCCGACAAAGTACGTCGCAACGGTGAACTACCGCAGTAACGTACATCGCAGTAAAGAACTTTCGCGACAACGTACGTCGCAATGGTGAACTTTCGCAGAAAAGAACTTTCGCGACAACATACGTCGCAATAGTGAACTTTCGCAGTAACATATATCGCAGTAAAGAACTTTCGCGACAACATACTTCCCAATGGTGAACTTTCGCAGTAACATATATCGCAGTATAGAACTTTCGCGACAACATACGTCGCAATGGTGAACTTTCGCAGTAACATATATCGCAGTAAAGAACTTTCGCGACAACGTACGTCGCAATGGTGATTTCGCAGTATCATATACCGCAGTAAAGAACTTTCGCGACAACGTTCTTCGCAATGATAAACTTTCGCAGTAACGTACATCGCAGTAATGAACTTCGCAAATATGATTTACACTCGTGATTATAATTTAATAATAATCTCATGATTCTCAAACTTATCCATTGACTCCGGGATTGTAGATATTTTAATATCATCCCACGGAATCCCACCAAGCTAAGAACACAAACTATATGTACCAATATCCAATCGATCGATTCACTGATAACAATATCATCTAAGAGAATTGAATTTTGAGAAATTGGTGTTGCCGGAGAAAGGTCGCAGATAGAGACGCCGGGGACCAAGTGTCTGTGGTGTCGTAAATTACTTTAATAAAAAAAAAAAACATAACACTACACCAAACAGGTCGTTGATTTAGATAGATAAAGCGTTTATTTGCATATTACAGAAACACATACAAAAATATTCGACGAAACAATAATTGTGCTTGGTGTTATTCTTACGAAATGTAGCCTTATTTCACAGTAATAAAAATAAAAACAAAAATATCTGTACCACAAATGGGCCACGCTCAGTATGGCTCCTCACCTATAGCGGCAGGTGAAATATATTATTTTCAGCTAGTGTCCTGCGAGAGAACACGATTTAATAATGATATGTCGATTAATAGCGTTTAAAATGTTTCATTGTTACTGAATGATATTAGGTAGTATACCTTGGTATACCTAGGTTTGAATAATAATCAAGCATGGACATAGCTGTCTTATTATTCATATAATTATGAAATCACAAATTGTAACCCATAATCTGTTTAAAAGAGCAACCCTAGAGTTTCTTGCTCGTTCTTCTCTGGGGAGTCAGCTTTGTGAATGAGCAGTAAATTTAAAGGTAATATTAATATTTAATAGTGACGTTTTCAAGTGATAATTTAATCCTATAAAATATATTGATGTGATTTGATACATTAAAGTAATAAATAAACGCCTCAATTATACTAACATTGAACCAATAGCTAGTTAACATGTACGCAACAAATATTACTCGGAATTAGTTCCCACCTGGGGCAGTAATTCACGGCCGCAGCAAAATCAATATTTTGAATAAGTGTTATTTAGTATGCTATCTGTAATTCGATGTAGTCCAAATTACATTGAGGTTGTTACTAGAAATTAATGTCTCAAGATACGTTTTGTAATTTATTAATTACTGGCTAGCTACCACCATCTTATCTAAATGCCAAGCAGCAATATTAATAGCATTATTGTGTTCCGGTTGTCATAGATAAGATAGCCAGTCCCCGAAATGTGTTGGGGTTTCCGGGTCAGTAAGCTTCCACCTTCGACCTCATCTTCACTTAACATCAGGTGTGATTGAGGTAGAGTAAAAACCCTTTGTGCATAAAAAAGAACTCGCTTACCGCTTTTAGCTTTGTCACGTATATGTTTAATTTGTTCATCCCGCGGGAACTACTCACTTTATCGAGATAAAAAATATCCTATGTCTTAATCCAGGGTATATTCTACTTATATACCAAATTTCATCCAACAAACAACAAACAAACAAACAAACATCCAAACTTTCGCATTTATAATATTAGTTAGAAGTTAGATTATGTTTATGTAGGTATAAATAAATATCCTTTGTTATACATACAATGCCATCTGGTTCCACAGTAAGCAACTATAGTCTTGTGTTACGGTTACCAGATGGTTGATATACTACATGATTTTTTTTTTTGTAAATGAAAACATCCATAGCTCGGCTAACATATGTCCGTATTCATCATACAAACATATGTCCCTAGCGGGATTCGAATCCGCGACCTTTTTGGTATAATGGTCAGAGTTTCTAACCACTACACCAAACAAGTCGTCAGGTATATTTTTCTATTGATCTGTGTATTTGAAATGTATGTACATCTTTGTAGCTGCTATATCCAATGACAGTATTGTCCTTATACCCAAAGGTTGCCTGAAAGAGTCTTTAGTGGTAAGGTCGCCAAATCGTACGTTCTACTCTTACCACTTTCTGTAACTGTATTTTCTTTTCTATTGTGCAATAAAGTGTATTGTATTGTACACCCTTTGCATCTGCATACCATCTCAATTAAGATGAGAATTCGTGTTTACCAAAACACAATTTCTTTGGGTCTCCTATATGTACTATACTCTTTTCTTCCTCATTGCCTATATACAATTAATTAAAAATTAACCTATTAAGTATTTATAATGTTGTCAATCTGGATGGATGGTTACTATAATAATAACAATGCTCTGCTCGTCTGCTCTGGGTGCGGCAGTAAACCAGCGCTGAGCTTTATAAGCTCAGCATAGAGCTGAGTCGTTTCCCTTTCGCTGCTGCGACACTTATCTGAGTGTTCTGTTATTTTATTTACCTAACAATTGTTGTAAATGTGTCGAAGTGGCGAATAAACAGTTTCTTTCTTATCTTTCTTTCTTTCAATGCCGGGATCGAACACTGCTTCTTAAAATGAAAGAGCAATCTTAGTTTAAGGAGCAGGGCCCATTAATTGTGCTTAAGTGTATACAGGGCGTCCCAAAGTTATGGGACATGAAGGGGAAGTACCTTAAATATCGTAGATAGTGAATTTTGCTCAAAGAAGACTTTATGTTATTTTTAAAAGTTAGTAATTCTGCATTCATAGATTTTCTAAAAATTATTTGCTTCGGCTGGGAATCGAACCGACTCAAATGTGAAAAAAAAAACACCCTACTTTTATGATGCCAATCGAAAGAATAGCTAAAAAATAATAACTCTGCCTAAGTAACATAGTATTTTAAAAGAAAGGAACAACGTGAAATTAATCATTTTAATCAAATAAAAAACATACATGAAACTGCCGTAGTCAATTAAGTAGGTATTTTTTTGTAAATTAATTAATTAAATGCTCAAAATGTGATCCCTCTTGTCTTACGCAAATCGCCAATCTTTTAATGAGCCCGCTGCCTGTTGATTTTCTAATCATTTTATGGTGAACACTCGATGTGATATGGCACAATTCTGTTTGCAACTCGCCTACGTTCTCGTATAATGCTATCTTTGGAATGATAATATCGCTACTTTTCGAACGTCGTCGGCAATAAATAACTTTCTTGAAATTTGACTCAATCATTTTATGTTGTTCCTTTCTTTTAAAATACTATGTTACTTAGGCAGAGTTATTATTTTTTAGCTATTCTTTCGATTGGCATCATAAAAGTAGGGTGTTTTTTTTTTCACATTTAAGTCGGTTCGATTCCCAGCCGAAGCAAGTAATTTTTAGAAAATCTATGAATGCAGAATTACTAACTTTTAAAAATAACATAAAGTCTTCTTTGAGCAAAATTCACTATCTACAATATTTAAGGTACTTCCCCTTCATGTCCCATAACTTTGGGACGCCCTGTATATGTACCTCCTAATTCGTTAATTCACTACTTGTAACTTAGCCTAAGTTTGAGTCAATAAACTTTTTATTTATTATTTATTTATATATAAACCAAATAAGTTGTGGTTTCCGGATCAGCACGCTTCCACCTTCGGCCTCAACTTCACTTAACATCAGATGTGATTGAGATGAGGAGCTACCCGTCGTACATTAAAAAGAAGTTCTTTCGTATTTCTTTATTAATATTTACAGTAATATTCTGCTGAATCCAAACTAACCCAGATATGTGCTAGGATATAACAACGTTACTCAACTGTCACAATGGAGGCTGACTGGGCCCGTACAAGGGCTCCCTATCGTCTGTAATAAACTTATCCGATCCTAACACAATATTATTTTTATTCGCGCCGCCGCGTGTTTCACTTTATCGGTATTGCTACGTTCACGGCTGGATGGCAGTGGGGATTCAGTTACCGTATAATTTAGTTGATTCTAAAAATCATCGGTATTATCCATAGATTCATAAATTGTAGTAGACCAAACATTAATATCTTCTTCTCCAATTTAAGAGCTATGTATGCTCTTGTCTGTGCAGTTATGGCTATGCATTACTGCTGTTCGCCCTCGATTCACCTTTTTTTTACAAGTAGGCCCTTATTAATAAACCATTCTCAAGATTGAGAACAGTTTTGTGACCGGTCTCACGTGTTGATTAATAAACCTAACTTGAGACCTCAAAAGCACGTGCATACTCAAGCAGTACTCACTTGAGAGGTGAGCGTATTAATAAACTAAACTCTGAGGCGAATATTTGAGAAGCGATCGCAGCTGAGTAGACCTCAAGATTCGTTTATAAATTAGCACGGAGCTTGAGATAGCATCAACTGTTTAAGACGCATCTCGGTTGATAAATCAAATCAAATCAAATCAAAATATTTTATTTCATAGGATAAAATTATCACTTGAAAACATCACTATTAACATTATATTTTAAATTTAAATTTACTGCTCATTCACAAAGCTGACTCCCCAGAGAAGAACGAGCAAGAAACTCTAGGGTTGCTCTTTTAAACAGATTATAGGTTGCGATTTGATAATTATATGAATAATAAGACAGCTAATGTCCATGCTTGCTTATCATTCAAATAGTCAGTGACTTTATAATAGCCTTTTGTTAATAATTTCAGCCTCAAGACCTCTATTGAGATTGATATCAATACGGGCCTTAGTCAATTTGCGGCTAGGTCTTGCCCTGTATGCAGGGTGAATTTTTCAATTGGACGTGCAAGGCCAAATTCAAAACTATGAGGAATAGCCAAAAGTACTCAAAGGAATCTCGGGCCAAATTTTGATGAAAACTATAACTGCAACATTGGATTTTTGAAAAATCAATATTCATAGCCGGGATTCGAATGAGTTGATTTTGAAACAAAATACACACACTGTATTATTACACCATTCGATAGTGTCGCTAATGAAGAATAAATACCGAGAAGTACTGACATAGATCATCATCATCATCATCCCGTAAAAATCCCACTGCAGGGCTATATAGGCCTTCCCTCGTGTAATGACTTACAGTGTGTGTGTGTTTTTTTTTTCAAAATCAACGGTTGAGTTTCCTGGCCAGAATATTGATTTTTCAAAAATCCAAATACCTGTGTAGTTTTAGTAACCGTAGTAACCGCCTCCGTGGCTCAATGTAAACAACATAGGGTTTACGAATCGGAGGTCGCGGGTTGGATCCCCAGCGGGATACATATTTAGTACTCGGTTTGGTATGTGGTAGGGCATTTTAAATGTCCGCGTGGCTAGCTACCACCATCTTATCTAAATCTGCCGCCGAACAGCAATGTTAATAACATTGTTGTGTTCCGGTTGTGAGAGATAAGATAGCCAGTTCCCCAAATTATTTTGGTTTCCGGCTAAGTACGCTTCCACCTTCGGCCTCATCTTCACTTAACATCAGGTGTGATTGAGGTCAAGTGCTAACCCGTTGTGCAAAAAAAAAGTTTTCATCAAAATCGGGCCCGAGATTCCTTTGAGTACTTTTGACGATTCCTCATAGTTTTGGATTTGGCCATGCACGCCTATTTGAAAAATTCAACCTTCATAACATACACATATATAACGCTAAAGCAGATGAACTCACCAAGGCTCTTTAAATCTAAATATGCTTATTTCAAACAAAATATTTACAAGGCATTAGCTAAGGTATTAACGTGTTCGTTATTTATAAGCCAGTCAACCCAAATGGGCTGCGTTAGGGAAACTGAGCAACATCTTCTCTTCTAAAATACCTCTAAAGACTAAAGTCTTTAATCCATGTGTGTTACCAGTGTGGAAACGTGGTCTCTTGCTATGAGCCCGAATCAGGAATTAAGAAATACATAATGAATATATAATAATAATAATAGTCAGTTGTAGTGACCGTTGGGGCATCAAGGATCTAGAGTAGAGACAACGCAACGGAAAGCAGCTATGTTGCCTGATATGATGATGATGAAGCCAGATAATATTGAAGGAAAGAAGAAAGCGTGGTGACCTCATGGGAACTCATAAAATAAACAATGGACATTACAGTACATACACAAGAAGACTTTGATAAATTTCACACTATTCAATATTCCGTGCCCCCACCAGCTTCATTTAGAATTAGCAAAACCACCCCATCGACATTTAATAAAATACTTAATAGAAGGAAATTGTCATAGCAGACATCAACCTAAGAACAGACTAGTTAAATATATAAGTAAAAAAAAATTATTGCACAACAGAAAAATAAATACAGTTACAGAAAGTTGACAAGAGTAGAACGTACAATTTGGAGAAATCTCTCTCTTCCAACGAATCTATGGGTTTAAGGGAAATACACTTGAAATAGACAGGTTTTAACAAATTAAAATGGAAATATGTCAAATCAGACAAATTTAGAACTTCAACTCGGATAGGGTTTAGAATTAAACCATTTAAACCATTTATTTCCACACATCGAAAAAAATAACCACAACAACACACAAGAAATCAAAACAGGTGACTAAAGCCCGTATCGTATATTAATGAAAGTAATCCATGGGATTAAACGGCTCCTCTACACGATATATAAAATTGTTGTAACCTTTCTTGATTGTAAATGATTGATTGAAAAGAGACAAACCCTCTGAGTTTCTCTCTAGCTCTTCTCAGTAGTGGTCGCGGTCCGAGCTAGTGGTAGTTTAAAAAACAAATGACGTTCATAAATGCATATTGTATTGCCTACATGAATAAATGATTTTCATTTCGTTTCATTTCATTATCCCACAAACCGCGCTCGAGACTGAGATGGCCACAAGCTAACGCTTGAGAATCTATTGCATATTAAAACAGTATCAAAAAAGTTCATCTCTTCATCAATTACGTGATCATCCATTACTCCACCGACAAGAGCATGTTCTTAAATTGAAAACGAAGGTTTACGAGTTGTTTCAACTATCTACTGATTCGACAATAATAAAAATGTAAACACTCCCCGTTTTTGAAGTAGTAGATATACTTGCAGATGTCTAAATGATATCATCTAGATAACTGCAAGTATGGACATAAACCGCTCGGCAATATCAAGTCCATTATTTTCTTTGTCGAATCATAAATTGTAAACCACTTATTTAAAAAGAGCAACCCCCTGAGTTTCTAGCTCGTTCTTCTCTGGGGAGTCTGCTTTGTGAATGACATAATTGTATGTTATGACGTTTTCATGTGTTATTTTTATAACTTACGAAATAAAACTTTTTTATATTATGCATAGCGAAAAGACTCAAATCTATTTTCTTAATCGCTCGTATGTCATGCGGTTCCCTAACTACAAAGCCTTCAGCGCTACTTCCGGTGCACCTTCGGCCCGCTTGTATCGCATCATATTTGTACATGTTTTGTCTATTAGGATATCAACATTGTTACTCGTAGAATTGCGGAATATGAACACAGCTGTATCGTTTTACGGCGGTAGAAGATCTGTGATTGGTAAATTTAAACTCTCATATAAGGCGTGAACATGCTTGTGCATAAAACGGTGGAAGATTCATAATTAGTAAATTAAAGAATAAGGATCGTTTATTTGACCTAGCTTTGAAAAAAAAAGGAATGAAAGTTAATGTGAGTGAAACGAAAGTTATGATATTTGAGAGCGATGAATGTATGACGGATTGTCGTATTTTGACAGATACATTGTAAAATTGGATAATTGGTTTTTAACTAATTGATTTGTAAAAAATAGGTTTGTAAAAAAGAGCGTCGGTGGCTCAGCGGTTCCATTCCCAGGCAGGCCATGTACCAATGAGTTTTTTAATTTAATTTAATTTAATTACTTATGTGCATTTATCCGGCTGCTCTTAAAACGGACAATGGCCCAAACTCCCTCATATTATGAGGGAAGGCCTATATTCCTGCAATAGGATGATTACGGGCTGATGATGATGAGGTTCAAAGTACTTATCTTCTTCTTGTAAATTTTTAGTTGTCGCTTTTTTGGGAGGCCTGTAGTATTTATGACAATTAAAGCAATGTTAGGTCAAAATTAGTTCAACAACTTAAAGTAGGCATTTGATTTCTTGCAAACCACGCGACGCCGTCGTCTACAAAATGCAAACGGCGCTCCACTTTCCAGTTATCGTCTAAAGATTACGTCTTTTACATAGCCATTTAACGATTTACGTTATTTCTAGGTTTCCAGGTATTAGTTGATATTAAACTGAATATTTGTGCTGTAAGTAATTGCTAGAGCTAAGATATATTGCGTGTACATTTGTTAGCTATGAGATATAACTTTACTATTTACTTAGTATACGAACATTAGTTTAAGTTTGTGCTGGTAATGTGGACCTGTCAAACTTTGATCATAGTGTGTTCTGTTTGGTGTGCGGTGCAAATGGAGGTAAAGATAGTGAAATGAAAGAAATCGTCATTCGTAACGATAAGAATCGCTTGGGTTTCAAAAAACTTAATGATTAATGCAATCAACGAGGAAGTAGAATATACATTAAGGGAGTTTATAGATAAGTAGAGGGATGTAGTTAATATACTTGTAACGGTGCCACCTCCATTGATGTCTTCGCTCGCCTCCTTTCAATTCCTTTTTTTTCGTCATTATTTCAAATGGATTTTGATTCAAACTCTGGCTATTCTTTTCCCAGTTCTAACACGTTCTTTACTCAATTCACGGTCAGTGCAATGTTTTACCAGTACCAGTTTTGATGGATTTCTACTAAACCCTTAGGGTATGTACTTTTCTAATACCATAATCTACCCCTTACTCACCTATCACCACCATCTTCATCTTTACAATAGCGAATATTTTGTAAAAAGTGTGTTCTAAGTACTATTTAAAATCGCGAATCATAACCGATAATAAAATATTAAGTGGTTTTGGATACTTATTCGATTCGACCCATAACTTCTTGAAAATATTCATTGTCATCATCGTGACGTTCCTGCCTGTGTAAGGAAGGCCTGTAGCGCGACGCACTGAACGTTCGTACTGAGACATTCGAATCTTCATAATGCGAATAGCCAAGCTGGCGTCATTCTTTGGTGAATCCTACAACGTTAAGATCTTCAAGAGAAGGGTGAATAGGCATCTGCTGGAATCGCGTGCTTCATCGGCCACCACATCGTCACTTTCCATTCTGAGATTGTGGTCAAACGCGAATCCAGTTAACCATAATAAGAATACGATTGACAAGTACCCCAAAAATAAATTTTATCGATCAAATCATATAATGTATTCATAATACACAGGTGGATAACAATAGTGATGTTACTGGCAGAATAAGTATGTACTAGAACTATTAAACTAATACACATAAAAGCAAAAGTTCGATCATTGGATTATTTGTCCTTCGTAACTTATATAAATCATTTTATTACTCTGTAAAGTTTTATCGACGAAGGAGTTATAGGGAAGGTCACCATATAAAGAAAAGCCTTGCTAATTAGCAAGGCTAATTAGGCTAGGACTGCTTTTCGAAAGAATGTCAAAAAATTATCTGTTCTCTCCAAACATATATCCATAAATACTACTTGGGAATTCGTCACATTTTAGTCGGATTACTTGAAAGCTTATTATATAAAATGCATTCACCTAAGTCTTTTATAGTATTCAATCGCTGTCACAGAGTAGGAGCAAGATTTCAAGCGTACCGCAAGGTTCAACATTAGGACCTATTCTGTTTCTGGTCTATATAAATGATCTCCTATTTACGGGCGAACAAACAGCATCATTAAAAATACTTTTAAGAACAAGGTTTCTAGTACAAAGACGATTTTCAGACACTCGTCTTCATGTAATGGAAAGAAGGGATACAAAACAACTAGCCCAAATTCGAATATCTTGCAATTTGACATCAAGGAGTTCCGATCCCTACGGCCGGCTCCATCATCAGATCAGCACCATAGTACCATAATATTGTATTATCTCCGAACTTACATAAATATGCCATATTTCAGGTCCACCAGCAAGTGGTTGAAAAATGATTTGGAAATTTTGAAACGGAGGTTACATACGAATAGTGTAAGGTAAATAAAAGTTTGTAAAAATAATAAACATTACATAAATTAACAATATTAAATGCGCTGTTCCTGCCGATGTCAATAATGCAAATTCTATACCTGCAAGTAGTAATTAATTGGATTGAGATAAAAAGCGAATCTTTTCGTTTGAAACATAAAAATAATAAATAATGCTGTTATTAGGAAATGTAACTTGTTTGGTAATTGTTTCTTGCCTTAGAAAATGGTATATCTGGAGTCTGCAGTTTATGAGCATGTCTCTTAAATATTTCAAATGTTCCGCTTGCCCAATTGCATGGATATGAAATTACACGATGTGGGCGCTCTGAGCGTTCCGGCCGCTGGGAAATAACGCGGATAAAATATCACCGGTGCATAATTAAAACGACAAATGGCTTCCATTATTAATGTTGTGCTGCGAAGGTAACGTGACTGTTGACCTACATCACGTTCCTTGCTTCAACCGTCATGTAACAAATTGGAACCAATGATCGGAATAATTGAATGTTCTTTATATCGTACGATTGTTAATAATTCTCGTTGGGTTTCTGTTATATCATTTGAAGACCTTCCTATTAATAGATAGAAGCTAGGTTCGAGTATGACGCAACGTGGTCGTTCACTATGGGCCTCATAAGAAAGCTCAAGGTTACCCAAAGGGCAATGGAGAGAGCAACGCTCGGAGAAATGAGGAGATCCGCAGGGGAACCAAGGTGACCGATATAGCCCGAAGAATTGCCAAACTTAAGTGCCAGTGGGCTGGGTACATTGCTCGTGAAAAGGTTCTCAAGTGGCGACCACGCACCGAAGGACCAATCGTGGGTAGTTTACATAAAAAAAACTAGCGAAACAATTTCTGGCTTTCATTGAACTCATGGAAAGTGACCATGTGGCCGAAAATGAAGCACGCAATCTCAGTAGATGCCTTTTCACCCTACTCTTGAAGATTCCAAGGTTGTAAGATTCAGGAAAGACTGACGCCGGAAGGGAGTTCCATGCCTTGGCTGTTCGTATTATGAATGAAGAGTCGAACCACTTAGTGCGAATGTTGTTAATTACATACAGGTGGAATCCCTCCACACGCCTAGTAGTCCGAAGATAAAATGGCGATGTGGAATAACATTGTGTAATTCCAACGCACACTCACCGAAGTGCATCCTGTAAAAGACTGAGAGACAGGCGACCTTGCGACGGTGTTCGAGGCTCTGCAATTTAGTTTAGCAGTGACCGAATGGTCACCAATGAGTTTTTTGGTACGTCGTTCCACAGAATCGAGTGCAGCCAGCTGGTACTTGGCTGAATTAATTAATAATGAATTACTTGGTTTAATGCAAGAATACTTAAATTTATACCCTGTCAACTAGCTATAACATTGTGAAACGCAATAAAGAATATCTAGCAAATTGATTTAAATTCAAAAACGTTCATCATCCATCATACCTTTTATTATACGTCACCAAAATACTTTTAACGTTAAAATAAACACCGATATGTTACCGTCAAAGTGTCCATTTCTGTTACAAGGAAAAAGGGTAGGTATTGGGAATATTTCAGAATTACTTTGACAGAACCCATCTTTTGTGGTTGGGACATGTACTGAATTTTAAACAGATTGGACGGGATATTGGACATAATGTTATGTTACATTTATGATTGCCTGGTATCTTTATTCTTTTTAGGGTGCTGTAACTAAACAGCAAAAACGGAGCCCTTTTAATAAGGTGTTGACCACCATGTTAAGATGTTTTATTACGTCCAGTAGCGCCCTCATGGGATAAATTAAGATTTATAATTAGCTTTTAGTCTTCTCGAGTGCATTTGAAAGCAATATTTTTGATTTAGGCTATATTTAAAAACAATTCTAAGAGCCAGGCCACACCAGCGATGAGGCGTCACAGCGTCGTTAATGTACGTAGTTCAATGCCGTTCGCGATGGTTTCACCGACGTTAGTGAGCGACTTCACATCGTAATGAAAGAGTTATACGATGCAAATGTGGATGGTAATGTTGGTAAGGGAAAACCGAATCGAACGTACCATGATCAAATTGCGGACGTTTTAAGAAAAGCCAAGTCAATAGTACTCTTAACTGACGAGCAAGTATGAACAACCTTACCAGGCCACTCAGAAAATTTTGCGAAAAAAAGTTTTTATGAATGAGAGACTGGCCAGTTAAAATCTATTTTAAAAATATGATTATTTATAACTAAAAATAGGCACATTCCAATTTCAAATTTTCCCTCCACATTTTTTGCAAGCTAATTTAAATTATCGTGTCTCAGTGAAAAATGGATCTGCACCGGGAACATTATCGCGCTATGATTTTATACGATTTCAAGTGCCGCCTGAAACCGGAAGAATCGTACGAAAGACTTCAAATGGCATTCATGGATGAATGCCCTTCTAAGGCAACCGTGTATCGTTGGTATAATGAATTTAGGCGCGGTCGACTAACTTTGGGGGATGAAGAAATAAGTGGTCGCCCTTCGACGGCTGTTAGGGAAGAAAACGTGTTAGCAGTGAAAAATTTAATCCAAGACAATAGGCGAGTAACATACCAAGAGATTCAGCACATTATGCAGATTGGATCGGGAAGCCTTCACAAGATTCTGCACATGCATCTTCGCGTGAGGAGGATAGTTTCACGCTGGGTGCCGCACAACCTCACCGATGCTCAGAAACAGGCCCGGGTGGAATGGTGCCGTGATATGCTTAACAAATTTGAAGTAGGTTCGTCTCGGCGTGTTTATGACATCATTACAGGTGACGAGTCCTGGATATATCAATACGATCCAGAAACGAAGCGCCAGTCGACAGTTTGGGTGTTTCAAAACGAAGCAACGCCCACCAAAGTGAAGCGATCTAGAAGCGGGGGGAAAATTTTGATCGCGAGCTTTTTCAATTTGACTGGCTACTTGGTGTCAATTTATTTACATAACCAAAGAAGCATCAACGCCGAATGGTATATTAATAAATGCTTGCCAGAAGTTTTCTCTGTTGTGAGCAACAAGCGACCAAACACAGGGCTCCGTGGGCTACTGCTCCACCGTGACAACGCGCCCGCGCACACCGCGCTCAAAACGAAGGACTTCCTGGACAGCACGCCGGTCAAACTCCTAGGTCACCCTCCTTACAGCCCGAACCTAGCACCGTGTGACTTCTTTTTATTCCCAAAAATAAAAAATCAGCTCAAAGGGATACAATTTTCATCGCCGGAAGATGCGCTGTCAGCGTTCGAGCAGGCCGTAAACGAGGTGTCTGCGGCGGACTGGAAAAAGTGTTTCGAAAATTGGTTCAGACGCATAAAACTTTATAATATAGATGCTAGTGGAGAGTACTTTGAAAAGATTTAATAAAAATATATTTGCCCATAGAACAATTTTTTTCTGTTTCGCAAAATTTTCTGAGTGTCCCACGTATGAGAGTGAATGAAGCAAAAGAGGTGTGTCAGGATCGTAGCAAGTGGATGTCTGTGGTCTCTGCCTACCGCTAAACAGGCGTGACTTTATGTATGTATGTACAGTCAGCTGCAGAAAAACCAGCACTTACGGTCTTTATGTGAATCCCTATTCCTATCCCTAGGTCTGGTTTCTCTGCAGCAGTATTTATCGCGAAATAGACCTCCTCTTTTTGGAAGTTGATTAAAAAGTTGCATATGTTATTCTCTTAACTTTGGCTTGTAAGGCGGACAGACACACTTTCACATTTAAATAATAAGTATGACGCAATATCAATGTTTTGGAATTTCTCAACAATGTTCAAGGCCAAAACACTGAAGTCCTCCAAACTTTACAAATTGTGAATACCCTAATCCGAGGGGTTTAAAGATAATCTCCAAAACTTTAAACTGGGTACACATTTCTAAGGCCACACCTGGAAAAGGTTTTAAAAAGGTTAAAAACGTTTTTAGGAAAATTTAAATTTCCAAGCGATTTGTAGCTGCATTTTTAGTACGTGCCTGCTTTTAGCAGCTTTTAAACCTTAAGTGATGCTGGTTGGTAGGAAATCTAATAAAGGTCGACCAGGTAACCGTATATATTAGAAACTTGAATATATTACAGCAGTATGACGCTGGAGACCTTAGTAATCTACTTAAGCAAGGAAATAGTATCAATGAATGTAGATTAGATTTCAGCTCAATCACATACTAACAAGTTTCATTTTATTCACAACTGGTTAGCACTTGACGTCAATCACACCTGATGTTAAGTGAAGATAAGGCTGAAGGTGGAAGCGTACTGACCCGGAAACCGAAATATTTGGTGAACTGCCTAACTTATCTCTGACAACCGCAACACAACAATGCTATTAACATTGCTATTTGGCGGCAGACTTAGATAAGATAGTGATAGCTAGCCAGATGGACATTTAAAATGCCCTACGAAAAACGACTACTAACAATGTACCCCGCTTGGGATCGAACCCGCGACCTCCGATTCGTAAACCCTATGTTATTCATATAGAACCATGGAGGCGGTAAACATGAATTTATTACAGTAGTATGAGGCTGGAGACCTTTGTTACCGACATTAAGCAAGTTGATAGTATATTCTTTTTAATGCGCAACGGGTTCGTACTTGACCTCAATCAATCAATCAATTGAAATCAATCAATGAATCAATCAATGTATACTGCTATATTTCAGATCAATCAGATACCTGCAAGTGGTTGAAAAATGGTTTGCAAATTTTGTAACGGTACTTACCATTGCAAGCTAAATAAAAGCTTGTAAATGGCCATAATCTTCATAGCTTGGAAATAAAATAAGACCAGCATAATGATCGCAGCATATAGACTGTACTGTACTGTGAGGATGCGACAGGAGAGACAAATGAATAGTTCGAAAATCGAATATAGAATGCTGTTAAATTGAATATTAATCCAAGTAACGCATTATAAGACAATATGATTACATGTTGTACATTGGTGATATACACATTACAGTACTTTCCCTTCACCAAGAATCATGAAATTTGAGTAGATGCAAGGACTCATAGGGCAAGCATAGGCAATAATAACATATTTTATGTTTAAAAACCATAAAAGCCGACAGCATATTTTGTATTTTGCGAACACCATATTGGATTTTTTACCATAAAATGTATCCTATGGCACTGCAGGGATCAAGACGAATCAAACGACATCTAGCACTGTGAAATCGGTCAAGCCGTTTAGGCTACAGGAGTTAACAGAAATACATACATTCGCAAAACATTACTATTATTCTTTGAGCAGTCGTAAAAATTACATAACATTTCACGTAAAGAAAATATTTGTTGTGCACTAAAAGTAAAAAAAAAGAAAGAAAAGGAAAAAACTCCACCGACAAGAGCAGGGCTCTTAAATTACTAACGCTAAGACTGCATTCTCGTGATGGACAAACTATCAACACAACATTGTTTGTGCTGAACCCTCGCGGTCAAGTGTCTGGCCGAAATCACCTGGCAATTGTAATCTCGGCCCACGGGAGCCCACGAGTTGTTATTTTAAACTTAGTTTTGTTAGACTAATTTAATCGTTCTTAAGTTATACTGAAACGTCTATTGTTATGTATTTATTATGGAGATCAATATTGTCCTCATTCATTACAAAGCAATCTATCACAAATACGTGGGTAGCATGAAACACGGCTCTCGAGTAGCCGTTACAATATTTTATGACAGCTTGGACGTCAATATTTTAATTTGTTATTTTATTATTTCTTGTTGTTTTTTGATCACAACATTGTTGGAGTAAAATTTTCTGACATACCGTGACCTGGTTCAAGAGCAAGTAACTGTAGGACAGGTGTTAGCCGAAATAGTTTGGAATTGATAATAAAGTTTGAAATAAATGAGACTACAACTACTTTTTTTATGAATCTATTACATCCTATTTAGTTACACTTCTATCCCTTAAATATTAAGTAAAATATGGGTATTCTTAATATTACATTCCTCGATTGCCTACTTATCAATATTTGAATGTCTGCAGTGTTTCAGTAAACAGCACTTCAATTCCGAAAGCAACTTCACCGGCATCACACAAACCAAAATCACTGGTATCTTCCAAATCTCCATTCAGGTATCAGAACCACTTCATATTATCACAATTACATTGCAAGTATCAGAGGAAGGATGTCGTTTGGCTCGGATTGGCGCATTACGTATTCTACGACCCGTCATAGGATGTTTGGAATACGTAATATATGATCAATACAAAACGTGACGTTTAGCGTAGATCAATGAGGGATTATTGAAAATTAGACTGATTGTTACTGTAGAAGTAATGTTATGTGGTTTTCTGCACGGAATCTAACCAATATTATAAATGCGATGAATAATACCGCCTCCGTGGCTCAATGTAAACAACATAGGGTTTACGAATCGGATGTCGCGGGTTCAATCCCCAGCGGGGTACATATTTAGTACTCGGTTTGGCTAACCAAACCACTAATGGTAGAGCATTTTAAATGTCCGCCTGGCTAGCTACCATCATCGTACCTAAATCTGCCGCCAAACAGCAATGTTAAAGCATTGTTGTGTTCCGATTATCAGAGATAAGATAGCCAGTTCCTCAAATATTTGAGTTTCCGGGTCAGTACGCTTCCACCTTCGGCCTCATCTTCACTTAACATCAGGCGTGATTGAGGTCAAGTACCAACCCGTTGTGCATAAAAAAAAATCAAGAGAGGAGTCTGTGAGTTGCTACAAAGCTAAAACAGATATTATTTTCTAAGTTATAAAAATAACATGTGATCGTCATGACATACAATTTCACCTTATGAAATATACAGAAATGTTACTTATGTGCATTTATCCGACTTCTCTTAAACGGTCACTTTACATCAGGTGAGATTGTAGTCAAACGCGAAACCAGTTTTTAATAAAAAAAAAAAAAAACGGTGAAGGAAAGTCCGCAACCCGCATTGGGCCAGCAGCGTAGTGGACTATGGACCATACGAGCCTATATCTCTGCAGTACGATGTTTACGGGCTGAGATGCTGAATAATACAAAAGCCCATAGCTACCGAACTAGGTTGCATTACAACCTTAGTTTTTTTTTTTTTTTAAATGAGAGGGCGGCAAACGAGCATGCGGGTCACCTGATTGGTTTGTTGGTTGCTCAATCACGACGTAATTAATAAACGGATTTACATGAAATTTGGTATATACGTAGAACGTACCCTATATTATAAAGTAAATAAATATTTCGGACACTTACACCAATCATCTAGTCCCAAACTAAGCAAGGCTTGTGCTATGGATACTAGATAATGGATAAACATACATAAATATTTATATAAACATCCATGACTCGGGAATAAATGTTCGTATTCATCACACAAACATTTACCCCCCGTGGGATTCGAACCCGCGACCGTTGGTTTCGCTGACAGGGTCACTATCCACTACACCAACCGGTCGTCAAAGTGAGTAGTTCCCGCGGGATAAGCAAATTAAAGTTATCCACGATAAAGTTATTTCACGCAGGCGAAGCCGCGGGCGAAAAACAAGTAATAATTTAAGTATTGCATGTGTTAACTCATTAGATGATGCCTCTAAATCTCGCGCCCAATTGTGGGAAGAGCTCTCACTACAGATCTATATAACACCCACAGAGAAGTTTCCGTCGGGTCAGGATTTAGAGTGGCCCGTATGGAAGTCAGTCAATAGACTACGTACCGGAGTCGTTAGATGCCGGTAGATGATTGTGCAGTGACACACCACAAACTACGGGGCATCTTCTATGCTGTCCTGCGTATGCCGACACTTGTATGCTACAGGACCATTACGATACCACAGACAGAGCCGTATGCGTGGCCGTATTTTGGTCCTCAAGAATTTGATGTTTCTAATATCGACTCGCTGAGAAGAAGATTATGTATTTATTCAAAAACCGAAAATCCGACTACGAACTGACCCGACAACCTAATAAATTATAAAGGAAACTATACAGTCTGTATTCAATATTTAACTATTAAGCGCCATGTTGTATGAACGCTTGTATAAGGTAAGTTCTTCGTAAGAGTTCTGCAAGTAGTTTTTAATAGGTACAAGAATACATTATCCCTTTTGACGTTTGTGTTGAAGTTATTTTTTTTTTATGCACAAAGGGTTGGTTCTTGACCTCAATCACACCTGATGTTAAGTGAAGATGAGATCGAAGGTGGAAGCGTACTGATCCGGAAACTCCAACGCATTTGGGGGACTGGCTATCTTATCTCTGACAACCGGAACACAACAATGCTATTAACATTGCTGCTTGGCGGCAGATTTAGATAAGATGGTGGTAGCTAGCCAGGCGGACATTTAAAATGCCCTACCACTAACCAAACCGAGTACTTTAACTTGTACCCCGCTGGTGATCGAAGCCGCGACCTCCGAATCGTAAACCCAATGTTGTTTACATTGAGCCACGGAGGCGGTTAAAAGTATGAGGAAGTATGAGGCTTATTTCATATACATCCATATTTCAGACACAATATTGTATTATTATTGAATAAATGGAATTGATTTTGAAACCCATCTTGTATTACCTTGGCCATGGATTGTTCTCCCCTGTTCATCATTTCGTTCTTAAATCCAACATCGAACAGTAAACTGCCGATCATTTCACAAAGTCCTGAACGTCCATGCGGATATGTAGCGACGTCAGCGCGAGGAGACAGCGCCATTTGTCAGACAGAGCACACGATATCGAGACAGTCGACATGACAAATGACGCCGTAACAAAACAGGTTTAGATACGACTGGAGGTGTTGTATAGTTTGTAGACGCATCTGCACTTTATCAAGACAACGAATTATTTCAGACCTGTCCCATTATAAATGCGAAAATTTCGAACTAAGAAAAAATGGCTAATGGCTCTATGTAACTCCCCCGTTGTGTTCAAACTCTGTATCTGTGTAAAATTATTGTATCGCCTTTTTGTACAGTCGCACCAACACCCATGGCCATACCGCCATGTAAGTATACTGGCCGAATCGCGGGAGGTGCACGAGGCTCCGCTTGGAGGCTCATCTCACCCTCACACTCGATCCCCCTACGTACGTAATACAGACATTATGTTCCCGAGTTATGGATGTTCCTCATTTGTGTATGGGTATTTATATACAAAAAAAATCTATTTGTGTAGTTTATCAATACAAGCCTAGTTGCTTAGTGTGGAACTAGATGGCGCTGTATGTATGTGCAAAGATATTTATATAATTATTATATTCAATTACCCTCAATGTTCACTAAAACCGCGAACCACCCACCACTTAGGCGAAATAACGAAACGTAGCAAATAAACGAAAGGACAAGGTCTCCGTTAATTAATTTCTAGATTGAAACCCAACAAATCCGATTTTAATTAGATCGCCGATAGCTTTCGAGACCCATCCTGTGATGCGGGCTTTGTGTACAATCATTATAATGAAATTATAATGATCATTTAATTATTTATTGATGGCAGGGTGCTGGCTTCAGTACTGATATACGGGAGTGAATGCTGGAAATTAATGCAGTGAAAATGAGATTGTTGCGGATTCCAACGGCCATGAGCTTGGCAGGAGCTCCTCCAAGTGAAACTCCCGCCTGAAGTCCTGATGGGTCTGATGACAGAGTTCCAGGTCTTTTAGACTTCAGTTATGGGAAATAAGAAAGGAAGAAAAGCTCCAACTTTCTCTATTCTTTAATTTGATGAGTTTTTGCAACCCCGACCTAATAAGTAATGAAGCTAGTAAAGACTGGCTCAGTGCGTAATAGACTGACTTTAACACTTTATAAACAGCAGCTCTTGGCTCTAAAATAGTCGATTCAGAATGGCGGGTGCTTGTGAATGGCTCATCGCGGGACCTTGCGGTCTATCACATACAACTCACATGTATTTAACCTCTTAGTAGCTTTTGTGAGCCTGGTACCTACTTTTAATTTTTTTTTTGCACAACTTTCAATCACACCTGATATTAAGTGAAGACGAGGCTTAAGGTGGTAGCGCTTTAACCAGCAACCTTATTTAAAACAACTTATTTGGTGAACTGGTTATTTTATGTTAAACAGCGGGAACACAATAATATTATCGTTGTCTTCACTTAATATCAGGTATCATTATCAGTATTGTTGCTTCACGGCAAATTTAGATAAGATGGTGGTAACTTACCAGGCGGACATTTTTAAAAGCCTTACTCAACCAACACTACTAGGTACTAGTAAGTACTAGGAGCAGTGGACGTCTAGTGACTGATATGATGATGATGAGGTAATAGAAAGAGATGCATATGCTGTAGGTGATGAAATATAGAACACTTGGCTGCAATAGGTGACACAAACTGTTTTTGATTTCGTAATTAGTTGACGATGTTAGACTGTATCTACTAATTATTTGTTTCTTTTTTACAGGTAAGTTCAACAAAATGAACGAGCCACCTGAGTAAGTGTAGTCCACGACAAGGCCTTTGAGGTGGTTTTTAGATGCATAACAATTTATTGCTAAGCCTTAAATCGAACCGAATCGGAGTTACTATGAGAGAAAAGATCTGAAATGAAATGATCCGTCATTTTTTTATAATTTTTATTTAATTTAGGGACTTGAGTCCTTCTAGACATGACAGTCCTGTCGTACCCCGACCAAGATTCAGTCATTTTATTTTATTTTTCATTTTATTTTTATTCATTCGGAAGACTAACAGCTGCAATAACACTAATAGAAACTATTATAGGAAACAGGAACCATAATTCCTCACAAATAGAAATACATTATAAAGTTCAATAATCACACTTGTACAGTTTGTTGGCCTCGCGGTACATATACCGGGTTCATATTGGCTCACCTAAAGTTCTTTACCCGAAATTGATCTTCTTAATGATTTGTAATCCGAATTTTGCTACTTCCATACTATTTGTAGTGCTACCGGCGATGTTCATAACACTCATGTTTCCGAAAATTGTAATTAATAATATCATTAATGTAAATATATTTAAACTCCTACAGTTTTTTATCATAACGCTTTTATCCCTAAACATAATTATGGTCTGGGAGTTTATACCGCAGTTTTAACAGTACCTAAACCAATAACTATAGGACCGATTCGTTTCTGGAACTGTTATGTGAAAATAACTAAAACTGTAAAAGTTACGCAAAATTAATGTATACAATACTGATTATTATGAATAATAAGAAATCGAAACAAAAAAGATATGACTTTGAATAATAGTGTAAAAGATGGTTATGTTGAGAAAACATAGGAAAACAAATATTTGACGTTTATTGCTACTGACATTATTTTATTTTACTGATAATACAGATTTATGACGTTGAATTATGAAGTTGAATGCTTCGGAATTATGAACATTAGAGACAGAGTAGTTAGCAATTATGATTGTTAGGCTGAAAAATGTTAGGAAGAACATTTTCGGATTTCCAATTATCGGAGTTGAAAATTTAGGTGACCTTTTTTTTTCTTTTTTTTTTATATGAGAGTGCGGCAAAGGAGCATGCGGGTCACCTGATGGAAAGCAATCACCGCCGCCCATGGACACCCGCAACACCAAAAGGGTCACAGATGCGTTGCCGGCAACTTTGGCGCACCAACATATACCAGATTCAATATTAGCCAAAAAAAAACAAAATAATTTTGAAATTAATTTAAGCCTTCAAAAAATTGTTGACTGAGTTGACGCCTCACTGATATAAAACTAGTGTTAAAAATATGATGACGATCATGAAAAACTGATGACAATGTACAAACATATTATACAATAATCTAGCCGCTATTGATCCAGGTTTATCCGAAATTGATCCGACATAGAACCTCACTTGACTTCTATTCTTTCGAGTCGAAAATTCAATAGTATGTAACAGACAAACAGCAACACCACTGTCGCTAGTATCCAGTCGACATGCGACTGAAGCCCAATTAGCGACAAAGGCCCGGAATCGCGTCGCTGCCGGACGTGTGTTCCACAAACGACAGACATAACGAGCCGCGGGAAATTGTCGCGACGTGACTCGATCGAGTCGCGAAACGACAAGTCTGGGTCTCAAATTCAGTATTGCTAGAGTTAAATAGTGCCACAAGCGCATGGTATACACGTCACTGAGCTGATTGAAAACTTGAGATAAGTTCACTATAGTTTGACAAACTTTACGTCTCTTCTGCTAGAGTACAGCCATTTACCCACTGGGGACGGGATGAGCTATAACAGCCGTCCGAAGCACGCAAACACTCTGATGGTGGTCTTTTGGTAAAATATTTTTCGTCAAATTTTACCTACTTCCCAAACCTTACTACTTATCGCACTAGTTTCATTTCCCAAAAGAATCTTTAGCAAATTTATATTTAGCATTTTAATCACTTGGTCAAATATTAATTTAGCAACTTTTTACTTGCTCAAGTTTTATTAAGTCAAATATACATTAAGCAAATGCTTTATTTTGTAAAAAATTATATTACAAAAATATTTCATATAGGTTATTAGGCTAGATAAGAACTGCTAGAAAAGTGGTGCTAGAAAAGTGGTGCTAGAAAAATAATGCAATGCAATGCAATGCAATACAAATACACTTTATTGCATAACAGAAAAGAAAATACAGTTTCAGAAAAGTGGTAATAATATAATGTGTAATAATAAATGTGGTAATTATATTGTTATAGTTTCGGGTATAAACAGCTGTTCGGTTTCCGAAAAGATTAAAAAAAAGAAACCAACCTGTCAGCAACTGCGATGGCCGGCTGGGAAGACGGTAAACCGCTTGCGAACCCATGTAGAAAGAACCTGGAGAGGTAAGGCTACAAAGACCACTCACAAACGTATTGTGATTGTGGTACTCCATTTCCAAATGTAGCCCACTAGCTCTCCTGTCCGCTGTGCCAACTATACATATTAATCACTCCGACAAAATGGTAAGGTAGAATCTTGAAAGAAAATTCTTTTCAGTGTAGGAATTTACCACCCCTACACGTAAATGGGGATGATTTATTTTTTTATTTTTGTACACCATCGTATGGGATGGCCGTCGTTTAAAGATATTGGAGGTTATTTTGAAATGATTCAGAGATCCGTTTAAAAAGTATAAAACTTAAAACTGCAAATTTTTGAAAGAGGCAACTATGCGGCTTTTTATTTTGGATTTAAACATTTTGTATATAATTGCTGACGGTGGTTTTTTTATTCACTGCTTGAGATGGTAAAACTTCGACCAAATACTCAAAAGTCACCTTGTGCTTCTTTAAGCTTTTCCCAAGCCACTTTGTAATCCTTATATCCACTTCAGGGTTAGTCTTTAGCAATTTCCGAAATATCCTTTCAAATTCCGGGTGTATGAGCCGTAACTCGATGGCCTGGTCCCCGAAGGGCCGGTGCGAAGAGGCCACGTTATTGATGGCTCCTCCGCGACCAACTTTGAGACTCCATTGTGCGTCGGAGTTTCGACGCGATCGCAGCCGACTTGCGGACAGACGCGCGACAGAAATGCTCCCCAAGGTCTCACAAGTCTTTTGTTGGTAGTTTCAAGGTTGTACAATATAAGGTTTTTTATCATTTGAAATAGTGGGAAACCAAAAAACTGGAATAAAAAATTGACCAGTAAAAATACGTAATTTCTTTTTAACGGTTCACAAAACTGGATACAAAATATTTTGAGTCTTACCCAACATTACGACACAATTAACTGAATATATCCTTCTGGATGTAACCACAGCATGCACATAGGTAAAGTTTCAACACTTAAGAATAAAATAGACTATTAACTAGCTAAATCACAAAAACAATACAAAAAGACCTATCTATAATTGTTGTACAAAAAGAGAGGATGATTAATCCTTAATACATATACAACCATAGATAACTTTCTTAGTGGAGGTGATTGTTGCTGAAAATATATCAATTTGGTTTCTTGTGCTATTACATAATGCACACATTCGATGCAAAGGGCTGTGTTAACCGATGTTGGTTCTGTAGGAGGGGGGACACAGTACTTTACGATATATTTATGGTATAACTTCCTGTAATCTTAAAGTTCCCGATTTTTTGTAGAAGGATAGAGTACGCATCAGTAATAGAATAAAAATATTTTCTAACCATGATGTAGCTTGCTTTAGGTATAGTATCAAAAATTATGAACTGATTTGGCACTATCATATTAGTTGAATTGTACTGTGTGCATTCTACCATCACGGACATATATTCTCATCTCGTCGCCTCCCACTAAAAAGATGAAGTCAATGACGATGAAATGGAACTGTTCATGGGAACAAAGGCCGCCCCTTCCCCCTTCTGTCTCAAGTAATTGATGTTATCTAGCAATATTGACGTTTTTCACAGAGTCCTGACGGCTACCATCGGCGTCATCCTTTGTAAACGGACAGTCTGTCAGTCACGCCTTTTGTTTCAATTGGCGACAAATACGATCCTCGCTCCATTAACTAGGACTGCTATCGACTTTGTATTCTCATTGTCGGTGTGGAAAATGAAGATAAAATACTGTGCAGAACGGCCTTTACAATTTCTTGTTGTATTTCGTAAGTTACAAAAATACAATCTAAAAGCGTCCTAGAACATATACAATTACTGTTTATACACAAGGTTGACTCCTCAGCAAAGATCGAATAAGAAACTCAAGGGTTGTTAATGTATTAGCATTACAATTTGTGATTCGACAAAAACAAACAACTGCCTCCGTGGCTCAATGTAAACATTGGATAAGATAGCCAGTTTCCCAAATATGATGGGGTTTCCGATTCAGTACGCTTCCACATTCGGCCTCATCTTCACTGAACGTCAAGTGTGATTGACGTCAAGTGCTAACCCGTTATCATAAAAAAACAAACAAAAATAATTAGACTGAATATCGCCAAGCTGTTCACATCCATACTTGCTCGTTATCTAAATAGAATTTTTTAACAGTATTTTGCATATAGTTTCCATTTTATAGTGGTTTTAAAGTCTACGGGTACCCTATTATAAAAGCATGTAGATTACCCCTTAAACGACGTAGTGACTTCATGTGAACGACTGCCATGACTAGCCATTTTATTGGTATACTACCAACATTAGCAGCTTTCCATTTCTACTGATGTGGAATCTAAGAGACCTAAATAGGTAACGCCTCTACAGGACCAGCGATGGATATAGTGGACTAACTAGCACCTATCAGAAACAATCATGTTTCCAGAATATTTAAGATTTGATATTAAAACAATATTGTTTTTTATATGTACGATTAAGCGCTTGACCTCAATTAAGTGAACTTAAGTGAATATGAGGCCGAAGATGGAATGCATAAGAAGAGCTTTACGTCTCTTTCATTGCGCCACAACCTTTGCCAACTGGGGAGGGGATGAGCCATAACAGCCCACTGAAGCACACAAACACTAAAAATTTCACATTATTAATACTAATAACATTACTAAACTTTATTAATCGAAAATGATAAGCGAATGCGATTTCGCCATGAGTGCGATGGAGTACGGTCACCTGGAATCCCCAATTTCTGAGGGAAACTGGCCACAAAATTACATAATAATTGGACCGCTTAAATTCGCAAAACAACCGACTTCTACCTACCTACCCGGAGTAGAACCACCTTTCTAAATATAACTATAAATTGAGAAATTAGTTACATCCCGAGGGACTATTAAAATATCGTCTACGTCGTAAACAAAGCAACAGTGTTAAAAGCTAAATATCTTTGAAAACTACTGCCCCACGTTGGGCGCCATTATAACATCTATTCTACATATTTTTAGGTTAGTTAGAACAGTGTTACACCGATTCCCATCAAACATAACTAAGAACTAGCTCGAAAAAAATGCGATGATATAAACACTTACAGATACTCTTTTACTAAGTGTATTCGTATTCTGTGAAAAGTAATAGTTTCGGGAATATATTGTCTGTGATACTAGGTCAAATAAAAAAATAAATAAAAATATAATTCATATCATCAGTCCGTAAACATCCCACTGCAGGGATAGACCTTCCCTCATATTGAGGAAGTATGGACCATAGTCCGCCACGCCGGCCCAGTGCGGGTTGAGGACTTCTAAGGCAGGTTTCTGTATATATAAGAGCAGTCGGATAAATGCACATAAGTAATTAAATTAAATTTAAAAACTCATTGATACATGGCCTGCCTGGGGATCGAACCTTGATCTTCCAAATTGGAGACTATGTCCGACCGACGCGACGCGAAAATATATTTATTCATCCCAAACTAAGAGTTTATTACAACTATGACAAATTTAACACTTTATTGCATATAAGTATACACATTGGACAATCATAGGACAGAAATTACAACACACAAGAGTTGATACAAAGTTGAGATAAAAGGGTAGGGACTCAGCAAAGCTGCTGATTTTCAGTCCCCCCAGCAGTGTAGTTGCTGCCACTAAAGACTGTATTTAAGGCAATTAGAATAACATTTATTGATGTGTAGGTATCGCCCTATATTCCCAATGGTATTTTTTACGGTAACGTATTTTCATACATTTTGTTAGGTAGATATTCAACTTATATATTTATTTTTATCATGAACATATATTATATTGTGTCACTTAATATTGTGCAATTCCTGTCCTTTAAAGTTAAACATGTTGTATACATGTATCTGTATCTCACCTGTATCTCACATGGTTCTGGCAGAATGAACAGCGCTGCGGGTTCTACCCACAGCATATGCTGAGTCTAGACTATTTCGTTGCCCTAAATATGGGTCACGTTTTTTGTTAAAGAAACTTGGTATAATTACTGTCTTATATTGTATATTAATGCAGTAATAGTTAAGTGTATAAAATTTATCATTGATTGGTCGACGAATAAAGTTATTCTGTTCTAATTTACTCCTAGAAAACAGATAAACAGAGTTATGTAAACTTCAAAATAACATACCTCTTTACCTCGGGAAAAAAAGAAATAATGAAATCAGTTGGCAAGTATATCCGGCAACATATCCTAAAAAAACATAGCGTCGAATTGAGAAACTCCTTTTTGAAGTCTGTAAAAAATCACACCGCCTCCACAAGCCGAAGTACTTAGTAAAAATAAACAAATTCATCAAACCAATGAAATATCCTGTTAACAATCAGGCGCGGCAACGAGCCCTGAGCAAGATACGCCACAGACTGAGTCCACGGCCCGCGAGATACGGGCGAAATTCCACCGGACCGAATTAAATTCGAGTGTATTATTGAGCTGAATAAACAGGGCGCTGTTTATCGAGCCGCGGGTTCTGTCTAGCAATATGAAGCGTAAAACAAACAAGATTATAAACCCACCCCCCTCCCTCTGCTACCAGTTCCGCGAGGGGCGCTAAAATTACCAGCCAAATGGTATAATCAGCAGTTTCTACGGTATAATAACAGCAAGATCTACTAATGCTTCAACGAACGAATATGGTGTCAAGGCACACAGAAATGCTAGGTAGATATAACTGCTAGATATCCTCTCCAAAGATTTCCAGATTGTTTCCAGGTTTGAATGATCTGTCAGTGAGTCTTTTAATATGAAAGTACACTTTGGAACGCCGTACATTTTTATTGCGTTGCACTAGTAACTTGAAATTTTTACAGCATTACGAAGCCGCAGACCCACAAAGTGAGGTTTCTTTATCACAAAAACGGAACCATAACAAGAAATATAGGTCCTAAGACTAAGAGAGTCTTACAGCGCTAATGAATAAAAGAACTTGTGAACTTCATAAATTTATCGCCTCGGGCGCAAATAGCCGAAGTACTGCTCTGAAGGGTCCCAACGACCCGGTCGGCGGACGCTGGCTTGATTCAGCTTACTTTTTAAAATAACACGACATTAAGCGAGCCGAGAACGACTCCACAAATAGACAATGAACAACAAAGCGTAGCTCACAATGCGGGGTAAGCGGGGGTATCGCGATGTTTATGGCGACCTCCATTTGCAATCCAAACGAGAAAGGCAGACGCCAAATTTTAGGTTAGAGCTGCACTTTCTATGCAGATACTAGTATTTTAAGAATTTCTACTGCCATTAGTAAAATAATTGAACTAATAAAAACTAGCAAAACAATATACTTGGTTGGGCCCACGTTGTGCGCCAGTGCGATATCTGATCTCACCTGATGGAATGTGAAGATCTTAAAGTTGTAGGATTCACCAAAGACTGATGCCAGCTTGGCTATTCGCATTATGAAGATTCGAATGTCTCAGTACGTCGCGCTACAGGCCTTCTTCACAACGGCAGCAAGATCACAATGATGATAATGAATATTTGAGAAATTTATGTGTTCTTAGCCGATTAAGTACGCCGAAACCACTTAAGTGTTTATTATCGGTTATGATTGGCAATTTTATAATAGTACTTAATAAACACCCATAAGGGTTTAGTAGAAATCCATCAAAACTGGAACTTTGTAAAACACTGCACTGGCCGTGAACTGGATAATGAACATGGTAGAACTGAGAAAAGAACACTAAGATTATATATTTTATTATATTTATTTATATTATAACAACACCATAATTTAAGTATGTATGTCATCGACATGGTTGTTATTTTCTCTATTTATTAGTTTTATGTTTGTTTATAACTACTGTTTTTGTAAGTATACTCGCTGTCTACTTTTACGTTACCTCATCAATTTGTCTCCTTACTGAGGTTTGCTGGAAGAGATCTCTTATAGAGATAAGCTCGCCTTTTGTATATTTTAATATTCTCCTGCTTTTTTTTGTTTTGTTTGACGTGTATGCTTATATACAATAAAGTGTTAAATAAATAAATAAGAATTTGAATCAAAATCCATTTGAAATGATGACGCAAGAAAGGAATTGAAAGAGAGGCGAGCGAAGAAAACACTTCATTTTAATTTGAAGGTCACCTTCATTGTACAAGTCCAAAACTTGTTTCAATTTGGTTTACAGAAGTCACGTGAGAATTGCATAAGCATTCAAATGTGGGTTTTCATAACCATTATATAATAACACCCTACCTAGTTCTGAAACCACAGTCGTTTATGCATAAATTCTATATCACTCCAGTAGATCGGCTGCAGGCGCCGGCACTTGACTCAGCGAAACGAAATTTTTAGCAAAAAAACTCCCGCGCGTGTAATTTGCCTACATTTTTAATGTAACCCGACCCTTCGCTTGAATTTAAGAGGCTCAGTAATGTCACTTTTGGGGATAATGTTTGGAAAAGAAAATGCGTGAGTGGATTGTAATATGTATGGGCGCTGAGTCGCCTTTGTACTCGGTCGCTTAACTCAGCTCAGAGCGTGACGTCAGTGAATTTTCAATTATTGCGGTAATATTTCCACAGAGTCTGAAGACGTAAGTTGGGATCGTAAGGTGGTCGCTGTCCACGACTAGTCCATATATAAATTGAAAATTTAGAAAGGCCCCGAAATAATTATACAGAGTGATTTTGAATTCGTATAATTCCTATTAACTGGTGACGCCACTCTTGATTACGAACAACTTTCTCCAAAGAACCATCATAGTCGAATTCGATCAATAATTCGATTACCCATACAAAGTAAACCATTCCGAAAATACTTTTAGTAAGGAAGTCCAACAATTTTCGGCTGATGACTCGACTCCTGATCAAGAACAACTATCCACTAGGAACTATGACCGAATTCAGCCGAAAATTTGCAGCTTTTGGCGGCGACTGGTTGTTTGGTGGTTTGTCGGTTTGGGTGCGGCATAATTCTATCGCTGTGCGACTTTACTTATCACTATTGCTGGGTCATTGTGTAGCAGTGAGGTGGACCCAATCCGTGGTGAAATCGTTGCACAGAATGTACTTTTTAACGGGTGTTATTTATTTGACGACGTTGTGTGTGTCTATGTGCTTAGTCTTTGTCCAGACGTATCTGAGTAATGGGCGGTACGCTTTCAGTGCGGCTTTTTTATATGAAAGACTAAATGAGTCGACAAATAGCTTTCAACACAGATTTTTGGCGAATTCGATAATATCGTTGTCTTTTGAGATTTTAATTTTTTTATTATTTAATCTTCTTTTAAATCAAATCAAAAAATCAAATCAAAAATCGTTTATTTCCTTTACTACAAGTATGGCAATACAAGTTGTAGGATCCTCCTTTTAAGCTTACAAAAGCCTGTAGTAGGATGAACCACTCTTCCATATCATATGTTAGCAAAGGTCTTTTTTTTTTTTTTTTACATAACAAAATGTCTTATAACATTTTTAAAGTAAGCTTACATTTTATATAATCGTGTATGAAATGAAATGATATGTGTGTTTGTGTGTGTGTGATGATATATGTGTGTATAGTGTGCATCAGTGGTGTGTGTGTGTGTGTGTATATATATATATATATATATATATATATATGTATATATATTTATTCATTCATTGTGTATATGTTAATAGATATTCAGTATCCCGATAGTTTAGAGTTTTTAACCAAGTAACTAGTGCTTTTTTACATTCATGGAGAGATTTATTATAAATACTTAATTCTTTGTTTATTTTATTGTAAAGGTAGCCTGACCGATTTTTGTACTGAATTCTTGCAAATTCCGTCCTAGTTAGTGGTATGTAAGCAACTTTATCTTTTCTGCGCCTAGTTTCTGTTTCTTTATCAAATGGTAGAGTTTTGTGGGTGTTTAATATAATTTTAGTAATATATAGTTGTCTCACAGTAAGTAGGTCACTGATTTGATAAAGTATATCTGTAGGAAAGCGCTGCTTTTTGAAATACATCACTTTAATTAGGGCTCTTTGAGCTCTCTCTATTTCCAAGAATTTTGTTTTATGTGTCCCTCCCCAAATAGGAAGACAATATGATAATACTGACTGCACAAGTGCAATATAAATCTGATTCAAGAGGTTTTTTGGTGGGTTAGTGGAGGCCTCTGTAACATGAGTGGATGCCACATGCCTAAGTGACTTAAACATCCATATAAATTTTCTGACTCTAGTTGCGATTAGTTCTATTTAAGGGTGCCAGCTTAGTCTCTGGTCAATAATTACACCAAGGTACTTAGTAGAGTTTATTTTATTAATTACAGGACAATTACACTGGGCGTCTGCCACGTTATTACAATGATGTATTTTTATTACAAAATCGGAGTCCGGTTGTGTATTGTTATAAATACTGTAGCAAATATAATTTGTTTTACTTGCATTTAAAGTGAGCAGGTTATGGTTGAGCCACTCCAGCACACGGGCCATACCATGCTCCACATCAGATTTGACAGAGCTCCAAGATGTTCCAGCGAATACGATGGCAGTATCATCGGCATATGAAAATATTTGTGCATTTTTGATGAGCATGTTACAGAGGTCATTAAGATAGATTTGGAAAAGAGTAGGGCCAAGTACGCTACCTTGTGGGACACCGTACGTTACGCCAACATCCTTACTAACATAATCGCCAAGCTTTACTTTTTGTACTCGATTTGATAGGTAATCCCGAAATATATCTAATTGTTTGTTTCTAATGCCAATTTTTTCTAATTTGTGTACAAGAATGGGGACAGAGACGGTGTCAAAGGCTTTTTTGAGGTCTAAAAAAACAGATATGCACTTTTGTTTTTTATCAAGTTTTTCAGTCACAAGCGAAGTTAGAGATAAAACTGCATTTTCGGTGGACACCCCCCTTCTAAAACCAAATTGAAATGGGGATATTATTTGAAATTTCGTTAGATAGTTTAATAGTCTATTATTCAGTAACTTCTCCAATATTTTTGAGAGCACGGGTAAAACTGAAATTGGCCTATAATTACTGACATCGCCCCTATCCCCACTCTTGTAGACAGGAGTAATAATAGACTGTTTTAATAGTGCAGGAAAGGTACCAGTTTTAAAACAAAGGTTTGCTAGATGCGTTAAAATGGGAGTGATCTCGTGGGCAATGAATTTGATATATTTGGTGGGAATGTTATCCCATCCAGGAGCGCTGTCCGTTTTTAAGTTAATAATTAATCGATTTATCTCTTTTGGATCTGTATCATGTAGCACAAACGAGTGAGATAGGCTTGGTAAATTTCGAAGTGAGTTATCAACAACGCCGTCAGGTAATATATTAGTTCTTAATGTCTCCGCTAATTGTTTACCCACATTGGAAAAATAGTTATTTATAAAGTTGGCAGACTCAATAGGAGATGATTTTATTTGTAATAGTTCAGTGTTTAGGCTTTTTGTTTTATTAGTATATGTGATGTTTTTTATATTTTTCCACAGTAATTTATTGTTATGAATTGATTTAGTTAATTGGTCTCTTTCATATTTCCTTTTAAGTTTTTTTATTAATTTGTTACAATAATTTCTATATCGTGTAAATGTTATCTTTTTTGTTTCATTATATGGATCTTTACGAGTCTGAATTTGTAGTTTGTTGCGATTTTTTATGCATCTCAGAACTCCACTGGTGATCCATGGTTTAATTAAGCGTTTGCTGCTAGGAATGTTAGTTGTGATAGTGTTCTTGTTAATCGAGTCTATTAATTTCTGTATCAAAAGCTCTGTAAGTACATTTGGATCTTCACAAAATAGTAATTCAGATAAATTGTGTTCATATAAGAATTTTAAAGCATTTTCGAAATTTATAGTAGTCGATGTCTTGGGCAGAGAAAATCCTCTTTTGATTTTAGATAATGAGAGGAGGGTAGTAAGGTGATCAGTGACGGTTGTGTGTAGAACTGCAACAAACGCATTTATCTTCTTATTATTTATTTTCAACATGAAATGGTCTAGACAGCTGTTTTCTCGTGTTGGAAGCGTGTGACCTGGTAGAATACCATATATAGAAAGCATAGTCAGATAACTTGTCCTGTTATTGTACTCATAACAGGTTTCTGTTTCTTTTACTATAAGATTAATATTTATATCACCAGTTATTATAATATTTTTATTAGTATTTAATGTATTTTCTTTTAATTATTTAATCCTGCTTTAATCTTAATGAAAGTCGGAGATACATTTGAAGGACATGGGTTTAACCGTTTGTTCTACCTGGTTGGTGATAGGGCATTTTAAATGTCCGCCTGGCTAGCTACCACCATCTTATCTAAAACTGCCGCCAAGCAGCAATGTTAATAGCATTGTTGTGTTCCGATGTCAGAAATAAAATAGCCAGTCCCCCAAATGTGTTGGGGTTTCCGGGTCAGTACGCTTCCACCTTCGATCTCATCTTCACTTAACATCAGGTGTGATTGAGGTCAAGTACGAACCTTAAAATGCCCTACTACCAACCAAACCGAAACATGTACCCCGCTGGGGATCGAACCCGCGACCTCCGAATCGTAAACCCAATGTTGTTTACATTGAGCCACGGATTCGAACCCGATATTTGGTATAGCAGACAGAGTTTCTAACCACTACACCAAACAGGTCGTCAATGACTTAAAGAAAGGCCAAATCATGAAAACCCTAAACCGACGAAAGATATGAACAATATTATGAGAGTAAATGAAGCAAAGCAGGTGTGTCAGGAACATGTCAAGTAGAAGTCGGTCTCTGCTGGTTTTAAAATGACCTACCACCAACCACTAGTTTTGCCACTAGACAGTTGTCCTAATTCATATGGTTTGGGAAATAGATGAAACTAAAATTGCCTTAGCATTACTCCCGTTAACTGAATGTTTGAAAAGAATTTTGCTTGTTAAAGTCGTTATTGTTGGAGAAGTATCGCCGAAAATAAGCGAAGCAACGCAAAGCTACTGAGGGGGAATTTTTCGAATCGCAACCAACAACGGCACAACAAATTCCTGCAGATTTATATACGCTTCACGTAAACTTGTTCAAACTCGCTTCGAAACGTCGAATAAATCTCGCGTCTCCTCGAACTGCAACGGCTTTCTTCTCACGAACTACATAAATGTTTATACTAATCTTGGAGTTTAATAGACTGGCATTCGCTTGCAAATGCGTTGCTCGCTTGCTTCTGCAACGTTTAAAAACAACAACAGTTACGATTTCATACTAATATTTGAGTAACTCAGGGGACTTGTCACCTTATCACGACTATATGTTTCAATCTCGATCCTATTGAAATTCAGCAGACAAGGTACGATACAAAACCGAGATAAGACCGAGACAAAACGCGAGACAAGACAGTAGACAAGACACAAGACAAGACACAAGACAAGACACAAGACAAGACACAAGACACGACACAATACAAGACACAATACAAGACACAAGACAAGACACAAGACAAGACACGACACAAGACAAGACACAACACAAGACAAGACACAAGACAAGACACAAGACAAGACACAAGACAAGACACAAGACAAGACACAAGACAAGACACAAGGCAAGACACAAGGCAAGACACAAGACAAGGCACAAGACAAGACACAAGTCAATACAAGACACAGGACAACACAAGACAAGACACAAGTCAATACAAGACACAGGACAACACAAGACACAGGACAACACAAGACACAGGACAAGACAAAACACAAGACAAGACATAATAAGAGCGGACAAAATTGCTGGCGAAACGCTAGTTGATCATATTAGCAACCAAAGTGGCGAAATATATTTAAAATTTCAGAAAAGTAAACCTAAATGATGTTACAATATAGTTAATTTTTCTTTTTCAATGTCTGTCTTACCAACGTGAAATTAACTTTATTGAATGGCAATTTTTTGTAGTTACAAGGTAAATATGACATTGTTTACTTAGGCTGTACACTCTCCGAATAAATTAAAACTAAAAATTACCTAGAACCAGCCTAATACGAATTTAGAGATATAAGAATAAATTAATGTAACTTGAACTTGAATGTACCTAGTTAATGTATTAAAGTTTAGTTTAGAAATTATGTTAATATGAGGAGAGCGCCCTAAAGTTCCTATCCGTTCGTCGCAAGTCTGCGGTTGGGATAAACCGGCCGGAGGAATTTCATTTGCTGCAGACCGAATATCGGCGCCCATGCAAATATGTCAAACAGTAGTACTACTTCAGAGAAAGTTTAATTTTTAGCTTCATTACAATATGATACGATAGGTACGGTATGCAACAGTACGACATAAACAGTCTGGCATGCAACAGTATGGTATGAATATGAAATGAAATGAAAATCATTTATTCATGTAGGCAATACAATATGCACTTATGAACGTCACTAAACTTGTTTTTTAAATTACCACTAGCTCGGAACGCGACTACTACTGAGAAGTGCTAGCGAGAAACTTAGAGGGTTTGTCTCTTTTCATAGAATAGGTATGACATGCAATAGTATGGCATTCAAAGAATTTATGTATGTTTATCCGTTATGTAATATCCATAGTACGTGCATGAGATAAATTGTTTATTTCTTTCTCAAATTTGCTTACAATAAACAGTGGACGGTGTTTTCTGTTAAGTACAAAATATACTTGTGTTAGAATACACCGCTCTTCAATGCGCACAGAGTATGAGAATTTAAACTTATTCTTCAGAATAAAGATACAAATTAAATAAAGCTTACAATAATAATATATGACAACAGAAATACCTATGACAAATGCGACTAAAATATGTATAAGTGCTGTGTTATGAGATGCTGATGAATATAGCGTCGGGAGCCGCCTCACTGGTAACAGTTTACCGCTGTCTTTTAAATAGACTGTGGCATCGCAGTAGCACATAATGTCAAACTATCGAACGTTTTAATTGCTTTTTGGATATTTTAAAGTTGTAATGTATTGAACTATAATTAGACCGCAGGTTTTAAAAACTTCAACGTCTGGTGTTGTGCCGTTGCACGACATTTTTCCTCAAATCCATTTTGTTATGGCGTATTTTTAAAGTTGGTGAATAGAGATATTGAAGGTTGGCAAAGCATACATCACTACAAGTTGAAAATATGTATTTATAATAATAATAATAAATATCTTAGCACAAACACACAGCGCCATCTAGGTCCACAGTAAGCATCTAGGCTTGTAGTATAGATACCAGATGGTTGATAAAAGAGAGAGAGAAAAGAGAAAAATAAAAGAGAGGAAGGACACGATCTAGGTGTAATTACATTGACTAAATGAAAGAAAAGGTGAATGTTGTGTCGTAGCAAGAAATTAATATGAGGGCGGAAAGTAGAGAGACGTGGTCATTACACCACCGACAAGAGCATAGCTCTTAAATTGAAGAAGAAGAAGAAGGTTTTATGCAGACACTGGAACCTACAAGAACAAAATATTCATTGTCTGTCACTTTCATATAGGCAAGTGCAATAGTGACAAAAGGGAGCTGTTATATTACGACCTGTTTGGTGTAGTGGTTAGAAACTCTGCTGCTATACCAAAAGGTCGCGGGTTCGAATCTCGCTAGGGGAATATGTTTGTATGATGAATACAGACATGTGTTCCCGAGTTTTGAATGTTTTTCATTTATATATTTATTTATTTACAAAAAAAAATGTATTTGTGTAGTTTATCAACCATCTGGTATCCATATTACAAGCCTAGTTGCTTAGTGTGGAACTAGATGGCGCTGTGTGTATGTGCAAAGATATTTATTATTTATTATTATTATGTTTTTATTAAATATTCATGCCCGACTTGGCAATTTGTATCTAAGGTTATCCAGCCAGAATTATTGATTAAAGCTTACTTTCAATTGTAAATTGAATATAAACGGCTCAATTGACAGCAATCGACTGTGAGTAATCAACGGAATTAATAAACAGAACCATTGAAATAAATTGAATAGCTATTTTTAAGTCGAACGAATTCCCGTCGAATTTGTAAGTTTTCATGAAAGTGAAGAGATTGAGCCGCGTTTTTGCGATATTCAAATAAGAATAAGAATAGTTTATTATGAACGCCACAACACGACACAAAAACAAAGAAGTAGTAAATTATAGCTAAAATAGGAATATAATTATGAAGAAGATCCCGACAACGCTGTTACGTGTTGCGGCGTGCACAAATGGGTTAGCACTCAGCTCATGCTGCGACGAATCACAGCGCTGGTTTTTAGTGCCCCCCAAAAAAAATTAACCCCACATATACATATAGCATAGTTACATAAACAACTACAATGGGTTAAGAATGCCGTCAAAGACTTTGTGTTAACCTCGAGTTTCTGTAGACATTTTAGGACCTCATAAGTAGAATAAAAGGAAAATAAAATTTTAAGGTGCTGCCATGCACGCACTTAAATAATATATAATCTCATAATAGGGAAAAACGAAAATATGAAGCTGTAGCTGACCAGCGCCAAACTGATTAAGAGTCGAAGTGGCCGCCATGGCCGAAATGGGGCGAAAGATCATCATCATCATGTAAAATTGTTATTTTATTTTTCTTTGCAACATACACACAGCGCCATCTAGTTCCACATTAAGCAACTAGGCCTGTTTTATGGATAACTAATTGCTGACGTAACAAATAAATAAATAATAATAAATAAATAAATAAATATCCTTAGACATACACACAGCGCGATCTAGTTCCACAGTAAGCAACTATAGGCTTGTGTTGAGGATACCAGATGGTTGATATACTACATATATCCCTTTTTTTTGTAAATAAATACTTATTATAAATGAAAATATCCATAACTCGGGTACACATGTCCGTATTCATCACACAAACATATGACCTTGTCGGATTCGAACCCGCAAACTTTTGGTATAGTGGTCAGAGTTGCTGACTATATAAATATATATCTATATTGTGGCTCTATAGATTTCTAATATCAATCATTAAAGAACTTTATTAATTCAATCACCAAAGTTTCAAATTGAGAAAACACCTGTTTGTGCAAATAATTTACCCAACCGCCGTTATTGCAATGCAAATAAAGTTTTTACGGTGTGAACACAAAGTAATTGGAATGAATTTTATTGCTTTAAATATAGGTTTATTCTCGCAAGATTTTAATAAATCAATGGTAGGTGGTAGGGCATTTTAAATGTCCGCCTGGCTAGCTACCACCATCTTATTTAAATCTGCCGCCAAAAAGCAAAAAGCCCGCTTCTAAGTCCGCATATTATCGCGTATTTTAATATCATCTACAAATATTCCATGGCTCCACAGCTATGCCTAAGTCCTATCATTAAAAGCGATCTCTTTCAAACAACCCACGTCGTCTGGAAGAGATCGCTTTTAATGATAGGACCGCCGAATTGTGTTATATTGTTATCATCAAACATTATTGTAAATTATTTTGCGCAATACTCTCTCTTTGGTATACATATAGTGTAACATTCTTTGACTGGTTAATAAATTTAAAAAAAATGAGTAAATGTGTTTGTATTCTTTACAAAGTTCAACATTAAATTCGGACAGATTTAAACATACATGTTGATGACATGTCATTATCATACCAGTTACTCGTAAATAAGGACCAAACATGTTTTAATTGCAGAAGTGCTCATTTAGCAATAAGCGCTCACAACTTCCAGAACGTTATTTAGATTGCTCGTTTTATTAATGAACGTTCTCATACAGCCAGAATTAGTTTTAATTATGTAACAACATTTGCGAGCTCTCAAAACACTAGGGATAAGCGTAATCAAGGTACGGTGTACAATGTACGGATGAGTTTTTTTGCCGCAAGGAAAAAAATGGGGCATATTAGGTAGTGAAGTGGAAGTTATTGGCATGGGTAGTTTTTTAAAAAAAAACCATTCTTGACGCACCCGCCGGCCGGAGATTGATATGCGAGTGACGGTATTCGTAGGGTTCTTTCATGAAAATTTATTTGGATCTCTTATTTTCACAATTTTTTATTTTTATTTAATGATGTAATTATGTGGAATAGGGTACAAACGCAAACGTCAAATGACACAACGATTTAAGAGATGGTTTCGAAAAATAAAAATAAAGTACCTATGCCAATACCTTCTTTTCAGTTATATAATATGCCCTATTTTTTCCGTACGATAAATAAACTCTACTGTTTTTTTTCTACTTCAATTACCGTCTGGCGGGTGGTGGTGCTTGGTGTTTTGTACAACGGGTTTGTACTTGACCTCAATCACACCTGATATTAAGTGAAGATGAAGTCGAAGGTGGAAGCGTACTGACCCGGAAACCCCAACACATTTGGGGGACTGGCTATCTTATCTTTGACAACCGGAGCACAACAATGCTATTAACATTGCTGCTTGGCGGCAGATTCATATTCATTTATTTCTTTGTGATACACAGGTACAATATTTCCGACTGATTGTCAACATGTTTTTTATGTGCAATAAAGAATACAAAGGTACAATGATGATGGTATAGAATATAAAAATAGCTGGGTCACTGTGATCTACCAAATGGCATACAAAAAAAAATAAAACATAAATAAACAATTACAAGTCATAACATACATGGATTGTTAGTTTTGTTATGTAGGTATCACACAATTTACAACAATTACAATTTGCCTGGAGATGCACTACACTCAACTTTTTACCTATGATGGATCATCAAACGAAATAAATTCATTAATAATTTGCTTGGCATAATACACTTAATTTACAATAAAACGTTGAAGTAATAATTTTCCCAATGTCATTTTATAATAAATCCATACAATATTTCAAATAAATAACAATATAATAATAGATTACAGGCGAATGTCAATATGTAATATATAATGTCACATTAATTTACTTTTTCTAAATTATTCTTTATAAAATAATGTAGGTAAGTACAGTACCATTTTAATATTACAAATAAAAATCAGACATGCCCTACCCACCTATGATTTACTTGTCTCTCAAATACAAATACAAATACATATATGTAGCTTCATAAAAATTATAACTATTGGTAATTGAAACGACATTATTAACATAAATATCCCTTTCCTCCATATTGCCATGCCTGACAAGGTACATGTGTATATTAGTACTTACCTATGTATTGTAACTATGACATGTGTAATGCAATAAATATATGAATATGAATATATGAATATGAATACATTTATTTTTTATAATATAATACAATTTATTATAAAAAAAAAAAATATCACAAATAAAAAACTAGCCCCAAGTCTCTAGTTAGTGGAATGGTACCCAGAAAGCTGGCCGCATTGCCTCGCTGTAAAGCGAGGCTGATTCTCTGACCAAAGTATTGGCCAGCCCTCCGATCGTGGGATGCATCAACCAGACGCTCATCAACCATTTATTTTGCTCTAAATGTGGTACACAGATCTCATTCACAAATATAAAGTTTCACACATTTTACCAGACCCTGGTATGCAAAATTTAATTATATTTACACATTTAATTAAGGATTATATTTATACATGCACATTATACGCAGTTACACTAATTATTGAGTTAAAATGTCAGGTTCAGAGAAGTCAATAATAATTTCGTTACAAAGTCAAAATTAAATAGTTATGTAGGTAGTAATTAAATTGTATTATTTGATTGAGATAAGATAGTGGTAGCTAGCCTGGCAGCCATTTAAAATGCCCAACTACCAATCAAACCGAGTACTTAAACATGTACGCCGCTGGAGATCAAACCCGCGACCTCCGAATCGTAAACCCAATGTTGTTTACATTGAGCCACGGAGGCGATTGCTTGCACTTGGTGAGAGTGATAGCTTCATAGAGTGTCCTCTGAGTCCCTTGTTATTGTTCCTCACAAATATGCCCCTGAAGGTTGGCACGTTGTAGTGGTCACTACAAGGATTTTAGATCAGCACGCCGTCTACGCTACTCCAGAGAGGTAAGCCGTAATTCGTTCATTGATCCACGGATGCGGTTAAAATAATAAAAAAGGCTATTATTAATAATAATATATAAGGTCTTTCTCTCGCTACGATCCTGACACACCTCATTGCACTTCACCGCATGGTACGTTCGCCGTGATCTTCCCCTACCAACACATTCGACCTCATATTTGTGTGTGTCCCATGAGCGTCCGTGATCTCACCTTAGGCTCCACTGACAACCAGCGTTGTAGTCGTTCTTCTTCTCTCGACTACAACAAATGCTGAGTTGGGGACCTGATTTGATGCCACTTTGCGACACCGAAAACTAGCCAATGTATACCTACTTATATTAAGTTCCACATTTCCATGTTGTGCTATAGCACACTATATATAGTGTACTATATATAGTACATAGGTAACAATTAAATGTATTGTATAAGTGTCGCTAAATGGATCAAATAAAGTTTTCTTATTCTTATTCTTATCTTCACTTAACATCAGGTGTGATTGAGGTCAAGTACCAACCCGTTGTGCATAAAAAAAAAACATTCGCTTCGTATATCTCTTTCATTTATTCATTCATACTCTCTACATGACAGCATACAGTTTCCAATTTCTGTCAATATGTCTTGTTTCACACTACTTAACTCCCTAAACAGTACCAGCTTTAAGTGACCTAAGATAAAAGCGGTTTCACCTGACACAGGTGTATTATTAAATTTGCCTACTAGGTGAATCGAAAAAACTAATATCATTAGTGTTAAACTAGTGTGGGAAATATATTTAAAATTCCATCCACATCACCTGGATGAGTGGAAGTCTACCACTGTACGTTACTCAAGAAACTTCTTACCACGTACGACCACCCTGTGGAACGGACTTCCGGCAGCGGTATTCCCGAACGAGTACGACATTGGAACCTTCAAGAAACTGTGACCCTTTTGGTGTTGCGGGTGTCCATGGGCGGCGGTGATTGCTTTCCATTAGGTGACCCGCATTCTCGTTTGCCGCCCTCTCATATAAATAAAATATTTTGTATTTGTATGTCGAGCGAAGTCTGGCAACGTTGCTCGATACCACCGGGAACACATGTCGCTCGACAAATTGTTGCCTAGTGGGGACGCAGCCTAAAGCTACTGTCATGTTTTAGACGCGACCCGTATCCACTAAACGTGCACCATTTTACATTTTCGTCCACAACTTCAATTCTGTTTGCTCCCCGAATCCAAAACGCCAGTTTAAATTTCGCTCCGGAATGGATTTTATTTTAAATTCCAGTTGGAAATCCGAGGTGCGAAATCAGGGATTCACTTTGTGAAATGCTTCAGTGTATTTGGCGAGTGGCTTTGCAGAAGGCTTCTGTGTCGCGTGGTTAGGGTTGGCGTGCATCCGGATATTGGATGAAACCTCTGGGTTTTATCTCGTTTCCCAGGAAATGTCTCAACGAAATGGTTTATAATCATAATTTTGCGTGATGCGTTGTGCGCAGTACAACTTTGACAACTCGATATCATAATAAAGTAACCCTCTTATTCATAAAAATTTACAAAATCAAAATCAAAAAATGCTTTATTTTGTAGGTACACAGGGTACACTTAAAATAGTCAGATTTTACATTTTTTAAGCTACTGCTTGTTTTTCCCCTGCCACTTTTCCCCTGAGAAGAACAAGCAAGAAACTCGAGAGGTTGCTCTTTTTAAAAAAAAAAGGTTTTTTGTTACAAAATTATTAATTATTATTTTATATTATAATATTTCATTATTAATTGTGAAATAGCCTGGTTACGCGAACGGGCTGTTCATGTCCATGAATGTTTATCATCTAAATAATCTGATATTTTATAATATGCTTTCTTAATAAGTTTCTGTTTTATAGTATCTTTAAATTTATTGAAAGGAAGATTTTGTATATCAACAGTAACCTTATTAAAAAAGCGTACAAACTCTTTATAAGCCTGTTTTAGTTAAAGTATGCTTTGTCACTTTCTTTCATTACAACATTTCCTTATGAACGACAGAGACAAAACACACATTAACTAGAACAGGCTTATAAAGCGTTTGTAAATTTTTATGAATAAGACGGTAAAAGTTTAAACAACTAAAACCCGACTATTAAAAAAATTAAATGGGAGAAATAAAACGTTTATCTTTAAATCTATCATTACAAAAGCTATAAACAAGCATCGTAGGTCTAGGTATCCTATAATGTACTCGTAGTACTCGTATCGAACCCGCGACCTCCGAATCGTAAACCCAATGATGTTTACATTGAGCCACGGAGGCGGTAAATGAAGCTAAACTTAATTTCATTATAAATTTTGTGTGGGATGTTTCACGAAAATCGATAAAATGCTATTAACTTAGATAAGATAGTGGTAAGGACACAGGCGGACATTTAAAATGCCCTACCACCAACCAAAAACTTTTTAAATAGTTATTTATTTATTTACTAATTTACATAGAATCAACAGCATTATTGCAGAAATTATATTATAGTAAACTAATACCAAACTTATGCCAATTAGTGATTCTCACTATGTTACCGACAGTGATTATCGCTATAATTGAGTTATTAGCTTTATCTATCACTAAAGTAGACATTCCGCAATATATTGTCACCGCATATACTTTAAATTAAATTATGAAATCTAAAATTTCAGATCAATAAATATAACAATTCGCCTCTACTAGATTTATGTGGTCATATATAATAGTAGTTAATCTGAAAACTCGTAGATTTAGTACGAAAATTGAGAAGTTTTCAACGTAATAACATTCTAGTAACAGTTGCCGTAACTCAAACGCCTGGTATAATTTATGTTGTTTACTTACAAGTGACGCCCCGAGGTGACCTTCATCTCTTCTCTCGTTCACCGCTGACGTCATCACCCCATGTCACACCATTAGTGCTGTGATACAATAACACTCTCGCTAATGGTAAATGATACATTTCAGTGTTAATCTGTCCATTGAAATTTGAATGTACTGTCTTGCGCACTTAAATTATATGGTACGCATTCTAATTTAGTAGGAAATGTTTAAACAGGTCTTTTCTATTCCAAAATATTATACCGATTACCGACTTTATATATTTTTCATTTCGATGAAATGTCCATTAAGCCTTTGAGCGCCACGCCGGTCACCGGTGACCGGAAAACAATTGATTTTCAATTGTGTCTGCGTCGCGGCAGTTAACGTGTTAACTGTGAAATTTCACTATTTAATCGAGTTTCTGACAAGAAATTGGTGACATACTTGCTGTAGAAAAGTGTAGATTTCATTATAATCGGTATAGTCCTGTTTCAGTACTAACTATTTTCTAAATCCAGACATGTAGAAGTTGTGTAGAGATTTACTCCATTTTTTGATGACCAATGTATTATCATATTAAAATATTACCTCCTCTTATTCTTATTTTTTTTATGCACCACGGGTTCTGACCTCAATCACACCTGATGTTAAGTGAAGATGAGGTCGAAGGTGGAAGCGTACTGATCCGGAAACCCCAACACATTTGGGGGACTGGCTATCTTATTTCTGACAACCGGTACACAAGAATGCTATTAACATTGCTGCTTGGCGGCAGATTTAGATACGATGGTGGTAGCTAGCCAGGCGGACATTTAAAATGCCCTACCACCAACCAAACCGAGTATAGGTACTTAAACATGTACCCCGCTGTGGATCGAACCCGCGACCTCAGAATCAATCAAGTACACTTTATTGCACAAAATTCTACAAACACTTCTTAAATATAGCTTCAAAAAATAATAATTGTACAACCAGGCGGTCTAATCGCTATTAAGCGATTTCTACCAGACAACCAACAACAGAATCGTAAATCCTATGTTGTTTACATTGAGCCACGGTGGCGGTCTTAAGAGAGTATTCTGTCGAGTTGCTCCCTCATTGGATAAATTAACATTTCTTTTTAAATACAGCATAAATCAAAAATACTGCTCTTGCCTGCACACAAGAAGCATGTAAGCTAAGCACTTTGGCAACTAACGATTAGCAAATTTTTGTATGAGAAATATTGTTAAACTGATTATTATAATGACACAAAACGTTTGGGACATTTATCATTTGTCAAACATTTCACTAGGCCATACACAACTATTAGACGAATGACGTTTTGTCAGTGTAACAGTTCCCTTTTCATACTAAACTGTCTCTTAAAAAGGAATAACAATAATTTTGATGAATTTAGGTAAGTACTATACAAAATCACTAGCTGAGATACCTCCGTACAAAGACTGGACACACACATACACATAACGGCTTTCCCCATACAACACCCGTCTTTTCATCGGGAGTTAAAAAGAATTCATGACCAGGATTCCATTCAACATATTCCAAATTTGAAATGCTATCTTAAATATTAATCAATCCAATTGCACTATCTCCTCCTCATCCGCTTTACCTATTTGTAATCTCTTAGACGCTTATTTAACCCTAGTACCAGTTTTGGTAAGTAGCATTCCTAATAGCCAGGAATTTCATTTACCGCCGACCCGTCCGCTACCGAGTTATATCGCGCGGCAATCTGGCGGTAGGCGGTACAATTTGCATCACAGCACATGCTCATGCTCGAATAAACAGTAAGATAACTTGTAATATAATGTAACTAATATTTGACGACCTGTTTGGTGTAGTAGCTATACCAAAAGGCCGCTGGTCCGAATCCCGCTAGCCGCATATGTTTGTATGATGAACTTCCCGCCCGCGGCTTCGCCTGCGTGGAAAAACTTTATCGCGGATATGTTTAAATTGTTTATCCCGCGGGAACTAGGTACTCACTTTATCGTGATAAAAATATCCTATGTCTTAATCAAGGGTATGTTCTGCCTAACCAAATTTCATCCAAATCTGTTCATTCGTTTCGCCGTGATTGAGCACAAACAAACATCCAAAATTTGCATTTATAAATAAATAAATATCTGCACAAACACAGCGCCATCTAGGTCCACAGTACGTATCTAGGCTTGTGTTTTTGATACCAGATGGTTGATAAACTACACAAATATTTTTTTTTGTAAATAGATACATGTATAAATGAAAAACATCCATAACTCGGGAACACATGTCTGTATTCATCATACAAACATATGCCCCTAGCGGGATTCGAACCCGCGACCATTTGATATAGTAGCAGAGTTTCTAACCACTACACCAAAAAGGTCGTCAAATCAGTCGGTTTATAATAAAGTTGGGAAAGAGCAAAAAAGCTGACAGCATATTTTATATTTTGCAGACGCCATATTGGATTTTTACTATAAAATGTATCTTATGACACTCCAGGTATCAAGACGAATCTAATAACACCATGCATTTTGAAATCGGTCAAGCTGTTTAAGCTACAGGGATGCGCCAAATAAACGGACATACATACATACATTCGAAAAGGGGTCAGCCATGTGAATGAGCGGTATTTGTGTCATGAGGTTTTCAGATCGTATTTTTCTTAGAATTATTTTTTTTTGATTACGATATTTCATTAGCCTATTCATAAAACGCACAACCCTGGGCCCTCATTGATCATGGCAAATATCTCTCGTAGGCCCGTATTAATAAACCGTTCTCAAGATTGAGTTGACCTTAAGTTGACGCTCGAGAATCTGTTGCATATTAAAACAGTATCAAAAAATGCTATTGAGACTGAGACGAAAATCAAAATCAAAAAATGTTTTATTTTGTAGGTATACAGGGTATACTTAAAATCGTTAGATTTTACATTTTTTAAGCTACTGCTTGTTCAAAAGGCGATTTTGCCCTGAGAAGAACAAGCAAGAAACACGAGAGGTTGCTCTTTTTTTTTTTAAAAAAATAGGTTTTTATATTACAAAATTATTCATTATTATTTCATATTATAATATTTCATTATTAGTTGTGAAATAGCCTGGTTATGCGAACGAGCTGTTTATGTTCATGAATGTTTATCATCTAAATAATCTGATATTTTATTCTTAATAAGTTTCTGTTTTATAGTATCTTTAAATTTTTAGAAAGGAAGATTTTATATATCTTCAGGAACCTTATTGAAAAAGCGTATACATAACCCTTTGAATGAATTACTTAAGCGATCTCAATCTCAAGATCGATTAATTAATACGGCCCTTAGTGAGAAGAAACGTCGCAGTTGAGTTACTAGCTTGGTCACTGGTGTGCTTTAGGAGCGGCCGGCGGTAGGCGGTAGGCGGTAGACGACTGCGAGGACGTGTATGCGTGAAATGCGGCCGCCTCCGTGGAATGCCATTAAGATTGAACACAATTAAGGGGAACAATTCGGGCGTAGAGATTTGACGACGACGGCTGAGCCTCTAACATTCGGAATTGTTATGTTTTGCCGAGAGGATGGCCTAAATTATTCACAATGTTGTGTAATTTTAAGCCATGCCTTGTAGTTTCATCGTGTCGTGTCTCTTGATAACTCCATTTTTAATCCTCGACGCAAGAGATGAATTATTATTCTCTTTTATTTTATTTTAAAAGATATCTCACGGCATGACATTCGTATTATTGACAATGATTTGTGAATGTAAGCCAATTTTGAGGTTCCACTTTTTGCCATTTATAAATACCTATGTATATGGGTGAGTGTATAATATATGGATTGAATGTGTCTGTAATACTAAACGAAAGATGCACAATATATTATGTATGGTATAAATACAATATATTACAATAATATATGATGACGAGTTGTAAGTTAGAAGCCTATAACGGCTTTTATATTATAGGAGCAGGTGGTTGCGAGCTTTTATTTTATGATGGACTAGCTGTTTCCTGCGACTTCTTGTAGAACTTAGATCCATGTTCACTGACGCGCGCAGTAAAATATGCTTGTCTGGTTGTTCTCTTTTGTACCACTGTCTCCTCGTGGGTAATAGCTGAAAATCAGTGTTTTTCTCTCTGAGCAATTATACAAACTGAGCTATGACCCATTTGTACGGCTGTAGCACACACATACTCTAGTGTATCCTGATGTTACTTTTATGGATTGTTTTATGACTGAGAGGACGGCAAACGAGCATGCGGGTCACCTGATGGAAAGCAATCACCGCCGCCCATGGCCACCCGCAACACCAAAAGGGTCACAGATGCGTTGCCGGCCTTTGAGGAAGGTGTAGGCTCGTTTCTTGAAGGTTCCAATGTCGTACTCTTCGGGAATACCGCTGCCGGAAGTCCGTTCCACAGTCAATGTTTGGATTAGCTCCCAAAAGTACATCAAGCGTTTTTGTTAATGTTGTTTTGCGTCGTCTTTAAATTGTTTCTCATTTAGATTAATAATATTCTCATGATATTATAATCTAAATATACCAAATAAAACCGGCTTAATCGATTTTCGTGAAACATCCCACACAAAATTTATTTTGAAATTAGGTTTAGCTTCATTTACCGCCTCCGTGGCTCAATGTAAACATCATTGGGTTTACGATTCCGAGGTCGCGGGTTCGATCTCCAGAGGGGTACATGTTTTAAGTACTCGGGTTGGTTGCTGGTAGGGTATTTTAAACGTCCGCCTGGCTAGCTACCACCATCTTATCTAAGTCTACCACCAAACAGAAATGTTAGTAGCATTGTTCCGGTTGTCAGAGATAAGATAGCCAGTCCCCCAAATGTGTTGGGGTTTCCGGGTCAATACGCTTCCACCCTCGACCTCATCTTCACTTAACATCCGGTGTGATTGAGGTCAAGTACCATAAAAGTTGTGCATAAAAATTATACGTTATTATGGTAGGAATATCAAGTCGTCAAATTTATGCAATTATGACTACATTTATGGCAAATAGTAAACAACATTCCTATTGAAACCAGTACCTAGATATTAGTAGGACCGAAAATGTAAAGATTCTTAATTTGACTACAAAACCCTAAAAAAATATTGCCCTTACCCAAATCTTTTTTCCTATTTTAAAACACTTTCTAAATGAATTTTCGCTTATATTACAAAACATTAGGATGCTTTCGCTATAAATTGTCGCGATTTATCCACCACGGGGCGGGGGATGTGGGGGAGGTTTCTGGAGGGAGGCGAGGGGTGTACAACATACCGCGCAGTGCCCTGATACCCACCGTACTCGGAGCCTCTAATTGCCCCAATATGTCACCGGGTAATTTATACCTGCTTTTGTTTACGATAGCCCCAAATAAATGGCAGTCGTCATAATTTTTTAGTTGGCATAAAAGAGTCGGGATGCGTTCTTAAAGCTTGAACACCGTAAAATATCGTGATACAATTAACTACTATTTTTCAATTGGTCGTCAAATGATATAACTTCCTAACCCTTAACTACTTTCGTAGGGTCCACTTGGACCCCAATGCACATTCAATTTAACACTTTAACAATAAGTATACAAACAAACATTGAACAAACATAGGACAGAAATTACAATACACAAAAGGCGGGCTTACAGAGAAGAGATTTCTTCCAGCAAACCCTCGGGAGGAAAAAGGAATTTAAAGTTTTTTATTGCAGACAAAGAGTGATACTTAAAATATAGAACAATACATTAACAAAACATCACTGTTATAGGAACACAATTGACAAAAGACAAAACATTATGATTTATAGCAATTGTAGAGGATGGAGGTCCACGAAAAAAGATTAAAGTTGCGACTTCGCGTATATTTGTAGTTAAACAGAGCAATAATACAATTTTGAATTTTAAAGTCGGTTCTCGCTTGCGGATGGTAGCGAACTTGTGTCAATTACAAAAATTACCATTTAATATAGGTAGCGAGACAGTCATTTATAATTAAATACTTTCCAATTTTTCTTAATTAATTTACATAAAAAAATTCTTAAAATTACCTTCGACTTATAAAAACGACGCGTGTTATGTGTTTGACGACATGGTATTCGTACGTGCAAATGCAATGCGCGCAAGTGCAAAAAGTACAAATTTTATGATATGAAATTCTTGGTTGAATCAATCGAGACAAAACGTTTGTTTAAAATTAGAAAACTCGCCTGAACAGATAAAACTTGAACATAATTTTAGCGGACCACTTGACCGAGGCCATTCGTCCGAGGATCAGTTTGTACACGGACGAGCTGCCCCATAAGCTGTATATTTCTCGGGAATAAATAAAATTAAACGAATAACAACCCGTATTTAAAAAAATAAATAATCCGCGATTCGCTGTTGGAACGAACCGGGCCGTAATCTCGTCTGTAGATCGATCGCCCAAAACAGAGGGAACTGCTTTATTTAAAGTGTCAGCACAAACTGTATTACATAAGACGACATTTATGAATGGCACCATTAAAATTTGTTTATGATTGCTACTTCCTACAAAAACAAAATGAGATCTGATTTAAAAAACGGCGAAGTACGAGACAGAGTCGCGCACGGAGGGGTCCGTAACCACCAACGCGCGGACGACAAGGCATGGAACTCCCTTCCGGCGTCAGTCTTTCCTGAATCCTACAACCTTGAGATCTTCAAGAGCAGGGTGAATAGGCATCGACTGAGTTTGCGTGCTTCGTCTTTGGCCACATCGTCCCTTTTCATCAGGTGAGATTGTGGTCAAACGCGTATCCAGTAATTCATTAAAAAAATGACGTAAGCGATAAATAAGAAAAACCTCATTCAGCTCAAAACTAATCAAACTAAAAGTAAAATATTAAATTTAACATTAATTACAATTTATAGAATCGGATATTGATTGTAAATAGTGTCTTTAAGTCGCCGATTTTGAAAAATAATTTTATCGAGAAATGTTTCACCAATCGTGATTCTACTTTGCATTAATCTACATTAAAACCTAAAGTAATCATTGTCTGAATATCAAATTTGTAGCTTTTGTAGTTATTGAGGGAATGGATAATTGGAAATTGAAAGAAATCTGCCTGTCTTCGTAATTCAAATGTTTAGGACTTTTACCAGAATTTTCTAAATCATGTTGTCTACGCCAATTTGCTAACAACGGAATAACTACACCGTGAAATATAAATCATTCGACAAACTTTGAGGGATGAATCTACTCACTACGACGAACAACTTTTTCTATGGGACCAACTTTCCTGCCCGACATAAAAAATCATCTGCTGCATATATTTTGATCGAGTAGGTATTGTACTTTTGTATGGAAAAAGCTGATGGTTTTTTTGGGATCGTACCACTTAAGATCGAATTACTGAAGCGCGAATCGCGGTAGCACGACACAACTGAATTATCTGAAGATCGACTTAACGTAAGATTTATACGAAATTAATGTGATTTTTAAATATATCTCTTCTTTAAAATTCTTCTCAAGTTTGTATCAAAGATTGTACCTATACCTGATTAAAGTTTACGTTTCGGAGGTCGCCGGTTCGATTCCCAGCGGGGTACATATTTAGTACTCGGTTGGGTTGGTTTTATTTTAAAGTTGGTTGTCCGCCTGGCTAGCTACCACCATTTTATCTAAATCTGCCGCCAAATAGCAATGTTAATAGCATTGTTGTGTTCCGGTTGTCAGAGATAAGATAGCCAGTCCCCCAAATAAGATGGGGTTTGCGGGTCAGTACGCTTCCACCTTCGGCCTCATCTTCACTTAACATTAGGTGTGATTGAGGTCAAGTGCTAACCCGTTGCGCTTAATAAAAAAAAAAGTTCTCTACTGATTTCGTAGTTTTTTTATTTATTTGAACATGATGTTTGGAAGTACTCAATTTTTTTACGCAATTTCAATTGTCGCCGTTGAAACGTGCAAAACTAATGTTTTTTCGTGGAACGTCCCATAGTCGCCCATTACGACCCCCACTGGAAGAGACGGGTTGCTCCTGCTGAAACCACGAGCACGCTACGTGAAATAGTTACTGAATTAAACAGCGGCAACAGACGGACGGACACCGAGGTGCTTCCTTATGTGTGCCGTTTTATCATATTTGGTTCGGGGACCCTAACACAATAAAATTTGACAATGTTGAAAGATTGTGATCCCTGAAAATTAATTGGCTCACAAGGGACATCAGAGACATCAAAAGTTAGCTTTAGAATAAATATTTCTTACAAAACATTATGTTTATTCAACAACTCTGTGACCGCCTGCGTGGCTCAATGTATACAACATAGGCTTTAAATCGGAGGTCGCTGGTTCGATCCCCAGCGGGGTACATGTTTAGTACTCGGTTTGGTTGGTGGTAGGACATTTTAAATGTCCTCCTGGCTAGCTACCACCATCTTATCTAAGTCTGCCGCCAAACAGAAATGTTAGTAGCATTGTTGTGTTCCGGTTGTCAGAGATAAGATAACCAATGAGATGGGATGGGATTTTCGGGTCAGTATACGCTTCCATCTTCGGCCTTATCTTCACTTAACATCAGGTGTGATTGAGGTCAAGCGCTAACTCGCTGTGCATAAAAAAAACAACTTAAAGAGCTCTGTTTTCTTTTTAACCCTCGTACCTCAATGTTACGTATCTTCTAATATATAATAGCATACCTCGCAATATTACAAAAATATAAAGTAAGCTCCATGTCAGTTCTAGCAGATAGTAGTTCCGTGTATCTAAATAGTGTTACTTTTGTGTTCTACCCCCGGTCATGCATGACTGGCGAGCGTGAGCGAGATGTGAGCGCGCGCTCTGTGGGCTGCTCATACTTAGCAGAGCTCTGTATATGATGGTTAATAGTGCTTAATGAGTTTTGTTTTCATACCCACGATTTTCTATTCCCGACTAAATTGTTTATAACACGCTCGCAACAGTAACTAACAAATATTTTATGTAAATTTTCTCATGTAAGTGAATTGTAATTATTCTTTTGAGAAATAAGTTTCTTCACTCACATATAATCTTTTTAAGAGAGTTTAATCCGTCCGTCATTGAATAATTAACATTTCTTTTAAATACAGAATAAATCAATAGAATTGCTCTGACCTGCACTCGAGAATCCTAAACGCTAATTATAAATATTACATAAATAAGAATTACAGTTATTTTCGAGAACTTCAAATTATTGATAATATCGAACAATTTTTTTAAACTCGTGAATTCTGGAAAATAACCTCCTTCAAAGTGAAATCTGGAGAATACGCTCTTTTAAAAATAGGTTTTCATTATCAATTGTGAAATAACCTGGCATGCGAACGAGCTGGTTATATTATCATCTAAATACTTTGATATTTGATAATATATTTTTTCTTAATAAGTTTCGGTTTTATAGTATTTTTACATTTATTGAATGGAACATTTTGTATATCAACGGGAACCTTATTGAAAAAATGTATACATAACCCTTTGAATTACTGCGACTTAATGTGACCTGCAAGTTTATCTTTATTTCTTGTACCATGTATATCACTATTTTTCTTAAAATGACCCAATATTTTTTTTACACAAATAACATTTACAAGAATGTACTGCGGCGAAATGGTTAGAATGCTATTTAAACTTTTAACGCTAATGTCTTGTTTATATTATACTAACTGTTACCCGCGACTTCGTCCGCGTAGAATTCATTATATTACCAAATGCGTCACTCTATTGCTCCAACGCATATATTATATACACACACAAACTATCGCATTTATAATATTAGCTGGGATGGGATAGTTGGGATGTAGCTACTCCCAGCTTATGTTATTTATTCGTCACACATTATCATCACCACTGTCACCACCATCACCATCACCGTCATTATCATCATTAGGAAAATACTCGTTAAGTGCTTCCGTTACTACATGCGTCACTCTGTAACTCAAACACAATCCCACTAATAATACCTATCCTACGGGAACCAGTAATTTTTCCGGGATAAAAGTAGCCTATATGTTAATCCAGCTTCCAATCTGTCTATCAACCAAATTTCAACCAAATCTCTTCACCGTTTGGGTATGAAAACGTAACAAACATACATATGAACACACATATAAACTTTCCCTTTTATAATTATACAAGTTAAGCATTTATTTGCATCCATGTACACATACATATCAAATTTTACACATGAAAAATACAACTAAAACAATAAAACACAAGTACAGAAACAACAAATATTATGTGTGTGCCGCAGTATACAAAAAGGCTCAGTGTATGGATAGACTTGGATGGATGGTTGGATGGATGAACAATGTACAGTTATAGTTGGGATCTGGAACACTGGATAATTCTTTAGGGAGTTTAGAAGTGGCACACGCGACAGAAAAGTTGAAAGCAAACCGTTTGGCTTGGCATGTTACTAAGAGAGTGATGAATGTGGATGTCAATGGTTCGAAAGGAAGACCACGGAAAAGATGGGATGGATTGGTTGAGGGGTGATATGAACGAAAACGGTGTCAATGATGAGGAAGCTGATAGAGGAGACAAATTGGCTCCAGGGCAAGAAGATGATAATAGTTTTTTTTTTATATATTTTTTTTTATGCATAACGGGTTGGTACTTGACCTCAATCACACCTGATGTTAAGTGAAGATGAGGTCGAAGATGGAAGCGTACTGACCCGGAAACCCCAACACATTTGGGGGACTGGCTATCTTATCTCTGACAACCGGAACACGACAATGTTATTAACATTGCTGCTTGGCGGCAGATTTAGATAAGTTGGTGGTAGCTAGCCAGGCGGACATTTAAAATGCCCTACCACCAACCAAACCGAGTACTTAAACATGTACCCCGCTGGGGATCGAACCCGCGACCTCCGAATCGTAAACCCAATGTTGTTTATAGTTGGGATATAGGTACTTTTAAATAGTAGATAGGAAAGAATAAAATAAACCATACATCGGAACTTTTGGAAAACAACGTAGCTTTATCTTTTTTGTACTTTAACCTACGGTCACGTGACGCTTGTCTAATAAAAAAACAGGATGCAAACGCGCGGACAGGCGGATCGGCCTACACGAGCGGTTCGTACAATGCGGACATTTAACGAGTGTACACACATGTCAAGCGTTCCAATCACTGCGGTCGCTGTGCCAAGGATTAAAGGCTTTTACTTTAACTGGAATTGTTTTTAAAGCTATTCAAATCAAATCAAAAATGTTTTATTTCGAAAGTTATAAGAATAACATTTGAAATCGTCATGGCACACAGTTATCGCTCATTCACTAGGCAGTCTCCCCAGAGAAGAAAAACTCAGGGGTTGCTCTTTTAAATAAGTCAATACAAATACAATTTGAAATAATTGTTAAATTTATGATTCCACAAAGAAAAATAAGAATAAAATATACTGGATATTGCCGAGCGGTTCATGTCCACGCATTCTTATCATCCAGATAGTCAGAAATTTTATAATAGCCTTTGGCACATAGTTAAAGTCCGTTTAATGGTTGTTTTAAACTTACTTAAAGGCAGAACCGGAATCTTATTATAAAAGCGTATACATTGTCTCTTGAATGACTTAGTGACTTTGTGTAAGCGGCTGCTATGGACAGCAAGTTTATTTTTATATCTTGTAGTTACATTGAGTATTTCACAATTTTTCTTACATTAAAGTTTTCGTAAATATATTGCGATGCCAATTTATTTAATTAATTAATATATTGATTTCCTAAAATTTATGGCCAGTCAAGCTAGATAGAAAAATTGAAAATCTAACCAAACTAATTGTCATCATCATAGCCGAAAGAAGTCCACAGCTGGACAAAGGCCTCACCCAAAGATCTCCACAACGATGGGCCCTGCGCTGCCCGCCTTCAGCGGCTTCCCGGGAACTTTATCAAATCGTCGGTCCACCTCGTGCGGGCCTGCCCACACTGCGTCTTCCGGTGCGTGATCCTACGACCATTGTAGTAACCAATCTTTGAAACGGCTTAACCGATTTCAATCAAACATGATCATGAACTGGACACTCGTTTAGTCTTTTACAGAACAAGGATTGGACACTCAACAGTGTTAAATACATACCACACGTTGTTTTACATCGGAGGTTAAAAATTTGTTGTATACCGTCAGCACAGGTTCGATTTCCAGCGGGGTACATGTTTAGTATTCGGTTTGGATTGTGGTAGGGCATTTTAAATGTCTGCCTGGCTTGCTACCACCGTCTTATCTAAGTCAGCGCTAAACAGCAATGGTAATAGCATTGTTGTGTTCCGGTTGTCAGAAAGATAGCCAGTCCCCCAAATAATATGGGGTTACCGTGTCAGTTCGCTGCCATCAGGTGTAATTGAGGTTGAGTGCTAACCAATTGTATATAAAAAAAAACAAATGCAATTAATGATCACAATTTCACCATTTTTAACCCGAAACAATAACCCTCCACATGACAGTTTGTGAAGGTTGGCTGTGCCTTACATGGTACAGTTGACACATGACCCGTAAGTCAAGCGTAATACAAGCAATTCTTATTACACTGTGTATTACGGATTATATAGAGCTGATATGGGGTGATTACGCCTAAGTGCATGTCGGTCGTCGTGTTACAAGCTAAGTGGTATTCTCAGAACAATGATAAAAAAAAACGAAAGACGGAACATGCCGTATCCCAGAAGTGAAGCCACAATTGTGCCAATTTTCAAACGCGTTCGCTCACCTAATGCGACAACTCCGCATGGCTAAATGAATTTTTAGTGGTCCACGTTTTTGGTGTTTACTCGTGCTTCTCTCGCACTCGTGGGACCTCACTCGCTCTTGGCTGTTCACTTTGAACTTTTGACGGAGAGCTATCATGCGAGCACTCACCGACGCACTGTTGATATTTGTGTGGGTAATGGTATTTCCTGTCTATATTTATTTTATTTTTATTACTTCCCTTATTGGTAAAAGTACACACACATTCGTAAGTATTACTCAGCAAGGCTCATGGAAGACCAGCGCCATGACTCGCGCACGACTTATAGTTAAGTATACAGGTATACATTACACTATAGGTACACGTGTCTAAGTAATTATGTATTCACACTGAAAATCAGAGTTGTAGTGTAGGTATATCAATGCTGCAACTCATGCTGAGTCGAACTTCACTTTTGCGTTCTGGTTGTAGAATTGTTTTCCTTTCTAATCCTGTGAGTGTTGTCTTATACCTAGCTTGTGCCTATTTGTATCGTTTTTAAAATATCCAAAATAGAGCATGTCCAATCTATTACTTATATACGTGTCCAGGTTTGCATACTAATAAGTATTTTCCTTTCCATTCTAAGACTAACCCAATCGAATATTTCGGCCCACAGCAACAAATTACGCATATTTCAAAGTGGCTTCACTGCACGTCGTTAGCGCTCCGTCGGTTTTTTCCTTGGTCTATGGTGGCATTATGATTTATTATTTATAACATTGTCAACCTAAAATATGTAGTTTTACCTCTATTCATTATCGAATACTCGTAACGAAGAGTATAATTTTAAGTAAAGGTCAAGGGTGATGGTAATATACCTAATATCCATCACTCGCTATCTCACATCAGTAATACTAATGGTTTAAAGTAGTGATAGGCCACATCTGTCAACAGCATAAGGTTTACGACAGTTTTTTTTTGTCCTTATTTATATAATTTTTTATTTATATATAAAATAGAGAATTTAGAATGTCCGCGAAAGAATATGATTTCATCCAAATACACCAAAAACTGTGTTAAATGCAAAATATGTTCGAAATTGTTCGTCGGTGGCTCAGCGGTTAAGATGCGGTCTCTCAATTCAGGATATCTGAGTTCAATCCCCTGGCAGGACATGCTCTTAAACGGTGAAGATAAACATAGTGAGGAAACCTGCATGCCTGAAAAATAAAATTCAAAGGCATGTGAGGTACGGAACCCGCATTGAGCCAGCGTGGCATAATATGGCCCATACTTCCACGTATACGAGGGAAGGCCTATATCCTTGCAGTGGGATGTTTACGAGATGATGATGGTAATGTTCGAAATAGCTTAACTGATTTTTATCAATCATGGCTAATACAGCATTTCTCAACGACATAAAAATCCACACTCAAATCACACGACGAATTACTAAGATACACCCGGACAAAGACTGGACACACACACATATACCATCATCCACATATACCATCATCATTTCCCTGCCCTTATCCCACTCTAGGTGGGGTCGGCACAACATGTCATCCTCTTCCACTCTCCTCTATCAGCCGTCATCTCCGTACTCACCCCTTTCACTCACATGATATCATTCCTCACGCTGTCTACCCACACTTTCTTTGGTCTTCCTCTACCTCTGTATCCCTCCACATTCATACTTAACACTCATCTTGTTACGTGCCTTTCATCCCTCCTCATATTGTGCCCAAACCATGTTAACCTGTTACTCCTCAGCTTTTCTGTTATTGGCGCCACTTTTAGACTTCCTTATCCATTCTAGTCACACCACACATCCATCTTAGTATTCTCATCTCTGCCACATGCATTCTACTTTCATCAGTTTCTTTCATTGCCCAACATTTAGATCCATACATGGTGACAGGTCTTAACCACATACACCATCTTATCTAAATCTGCCGCCAAGCAGCAATGTTAATAGCATTGTTGTGTTCCGGTTGTCAAAGATAAGATAGCCAGTCCCCCAAATGTGTTGGGGTTTCCGGGTCAGTACGCATCCACCTTCGACATCATCTTCACTTAACATCAGGTGTGATTAAGGTCAAGTACCAACCCGTTGTGCATAAGAAAAATTACACAACGCCGTTAAACTCACAAGATGTCGTTTTTCGTCAGGGGTTAAAAATGGAGGTCGAGTACTCAATTTTACAGTGCCATTTCACTTTAATTCACTGAGATCTAAAAATATAAATTACAAGATAAGTAAATCTGGGGATTTTCAAAAGCAGGGTGCTTTATCTTCGAGCACAATGTCAATGTCAATTTCTATCAGATGAGATTATCAATCAATAATATCATCATCATCATCATGATATCATCAATCAAACACGTAACCGATTTGATCATGGTACGTTCGCCGTGGTTTTCACCTACCAAAACCAGATTCGCATCTTTTTCGTTTGTCTTCTTTCATTCATCGGTTCCACAAAATCAAAATCAAAAAGTGCTTTATTTTGTAGGTACACAGGGTACACTTAAAATAGTCAGATTTAACATTTTTTAAGCTACTGCTTGTTCAAAAGCCACTTTTCCCCTGAGAAGTACAAGCAAGAAACTCGAGAAGTTGCTCTTTTTCAAAAAAAGGTTTTTATGTTACAAAATTATTAATTTATATTATAATACGACCGGTTGGTGTAGTGGATAGTGACCCTGTCAGCGAAACCAACGGTTGCGGGTTCGAATCCCGCGAGGGGTAAATGTTTGTGTGATGAATACGAACATTTATTCCCGAGTCACGGATGTTTATATAAATATTTATGTATGTTTATCCGTTATCTAGTATCCATAGCACAAGCTTTGCTTAGTTTCGGACTAGATGATTGGTGTAAGTGTCCGAAATATTTATTTATTATTATTATATTATGTATAATACAATACAATATATATACAATTTATTATTAAAATATCACAAATAAAAAACTAGCCCCAAGTCTCTTATTATTATTATTTATTTAAAAAAAAGAAGAAAAGAAAAAATTTGATTATTAATTGTGAAATAGCCTAGTTACGCGAACGGGCTGTTCATGTCCATGAATGTTTATCATCTAAATAATCTGATATTTTATAATATGCTTCCTTAATAAGTTTCTGTATAGTAATAAGTAATAGTATCCTTAAATTTATTGAAAAGAACATTTTGTATATCAACAGGAACCTTATTAAAAAAGCATAGGGAAGTTTATCTTTATGTCTTGTATTGACATCATGTTTATCACTATTTTTCCTAAATGATGCTGATTTTTTTTTGACATATATTAGATTTTCAAAAATGTACTGTGACGAAAAGGTTAGAATATTATACTCTTTAAATCTGTCTCTAAGTGACACTGCAGGTCTCAATTGAAAAATTGCGCGAACGGCTCGTTTTGTAAAACAAAGATTGTATTTATATCCGCGACATTTCCCCACAGCAAGATACCGTAAGACATCAGGCTATGGAAATAACTAAAATATACTGATCTAGCAGTATTTACGTCCGATATTTGTCTAATTTTTTTGACTGCATAGGCTGCAGAGCTGCGGTAGGCAGCAGACATGTCCTAACCATCTCAGCATACCTTTTTCTATCTTTGTCATTAAGTCTTCTTTTACACATTTAAGCAATCTTAACTCTCTATCAATAAACATAAAATAGTATTAGGCATAGTCATGAATTCCATCAGAGTTTCTATAAAGACATCTTTACATATAAAAGGTATCAGCATAAACTATAGCAAACATTAACTGGCAACACTTTCGCATAAATAAATTTCACTTCGCCTCAGCAACTAACCTAAGTATACGACAATATGTTGAGTTTTATACCGTCTCATGTCTCGCAAACACGGGCTGTTGTCTCAGCTTAGTGGCGGGACGCAAAGTAAACACAAGGCCTCCTTGTTACTCCCTCCAATGTCTGTCGACAGACTTTGTTTCTCTACAAAAGTAGCGAAACTTTTGTCAGAATTACGCGAGGAATAACAAAACTGGCTAAGGTAGAAAAGATGGCGTGTCTCGTGACTTGATCAATGTAGGAATATTCTTAGTGCTAAAAGATTTGAAAGTTGATGTCGATAAACTTTGTGATGTTCATTGTTTTTATCATTTAGAATTTAAGCACACCTGCTTGAAGTACAAAACATGCATTATGCAGCATGTTGATATTGATATGTCAAAATGGACCAGTATTTATCTAACGCTGCAAGTATCGATGAGTAATTTTAGTACCAGTCGATTGCGAAGAAAAAAATATTTCCTATTATAAATACAAAGGCATACAACCGCCTCCGTGGCTCAATGTAAACAACATTGGGTTTACGTTTCGGAGGTCGCGGTTTGATCCCCAGCGGGGTACATATTTAGTACTCGGTTTGGTTGGTGGTATGGCATATTAAATACCCGCCTGGCTAGCTACCACCATCGTCTCTAAATCTGCCGCCAAACAGCAATGTCAATAGCATTGTTGTGTTCCGGTTATCAGAGATAAGATAGCCAGTCCTCCAAATAAGATGGGGTTTCCGGGTTAGTACGCTACCTCCTTCGGCCTCATCTTCACTTAACAACAGATGTGATTGAGGTCAAGTGCAGACCCATTGTCGATAAAAAAAAAAGCATTTGCAACATTTCGGGTAATTTAGCGGTAAAATTTGCCTCTAAATAAATTTTAACCCTCCATTAAAGGGAAACTATGTGCCAAAGGCTATTATAACATTTCTGACTATCCCAACAGCAATGGTTGATATACTACATAAATATTTTTTTGTAAAAAAATACATATTATAAATGAAAACATCCATAACTCGGGTACACATGTCCGTATTCATCACACAAACAATATGCCCCTAGCTGGATTCGAACCCGCAACTTTTTGGTATAGTGGTCAGAGTAATGTTTTTATAATATTTCAAAACACGCATTTTATTTATTTTATTTCATTCATTTTATTGATAGTACAGAATCAACAGCATCTACAGGTAATTATGGCCCTCCTCTAAAAAATCTTAAACTTTTTGGCCCCCTATGAAGAAAGTTTGCCCACCACAGATATAGATGATAAGAAAGCATGGACATCAACTGCTCGACGATATACAGTCTATTATATTCTTTTTCTTTCCTTTGCCGAATCATGAATTGTAGAAATACTTATTTAAAAAGACCAACCCCTGATTTTCATGCTCGTTCTTCTCTGGGGAGTATGCCTTGTGAATGAGCGAAAATTGTATGTCATGACGGTCACATGTTATTTTTATAACTTAGAAAATAATATCTGTTTTAGCTTTGTAGCAACTCACAGACTCCTCTCTTGATTTTTTTTTATGCACAACGGGTTGGTACTTGACCTCAATCACACCTGATGTTAAGTGAAGATGAGGTCGAAGGTGGGAGCGTACTGACCCGGAAACCCCAACACATTTTGGGGACTGTAGACAGTCCCCACAAATGTGTTGGGGTTGGGGTCCCCACAAACGCTAAGCTAGAGCTTAGCTTGGCGGCAGATTTAGATAAGATGGTGGTAGCTAGCCAGGCGGACATTTAAAATGCCCTACCACCAACCAAACCGAGTACTTAAACATATACCCCGCTGGGGATCGAACCCGCGACCTCCGAATCGTAAACGCAATGTTGTTTACATTGAGCCACGGAGGCGGAGGATTCTTTCGCGTTGTGGATATTTAGTTAGATATTATGTTAACTCCATATTTGAAATTACTGTTATATTAAACGTGTATCATAATGATTCATACAATTATCACACAACCACCATACAACATGATCTTAACACAAGTCGCACTTATAGATATTATTACAAATTTTGCAATGATAGGGCTTTCTCTCGCAAGGCACTAGCTGAAAATTTGTGTCTTACCGCTATAGGTGAGGATTTATCAACACTAAGGTACAGATACCTACATTTGTGGTACAGATACACATACAACGCTATTATAAGTTGTAGCCGTTGTAATTAATTTTTATTTTTTAATTACTGTAAAATAAGGCTACATTTCGATAACCAAGCAGAATGATTGTGCGGTCGCATATTTTTGTATGTGTTTCTTTAATATGCAAATAAACGTTTTATCTATGTATCTATCAAATAGGACATTATCCATTCCCAGCTAGGCTTACCATACGATAGAATTTGACCCGACGGAAGTTGTCATTATGAGAAGTTATTATTCCGATAAGTTGGCGTTTTGCGAACGGTTGTCATTTTGAGAAATTGTCATTATGAGCTGAATTCTACAGAAGTTTGGCAATGTCAGAATTATTGGATTATTTAAGTATCGGTACTAACCTTTTTAGGGTTCCTTGTAGTCAACATGGAACCCTTATAGTTACACCATATCTCCCCCCACTCCATAAAAGAAAAGTGTACTTTCGTTTAAAATTATTTGTCAAACAACAAAAAGCCCCCTTCTAAGCAAGTACGGAACCCTATACTGCACGTAGCCCGACACGCACTTGGTCCGTTTATTTTTCTTCTCTTTGGTAACAATCACCCAGTCAAACAATCATCTTCGTCAGCGTAACAAGATGGCCACTGCTCCCAAAACAAAAAGCGGCTACAAATCAAAACGTCGCCACTTATTAAGCCACCATCCCACTCCGAGCACGAGTCGTATAAGTTCAAACGTCAGCTGGTGAGTTGACGACACGCTGTAAAGGCCTTTGCATAATGAAAGTAGAAGTGGGTCATACACTGGTAATTAAAACTGCATAGATTAAGGAAAATTACTTAGAGAATTGAAGTGGTATGAAATCCGCTAGTCAACGCGTGCTTATGGCGCGCTGCATTCATAAACGTACGTGATGCTCAGGGCCTGATTTACCCACAGGCTTTAGGCTAGAGCCTAGGGCGTAAGGACCGGGGGACGCTGAGCTTGCCTTTTCAAGCACCAGTTATTTGTTATTAGTAAGATAAGATAATATTTATTTCTAAACAATTCTAAATACAAATTGAGCGTAGAAAAACAAAATTATTTAATTTGTTTTTGAACCGAGAGGATTAAAAGAAGTGTACGTGTCCTTGTACACATTCTAAAGGCAGTAGTTTAGTCACGTCCTTTATGTTATTAGGAAAAACGTTCGTAATCCTCTGTAGAACATCTGCGCCTGCGTTCCACTAACTATCCTCACTAGCTGTAATGAAATGTCGGTGTAACCGCACACCTCACCGCGAGATTTACGAACGATACGCCGACTAACTAATTTAATTAGAACGACTTTATGGTAGCTATAATTAATTAATATAAGCGAATAGAAACTAAACTCGTCTACTGAAATTGTAATAGCTCGGAAGATGAACGTTTGTTATTAGATGCTTTAAGGAAACTCTTCTGTATAGTCGACAGCGTGTTCAGTGTAAACTTATCAATTTCAAGTTTCTTTTAAGAGGGCTTAATCCGTCTAGTGGCGCTCTCATTGGATAAATTAAGATTTATTGTTAAATAGATAGATAGATACATAATTTGTTTATTTGCTTATCATTGTGCAAAGTGCTTAGAACTTTGCACAATGATAACAATTAGTAATACAGAACAGTATAGTATAGTAGTATTACAGGAATAAAAATTCTAAAATGTCACTTATTATGTGCTGTAGGGACAAAATGGTTCCAACTGACGACCGATTGGTGTAGTGGATAGTGACCCTATCAGCGAAACCAACGGTTGCGGGTTCGAATCCCGCGAGGGGTAAATGTTTGTGTGATGAATACGAACATTTATTCCCGAGTCTTGGATGTTTATATAAATATTTATGTATGTTTATCCGTTATCTAGTATCCATAGCACAAGCTTTGCTTAGTTTCGGACTAATTGATTGGTGTAAGTGTCCGAAATATTAAAAAAAAAAAAAAAAAAAACTCAGCATGGGGCTCCGCCCGCGGACGGATGGAGCGCTGGTATTCTGTTGGGACCAGTTTGGAACTAGTGGGCGGTATGGAACGCAAATGGATATGAAATACACATAATTATGTTGATAATATACAAGTTATTAAATATATATATATAATATTATATAATATAACATTATATTATGTTATGTTATGTTATAAACAATAAATCATATTTAAGTATATATTATTATATATTTATACTACAATAAAAATCCATGTAGATGTAAATAAAGTACTGCAAAAATCCCTTATAAATTATTGTGCACAACCTACCTGGATTTTTCTTATCCACTGAGAAGTGGATAAAACTATATTAGCGACAAAACCGACTAGTTGTACAATTCTATGTAAAGTTTTTTTAACAAATGTAAACCGTATTTCTTGAGCCTTATAGTATAGTATAGGTATATAAGTTATAAATCCGATAAGGCGCCCTAATTGAAAGCGCTTGATGCCCTCCTGGTATACAGTCCGGGCGCTTCAACATAGCAATGCTGGGTGACACTTCTTGTATGAACTGGCGCCTCATGGCAGTCATCGTTCATTGGAATCGTCACGTCCGACGTGCGTGCCGGTCCACACTTTACTTCCACGTGGGCTGAATTAGCAAGTGGCTGGAGTGGTTCTACTTTTCATTTTCAGTTCTCTGCAAAATTCTGACATGGCAATAGACGCACTAAAATAAAAAATGCCCGCCTTATTCTCTCAGAACCATCCCCTATCCCAAGTAAGCCGACTCGCTTGTAATTGATCACACGATTTTCACACACATACACACACGTACACAATAGTACTCCGATCTTTGCATCTCGTATATACATAAGACCAACGTTTGCTTATCCACGTGTATTTTCAAATTATTATTGATTATGATTGCCCTCGCCGGTGTAATGAACGAAGGTCATGCTGGCTGGATAAATCATGGTTTCAGATCTTCTCCAATTTAGTGGTGAGTCAACATAATTTTCGAGCCTTTTGGAATTTTTCTCACGATTACCTTTAGCTTGTACCGCCTCCGTGGCTCAATGTAAACAACATTGGGTTTACGATTCGGAGGTAGCGGGTTCGATCCCCAGCGGGGTACATGTTTAAGTACTCGGTTTGGTTTGTGGTAGGGCATTTTAAATGTCTGCCTGGCTAGCCACCACCATCTTATCTAAATCTGCCGCCAAGCAGCAATGTTAATAGCATTGTTGTGTTCCGGTTGTTAGAGATATGATAGCCAGTCCCCCAAATGTAATGAGGTTTCCGGGTCAGTACGCTTCCACTTTCGACCTCATCTTCACTTAAAATCAGGTATGATTGAGGTCAAGTACCGATCGGTTGTGCATAAAAAAAAAGCTTCCTGAACATTAACCGGGAGTGTTAATGTTTGTGGCATGTATTGTGGCGCTGTCCATGGTGTATCATCACATGGTCAAGCATCACTTAATTTCCTTTCTCATAACTTAAGCTTTATGACTGATTTTGAATTCAATTAGCTACACTGCCGCCGAAGGAAGAAATTTCTTTCCTACTTCACTCCTTTAACTCTTCTTTTGGCTGGGGTCTAAGATAGCAATAGAGTCACGGAGAGCAATGTTTTCCTTCAGTAGGCGCTGTGTCGAACACCACTGTTGATCCTGGCTTACAGGAGTTGCAGGAGGGGTGTGAAGGCTAATAACTTCCCGACACCTTTTACAAAAAGACGGTCACGAACTGACAAACTGCAAATGTTTGTCTTGTAACAATTCCACACCCATTTTTGAGAAAATGACTCTTGGCACACGGATAGATATAGAGACAGACGACAGTGATCATTTTTCAACTCAACTCAACTCAAATCATTTATTGCATTCCTTATGTTTTGTTTTGATGATTATAAGGACCTTGTGAAGGCACAGCAACATGAGAGAGTAGCATGCACTAATTTAAATAATTACATAAAATTCTTAATACATTATTTACAAGCTAGAGAATTAACCTATTATATTATCATATGTATTTTTACCTTTATATTCCAATTATATTATTAAATATTCACTTTTGAGATACGAAAACCTAAAAGTGTACAATTTTTTTATTTTATTTGGTTACCAAGTTTCGCAGAATTTTACAGCTGTGAAATGAACGTTCTTTGAATTGTGTAAGTGTCTGCTAAAGCAATTTCTCATGAGGGTCAATAATGTTAAATTCAATGATAATTTCCATATCGACGGCTGAGATACGCCACAAATTCGAGACCCTGTTCCAAGCCGGGATGTAATAGTCCTGTTACCGCCGCAAACTATTCAGAGCTTGCGTCCTTTCTCTCCATGTAACATATAGAGGAATATATATCATGAGCATGATTAAATATGTACTGTGGTTAGACCCTCCGATGGTCTAGGTCATAGGTTCCCAAACGGTGGGGCACGCCCCCCATGGTGTGTTACCCAGGGGGGCGCAAACAGCTCTAGATAAACCTATTTTTATGCAAGACTAAGCAATTGCCAACTTAATTGTTTGATTAATTTATCAAACAGAACTATGTAAACCAGGACCCCAGCTATTCATTTCCATGGTAGTCATGGGCTCACCCCCTGTCACGTGTACATTTCTGTATATTTCGAATGGAGAACCGTGTATCTTGTTTCAAGAATTAAACTTTTAATAACTTCCAACATTTACAGGGGTCCTAATATGCTGTGAATAAACGTAATTGGTATTAAATTGATCAAATAAAGTGTAAACTGACTGTGTTAGAGCTTTAGTTAAGTTAAATAATATTGTAGAAATTAAAATGCGTAATAAACTATGAATTTGAGATTTAATAAATATTGCAAATAGATTTTACAATGAAGAGCACGACTAGCCATTGTTGCACTTATCGGAAGTATATAGAAGTAGTATTGATATACTTAAAAAACTTATATCTCAAATTTGCGTTGTAATGTAAAAATGAAAACAATGAAAACATTACCGAAATTACATTTTTAATTTGTATTTTCAGACTGATCTGAACAAATATTATTATAGAAAAAAATCGCGAGTTTCTGTGAAACAAGAAGAGAAGATGACGCGGTATGTTCAATGGGGGCGTTATTTGAAAAGGTTGAGAACCCGTGGTCTAAGATTTTATCTAATTTTAACCTTAAATAGGGTTGATAGATTTGTTTAAAGATCCTATTGGTCCAGTGGGTAGTGAAAAGTCAAAAATGTCAAATTTGTTTGATTTATGTTTATTTCTTTTTTTTTATAAAATTTTATTTAATTTGCAATGTTCGTATGTAAGTAGTCCGTTTCGAAATTTGCAAAGCATTTTTTAACCACTATCTGATTGAGTTGAAATTCGACAGATTTGTGTAAATTCGGTGACAATGCAATATTATGGTACCATTTAGCTGATCTGATGATGGAGCTGGGATGTAGAGACTAACTCCCTGATGGCAAATGGCAAGATAGTTGAATTTGGGCTAGTTTGGTTTGTTGCCATGAGCACTTTCCATTACACATGATGACGAGGGTCTGAAGATGGAGCCAGAAGATTGCCACTGGAACTCCTCGATGGAGTTTATGTTACTCGTCTTTGTACTAGAATAATATGTGATAATCATGATGTACCAGTATTCAACAGTGCCCCAAAGACTCCAGAGTCGTAATAACTTTTTTAAGTGCGTTGCTCCCGTACAAGGTGTGGCTTCGGATGCTCGCTGCAGCCTGTGGCGGCAAAGATACTCTCTTGCGTCGTTCCTCCCGCTCAAGGAGTCTCTTCCTCCTGGATACGATTTGCCATGGCCAACATGGAAATCCTTAAATCGGCTTCGAACTCAGGTTGACCGCAGCAAAGATAATCTGTGCAGGTGGGGCTTCTCCGATGGCGGGAGTGATCGATGCGAGTGCGGAGTCTCCCCACAGACAATGGATCACGTATTGTCTTGCCCCGCGTGTCCTGACAGTTGCACCTTTGACGACCTCCTTAACGCCACAGACAGTGCTGTAACAGCAAGTTTTATTGGACCAAAACTTAGCCACTCTAACAGTTAGAGTGGCTAAGTTTTGGTCCAATAAAATTTGAAACTTGCCTCGACACGAAAAGAAGAAGATCATGATGGAGCATTAAAAGCTTGTTTTAAAAATATTTTTAATGTACAACTTATTTATTACTTTTTAAGGCGAAAATTATCTACTTATAAAACCCGGAACACTAGTTTAAAAATATAAAATTTTTCATTCTCACTAAGTTTCCTATTCACGGTTGCAGAAATAGGTCATCGCATAAACTCCATACTACATTGTCTGACGAATAGGTAACTAAATTGAATAAAGACCCTCATATACGTGCATATTTCACTTAGCAGGGTTAAGCGACACCGAGGCGGTTCGGCCATAATTAAGCTTCAACTAGCGGTCGAAACTGAGGCCGAAGCAGTCGGCTTTCATCTACGAGAGCGGGGCATTCCTTTCTGTCCCAACGTGTTAAATGATGACTGGGATACTCCTTTTCCTACCATTCCTACCATTCCTACCATTGTATGTTGCGATTGATAGATGTCCTTGTTCATATCTAAATCACAATAATATTGGGTCTTTACCTATGAAATTGGAATTTTTTTTCTTCGTTAATCATATGTACTAATTCCTGCGATTTTCAAAGCTATATCCAAATTTGTTTTTTATTTGGAAAATGGAATATTATTTCAAGGTTTCACATGAAATATTTTTTAATTTCTGGGCTAAATCACATAATAAAAAAAATTTGAACAGAGCTCTTTTCATGTGCTTCCAATAATCATTTCTTAGATTCGCTATCCGATAATACACACAAAGTTTAGCTAAGCTGTTTGTGTGGAGAAAACAGTCTTAATGAAAATTTTCATACAAAACGCCAATTTCATAGGTAAGAAACTAATACCAGAGTCTGGTCAACAAAAGCGCGGCAAATTCAAAAACTCTTCATGTGGTATAACTAATTACAGCAGGATAAAACAGTTTTGATACTTGAATATTTCTTTTTAACGACAATCAATTTGTTATTAGTTTTATTTATGACTACCTTTCCGTTCGCGACTTCGTTCGCGTGGGAGATTTCATCAAAATCGGTTCTGCAAAAAAATAGCCTATATATTAATCCCAGGTTCTAATCTGTCTACCTACCAAATTTCATCTAAATTCGTCCAGCCGTACAGGCGTGAAGAGGTAACAAACATCATAAATACAGACATACTCACACACAATCTTTCGCATTTATAATATTAGTTGAGATAGTTGGGATTTGATTTAGGGTATTTATGTTTTTCGAGTGTATGTATGTATGTAAATATGTATACATATAAGAGGCGAAAATAAGCAGCCCTGGGACAGGGGCTATGATTTTCTGACCGTTGGGGTAGAGACCATAGGACCCTGGACCTCTTCAAAGAGCTGGCGTCGCGTCTAGGAGAAGTATCGGGTGATCAGAGGGCTGGCAGATACTTGGCCCAGCGTATAAGTCTGGCCATACAGCCTTCTATGTTCTTTGACACGATGTCGTTTATGTATGTAGTTCATTGCCTCAATTCTTGCTTTTACTTATAATGGTAATGCTGCAGGTGCGGCAATGTATATTTATATAATCAATGACGATGCTGGATCGTTCGACCTGACACTTAGGGGTGGCACTACATGACAACAATTTATTAACAAAGTAAGAAGCTGAATATTGATAAGATTAACATATCTCCCCATATTTTTATGTTTTCTGTCGTAATTATCATTATTTATACTATTATGATAAAATATATCTCGATAAGTCGACGCTAAGGTGTACTCATAACAGTGATTATAATGTAGATTGACTTACTTTCAATTTGTAGCCATTTATTATGCCCGACGAAAAATGGCAGGTGTTACGTGTTTGACACAGTAATGATGCGTGGGTAGATTTGAGTGAGGTTTTCTACATATTTAAGACTAAAAGAGATGATAGGTTATTAACCATATTTGATGAAAATCGGTTAATTTCGAAAATACTTAGCTTTTAACACAAGTTTTTATACATTATTAGTTGTCTATTCAAATACGTGTAAAAAGCAAACTAAACATATTCCATACCAAATTGTACAAATACTTCCATCCGTCCTGAATAAGTCAGACAAGACGAACAGTCCTCTCCATCTATCCAGCCAATGGAACGCTGCGGTAGGCCGAAATGAGAATAGCCCGCGAGGCCGCCCATTCGTCAGTCGCACAAAAACCTCCATACCGAAGCCCCTCGTAATTGCACCCTCTTCCCTCTATGTCTTTGTTTGTTTACATTTTTGGACACGCTTCGTTAGGAGTGAATTCCTACGGTCATATTTTCGGCAACCCCTTTTTTAACCCCGTTAAATTTCGCTGTGCCGACGACTTTTTCGACGCATTCGCAAATCCGTTGAAAACAAAAGAAATTATGATAATTACTCTAGGCTTTAAATGTCATAATTTAGCTTTCACGACTGAGGATCCAGGTTGTACATTTAAAGGCCATGCGCGAAATTTTTTAATCCTCACCTACAAATATACAGACTGAACTTTGAATTCTTGTAATTTCCATTGTCTGATGACGCAATTTTTCATTACGAACAACTATCCCCAAGAAATCATTGTCGACTTCAACCAAAAAAATTTTGATTATGTGTGTATATTATATTAGGGCCTTACCTATGAAATTGGCGTTTTGTACGAAGAATTTCATTAAGACTGTTTTCTCCATACAAACATTTTTGATTTTTTTTTTTGGGAACGGCAAATCCAAATTTAGCTAAACTTTGTGTGTATTATCGGATAACATTAAGTTAAGTATAGGCAGCGTTAATTTTTAAAAGTAACCGCTTTATAAAAGTTTCAGCGAATCTAAGAAATGATTATGGGAAGCACATGAAAAGAGCTCTGTTAAATTTTTTTTTATTATGTGATTTAGCCCAGAAATTAAAAAATATTTCATGTGAAACCTTGAAATAATATTCCATTTTCCAAATAAAAAACAAATTTGGATATAGTTTTGAAAATCGCAGGAATTGGTACATATGACTAACGAAGAAAAAAAACTCCAATTTCATAGGTAGAGACCCAATATTATTACTCAATTAAGGTCCGCCACAAAGCTTCCATTGCTCCCATCGATCAGTACTCCTTACGCCAACATAATCAATAATAACTCGATACCCCCTCGACATGTCCCACTTCCCCTAATTCCCGGATATTCGCCGACTCAATAGAAGAGTATTCTTCGGCGGGAAACCGTCGCATTGTCTAAGTAATCCTTCTAATCCACAAAGCCGATACACCACCAATAACAGGGCATCAGTGTTGCCAGACATATTGTTCTGTAGATAAACAGTTTCTTGTTGATAGATTAACTCATATGAAGTTTAAACTGGTATATTGATATTTTTTATTTCCGTTTGGTAGCGCCAGCTTGACAGATACGTGAGTAGGTCACAAAGGAAAATCAAAATTTATTGTAGGATAGTATAGGTTTTAGCGGGCTTGATTTCCGCAACTCGACGCAGCTTGCGTTTATTTTACGTGATGGGTTGCTGACACTACTCTTGCCAACCCAGTTCCTCCAGGAAGCCTAGCAGACCCTTGACGTTGCCGACGACTTCTGGAAGCGACCCCGGTGCCTCGAGGTACTGTGCCCTGTAAACTGCCACACCTGGACATCCTAGGATGACGTGTGCGGCTGTTTCTTCTGCCTCCATGCACGCTCTGCACAGGGGGCTGTCTGTACTAGAGTAAACAAATGTTTGTTTAATAGTGCATGGCCAGTTATAGCTGAGTTGGGGCCTCTTTAGCTGTAGCAGCTTCCGTGACAACCTATTGTAGGATATTAGCAAACATGTTTTTTTCTTATCATCATCATCATATCAGCCACAGGACCTCCAGGGCTGAACATAGGCCCCCCCGACAGAATTCCATAGTAATCTGTTGGAAGCGGCGGAATTTCCCGCGAGTTTTATCAGGTCGTCTGTCCATCTTGTGAGTGGACGTCCATCAGTTATTTTTTTGAGCTATGTGCTGTGGCCATTGCCATTTCAACTTGCTAATCCGTTGGGCTATGTCAGTGACCTTCGTTCGCCCACGGATTTCTTCATTCCGATTCGATTACGTGGCGAAATGTCGATCATCCCCTTCTCCGTAGCTCGTTACGTGCCTTTCAGCTTTCTTATGAGCCCATAGTGAGAGACCGCGTTTTTGTACCATAAGTCATCTCTGATCTTCAAGCACTTTTATTATTTAATAAATTTTATGAAATACTCCAACAGCTTATGTTGGCAACACTGGAACATTACAAAGCCTACAAGTTGCCATGTCTGTCTACAGACTAACCTGTTTGTTTTCCCGCCATTTTGTAAAGTGTTGTTATTGAGCTAAGCACGCTAGGGTACTCGTATATACGAGACTGTCCCATTTATTCACCGCGTCAAAGAAAATGTCTTGTTTTGTCTTCGTTTCTTTCTTACAAATGTGAAGACCTAAAAAATGTTCTGTGTTGTGTCCTCAAGTGAGTACGGCATCGCAGTACCTAATTATTGATTTATATTCTACTAGCTTCCCGCCCACGGTTTTGCCTGCGTGAACTAACATTATCGCAGCCATGTTTCATTTGTTTATCCCGCGGGAACTACACACTTTATCGGGATAAATATCCTTTGTTTTAATCCAGAGTATGTTCTAACTATATACCAAATTGTATCCAAATCCGTTTGTTCGTTTCGTGATTGAGCAATAAATAAACAAATAAACATCCGAACTATCGCACTTATAATATTAGTTAGATTAGATTAGTGAGATAACCAACAGATAACGGATAAACATACATAAATATTTATATAAACATCCAAGACTGGGGAATAAATGTTAGCGTTCATCACACAAACATTTACCCCTCGCGGAATTCGAACCCGCAACCCGAAACCTCATAAAACGGTATTGTACTCTGTACTCCGATCATCATCATATTTCATTTTTTAAGGAAAATTCACGACATATGCCCCCCCCCCTCTAACCATTTCAGTCAAATTGAATCCGAGTATTCTTGGTACAGTTGTATTGGTAACAACTTCAACATATTTACTGGTTGACTGTACAACACTTGCACTTACCCGCATGTGTTCTCTCGCTTATTAGCACATTAGCACACTTCGGGGGACTTCACGATCATAAACACACATAACGCTTATTTTCCTTTATCTGAGGCACTGGCTGGTCGCATTGTTGCCAAAAAGACCCCCGGCCCCTTCCCCGCCGCCCCCCCCATTTCCTTTGTCGCGTTTTTTCATTACTGCATCGCAAGTGGCGCACGGATTAAATACTTTGACGCGGGGTCCCGAAATCTGAGCTTTAAAAACGTATCTCGTCACTGCTTTTGTGGCGCTCGCAGGGTTACTAGACTAAACAAATTTTCCCGATATCTCCGGGATTTTATATCGAGTAGTTGAACGGAATTTATCACACATTTGTTCAAGTCATTTTAAATCTCCATTCGTAATACAAACTCCATAAATCCTACAATATAGAGATTTAGGTACGTGATTGCTTCATCTTTAACCATATCGTCACTTAGCATCAGGGGAGATAGTGTGAATGGAAGCCCATCATAAAAAAAAAATTCGGATTATAATCTAACACAAATAATTATAATGAACGTAAATATTAAAAGATTTTTTTTTAATTTTATGCACGTCGGGTGCGTACTTGACCTCAATCACATACAGTGAAGATGAGGTCGAAGAATGATGTCTAATAATGTAATTATAATATTTATTTTAGCTGTCGTCATCATTGAAGCAACTACTCTGCTGGGGGGACTGAAAATCAGCAGATATTTCTGCTATATTCATTTTGTTAACGTATATGTGATGAAAGTATATCATTTTATTTCATTTATTTATTTACAATAAAATACAATACAAATACTCTTTATTGCGCAAAATAATTTACAATAATTTTGATGATAACAATAGAACACAATTAGGCGGTCTTATCACTAAAAGCGATCTCTTCCAGACAACCCACAGCTATGGGATATTTGTAGGTAGAAAAACAGGTAGGGTGCATGCATAAATATAATAATAATATCATATTAATTTACTTAATTATATATATATTATTTTTTATAATATATAAAAAAAATTATTTACCTACCTAAACACATCTATATATTATCACAAGAATTGTATTACAGAAAGAATTAAGAATTAACTTTGTAACTTAATTAAAACACGAAGTAAAAAGCAACAACACATAGAATTAAGTAATAATAATATTAACAACAAATTACAATTGGTTTAGGACCCGATTTCGAAAGACATATAAGCAAAAGCCATTTGTGCGACGACAGATAATCGAAGTGCCATATGAACGAAACGCCATTTAGCCGATGGGCCATTTAATCGAAAAGACAAATATGCGAAAGCCATAAGTTCGAATGTACAGACCTCTATCTGTAGCGAGCGAGCAATATGTCTGGGCACTCCGACACTGTTGGAGGTTCACATATTTGTAAAATTTTCGAACTCATCGCACAACTGTACATTCGATATTGACGACCTGTTTGATGTAGTGGTTAGAAACTCTGACTGCTATACCAAAAGGTTGCAGGTTCAAATCCCGATAGGGGCATAAGTTTGTATGATGAATACAGACATGTGTTCCCGAGTTATGGATGTTTTTCATTTATATATGTATTTATTTACAAAAAAAAATTGTATCCATAACACAAGCCTATAGTTGCTTAATGTGGAACTAGATGGCGTTGTGTGTATGTCCAAGGATATTTATTTATTATATAATGAAATACAGCCATAACACGGGTACACATGTCTGTATTCATCATACAAACTTATGCCCCAAGCGGGATTCGAACCCGCGACCTTTTGGTATAGCAGTCAGAGATTCTAACACTAGCACCAAGCAGGTCGTCATAATGTTATGTCATTGTTGGATTTTTGTAAGTACGCGCCTAGTAGCTACTAGGTAGCTTCCTTAAACGCTCATTACTTCATAATTAACTTGCATGCGTATTCCAGAGTTGCCTTGATATGTCTGGATATTCGCATATTTGTCTTTTCGATTAAATGTCCCATCGACTAAATGGCGTTTAGTTCATATTGCACTTCGATTATCTGGCATCGCACAAATGGCTTTCGCTTATATGTCTAAACCCAATTACAATACGTCACAATATTCAATAGCTATCGCTAGTCATTAAATAGTATAAAACAAATTCGCTGTTTCCCGCTGGCTGTCTCTCCGCTTACTTCTTCCTTCCTTCCTCAAAGGCCGGCAACGCATCTGTGACCCTTTTGGTATTGCGGGTGTCCATGGGCGGCGGTGATTGCTTTCCATCAGGTGACCCGCATGCTCGTTTGCCGCCCTCTCATATAAAAAAAAAACTTATTCTAAACCACGCAACGGATTTTGTTACGCCTTTTGTTACACTTTCATTTAGAGAACTTCTTCATATGTGTAATACATGCGTATTATAGAAAGTAATTACAGACGGAGCCGGGGCGGATCGCTAGTTACAAAAAAGCAAAGATTTTGTCAGGAGAATTTGTTTTTGGAGATGGTAACCCTGGCTGGTGACTTTCTATTTGGTTAGCTAATAAAGTAGCCCCGTTCCAAAGAAGATTCCCGGTCCCTTTGTGAGAGCGAGGGGAGCGTGTAATCAGTGTGATAAAGGTTTTCAGCTTGTCTAATAATGTCAAGTCCTACTTCCATAGTTATCGACATACAATACAAGTACAATATTAAGTATAATAAAGAAATGTGTTCACTGCATAGTATAACGACCAAATAAAAGTCACTGGTTTTAAGTACGGAAATTACTTATATTGAGCAGAGTGAACACCTTATTCGTACAATTTTCAATAAAGAACTGCCTCATCAACTCAAGACATTTGATTTTTATAAAACGTGTGGTAGGCGTGGCAGCACTTTTTTTTACGCCGGGAAACGCATTACGCCTACCGCTCGCTTGGGGGACGGTCAGACGGTTATGTGGGACTCCCCTCCCTGACGGGAGGGATAGCCACTAAAACCCCGCGGCGACCTTCTTCCGCACTAGGGAGAACCTGGGAACGCATAAGCGGCTCCAGCCCCCCCCCCCCCCTCACAAGGGGAGGCCTCTTCCCGGAGGGCGCCTAGCGCACCCTCCGTAAGGGGTGCTGTCGTGCCTCACACTGCGATCAAGGCATGGCAGCACTGGCGCAGTAACTTTACAATTTGCTTATTGTGAAAAAACTGGTCAACTAAAATATTATTAATATTGTTATAGATTATTATAGTATAAACTTAATAGATATAATTACTAAAATTATCATTGGAATATACATATTTCATTTCCCCCAAATGTGTTGGGGTTTCCGGGTCAGTACGCTTCCACCTTCGACCTCATTCGAACACACAAATGTCCAGATATACATATGGAAATTGTAAAATGTACAAAATTTACGGAATATTGAAAGGCGGATATCAGTTTTTCGAAAATAAGATAGGTTACCGTTATAAATAATACAATTTAATCATTGTGAAATCTGGTAGAAGTACAATAAGTTTGTTTATCGTTCAGGCAGTCACTAATTTCCATATAACTCCTTTCATGTTAATGTTGTTTTGACATGATTTACATTCATACGCGAAATTGCTGAAGTTTTCGTCGGTGTTCGTCATCAAATTTGGGCGCTAATGCGAAAAAATGTATATCACTGTCGAAACACTTTGTCAAGTAAAGTGCTTTTACACATTTTAAGGGTTCTCGACATGAGAAAGTGATTTCGTTCGCTGGCACCGCCCGGCACGATGCGTGAAATACGCTACACTGTTGCTTGAAGCAAGAAAGTGTTAGCTGTAAAGTTTCCGTCTGAACCAGAGATGTCCGTAGATCTCTTGTTTTTCTGTCCACATCTTCATAATAACATTGCATTTGTGTATGGACTGGTTTTTTTTATGCACGACGGGTTAGTACTTGACCTCAATCACACCTGATGTTAAGGAAGATGAGGTCGAAGGTGGTAGCGTACTGACCCGGAAACCCCAACACTTTTGGGGGACTGACTATCTTATCTCTTACAACCGGAACACAACAATGCTATTAACATTGCTGCTTGGCGGCAGATTTAGATAAGATGGTGGTAGTTAGCCAGACGGACATTTAATATACCCTACCACCAACCAAACCGAGTACTTAAACATGTACCCCGCTGGGTATGTTGTTGTTTACATTGAGCCACGGAGGCGGCTAAAAACTCTTTCTCAAACATGCATGGAAATATTGTCATTACTTTCGAAAAAAGAACACACGAAGTATCTAATTTACGGACAGCGAAAAATAAATCCGTTGCAGGAGCGTTTTTTGAATTTGGAACATTACAACGCTCCAGCAATGTTGTATGAAACGGCGTGCTGGGGTTATTATATCTTTGATTGTATCTCTTTTATCATTCTTGGCATACCAAAGTCTCTTTGCTTAGTACAAATTGCGTTCACGTGGTTGTAGGCGTAAATGCGTTTGCCTTTCGGCACAGATGATAAATAGTAAATCGGCGGCAAAGCTGAAAATTCGTCTTGATTTGTTATATAAATATTTATTATTTCCCTGCATTCTTTTGAGAAAAGCACTATATATGCCTCGGCGGAAATGGCAATTGCCTATCTCGTATTAGTGAAGTCCTCGCCTACGGCTCGGCCTTCAAACTCATACTCGACCTGCAATTGCCTATTTCCCGGCCTGTACTATTGTCAGACTAGTGACAACCTGACTGTCAGTGTTTCCACGCCGCCCCAGTAGGCCACCAATTTGGTTAAGCAGACTACCTTAAATCGAAAACATCCAGGATCGACTATTTATTTACATTCATACTTTGCTTTATTACTTAACTCGCTAATCGTAGACAAATAGCGAATGCGAATGCGCCAAGAGTCCTTCACATACGTAGTCGAATTCGGTATAAACTATAAAAATGTAAATTCCATGTAATGCGATATGGTGCGAATGTCCTTGGTCATAGCGCCATAGCGAAACGAGGCCTTAACTGACGCGGAATAAACTTCTACGATTAATATTCTATGACTTGACACAATTCCAGCTTCATAACTAAACTAACGTTTTGCGACGAGAATTTAGTAGGTAATTAATGTGGTTGGATTTGAATATACGAGGCGAACTTCTAAATTATGATTCGGCGCATGAAAAAGGTATTGCGTCGAGACTTTCCTCCGCAATGCTGGTACGTTGGAATGTGGTGTATTAGATTTCAAATATAGCATCATTTAGGTAAAGTAGGGCATCCTAGTTCGATTCCCAGACAGGCCATTTACGAATGACTTTTTAAGTTTAATTTAATTACTTGTGTGCATTTATCCGACTGCTCTTAAACGGTGAAGGAAAACATCGTGAGGAAACCTGCATGCCTGAGAAATAAAGATTCAAAGGCAAGTGAAGTCCTCAACCAGAATTGGGCCAGCATGGTGGACTATGGCCGATACTCCCTCATATACGAGGGAAGGCCTATATCCCTGCAGTGGGATGTTGACGGGCTGATGATGAGTGATAAACATGATGTCAATACAAGAAATAAAGATAAACTTGCAGGTCATGTAAGCAGACTCGGCAAAATCAGTAATTCATTCAGAACGCTATGCATACGTTTTTTCAATAAGGTTCCCATTGATGTATAAAATTTACCATTCAAAGATTCTATAAAACAGAAGCTTATTATAAAATATCAGACTATTTGGATGATAATCAACCATGGACATAACTAGCTCGTTCTTATTTAAAAAGATCCTCTAGTAATTCAAAGTAATTAAAATGTTAATCATTTGAGATGGGACTGTAGTTCAATGCCTATTAGAAAACTAGCTACCCGGAAATAAATAAATAAATTCCACATACACACAGCGCCACCTAGTGCCACACTAAGCAACTAAACTTGTATTATGTATACCAGATTATTACAACGCTATACTATACCAGATGGTTGATAAGCTACATAAATATTTTTTTATTAATAATAAAAAAACACAATCTCCTCCTTTTTAAAGTCGGTTAAAAATCAACTAAAACATAAACACTTCATGTCCATAGAACTTCAAATTATTAATAAGTATAAACATTATTTTTTTAAGACAATTAAAGATCAGCACATAGCGTAATTAAATGGTCCTTACAAGTTTGGCGCGTCGTGATTTCATTGCCACGCCTTTAGACCTTGGACAAAAAATACATCTGCCTTTGGACGTTGATGGAGGGGATGTCGTAGAAGATTCGGATCCCTCGATTTCCACACTTAAACAAAAATCTCACCTCCAAAAAAAACCGTGGAAGTGCTCGCGCAGGGTCCGTTTGAACCCCGAACTCACTCTCCAGACACATCAAAGCAACTGATAATACGAATGCATGTGAATAATGAAGTAATGAGCGTTTTAGGAAGCTACAGGTGCGTAGAGAAGATAGATACAAAATTCGAGGAATGACACAACCTTGAATGTACACTCTGAGGCCACAAACCATATGTTATAAGCTTCCTCTAACAACGTGGTTGTTGAGTGCTTTGTGGCACGACGACCGATTTCATTTATCTCCGGTTCTGTGTTCAATGGTTATTTTCACATTTACACGTGTGTGTGTGTGTGTGTATCGCTAAATGGTCCAAATAAACGATTCTTTTTCACTGGGGTCCAAGTGAACCCCGCGCCAATGGTTAGGGGTTATCACTTCCATTAAATTATATCGTACACTTTCTCAAACACGCACCGACTTATTCCGGGTTCTTCCTCTAATTACCGGTTTTAGGCGCAAGTTACATAATACATATTTAGGACAAACCACACCGGCAGCGCTCTTTTTAAGGGTAACATTAAAATTTCATCCACATCACCTGGATGAGTGGAAGTCTACCACTGTACGTTTCTCAAGAAACTCCCTACCACGTACAACCACCCTGTGGAACGGACTTCCTGCAGCGGTATTCCCGAACGAGTACGACATTGAAACCTTCAAGAATCGAGCCTACACCTTCCTCAAAGGCCGGCAACGCATCTGTGACCCTTTTGGTGTTGCGGGTGTCCATGGGCGGCGGTGATTGCTTTCCATCAGGTGACCCGCATGCTCGTTTGCCGCCCTCTCACATAAAAAAAAATACATGTAATATATTAAAATGGAAAGGACAATTTTCGTATTGACTATTATATCTTCAACCCTTTTAATGTGTCCGTTGCGTGAGTTCCGTAGAAACATTATTGTATGCTGATAAAGATAATTTATTGTGGCCTTTATGAATTTTTTAGAGCATACAACATTATTTTTATTTATTTACATTTGAGTTTTGTATTGCTTTCTATTGTGTCTATCACACGACAAGACGTCCACCTCCCCCATAGATTTCCAGTGATTTATTTTTGCGCAACAGGTTGTTACTTGACCTCAATCACACCTGATGTTAAGTGGAGATGAGGTCGAAGGTGGAAGCGTACTGACCCGGACTGGCTATCTTATCTCTGACAACCGGAACACAACAATGCTATTAACATTGCTGCTTGGCGGCAGATTTAGATAAGGTGGTGGTAGCTAGCCAGGCGGACATTTAAAATGCCCTACCACCAACCAAGTACTTAAACATGTACCCCGCTGGGGATCGAACCCGCGATCTCCGAATCGTAAACCCAATGTTGTTTACATTGAGCCACGGCGGTTAACTTGAGGTGAAGTGTGACCGGTTGGAAGCGGTCTGCATCCAGCGACTTCCCCAGACCTTTATCAGAGGTGACTTTCAGTCTTTGATGATGGTGGTGATTTATTCATTCCTGATTCGATCACGTAGTGAAACCCCGAGCATCGCCCTCTTTATAGCTAACCATGACCTTTCTTTACTAGTCACTAAATAGTAGGATATAAATACAATCTTTGTTTTACAGAAACGAGCCGTTCGCGCAATTTATCAATTGAGACCCTGGCACTGTGTGAGTGTCACTTAGAGACAGATTTAAAGAGTATTATATTCTAACCTTTTCGTCACAGTACATTTATGAAAATATAGCATCATTTAGGAAAAATAGTGATAAACATGATGCCAATACAAGAAATAAAGATAAACTTGCAGGTCACATGAGTCGCCTCCGCAAAGTCAGTAATTCATTTTTCAATAAACAAAATTTGATATACAAAATCTTCCTTTCCATAAATTTAAAGATACTATAAAACAGAAACTTATTAAGAAAGCTTATTATAAAATATCAGATTACTTAGATGATAAACAATCATGGACATAACCAACCCGTTAGCATAACCAGGCTATTTCACAATTAATAATGAAATATTATAATTTATTTTATTTATTTATTTATTTATTTATAATTATAAAATAATATTAAAAAGAGCAACTTCTCGAGTTTCTTGCTTGTTCTTCTCAGGGGAAAATTGCCTTTTGAACAAGCAGTACCTATAAAAATGTAAAATCTGACTATTTTAAGTGTACCCTGGTGTACCTACAAAATAAGGCATTTTTGATTTGATTTGAGTATACAACAAAGTCGCTGACTCCTGTCATTTTCTCCGCTTACTTCTAAACCACGGAACGGATTTTGATACATTGGAAGAATGCGTAAATTATTCCTGCTAAGTGCCAGCATTCATCATCATCAAAGACGTCCACTGCTCGACAAAGGCCTCCACAATGATCTCCACAACGAGCGACCCTGCGTTGCCCGCGTCCAGCGGCTTCCCGCGATCTTCACCGAATCGTCAGTCCACCGGGGGCCTGCCCACACTGCGTCTCCCGGTGCGTGGTCGCCACCTTTCCGCCTCAATGACCGTCGATCCTACGAGCAATGCCCCAACACTTCATCTGTTTATTTAAAGGCTTTGAATACCGTTTTGGAGTGTGTCTAAACTGGCATGTTCGTCCATTGTTCAAAATATGCTTGAGTACACTGGATTTCATTAAATCGTTTGTAAATTATCCACTGTATAACTCAAGGAAGCTGCACACTCATCGCCAATTTTTTATCGTGTTGCGTTAAAGATGGCGCTTATAAAAGGGTTTATTGCCGTCTCTATGTAGCCGTCTTTTTTAGCCACGGATGTTTCGCCATATCGCGACGAATTAATCTTGTTGACGCGGCAAAAAACGATATCTGCTGACCTCTTTACCCCTGGCTACACAGATAAACTTATCTCGCTCAGAGCTGGTTTTAGGTAAAGCTTTGAATTACTGATGTTTGGTACATGATAGCTACACTTTTGTGGATCTATGGGATCTGATGGGATGAGATTTGTGCGTAATAACTTGAAATGTAGTTCAGACAAGTCGGTGGCTTAAGAACTGGCCAGAACTGGCCACTATTCTGATACAAAGTCACCAATCCGCACTGGGCCTGCGTGGTGGATTACGCTTTTTCAATAAGGTTCCTGTTGATATACAAAATCTTCCTTTCAATAAATTTAAAGATACTATAAAACAGAAACTTATTAAGAAAGCATATTATGTTATAAAATATCAGATTATTTAGATGATAAACATTCATGGACATGAACCGTAACCAGGCTATTTCACAATTAATAATGAAATATTGTAATATAAAATAATAATTAATAATTTTGTAACATAAAAACCTTTTTAAAAAAAGGGAAACGAGTTCGAGTTTCTTGCTTGTTCTTCTCAGGTAAAAAGTGGCTTTTGAACAAGCAGCAGCTTAAAAAATGTGAAATCTGACTATTTTATGTGTACCCTGTGTACCTACAAAATAAAGCATTTTTTGATTTTGATTTTGATTATGGCCCATACCCTCTCCCCAGTAAGAGGTGGCTTATAAAACACCTTTTTTAATAAACAACAGTTCTAATTCGATAGACAACCTCTAGCTGACAAAATGTAGCACGGCTTTACAATAAAAAAAGTTTTGTGTGTGGTAATTTGTAAAATTTACTCCTTAGCTGTTAGAGGCAGTTGTGTTGCGGATGTATTGCGTATTGGCTGCTTTGTTCGCTTTTCGGTGCTTTGTGGATTTGAAAAAAAAATGTACGTTCTGTGCCGTGGAGAAAATTTTACCACAGGTTGTTTAAAATCTATTAGAGAATGATAGAAACGTTCAATGAGCGCCATTTATCGTCAGTTTCAAGAACACTCCCTGGAAAATCTCTGATTACTTGATGACAGCTGGTCTCCAAAGTTGGTTTATCTTCTGTCTGACATTACCATACAACTTAAATTCAACCGCAGATGCGGTACGATGTCTATTAAAATTAATAAAAATTCGGTCCACTCTGCGCTAAAGCAGCATTTACCCTTATTTTCCCAATTTAAAAACAACGTAAGTCACATACAGATTTTGAATAACTATGATCCTTACCTCATAGTAAATACGGCTGAATTTAGATTGTAATTGTAAATCGACCTATTTACTCCGATCTATGGATGTTACACGTTATAATATAGTCTATGTTATAAAATTGATTAATATGGTATAGATATGGTCGCCCGAACAAATATGTATTACGCATTTCATAGATAAAACAGCGCCATCTTTTAGAATCCTCGGGAACTAATAGGACTGCTGAGAATAAATGGCCGACACCACAGCGTACAACCAAAATTTTTTTTTGTCATATAGGTTACATGAAAGTGCAAGGAAAAAATACATTATTCATTAAAAATATAAATTTAACGAGTAATACATTATGTTTGTTTTATAAGGTACTGGTACGTTTTTAGACACTTTTCTGTGGTAAGTGATGCATTTTTCAGAAGTCAGCGTTTGATATGACGTTCGCGAACGAAGTCGGTGTGTGACTAAGATCCCATTGGTTCTAAACTCCCGTGTTGACACCAATGAAGTGGTACCTTGGTTAAAACCTATGTTGGTCACGCCCCGTTTCTTCTTTACTGAGCAAATAAGTAAGCTAAATTGAATACAACAATTATATAATAATGAAATGGGACGCCGGTAAGTCCTTACTGTATTGTTTTTTATCTTTTAAATCCATCCTCCATTTTAAGTGGCTGTATACTCCATTAAATGAATTGGTCCCTGTTTTTCTCTCATGACATTCTTGTTGGATGATTTAATTTATCTGTAAATACCAACTTCTCAAGTACAGTAGACTACACTTAATAGTCAGTAGACCAAAAATCTTTATTTTGTAGTTACACAGGGTTCACTTAAGAGGGTTTATTCGTCAGTGGCGTCCTCATTGGATAAATTAAGATTTCTTTTTAAATCTAACTAATAGGTATTCTAAATGAGAAAGTTTGGATGTTTAAACAAACATTAAATATTGAATGATGATGATGAATAAACATGATGGAGCAATAAACATTGCTCCATCATGGCGAAACGGATGAACGGATGGGCCTTCCAATACAAAGTGTCCGGTCACGTGACACAACTTAGTATGGGAAATCCAAAAATTTTTTCACATTTCGACCTATGTTGGTATGGGAAAGTTGTTTGTAATCATATCACGGATACTATTACCAGTTTCTTTTTCAAAGATTGTTTACCAAATTAAGAAATACTAAATAGATAATCTTGGAACAATCATAAATAACATTTTTAAATAATTATAAAAATCAAGTAATAAAAGTCATGTAAACTTAAACGGGAAAAGAAAAAGAGGAAGACCGAGAATAAGCTACATGCAGCAAACAAAAGAGAAGTTGATCGTCGTGTTGTATCAGGAGGTCAAGAGGAAGGCGGAGAGCAGAGAGATATGGAAAAATGTCCACCGACAAGAGCATGGCTCTTAAATCAGATGATGATGATGAAACTTAAACTAATCTTTGTGGGCTAAATAGATAAATCTTTGTAGGCTAAATAGATAATCTTAAAATAATCACAAATAATCATAAATAATACTTTGTATTTATTTTGTGGTTATATTGTAGTAATTCTCTAGTCTGGCCAGTATACATAGAAGCTTATTTTTTAGTAAAAAAAAATATTTTTAACATTGAGTGTATTTACTTCTTTATAATAATAAAAGTAAAGCAATCTATTATGTTAAAAAAATGATTTATACATTTTTACTTACTACTTTTCTATTTACCTAGGTGAAATATTTTTATTATGAGTCCGAAACAGAATCAACTTCCGAATCAAAGGTCATTTACCTTGTGGTGCGAATCGACCCATTCAAAATTTGCAGGTGGCGATTCACACCACCGGTGCGAAAGGGGCTCTTCAAAAATTGAATGGGTCGTTTCACACCGCGGTGCGAACCGTTTGTGGTGTGAATCGCCACCCGACCCGGAACGGAGGGTTTGAGTTGAAATTTGGTACACAGGTCGAACATACCTTGGATTAACTTGGATTAAAAACTAAATGCATAAAATTTACTTTACCTAATGTTAAACAAATGCCTATTGACATATTTGTACGAGGTGAAAAATTGGACCTTGTAGACACTACTGTCTTTTTAGGACTGACATTGGATGCTAAGCTTCAGTGGGGGCCTTATATTGAGAAACTAGCGAAAAAGCTTGCTTCTGCTGCGTATGCAGTCAAAAAAATTAGAAATTTAACAGACGTTCATACCGCAAGACTGGTTTACTTTAGCTATTTCCACAGTTTGATGTCATATGGCATATTGTTGTGGGGAAACGCTGCTGACATACATATGATTTTTGTTCTGCAGAAGCGTGCTATTCGTGCCATTTATAAATTAGGACCTAGAGAGTCTCTTAGAGATAAGTTTAAGGAAATTAATATCTTAACAATGGCATCTCACTACATTTATGAGAATTTGTTATATGCAAAAAAAAATATAACCTTATTCGCTAAAATAGTGATAGGCACAATGTTAATACAAGGAATAAGAACCAGTTATCTATTTATGTTAGCCGACTTTACAAAGTTAGTAAATCCTTCAAAGGGCAATGTATACGCTTTTATAATAAGGTTCCAGTAGACATTGAAAATATGCCTTTAAATAAATTTAAAGCAATCATAAAACAGAAATTATTAACAAAAAGCTATTATAAAATCACTGACTATTTGAATGATAAGCAAGCATGGACATAGCTGTCTTATTATTCATATAATTATCAAATCGCAACCTATAATCTGTTTAAAAGAGCAACCCTAGAGTTTCTTGCTCGTTCTTCTCTGGGGAGTCAGCTTTGTGAACTACTATAATGTAATATTAATATGAATAGTGACGTTTTCAAGTGATAATTTTACCCTATGAAATAAAATATTTTGATTGATTGATTGATTGATTGATTAAAATATAGGACATTTTTTATCCCGATAAAGTCAGTAGTTCCCGCGGGATAAACAAGTTATTCCACGCAAGCTAGTACTAGCTAGTAGTAGCACAATAGATCAAAAAAATCGCTCTGACCAGCACTCGAAAACCCTAAAAGCTAAGCTAATAAGTAAGTAATACCTAAATTTAAATATCTAAGGCAGTGGTGGGCAAACTGTCTTCATAGGGGGCCAGACAATTTAAGATTTTTCAGAGGATGGCCATAATTACCTGTAGTTAAAATTCGCGGTTTTGAAATATTTTAATCGTATTATAAAAACATTATATTAGAGTATTACACACTTTCACAAATATTATTACGAATTACAATTTAACATTTATGCGATTATTATTATCGCAGGCCATATAATATTATTCATTTCGAAGGACCGTCGTTGGCGTGTCGAATGAAATCCTTTCGCGGGCCGTACATTGCCCACCACTGGTCTAGGGCATGTTAAATGCATTTTAAACCACTATCTATCTAAATCTGTCGCCAAACTGCAATGTTAATAGCTATATACCTAACCTATATTTAAAAATTATAAAATTGTATTAGTTATATAATTTATTTAAAAAAAAAAGAACAACAATGATCCTGTGGGTTTCTTGCGCCGCTTCTTTCACCACAGATGATTTCCCTTTCCGAAGCGGTAGTAGCTTGGACATACCGACTGACAGATAAATGCAATAAACTTTTATTTCCAGTAGATTTAAATTGACATTCAACAAATGATATCATGTACTTACATTGAAATAAATGCTTGAAGTTTGAATATTCCTAAATTGTGAACAGACTCCTATAACACGGGGCATCCTAGTTTAGGAGTCAGAGTTCCCCTACTTAAGTTTTTATAAATAAAAAAATTGTACAATTTTTTCTATACCCATTGTTATCTGTTTATAGGTAGTGAATAAACTATTTCTTTCTTTCTTATTCTTTCTTCTTGACAAACAAGATGGGGTTTTCGTGTCAGTACGCTTCGACCTTCGGTCTCATCTTTACCTAACATCAAATGTAATTGAGCTCAAGTGTTACCCGTTGTGCATAAAAAAATATATTTCAGACAGAAGTAATCTTATGAGCTGCCAAGAGAGCTGTAGCATACATCAAAAAAAAATTTTTTTTTATCCACAACGGGTTAGCACTTGCCCTCAATCACACCTGATGTTAAGTGAAGATGAGGCCGAAGGGGTAGCTTACTGACCCGGAAACCCCATCTTATTTGGGGGACTGGCTATCTTATTTCTGACAACCGGAACACAACAATGCTATTAACATTGCTGCTTGGCGGCAGATATAGATAAGATGGTGGTAGCTAGCCAGGCGGACATTTAATATGCCCTATCACCAACCAAACCGAGTATGTACTAAATATGTACCCCGCTGGGGATCGAACCCGCGACCTCCGAAACGTAAACCCAATGTTGTTTACATTGAGCCACGGAGGCGGTTAATTCCTAATATTTTACCAATACTTCTGCAATTCATATAGCGCTGTAAATATCTATATTATAAAATGACTAGCTCCGGCCCTGCCCCCGGCCCGGGCCGCAGCAAACACCCGCATGTAAAAGAAAATTCGCTAATATTCTCATGAAAGATATTAAAGCGTTAGAAACGAGGGCAAAAATTAAACTCGCGTATTTTTTCTGCGCCCCGATGTTATCTTGCGGATATATTATGAGCTTCATACGTGCAGTAGTTGAAGGTGTATTTATTATCTACGATATATTATATCGAGAAGTATCTAATGAAAGATTTTGATTATTCGCTATAAACACCCCGGCCTAATGGTTTTGTATTTATTTCCTTTTTAATTATTTTCGCGAAACTAATAGTCGTTAGCGTTGAGGGTTGAATATCGCTTCCAATATCATCATCATTCTCAGCCCGTGAACACCTTCCATCTTCGGCCTCATCTTCACTTAACATCAGGTGTGATTGAGGTCAAGTGATAACTCCTTGTAGATAAAAAAGAAACACTCACCGAAATGCATCCTATATATGAACCGCCCAAACTTATTACGGAATATACCAAAATCGTTATATGTATAGAATAAGAATAATGTTTATTCAGAAAATGTTATGTACATAGTTGAAACTAAATATGTTAGGCTATACTTAGTACCACTAATACAAAACCCATAGCTGCCGAACTAGGTTTATGCAACCTGTATTTCAGCATACAATGGCCTTCCCCTGAAGATTAAACAGGATTAGCCTAGCGCACATAAAGATCGTTAACAAATCAAAGTTTGTTTAACAAATGTATTCCGTATTTGTTGTGCAATAGAGTATAGTTGATTGATTGAAATCAAGTGCTATTGATCTGTTTATGCCGATAATATATCAGGAGTTCCCTCTATTCCTCATGGGTCCTATCATCAGAACTGAAAAATGAGACCAACCTAGACGTATATTCTATAAAATAAAGAAGAAATTTCCAAATCAGTTTATATATGACGGAGTTCTGTGGTCTTTTGAAGGGTTAAAAAGGCCTATAAAATTCGAGACCTTACGACGGCAATCAAGGCAAATACAAACGCAGAGTGTTGGGGCGTGAAGCGCCTGAGTTTAATTTGAAATGGTTAAAATCAGCGTATAAATATGCTAACTTGAAAAGCTCTGAGGTTTCATGTACGAATTTACAGGGATGACACTAAATGACGCGTTTTATTTTTCAGTTTAATAAAAATGGATATATTTTAAATATATTCAAATTACAATATAAAAAATCTAAAACCAACACAGTTGGAAGATAAAAAAAGCGACAAGAGTAAGCGGCGGTGACCATGAAATAGGGAAAAAAGGTCTTCTGCTGCGTGTACAGCGGATTTTTTACTTGAATAAAGCGCCATCTGGCGGGTCTCGTGTACGATGTGAAGTTAATGCAGTAACTTCATTAATCACTCCGATCTGTTTTTGTATGTGGTCTGTGGGCCAATTGTGTTTCCAACTCATCATTATGTAGATGGCAGCTGCGTGACCACAGAGTTAATGTGAAAAACCTATTCACGTGAATTTTAAAACAGCAACGTTTTTAAAGTATAGAGAACCGAGCGAAGTAATTAAATTATAATCCAAATCGAAAATTAATGTTTCAACACATCGGTGTTGCTTTAATAGAAATTTTAATAGAAATGGCTCTCATGATCGTGTGGTGGTTTTAATCCATAATAATATTGCTTAATTATACTTGATGTGAAGTGAATTGCTTTTAAGGTAGAATAGCGCTTACCTCACTGTGATGATTGCAACTATTTGTTGAACATAGATTACAAAAGCATACAATACAATAGATTACAAGTAAGCTCAATGTTAGTGTTGATATAATGGTGCTAACAGAATGCAGAATAAACCCATATAAACATATTCCTCAAATTGATAATTATACGTCTTTTCACACAACTAATCATCTTAATCAATGTGACGGTGTAGTCATATATGTCAAAAACTCTTATGAAGCTAGTGTTAAGGAAATAAAACTTATGCATGCATCGTGTTTACAAATCTCTGTACTTAATTTCATTATTCTCGGTATTTATCGGTCCCCCTCAAATAATAATGCAGAAAACTTTATCAATTCCCTAAATCTTCATCTAGAAACTATAAAAGCACACAAAAACATTGTACTAACAGGTGACATAAATATAAATCTCATACCAAGTATTAAAGAACAAACAGCACAGCGTACAAACAGGCTTAGTTACCTCAACATGGCAATGCACGGTTTGCTTCCAGGTCATTCACTGCCCACAAGAGATAGAAGCTGTTTAGATCATTTTATCTTAAAACTAGAAAAAAATAAAACAACCGCATCAATAGCCGTGTTAAGTACTACCGTCACAGATCACTTTATGATTCTTCTAAAGTTATCCAAAGTAGTAAGTCTCAATAAGTGTCCTAAAACTAAAACAACAACTGACTTTGAGAAAGCCCTAAACAGTCTATATAAAAGTAACCTATTAGATTTAATGACAATTGAGGATCCCATTCAGTTAACTGAACAATTGATACACAAATTGAGAGAAAGCCTACTGAAAAATACTCTAACTTCACTGGTTCCTAGCAGGAGCCGCATTATCAAACCTTGGATAACACCAGGCATCTTACGTTGCATTAGAAATAGAAATTACATGCAACAAAATCTAAAAACTGATCCTGAAAACGAAATACTAAAAATTACATATAGGAGATATCGTAATCACTATAATAACTTAATTAAGACATTAAAACATAAATATGAAAGAGAACAATTATGTAATGCTAACAAAAATCCCAAAACACTATGCCATGCTATAAACAAGCTAACATACCGCAAATCAAATAAATCTCAATCTTTAGAACTGTTAGATATAAAAGTCTCACCCCTTGAATCGATAAATATTAGAAATAGTTACTTTGCCAATATTGGAAAATCATTAGCTGAAGATATTCTTCTGAAAAATTCTACGCAACAAATCAATTCCTCCAATAATCAATCAACTCCACACCTAATGTCATTCTTGGAAACTGATCCACGAGAGGTACATGGGATATTAATGAATCTTAAATCAGTAAGCGCTCCCGGATGGGACAACATATCAACTAAATTCCTAAAATTTTCAAACAATTTAGTAGTTCCAATCATATCCCACTTGGCAAACTTATGTTTTAAACATGGAATTTTCCCAGCAGCTCTCAAGAAAGCAATTACTACCCCGGTATATAAGGGTGGTGACAGAGACGATCCTTGTAACTACAGGCCCATTGCTGTTTTACCTGCAATTTCCAAAATACTTGAAAAACTCATAAATACGCGTTTAATAAATTACCTAAATAAGTTTAACATACTATCGAAATCACAATACGGATTCAGACAAGGATTATCAACAGAAGATGCTGTTTCTGCTTTAACTTCGCTTATTGTTAATCAAGTAGATAAAAACAAAAAATGTTTAACTGTTTTCTTAGATCTTAAAAAAGCTTTTGACACCGTCTCTGTCCCCATCCTTATCCAAAGGCTTGAGAATATAGGTATCAGAGGTGTTCCTTTAGCATTGTTTAAAGATTACCTTCATGACCGAAAACAATGCGTTAAAATCGATAATTATTCGAGCGATGGATCAGCTATAAACTTTGGAGTCCCACAAGGTAGTGTACTGGGTCCGACCTTATTCCTTATCTACATAAACAATCTATGTAACATGGAACTCAGTGATGGACATATCTTCTCATACGCTGATGACACTGCTGTGGCTTTCACTGGAAACACCTGGGATGATGTACACAATTCTGCTGAACAGGGATTAATTAAAATTGCTTATTGGCTCAATTCAAGTCTACTCACATTAAACACAACCAAAACTAATTACATATGCTTTAGTAAGTATATCCGAACACAACCAGAACATATTTATAACATAAAAATTCACACTTGCAGGAATTACCCAACGTCTACTTGCTCATGTACCCTAATTACTAAAGTTAGTAACATGAAATACCTGGGAGTAATGATTGACCAACGTTTGTCCTGGCACACACATTTGGAACTTATAATGAATAGAACAAGAAAGCTTACATGGACATTCAAGAAGCTGAGACATATTTGTACAAAAACCCTACTTAAACAAATTTACATCTCCATAGCGCAATCTGTTTTGGCTTATTGTATACCGGTGTGGGGTGGAGCCACAAAAATAAAATTTTTAGATTTGAGTAACTGGCTAAACACTAAAACCTATGACGAAATTGAAACACTGATGGCACATTAAATAAATAAATACACTCTTCAATTATACCACTCATTTCCCTATCATCAGGCTGCAGTAGCACTATAAATATATACACACTCATACACTCATACACACACACTCATACACACACACGCTCATACACACACACACACACACACACACACACACACACACACACACACACACACACACACACACACACACACACATTCACACTCTCACACACACACACACACACACACACACACACACACACACACACATTCACACTCATACACACACACACTTATACACAAACACATACTCGCACACACATATACATAACAAATTAGTTTTTATTACATTTTTATTTTATTCTTATTTATAAGTAGCTATTAACCTATGTCACCTTAACCTTGATTGGACATTTATTTAACGTTGAGTTATGGAAGAGCGGAGCCTCCTAACACAGGTATTTTATACTTAAAAGGAGACCCCCGATACCTCATTGATTGTTTTATTAAGGTACTGAAATAAACATTTTTTCATTTTTTTCATTTTTCATTTTCATTAGGAAGCCAAACTTGTTAAGTGGCATGTGTCCAGACCGAAGCCTATATGCTAAAACAATGATTTGGAAGTTACAGTGGCAGTGAGCAAGGCACACAGCTCGAAGAGCTGCTGATCTGAGTACCTAATATAAGTCGATATTTTTGGAGAAAAACTATTAAACAAACTATTATATAGTATTAATTTTAGGCGTATAGGCGTATCAGTGGCGTAACAGTCTCGGCAGACTGGTTTGAAGCAGTGGCCTAATTATATTATACTAGTCTATACATTCACAGTCTCACTATATCCATATTCTGACGTATTTATTTATAATACTATTACGTAATTATTATTTTGTATATTTACACTACACTACACATACACTAACCCGACTGTAATTATTTATTATTATTCTGCTCATTATTGTACCTCACGTGGCGTCCGTGCGTCACTGGCCATTTGGGGGCACTGAAAACCAGCGCTGTGATTCCTCGCAGCATGAGCTGAGTGCTAATCCATTTGTGCACGCCGCAACACGTGACAGCATTGTCGGGATCTTCTTCATAATTGTATTTCTATTTTAGCTATAATTTACTACTTCTATGTTTTTGAATCGTGTTGTGGCGTTCATAATAAACTATTCTTATTCTTATTATAATTTAATATATAGATACAACGGAAAAATCTTCCGCATTTCAGCATTTAATACCCGCTCCCGTTTTTGGTGTAACACGGGATTCGATCCACCCAATGTTTGCGAGGCTCATATTTGTCACCGAAGCTAATATACGCCTTATTTGTTGTTTGTTTTATTGGTGTAATCACTTTCACGTCTCGTTATTATTAGTATATCTATCTGTAATGCCGAGTTTGTTTATATATTTCAATAAGGAAAACAGAACAATACGGTTTTTTTATGCACAACTGTTTAGCACTCGACCACAATTTATGAAAAGGTATTTAGAATTTTACGCGTATATCATTTAGTACGACTCAGCTTTTGTGATAACTTAACACTGAGAAAGGCACTCTAATTATATTTTTATGAGCAAAGTCATAAAACATTGCTAATTTTATGTTTTCCTTTTTTCAGGTATGTTCGACGGGTTTTTCTTCATTGTGGTTCCGGTGGACGAGCACAGTTACCATCCAAGGTCATATTAAATATCTACTACCTACTAGCTCTAGGAAAATCTCCTACTGAAGAAAGAAGAGGCTCAAGAAATTCTTATACAAATCTAAACGCATGGCAGTTAACAGGCCAAGTTCTCAAAAAAAGATATCGTACGCCATGCACTATTTTACACTAATATTTTGAGTAACTTTTGATCACCACCACCAGCTCTTAATATTTTATTTTGATCAAATAGTTATCAAACCATCAAACAAAATCATTTATTGTTGATACATAGGTCGTATAATACAGTTATGTTATAAAAAAATTGACAGAGCTGTGTGATCTGTCAATTAGTATATTTATCATTAGACAATATTATTCAAATTTCAAAACTGTAACTATAATATATCCTGACATAAGACATGAAAAAATCCAATTTTGGCATCCTCACAAACTTACTCACTGACTAGTTCAACAGACCGGTCTAAATCAAGGAAGCGAACGTTGTCATAAAACATTTTAAACTAAATAAAACTTGTTATAATATTAAACAAATAGTACATAATCTTAAAATATTACAAATATTACAGCTACTATGCCAATTTATTAAATTTTTGTACATCATGTAGGTCTCATTGAAATCATTTACTTAAAATTTTATTGTGAAAAGTCATCAAAAGTAAACAATGTATTTCGGTTTTGTTGCTTGAAATAAGTTATTAAACCTTAGCATTGAATTTAGATTTCAACTGTTTTGTATAAATAAGAACTTGGCTACGTTTTAACATTAATGTTTTTGATGGGATTAGTATTTTTGTTGTACTCATAAAAAAATAACTTTATTAACACTGACTAAACTTAGAAGTTTGTTTAGTAAATGTTATAATTATTCGTCACGTCAAGGTCCTGCAATGGTACAAATACATTTAATTTATTGTTAATATTCAAAAAGTGCAGAACCGAAGCCGCACGAATATAACTTGTATTTTTCTCCCTCGACATTATTGAAAACGTGACCTTCTAATGTCGGTATTAGTCTGTTAGGAAATATCGCCGATTCGTAGGGCAGAGTCATTTCCTCTCATGGAGCCCGAGGGACCGATTCCGTGCTCAGATCGCTCCTTAGGCGGCCATGTTTTTCACACCGCTCTTTGTGTAGACAATATTTGGTCCACACTTTGTCGTCGTATGATATACGACCTCTTTGTGTCCGCCGGTTTTCCGGGTTTGCGATAGATGGCGCTATAATTCAAGCACATCAAGTAGTTAGCATTGAAAACGATTGGGTATGAACGGAACGCATATTTATTATGTATTTTTTAAGAATCTATAAATATTTTCTTCATTGTTCAACCGCTACAAATTGATAATACAACGAACTACAATAGTCCTTTTCTATATTTAAACAAAGAGTTTATTGCCTTGCACACCTCGTACAGTATAATGAAGAGAAAAACATACAAGTCAATAATAACAAAATAATAAACACAAGTGACTCATAAAACCAACAAGACCTAATATATAACTTTAACAAATACAAAACAGAGATTTAGACAATGATTTAAATACTTTCAAAAAAGTGTATTTAAATTATTCTTTTTTATGCACAGCGGGTTAGCAATTGACCTCAATCACACCTGATGTTAAGTGAAGATGAGGCCGAAAATGGAAGCGTACTGACCCGGAAACCCAAATATTTGGGGAACTATCTTATTTCTGACAACCGGAACACAACAATGCTATTAACATTGCTGTTTGGCGGCAGATTTAGATAAGATGGTGGTTGCTAGCCAGGCGGACATTTAAAATGCCCTACCACCAACCAAACCGAGTACTAAATATGTACCCCGCTGTGGATCGAAGCCGCGACCTCCGATTCGTAAACCCTATGTTATTTACATTGAGCCACGGAGCCGGTTTACCTAAACATAATTCTATATCTTCGTCTTCAAACAGGACTAACTACTTTACGCCCGGAAATGCTAACTATATGCTGTCGGGTTTTCGTCGTGTCGGATAAATTACTGAATACACGATTTACATACATACATAACGTCACGACCTTTTTCCCAAATGAGGTGGTCAAATATATACCAAACAATAGTGTTTGGGTGTACCGAACATTAAAGTTTATTGATTGAATCAACGTCCAAGGTTCATCTTATGAAATATACAGAAATGCACACGTGACAGAGGATGAGCCCGTCGCAGTTCAAACGTGCAAATCTATAGATGTTTTTGGTGGAAAGTTCCTTAGTCGCTTTTACAACACCCACGGGAAGAGATGGGTTTGGTTGCATTCTATTTGACTACCGAAATCACAATACAATTTATTGATGGTTTAATCTGTATAATATGGCGACATCAACATGTTCTTGCCTTAATGGACAAGGATGGAGGGAGTGAAAGCAATTCGTCTGGGCTCAGCAGTTAATTCAAGAAATCCAATTATGAAACAACATTAAGAGTTTAGAGGAGGCACTAAAGTCGTCTAACTTGTGAAGTTGTTAATGTGGTAACGGCCCTTGTACGGAATACGCACTACGGTAACGCTAAGTATTTTCAAGGATTCCGCAATTAACGTGGGTAGGTTCTATTTGCAAATAACCGAAAGTAATAAGTATCTTGTATATGGGATTCCTCATAAACTGACTTTTTTTTTTTTATATACATAACGGGTTGGTACTTGACCTCAATCACACCTGATGTTAAGTGAAGATGAGGTCGAAGATGGAAGCGTATTGACCCGGAAACCCCAACACATTTGGGGCACTGGCTATCTTATCTCTGACAACCGGAACACGACAATGCTATTAACATTGCTGCTTGGCGGCAAATTTAGATAAGATGGTGGTAGCTAGTCAGGCGGACATTTAAAATGCCCTACCACCAACCAAACCGAGTACTTAAACATGTACCCCGCTGGGGATCGAACCCGCGACCTCCGAATCGTAAACCCAATGTTGTTTACATTGAGCCACGGAGGCGGCTGACTGACTTACACGTGGCCACTGTTGGGGTACATCCTCTTCTCACTGGGAGGGGGTATGAGCTATCAACCACGCGGGCCTAGTATGGATGGATTGATGGATTTGTGTCAGATTCTCGCGCGTTCGATAATTACTGTCAATAGACATCCATATGTTTAACACTTTTGTACAGCCTTATTAGTATGAAAAAGATAGATATACCAATATCTATCGACAGGTCCCGCCTCCACACTCCTCCCACTGTAACTCCTGTAAGCCAGGATCAACAGTGGTACTCTGCACAGCGCCTACTGAAGGTAGACGGTGCCCTACGTGATTCTATTGCTACCTTGGACCCCAGACTAATTAAAGAAAGGAATAGGATGTGTAAGTAGGAAAAGAAGTTTCCCAACTTCCCCCCTCGGCAAATGGAAGTGTAGCCAATGAAATGCAAACGGCAGTAATGCCAACCCTATGGGGAAGGAGGTCGAGTGAAGCTCGGCCCCCTGCTTTGTATACATCACGGACTGCGCCTAGATGCAGTGAGCGGGACGGTAGCAGAAGGCTACCGCGAGTAGTAGTGCCAGTAATGTGAGTGACAAAAACGCTTCAAAGCTTAGAAATTGTGTCTGTTCAGGTCGTTGTAGAACACCGGACGGACTACTGAATTTAGATCTATCGACAGTGAAATGTCGAGCGCGCGAGAATAGGGGCCCAGGGCTCTAATTCTCGCGTAGGCGACATTTCACTTTCTATAGACATTGGCATGTCTATCTCTTTCACACTTATAAGCGAGTGTAAAAGTGACAAACTTATCGATATCGTTAAAAACTCGAACGCTTGAGAATCACACAGAGAGGGCCAATCTCGGTAAGTCTGAACGTTAATAGCAAAACTAAGTCATAACAAAAAACTTTACGTTAAGCACATTTCGTATCGCACTAATCATTTATCAATAGATAAGTAAGAAAAGGTGTTTAATAATATATAATTCGACGAAGAAAAAAAAGAAAATAATGGACTGGATATCGCCGAGCAGTTCATGTTCACAATTCTTTTCATATCGCTAGATAGTCGAACATTTTGTAATGGCCATTGGCACATAGTTTCCGTTTCATGGTCGTGTTAAATTTATTTAAAGGCAAATTTTGAATGTCTACCGGAACCTTATTATAAAAGCGTTTACATTGTCCCTTGAATGACTTAACTTTGTGTAAGCGACGGCTATGAACAGTAAGTTTATTTTTATATCTTGTATTTACATTGTGTATTTAAACAGTTGCAGATTCTTTCTTACGTGGAAAACTTAACGTTTCGTAAATATATTGTGATGCCAAAGTTAATATTAGGTCCTTACCTATGAAATTGGCGTTTTGTATGAAGAATTTCTTTAAGACTGTTTTCTCCATACAAACATTTTTGATTTTTTTTGGGAACGGCAAATCCAAATTTAGCTAAACTTTGTGTGTATTATCGGATAACATTAAGTTAAGTATGTGTTAATTTTTAAAAGTAACCGCTTTAAAAAACTTTCAGCGAATCTAAGAAATGATTATGGGAAGCACATGAAAAGAGCTCTGTTCAAATTTTTTTTATTATGTGATTTAGCCCAGAAATTAAAAAATATTTCATGTGAAACTTTGAAATAATATTCCATTTTCCAAAAAAAAAAACAAATTTGAATATAGCTTTGAAAATCGCAGGAATTGGTACATATGATTAACGAAGAAAAAAAACTCCAATTTCATAGGTAAAGATCCAATATGTTGATTTCCTGAAATTTATACCTTAGAGATACTCGTAACTTGTAGATCGCACACATTACAAATGGTACAATTTATTTCATTACTAGCTTTCCGCTTCGTCCGCGGGTAAATAAATAATAACAAGGTATAATTTATCGGGATAAAAAATATCCTTTAGTCCAGGGTATAATCTACCTATATACCAAATTTCATCCAAATCCGTTCATCCGTTTCGCCGTGATTGACCAACAAACAAACATCCAAACTTTCGCATTTATAATATTAGTTAAATTAGATTTTGAAATGAAAAAGTCTGGCATGTAAGCGAGTTGGTTAAGTCCATGGATGATTATCATCCAAATAGTCTGATATTTTGCTTTGTTAAAAAGATTCTGTTATAAAGTATTCTTAAAGTTATTGAAAGGAAGACTCTGCATGACCATTACCTCTACAAAACGTAGTTACTCCTGTTATTTTCGTATAAACATTATATTATATTCTCTATTTAGAATATTAAATGAAATTTCACTGGTATAGACAGTGAATGATTTATGCTAATACTAACGACTACATGGCGTGCTTACCTCTTCCGACGTCACCCGACTGTCGCATTGGTAGTATTATAGTATTAACGATGGTCGGATTTGATCCGCGGGTAACAAAGTCGGTCGGAGTATGCGTTGTATCAGACAGCGGTCTCTCATCATTTTCCTGCCGTTATCCCACTCTGGATGGAGTCGGCACAACATGTCTTCCTCTTCTACTCTCCTCTATCAGCCTCCATACTCACCACCTTCACACACATATCATTGCTCACGCAGTCTACCCACAACTTCTTCAGTCTTCCTCTACCTCTGTATCCCTCCACATTCATACTTAGCACTCGTCTCGTTAGTTTCGCTTCCACCTTAGACTTCATCTTCACTTAACATCAGGTGTGATTGAGGTCAAGTACCAACTCGTTCTGCATAAAAAAAAAGCACTCGTTTCGTTACGTGTCTTTCATCCCTCCTCATAATGTGTCCAAACCATGCTAACCTATTACTCTTCAACTTTTCTGTTATTGGCGCCACTTTCAGACTTCCTCTGATATACTCAGTCCTGATTTTATCCATTCTAGTCACACCACATATCAATCTTAGCATTCTCATCTCTGCCACATGCATTCTACTTTCATCCGTCACTTTCATTGCCCAACATCACCCAACATGGTGACAGATCTCAGATGTTTCAAATTATCCTTCATAAAGCGATTCTATCCATTTCTTGACCCTTTCCTATACACCACGGGCCTGGGGTACCCGACAAACTTTAAGCACGTATATCTGATGGTTTTCTGAGTTCATAATGTTATATGAACAATAGGTTCAATTCCGTTACTATAACTTTATGAAAAGGAAAACTTACATACGAACATTGCAAATTAAAGAAATGCTTATAAAATTAAACAATTATTAATTTAATTTTGGATGGACATCATGTTATATTTCATTTTATCATATACGGAATTATCGTCGCCTTTTGTCTGAGTTGTTCTGATGAATCAAATCCAGGACATTCAACGTGGCAGAATGTGCTAAATTCAGCCAAAGACTGCGATCGTCAATCAACATCTGGCTTAATCGCCCTCAGCAAATGCCGAAACGTTAGCTACAATTTCAGCCGGCTCCTAATCTCCTGGTATTACGAGTACTTGTGCCAAGATGAATACGATATTTGGAGCTTTGAGAGGATTCCCCTACTGACCGCCTAACGCCCACATACCCCGGTCAAGTCCCGTGTTGTCAAATATGCGTACTTAATAGAAAGGTCAAAGGATTTTGGTAGCGGGGGTTAAGCAAATCTAATAATTTATTTCAAGGCAGCACGATTCATTATATTTATTAGTATTCGATTAGCGAAGTTAAGTACGATGGGGTTAGACCTAGTGGCTTTTCATACAAATGTTTCCAACTTTTTTTGCTACCTTGGGCCCTAGACTAATTAAAGAAGACTTAAAAGTGTGAAGTAGGAAAGAGTTTCCCACGCATCGATAAAGGAGTGTAGCTAAATGAATTCAAAATCCTTAGGCTTATCCTATGAAGAAGGGGATATCCTAGTTTTGATACACCACGGACAGCTCCACAACGCAGTGAGTGTTAATTTTTTTTTTCTTTTATGTGAGAGGGCGGCAAACGAGCATGCGGGTCACCTGATGGAAAGCAATCACCGCCGCCCATGGACAACACCAAAAGGATCACAGATGCGTTGCCGGCCTTTGAGGAAGGTGTAGGCTCGTTTCTTGAAGGTTCCAATGTCGTACTCGTTCGGGAATACCGCTGCCGGAAGTCCGTTCCACAGGGTGGTCGTACGTGGTAAGAAGTTTCTTGAGAAACGTACAGTGGTAGACTTCCACTCATCCAGGTGATGTGGATGGAAATTTAATTTTCGGCGAGAAGTGTATCGGTTAAATTGAGCAGCGGGTATTATTTAGATATATTAGAGTGTTAATGTTCACGAAGCAAAAGACTACCACGAATTATAATGTTTTAATCGTGGCAAAATTTCCTAAAGGCTTCAAAATTATGTCGACTCTCCATTAAATCGGTGTAGAAGACCGAATGGTTATACGATTACACTTTATCCAGCATGACCCTCCGTTCGTTATACCAGCGCGGGCAATCGCACAGAATATGATGAGCAGTTTGCTCTGTATATTCATATTCAGAGGACGCCCCCGGGGACAATCAGTTATTCAACAACCGACTCAATCTGAGACACATTAGACATAAAAACCCCTGCATTAAAACTCTCCACATTTTTCTATTGTTGTAAACAAAAACGAGGAATGCCCCATAAAGCTTATACTGGTGAACAAGATGGCGGTGAGAGGCCGCAATATCGCGCGGTGGCCGTTGACGAATCACCGCCTCGACGGTTACGGCCGCGGACAAAGGCCGACGAATACCCCTGGCTTATGTATACACCCTCTCCAGACCTCTGTGGCCTTGGTGCTTAGAGAGTGGTATATATGTTTCCCGACGCAAAAATGGTATACGTGCACGCTACCTACATGTCATGTGCATAATGTGTTATTTTAAATTTTCAATGTCTACCACTGTTTATTAACGTAGTTATAGGTGACTGTACTAACAAAGATGGACCTTATTGTCTGGAAAAATAAATGATTTTTTATTATTATAATGCTTCCTAACCCAAAGGTTGCCTGGAAGAGATCGCTTTTAGTGATAAGGCCGCCAAATTGTACTATCCCCTTTTTCTTATTTCTTTTTATGCTTCTTATTGCTGTACAATAAAGAATATTTTGTTTGTTGTTTGTTTGGTATATAACGTACTAAAATACATATACAGGTTGAATTTGAATTCTTATAATTCCCATCTATCTATAGTATGGAAGTCCAACAATTTTCGGCTGGTGACTCCATTCCTGATTACGATGATAATGTAACATTAGGGTACCATCGAGCTGATCTGATGATGGAGCCGGGATGTAGGGACTGGTACTCCCTGATGGCAAATATCAAGATAGTCGATTTTGGGCTAGTTTGTTTTGTTGCCATGAGCACTTTCCATTGCACATGATGACGAGGGTCTGAAGATGGAGCCAGAAGATTGCCACTGGAACTCTTTGATAGACTTTATATTACTCGTCTTTGTACTAGAATAATATGTGATAATCATGATGGAGCATTAAATGCTTATTTTTAAAAGTATTTTTAATGTAGAAATTATTTATTTTTTGTCATAACAATGCTGACACTTGCAAATCTTTGTGGACAAAATAAAGATCAAATTTATTTATTATGTATTTATTTTTGGGTCTGGTAACCCTTACCGAGGCACAAATCGTACAATATCCCTGACAGCGGCAAAACGCCTCGCTATCGGCCCGGACCTTGTGGGATGGGGCGGGGGTCGAACCCGACGGTGGCTGCGTCCATCACCCGTTATTGACGCTCCCTGCCGCATCCTGTGCGTCACATCACTCCGGAGGGTGACAAATGCGTCACACACCTGCGACTGCAATGACTGACATTTATAGTTTTTACATACATGCATAAAGTCACGCGTGTTTCTCGTAGCGGTAGGCAGAGCCGACAGACTTCCACTTGCACTTCATTCACTCTCATAAGGTTGATCATGCTCGTCGGTTTAGGGCACTCTTTAGGGTAGGTTAGGGTTATATGGGATTAAACCGCTCCTCTACATGATATATAAAAATTATTGTAACCTTTCTAGATTGTAAATGACTGATTGAAAAGAGACAAATCCACTGAGTTTCCCGCTAGCTCTTCTCAGTAGTGGTCGCGTTCCGAGCTAGTGGTAGTTTAAAAAACAAGTGACGTTCATAAGTGCATATTGTATTGTAAATGATTTTCATTTCATTTCATTTCTTGACTTGGTCTTTCTTTAAGACGTTTCCGATTTGATGAAAGCGGAGAAATTTCAGTAAGAAAAGAATTTCGGAAAAGTGTGATTTGGTATTTCTTGGGCTCCTCCCGTGTAACATTTCTAACCTCCAGTAGGGTGGTTGGAAGAGATCTCTTTGAATAGAAGCTCACCTTTGTACATATTTTCTGATTGTAATCTGTTTGTATTTCCTTATACCCAAAGGGTGCCTGGAAGAGATCGTTTTTAGTGATAAGGTCGCCAAATTCTACATTCTATTCTTACCACTTTTCTGAAACTGTATTTTCTTTTCTGTTGTGCAATAAAGTGTATTTGTATTGTATAGTATCGTATCGTATTATATTGTATTGTATTTCTTAAGCAATAAAGATTAATAACCCGTGACTACTAAATTATGCTGAGCACCTAGTGATCCGTTTTGTTTTTTTTTATTATTGAATCTTAATTATGAATGTATGTCGTTGTCTCAATCTTTTGTAAGCTAATTCGTATATTTATTTACTTATTAATTCCAATCTACCGACAGTGTATCTGTATCTATTTGAGTACCTATACTGCATTTGAATACACATATACCTACGTGACATTATTCACTGACGCGCACAGTAAAATATGCTTGTCTGGTTGTTCTCTTTTGTACCAGTGTCTCCTCGTGGGTAATAGCTGAAAATCAGTGTTTTGCTCTCTGAGCAATTATACACACTGAGCTATGACCCATTTGTACGGCTGTAGCACACACATACTCTAGTGTATCCTGATGTTACTTTTATGAATTCTTATAAAATATGTTTATCCAATTGCTTTGGAACTTATGGTATGTGTGTGACTGGAGATACAAATAAACGATTTATCTATTTATCTATCTAATAATATATTCAAAAGCAACGTTCGAAATTCTTGAATCTAACCACTACCAACTTTTAAAAATTCAATCAACATATAAGAGTGCTGTCGTAATCCATTTAAGTTCGATGAAATTCTACTCAAATCCCGTAAAAATATTAACTTATTCAGTCTACCTTTTCTGTTCGCTTCCAAATAAGATTAGATATTGAGTCAATGTGAAGGCAGCTCGTCCGTAAAAGGAATCACCTTCTTTCAAAGCGGAGGGAAGCTATTAAGGCGCCGCTCCGGACCTTCTAAGTTTAATCTTAAACAAAGGTCGACAGCACCCTTAAAAGTTTATCCAAAAAGTCCCACGAGTTGGCAACTCTGTATAGTCGAGCTGGCAACCCCGCACAGTGGCGCTGGTAACTTCATTCCAATGACAAAGTGTACAAACAATACAAAGTCCAAGTTATAACGCGTCGTTTCTTCCGAGTTTCATTATAATATTCAGCTTGGAAAATTGTTCAACAGTGAATAATCTACGTCAATCTCGAGCGTACAACTCAACTGTCGCTTTAATTTTTGTCGAGAGCGGAGGTGAGTACCCTCTCTCTACGGATCACGGATGTACCAATGACATACGTGATATTATTTTCATTTGTGAGGGAGGGATCGCACAGATTTTGTTATATGAATCCAAAATCGTGATGCATTTCGTAATTACATCTGTAATTAATTTAATGATAATGATTATACAGAATTAAAAATACAATAAACATTTCGCACACTTACACCAATCATCTACCTACCTACATTGAAAACTAGACGATTACTCCTGGATTGCATGTTTTTATATAGTTTGCTGCATAACAATATTGATTGTATGGAAATGGTGAATTAAATTAATTACAATCCCACCAAAAACATTCTGTAAAAAACTAGCCAAGTCTCGATGGAGCTGCTTGATTATCTCTAAAAAGTAATGAAATCTATACAAAGTCGTGCCAAGTCTAAGGTTCCTTTTTGCGATTTCTTTATTATTATAGTTAATGTTGTGTGACTTGGCCGTTGAAGGGTACACAGGGGTACAAAACCAGGTGCTCCATGACACCATTGCACCAATCTGTCGCCAGAACCGCTACGCATTGACGATGGAAAATTGCCACTTGGAAAACGTTGATTCAATAACCAGTCAATTGTAGGCTTGATAAAGCCACTAACGTATAAAGAATGTTATGTAAACGCCACACAGATTATTCGCTAATAGTTTGCCGTTGTACATTCTTAATAACATAATTAATAACATTAATAGAGGTTCTGGCGACAGATTGGTGCAATGGTGTCTATGGGCGGCGGTGATTGCTTTCCATCAGGTGACCCGCATGCTCGTTTGCCGCCCTCTCTTTTAAAAAAATATATATATATTGGGTCAAATATTCTTATTACCACAAAATCATCTATAGATTTGTACGTTTCAATGGCGAAAGCTATCGCACGCAAAACTTGACACTATAATGAACTCAACAACAGCTCATTTATCAAAATGGGTCGAATAGTTCGATAGCTATGGTAAAAAGTGTTTTCTTTTCATTATATCAGGTTTAAACCACCGTTCCAAAAATATTCTATATTATATTTTTATGCTTAAATACTTTGGAATTATTCTTCTCCTTTCAAAAGTTCCTGGCATATTCAAATACCGGTTTCCTGGGAGAAGATCAAAATTCCTGTCGTGTGGTAACCCTATTCCCCGGGGACGAGGTAAGATATATAATGATATGATATTAATAATAACTAGTATTAATAAATATCTTTGCACATAAACACAGCGCCATCTAGTTCCACATTAAGCAACTATGCTTGTACTATGAATACCAGATGGTTGATAAACTACACATTTTTTTTGTAAATAAATACATATATAAATGAAAAATCTATACATCTACATAAGTATTTATGTACGTGTGCTGTGTGATTACGGCACTCAAATATCTTCCCATGGATGTTGTAAAAGGCGACTAAGGGACGTTCTATCAAAAAACATCTAGAATTGCACCTTTCAACGGCGATGTGCTTACCCCCTATCACGTGTGCATTTCTGTATATTTCATAAGGTGAACCGTGGATGTTGTTTCAAGAGAAACTTATAATGTTTGGGACACCCAAACGATATTGTTTGTGATATCTGTGACCACCATTTGAGATAAGGGTCGTGCCATTATACATGTATATTATGCGTTAATGTACTTTGGCTATTACACATAAAAACACAAATATTGCACGATTATTTTTTTTATGCACGACGGGTTCGTACTTGACCTCAATCACACCTGATGTTAAGTGAAGTTGAGGTCGAAGGTGGAATCGTACTGACCCGGAAACCCCAACACATTTGGGGGACTGGCTATCTTATCTCTGACAACCGGAACACAACAATGCTATTAACATTGCTGCTTGTCGGCAGATTTAGATAAGATGGTGGTAGCTAGCCAGGCGGAAATTTTAAAATGCCCTACCACCAACCAAACCGAGTACTTAAACATGTACCCCGCTGGGGATCGAACCCGCGACCTCCGAATCGTAACCCCAATGTTCTTTACATTGAGCCACGGAGGCGGTGAAAATGAAAACAAAAGTATCGAAACACGAAATTCTCGCCAAAAAGCCGCACAAAAAGTTTACTATTACAAAGTTATATTTAACTGTATTACGGCAGTTTACATTTATTCGTATTTAAACGTCAAATAAAGTTTTATTTAGTATGAAATTCTCGGACAGTTATAAAGGCCAGAGGGCTCCAACTTTGCAAATATCCGGGAGACGGTGGTAGGCGCACGCTCGCCGTAAGGTTCTCATCCACAGTAAAGCGATAAGTTGTTAGCGGAAATGACGCTTTGTTTATGTTATGTTTCAACACATGAAAGCCTGCTTTGCCTGTCATTAACCGACTCTACAAAACGAGGAGGTGCTATGTTCGTATACATACACGAACATAGTACTTTAAGTATACAGTAAAGATGTGATAGTAGACCAGATTTTCTATAAATACATCCCTATGGAGTGGTGGCGAAAAGATTGTGAGATATTATTTTTTTAAACATTATTTTATTAAAATTTTTTTTTATAGCGGTCGCTCTCCATAATTTTTATTCGTCTTCTTCTTTTTCGTCCGGGTGGAAGATTTTATTAAAATCGGTTCAGCAAAAAAATAGCCTATATTTTAATCCACGGCCTAATCTGTCTACTCACCAAATTTCATCCAAATCAGTCCAGCCGAATAGGCGTGAATAGGTAACAAACAGACATACACACACACTAACTTTCGCATTTATAATTTTAGTCTAAATCTGCCGCCAAACAGCAATATTAAAAGCATTGTTGTGTTCCGGTTGTCACAGATAAGATAACCAGCTCCTCAAATATTTGGGTTTTCGGATCAGTACGCTTCCACCTTCAGCCTCATCTTCACTTAACATCAGGTGTGATTGAGGTCAAGCGCTAAACTAATAAATAATAATAAATAAATAATAAATATCTTTGCACAATCACACAGCGCCATCTAGGTCCACAGTAAGCATCTAGGCTTGTGTTATGGATGCCAGATGGTTGATAAACTACACAAATATATTTTTTTTTGTAAATAAATACATGTATAAATGAAAAACATCCATAACTCGGGAACACATGTCTGTATTCATCATACAAACATATGCCCCTAGCGGGATTCGAACCCGCGACCATTTGGTATAGTAGCAGAGTACACTACTACACCAAACAGGTCGTCAGGTAAACTGTTGTGCATGAAAAAAAAACTCATGTACTAATTTCAGTGCAAAAACAGTGTGGCCCTGTTCTCCGGCATTTGGAGACCAGAGGGCTTTAACTTTACAAATATCCGGGATTCGCACCGCGCAGGCCTGTTCCACAGTGAAGCGATACGTTCTCAGCGGAAATGGCGCCTGTGTCATCGCTGGCGGCTAGCTGACAAATGCCACATGTTATGTTTGTACTTTAGGAAGCACATTTAATTAAGTTCACTGTAGTTGTACACACATGCGTTAGTGTTACAATATTGTGATATTGTTGTTGATTTGTTACCTCATCTGTGTATCAATATGTATATGCTAAATGTATGTGTGTGACTGTAGAACCAATTAAGGGCTTTATCTATCTATATATCTATCTATCTAGTGTAGAAAAATTCTGATAGTTTAAGCACCATTTATGTACCTAGTAGTAAATAGTGATGTGTGTGGTCAGTTATTGATGCTAAGTATTAAGAATCAATGAAAATTTAATTATAAAAAAACTGTGTTCGGACTCTTTATACAACGTGGTTCAAAAGTGCATACCCAATTCCAGCTGAAACTATTAACAATTTTGGGAATGCTTTTTTTTATGCACAACGGGTTTGTACTTGAACTCAATCACACCTCATGTTAAGTGAAGATGAAGTCGAAGGTGGAAGCGTACTGACCCGGAAACCCTAACACATTTGGGGGATCAGCTATCTTATCTCTGACAACCGGAACACAACAATGCTATTAACATTGCTGCTTGGCGGCAGATTTAGATAAGATGGTGGTAGCTAGCCAGGCGGATATTTCAAATGCCCTACCACCAACGAAACCGATTACTACATGTACCCCGCTGGGTATCGATCCCGCAACCTCCGAATCGTAAACCCAATGTTGTTTACATTGGGCTATCTTAGCCAGTCCCCCAAATGTGTTCCACCTTCGACCTCATCTTCACTTAACATCAGGTGTGATTGAGATCAAGTACCTGTATTTTTGTTGTTGAGTCCACTGTATTTTTGGGCATTACTTTGGACGCCAAATTACCTACAATGGGGTCCTCATATCCATAAATTGGCAAAGAAGCTCAGCTCTGCAGCGTATGCAGTCAAAAAAATTAGACAAATATCGGACGTAAATACTGCTAGATTAGTATATTTTAGTTATTTCCATAGCCTGATGTCTTACGGTATCTTGCTGTGAGGAAATGCCGCGGATATAAATACAATCTTTGTTTTACAAAAACGAGCCGTTCGCGCAATTTATCAATTGAGACCTGCAGTGTCACTTAGAGATAGATTTCAAGAGTATAATAGTCTAACCTTTTCGTCACAGTACATTTTTCAAAATCTAATAGGTATGTATATGTCAAAAAAAATATAGCATTATTTAGGAAAAATAGTGATAAACATGATGTCAATACAAGAAATAAAGATAAACTTGCAGGTCACATAAGTCGCCTCCACAAAGTCAGTAATTCATTCAAAGGGTTGTGTATACGCTTTTTCAATAAAGTTCCTGTTGATATACAAAATCTTCCTTTCAATAAATTTAAAGATACTATAAAACAGAAACTTATTAAGAAAGCATATTATAAAATATCAGATTATTTAAATGATAAACAATCATGGAAATAACCAGCCCGTTCGCATAACCAGGCTATTTCACAATTAATAATGAAATATTATAATATAAAATAATAATTTTGTAATATAAAAACCTTTTTTTAAAAGAGCGACCTCTCGAGTTTCTCGCTTGTTCTTCTCAGGGGAAAATTGCCTTTTGAACAAGCAGTAGCTTTAAAAATGTAAAATCTGACTATTTTAAGTGTACCCTGTGTACCTACAAAATAAAGCATTTTTTGATTTTGATTTACCAACCCGATGTGCATTAAAAAAAACTTGGGTCACCAAATTGTACAAACCATATGTGTGCCGGTTTTGAAGTTTCTGCTAGTCGCGCTCGCAACTCAATAAAGGATATAAAAATTCTATTTTTGAAACAGCGAAAAATTGCGACGTGTGGTCGTGACCGCTCGTTACCGATTCAACTAGTAGAAAACGTTAGAATTGACACAATGTCTATGGAAACATTATTAGTAGAGCTTTTAGATCTAATCTGTCCCATTCACTGACTCACGATCGACGCGGGGAAATTACACAGATTAAAGTTAAATAAATCTCTCTCTACGTAGGCGGCTGAATCGAAAAACGCTGCCGAAATAATGGTGCTTCATTTAATTATTTAGCTATTCACATGAAATCTTAATAGCATTGAAATATATAAATTACAATTATTAATATTGTATGATATATAAAATATTATCAACGGAAAATTATTTATAAGTTTTTCGACTGTTATATACTCATTAACTTGTAAAACCTACTTACCTGTAATAGTTTTCATTTTAACTTCATTATATATATATTAGATCCTTACCTATGAAATTGGCGTTTTGTATGAAGAATTTCATTAAGACTGTTTTCTCCATACAAACATTTTTGATTTTTTTTTTGGGAACGTCAAATACAAATTTAGCTAAACTTGTGTGTATTATCGGATAACATTAAGTTAAGTATAGGCACTGTTAATTTTTAAAAGTAACCGCTTTATAAAAGTTTCAGTGAATCTAAGTAATGATTATGGAAAGCACATGAAAAGAGCTCTGTTCAAATTATTATAATTATGTGATTTAGCCCAGAAATTAAAAAAATATTTCATGTGAAACCATGAAATAATTTCCATTTTCCAAATAACAAACAGACATACACACACACAAACTTTCGCATTTATAATATTAGTCTAAATCTGCCGCCAAACAGCAATGTTAATAGCATTGTTGCGTTCCGGTTGTCAGAGATAAGATAGCCAGTTCCCCAAATATTTGGGTTTCCGGGTCAGTACGTTTCCACGTTCGGCCTCATCTTCACTTGCGATTGAGGTCAACAACCCGTTGTGCATAAAAAAGAATCTTTATTTTTCTGTCGCTTGAAGTCCAAACTGTCAAATTGATGCCATGGTCAAGGTCACAACCCACCGTCTCTTCACGTGGCATCTCGAGACACAGAACATAAACCGACGTTTGCGGTCGTGAGCCACAGATGACATAAATTAAATTAGCCGAGGACGGAGCGGGTGACTATTGTCATGCAAATCCTGCGGGGCGGGGGGAGGGGCGAGATTATGAAAATGGCCTTAATGATATCTGTGCGTATTTGCTTTTTTCCGAGATTTATTCTCTTTGAGATGGAGCTTCTGCGTTGTGGCCTTGGGGTGATGTATCGTAGGAATATTGTGCAGAAAATTGTGTACAAAATATTGCGATTTCAGTGACTGAGCCTCAAAAGTGATTTATAAGTGTAGGAATAGGTGCGTGCGGGTTTGAATCCGGCAGAGTTTATATAATAGTACTCTAGTACATACATGTATATGCTTTCTAAATATTATAACATAAAATAATAATTAATCATTTTGTACTATAAAAACCTTTTTTTTTTTAAAGCAACCTCTCGTGGTTCTTGCTTGTTCTTCTCAGGGGAAAATTGCCTTTTGAACAAGCAGTAGCTTAAAAAATGTGAAATCTGACTCTGTTTCTGACTCTGAATCTGTTAAGTGTATCTTGTGTACCTACAAAATAAAGTATTTTACAGTTGATTTAATTTTTTTTTCAAAAATGGATTGATATGCGAATGGCGGGATTCGTAGGGTTCTTGTCATGCGAAATTTATTTGGAACTAATATTTTCTCCAAGTTTTCTTTATTTATTTAATTTAATGATGCAATTATGTGGATTAAGCTATAAACGCGACCGTCAAATGACAAAATTAATGCTTTATTCGTTGATAATTTCGAAAAAAAAAACTACCTATGCCAATACCTTCCATTTCACTTACTTAATATGTCCTATTTTTTTCCTTAAGGTAAAAAACTCATCATACCGGATACAATCACGTCCTTTACTCGATCTACTCTCAAAATTACTGCAGAAAATAAAACACATGCACGACATTGAACTCATGTAAATAAAACTTTTTTCTTTCTAAATGAGCACTTGTATACTAATCCTAAGGAATAGGCCCCGTCTTATTACATAAATTATTATATAACCTTAAAAGGAGTGTCCCAGCAAAATATGTAACTAAACTAAGCTTAAAGCATATAAAATGTTTTTAGTTATTTATTTTTAACATAAATTTGATTGTCAACTGCTAATAATCCATTAAAAGGAAATCCTAACTTATCCAAGCTAATATATACAAATGCGAAAGTTTGTATATGTGGATGTACGTATGTGTGTTTGTTACCTCTTCACGCCTAAGCGGCTGAACGAATTTGGATGAAATTAACATATAGGCTAATTTTTATGCTGATCTGATTTTAATGAAAGTCGTGTGTAACAGCCAGTATGAAATAAGATTACAAGTAATCAAACAATGGCCCTTCAGTTATACACATTATACAAACACTTGTAAAAGTTATTTAACCGTTGTCCTTTTATTTTATTTAATTACTGCGAATTGAGGCTTCATTTCGAAAACCATACAACAACCTGAATAATTGTGCGGTTGAATATTTTTTTGTATACTATGTTTCTGCAACAAATAAAAACGTTTTATCTATCAATCGCTAATGTTATTTGTGAATATCAGTGTGTAGCGGGATTAAAGCGTAGCAATTGTGCTACGACGCGTAGCAATTGTGCTACGACGCGTAGCCGGCTTTACAAAGTGGCGTAGCTGATTTAAGCCGTAACACAAATTTGGCTATTGTCGTGATATTTCAATATACTCTCTATTCATTAGTGGACTAGGTTATCATTCCTAAATCTCGTGCAATATTTGAAATATAATTATTATGCATTTTCCTTTGCACCGAGCAGAAAGTGATTTATAATTTCCACCGAGTGTGAGTGCATGCTGAGTTGGACACCTTTTTGGCTCCACCTTGCGACACCGACATTTAGATGGCAAACACAATATTTACTTTTTGTATGTGTCTCGACTGTGGGTCCTGTTTGTTTGTGTCATGAGATGGGTTCAAATATTTCTTTTTTTTTTCTTTGAGCGTTCACTCCGCAGGGAATAATCTGCTTTTCTTCCAATATAATGTAATCCATTTACAAAATGTAATTTTCACTCACAGTAGCTTAAAATAACGCACGCCCATTTTTAAATTTAATAAAATTATACCTATACATTCATATTAATTATTAAGTTATGCAGTGTGAAAGAAGACGTAGTGACAAAGATTGAAAAAGGTATGCTGAGATGGTTTGGACATGTGGAGAGGATGAATGAAAGAAGACTAACGATATACGATGTGAATATGGATGGTAGTGTTGGTAGGGGAATACCATGTACCAACGTACTATGATTACATCACATTGGAGGCTCTTGACGTGGAGCTCCTCTGAAAGCTACAGCATATGCTGAGATCCATCTCAGTCCATTTTTGACATCATACTGCACTCACAGCATTTAAAAATCTCCCTGTATCTGTATATTGTAGTAATAGTAATTAATATTAATAATTCTTCTTCTTTTCGTGTCGAGGCAAGTTTCAAATTTTATTGGACCAAAACTTAGCCACTCTAACAGCACTGTCTGTGGCGTTAAGGAGGTCGTCAAAGGTGCAGCTGTCAGGACAAGCGGGGCAGGACAATACGTGATCCATTGTCTGTGGGGAGACTCCGCACTCGCATCGATCACTCCCGCCATCGGAGAAGCCCCACCTGCACAGATTATCTTTGCTGCGGCCAACCTGAGTTCGAAGCCGATTTAAGGATTTCCATGTTGGCCATGGCAAATCGTGTCCAGGAGGAAGAGACTCCTTGAGCGGGAGGAACGACGCAAGAGAGTATCTTTGCTGCCACAGGCTGCAGCGAGCATCCGAAGCCACACCTTGTACGGGAGCAACGCACTTCAAAAAGCTATTACGACTATTATTATATTAATAATAGTAATAGTAAATAAGTAGTAGTAATTAATACTGTTGTTGCTATAGTGTGGTGTCAAATAAATATATGGATATGTCTATCAAATCGGGGACGTCTTAAAGAAAGGTCAATTCAACAGTACCCTAAACCGTCGGGCATGTATGAACAACCTAAGTGTGTATGAAGCAAAAGAGGTGTATCAGGATCGTAGCAAGTGGAAGTCGATGGTCTCGGCCTACCCCTACGGAAAACAGACGTGACTTTACGTATGTATGTTTTCATATTAACGTACGATGCAAGTATGCATTTTGCCTAAATCAGCGAATTTGTACGTCGCGCGGCGCGTACGAACAGCAACAAAACCGCGCCTGCTTATTGCATTGCATTTATTTATTTATTTATGAAAAACTACTTAACTACTTAGCTTAGAACTTCAAAATAAATAAATAAATAATAGTTTATATGATGAAAAGTTTGCCTTATTTTTTGCATTCGTACTATGTAATATTTATATACACCTGTAACGCTGTTGGTTTCTTTAATAAATAAATAAATAAATCATAAAAAGGTTATTACAAAAGTTGTGACTATCTGAATGAGTCCCAAATATTATAAAATTTATATAATTCAGTATAATTTTTGTTCTAAAACGAACAAAATAACGGGTTTCTTGCGTCGCTTCTTTTCACAAGATGATTGCCCTTACCGAAGAGGCTTGGAATGAAATGAAATGAATTAATTGCATGTAAATTTGGGTTACAAATTTGCAGATTTTTTACATTCAGTAAAATGGTATCGCCAAACCCTACCTGTTCAGGTGCACATAAATTATAGTGATTAAAAATAAAGCTGTCAATAAAACATAAGATTTAAAACTCTTTTTTGTCAATAAAACCGAATATTCAGTCAACTTCTGATGTCAAAATACAAGTAATTTAAAATATTATAACATTCAATTTATTCAATTTCAATTAATAAGATATTGGACATATTGTCTGACATATATATGCTATTGTTTCCTATAAAAGTTGAATTGACATTCAAGTATTGAAGTTTGTTTATATAGCTGTTATGTGTACCAAGTTCACAAATTTACCTCTATTACTTGTAAAACTCGTTTAGAGAACATTTTGGGGTGTTTTTGTATTCACACGAGCAATAAACACGAAAGTTTTTGTTTATGAGCGGTTGTGTAGAGGTCACTGACCACGGAGTCAACGACCTCAGGTTTTGAGCCCTATACGCTTTACCTCAATCAAACTCGTCACACAAAGGGAAGCCTGAATCAAAATATTCCTTCTAAAAGAAAATGCGTAGGTATAAATCGAAGGATCCTGAATAGAATAATTTCAGCCGATATTTGAATTAGGACACTAGGCCCTGCCAAAACATGAAATGGCGGCAATAGATCATTATATTTATATTATATATAAAATGTATTTATTCATCACGAAACGACAATTATTGTATATCAATATCTGCACGGCACTAACATCAGTAGTTTAAAAAACAACTATATTTCCAAAATGACCGCGATATAACTTTATATATATATAATAAATAATACATATTTCGGGCACATAGGATTCACGAATCGGACGCGGCGTCAATCCCCAGCGGGGTATATGTTTAGTACTCGGTTTGGTTGGTGCTAGGGCATTTTAAACTTACCGCCATCTTATCTAAAGTCTGCCTCCAAACAGCAATGTTAATAGCATTGTTGTGTTCCGGTTGTCAGAGATAAGATAACCATCATCTATCTATTTCAATTTTTTTCTTTTCATCTGTTTGTTGAGAAAAGTTTTAAGTTTGGTATAACTGTCATAGTCTATCGGAGGTTTTCAAAACTATCAATCTTTTTATATATTTTTTTTTATGCACAACGGGTTAGCACTTGACCTCAATCACACCTGATGTTAAGTGAAGATGAGGTCGAAGATTGGAAGCGTACTGACCCGGAAACCCCAACACATTTGGGGGACTGGCTATCTTATCTCTGACAACCGGAACACAACAATGCTATTAACATTGCTGCTTGGCGGCAGATTTAGATAAGATGGTGGTAGCTAGCCAGGCGGACATTTAAAATGCCCTACCACCAACCATACCGAGTACTTAAACAAGTACCCCGCTGAGGATCGAACCCGCGACCTCCGAATCGTAAACCCAATGTTGTTTACATTGAGCCACGGAGGCGGTTAGCAATATACCCAAATAATGCTAACAAAAGTCCTCAACTTTTGTGACAATCGGTAGGTATTACAGGTATACAATCTAGTTCAGTTTTCAGACTCTCACAAAGGGAGATCATTCCATATTTCCTTCTCGAGAGCTCACCACCAAATTAAATCCTATTAAAGTGGTCACTGAGGGGGGGCACGCGCGGGGGGTCACCATCGACAAGCCGGTGAGGCATTATTTTTAACTTTGACAAAGGGTACCGCAATGAACGTACACGCGTCGCTGCCCTCAATGCTCAGCGTGTAAACACAGATTTTTTTTCTAATATTATTCTTATAAATATTACTATGTTTTTTTTATGATTGACTGGATTCGCGTTTGACCACAATCTCACCTGATGGAAAGTGACGCTGTGGTCGAAGATGAAGCTCGCGATCCCAGTAAATGCCCATTCACTCTGCTCTTGAAGATCCCAAGGTTGTAAGATTCAGGAAAGACTGACGCCGGAAGGAAGTGCCATGCCTTGGCTGTTCGGATGATGAAAGAAGAATCGAACTTGCTAGTGCGAATGTTCGGTATATTAACTATATACGGGTATATATACTAGCTGGTAATCTGGCTTTAGATGTATATATACATACCCTATATGGCTGACAATAGATGCAAGTCGCATTCGCTATTCGTTTTCGATTAGCGACGTTAAGCAATGGTTGTTTTCTATGCACAAGCAGTTAGTACTTGTCTTCAATCACACCAGGGGCTCTACTCACTAACGAAAACAACTTCGGACGGCTCTAACTACGGACTTTTTCTTCTGTTAAGAATCCTTTATGTGCATACTCGTAACTTCAGACGTTCCTTGCGTCCCGTACTAACTTGTGAGGTGCAACTATAAAAAAGAAGTAAAATAATGATGATTGGTTTATAAATGACACAGCAAACTGCAAAAGACAAAGTGTGAAGTTACGTCCGTCCCAAGCTATTTTCGTCAGAAAGTAGACCCCCCTTATGTTAAGCGTAGATGAGGGAAAAGCGTACTAACCCGAAAACCCTATCTTATTTAAGGAACTGGCTTTCTTATCTCTGACAACCGGAACACAACAATGCTATTAACATTGCTGTTTGGCGGCAGATTTAGATAAGATGGTAGTAGCTAGCCAGGCGGACATTTAATATGCCCTACCACCAACCAAACCGAGTACTAAACATGTATCCCGCTGGGGATCGAACCCGCGACCTCCGAAACGTAAACCCAATGTTGTTTACATTGAGCCACGGAGGCGGTTAAAAGGCCATTCTCTTGCAAATTAACTGACGTTCGGCCAGTGGTCGTCAGAGCTGAAGCTATCTCCGAAAGGGCGTCAGGCTTGCGTTGGAACGTGCGGGTGAATATAAATACGCCACTTACCGTCACTACATGTTACAGTGAACGGCAAGACAAGCATATTCGACTAGTAATACATAGTAGCGGCTTTAATATCGTCATTTTAAACAGGTGTCGTTTGATTTGGTTTCATTTTATATATAGGTAAATACACTTTATATATTGCTTTGTATTCCTAGACAAAGTCAAAGTCAACAATGCAGTATACAGAGTACACTGAAATAGTCAATTTTACATTTATTAAGCTACTGTTTATTCAAAATGCAAGAAGAACAAGCAATAAACTCGAAGGATTGCTCTTTAAAAATCAGGCTTTGATTTTACATAAAGGTTTTTATATTATAAAAAGGATTTATATTTCATTATTAATTGTGAAATAGCTTGGCATGCGAACGATCTGATTATGTCCAGGGATGATTATCATCTAAATTGTCTGATATTTTATAATATGCTTTGTCCTGCTCATTCGCTACAACGAAATATACAACTATCCCACTCTCAGTCCTACGTCGCGCGCGACACACAATGTCATGCTACGGGGCTTAGTATTTGCGGTTGGTTTATTGTATAATTTAATTTCTAGTTATTCCAATTTTATTTTAAAGAGTCACATTCATTATCACCATCACATCAATCACAGCACGTCTATTGCTGAACATCGTCCTCCTCCATAGGTTGGAAGCGGCCTCCATCCAGCGACTTCCAGTAGAGCGATTAGGTCATCTATCCATCTTGAAGGTGGATAACCTATGTTTGATGGGATGTGGTCTCTACTCCAAAACCTTAATACCCCACCGACCATCAGTTCTTCGAGCTATGTGACCTGCTTACTACCACTTCAACTGACTAATCCGCTGGGCTATAGACCTTCGTTTGCCCACGAATTTCTGCATTCCTGGTTCGCTCATTTAGTGGAACGCCGAGCATCGCCCTCTTCGTGGTTCGTTGCGTGACTTTGTTTACGAGGTCCATAGTGAGAGACCACGTCTCAGGGTCACATTCATTTGTATAATATTAGGGGTCACAGATAGACTTAACCGGCGGTAAGTTCGACATGCCCACTCTAACACCTTCCAACTAGTGAGGGTTGCGTTAGTCGCTCCACGTCGCGACTAATTGATACAAAGCGTCGGCGTGACAGAAACGATTTATTAATTACCACCCCCTCCCTCCCCCTCTCCACCTTGCGACCCCCGTCGGCACGCGAATTCATTCTAATTGCTCATACCGTTACCCTGAGCCATAATATTTGAGCGATTTATGAATGTGATACGTCTATGAAAAATGAAAGTGTTGTAAAGGTAAAATAGGTACCTTGTAGGTGGACCTTTTACGGTGCGCGGTCTACTCTAGAACGTTTGTGTTTCACTGCATGTGAGATGCAATCAGGTATGAAGAAATCCTGATAGTTTGTATGATGATGTATGATGTGTATTGTAAAGTTAATTTACATATCTCTTGCTCTGTAAGTAGTCACTGAATGCCGGGGTGTATGGATATCATTACAGCATAGGTATCAAAACCTACCATGTAATGTTAGCATTACAGCATAGGTTTTGGAATTTGAAAAAAGAACTGTCATACTCATACTGCAAGAAGAATATTTTTAAAAAGTTTTTTTTTTCTCGCTAGGTATCGATTATTTACTCGAATCGGAATCGAGACAATTTTTATTAGAATTTATGAAGATTTTATTTTAAATATCGAACTATTTGTTTCGCAGTCACGTCGTATGTTAGTTGAAATCGATTTAAAAATCAAACTGGCCAGCACGATTTGACGCGCTTGCGTGCCATAAAATCGTGAAGAGTAAAAAAGGCAGTCGACTAGCTAGGCGCGAAAGTAAATATCTCGTGTTTTGGAGTTCTTTCTCAAAAGTTTTGAAAAATGTCAAGTGACGAAGACATGGATCTAACCCCCGATTTTATAAAAGAACAAGCAAAAACAGTTTTAGAAAAGTCACTCAAACTGAAGTCTTAATATCACAAACTCATACTCAAACTGTAAATATTCCTAAAAAGAACTTGACCATATCTTTTACAAATTGTTCTAATTTTACTATTAATTTTAATTAAATACACATGTTTTTCTCTTCAATAAATGTTCACAGAAACCTGCTTTCTTGTTTTTACTTACCTCACAATCGATATGTAAAGCAGAGTGTTTATCTCGGGTGTAAGCATCAATTGCATACTCGGGCCAAAAACCTCGTATGCAATTGATGTCATACAGCCCTTGGTTAACAATCTACTATTAATTGGTATTTATGTGTGTGTATCTATCGCGAGCTAAGAAGTGCTGTGAAATCAAACGAATCATTGACATAGTTGGATGCCATGTAGTCAACGTCCAGTGTCGAAGTAAAAGTGAGTGTGACTGGTATTATAGTTTAAAAACATTTACTTATTACAAAATATTTAGGTACTTACTATTTACGAAACATTATAAATAAATTTTAAGGGTTTAATTCAAATGTTTACTACCTATGTGCATAGGGAAGGAACTGCCTTGAGATTACGTAACTTCATCGGTATCGTTATCGATTGCGTTGACCAATGTGAAACCGTCAAATTGCCGAGCGAGCGATGAGCCAGCCAATCACATGTCAGAACGTAACCGATGGCGATAACAATGAAATTGTGTAATAGAACCCCTGATCTTCAAGATAGAGGTTTGACCTAGTTTGAGGATCAGAGTCCAAGCATTAGAATTTATAAGCACTTTAGTAATTAGACTGTTACTGGTAATTTTTTGTTGAAAATAAATAAACAAATAAAAAATAAGTACGGCTGTAGCACACACATACTCTAGTGTATCCTGATGTTACTTTTATGAATTGTCATAAAATATGTTTATCCAATTGCTTTGGAACTTATGGTATGTGTGTGACTGGAGATACAAATAAACGATCTATCTATCTATCTATCTAAGTTTGATTGAAGAAATCCGTAGATGAACGAAAGTCACGGATACAGCCCAGCGATTAGTAGGTTGAGTGGGCAGGACACATAGCCTCAAACTTCAAGCATTTATTTCAACGTATAAGATATATGGTACCATTTGTTGAACGTCAAATTAAATCTACTGGAAATAATAAAGGCTTATTGCATTTATCTGTCCGTCTTATTTACATAACGTCACGACCTTTTTCCCAAATAGGGTGGTCAGAGATTTCCCAAAGAATAATGTTTAGGTGTTTCAAACATTAAAAGTAACAGTATTTCGTTCTAATAGGTCTGGATATTTGACTTTCACCTCCGTTTTTTTTTCGTACAGTTTTAAATAATATTTCGTACAGTTACACCATTTATCTAAATAAATTAATTAATATCCTTAGACATACACACAGCGCCTTCTAGTTCCACAGTAAGCAACTATAGGCTTGTGTTGTGGATACCAGATGGTTGATATACTACATAAATACATTTTTTTTTGTAAATAAATACTTATTATAAATGAAAACATCCATAACTCGGGTACACATGTCCGTATTCATCACACAAGCATATGCCCTTAGCGGGATTCGAACCCGCAACCTTTTAGTCTAAGTCTAGACCCAAACTAAGCAAAACATTGTACTATGTATATGTAATATTTGTATAAATGTTTATATAGGCTTTTATGACTCTGGATTAAATGTTCGGATTCATCACATTACCTCTTGTGGGATTCGAAACCGCAATCGTTGGTTTCGCTGAAAGAGCCCATCTACTACACCAAGCGGTCGTCAATGAAATATATGTTAACGATTTTTATGTGTGCTGGGCTAATCCTCTTTAATCTCCAGGGGAAGGGCATTGTATGCTGAGATACAGGTTGCATAAACCTAGTTCGGCAGCTATGGCTTTTGTATTAGTGGTACTAAGTATAGCCTAACATATTTAGTTTCAACTATGTAACATTTTCTGAATAAACATTATTATTATTTAGACGTATCTAAATATTTCATATATCAATACTGATTAATCTATAGCATTGGCAACTCGGCTTCCACTTCAGTTACTTCACCGCTTTTATCGTACACTCACATCGACGTGACCTAAACGCGTCATCAGTCATTAATGGTGACCAACCACCTGACCTGCCTCAGCGCTAAGCGGCCATTCGCGTGGCCTGCGCCTCTGAGGTGTTATTTATTGACCACACCTACACTTACGAACACCATATGTCATTATAATCTATGGTAATTAACCCCTAAGACGATGCCGTTGAATGCAAGGAACATTGAGCTTGTTCAAAAAACACCTTAGGGCACATTTAATGGAAAAACAAAAAATTGGAATTCCAAAGCGTTACCTGTAGTGGAACTGCCTATGCACTTCTCTTTTCCTTTTGTCACATCATTGTCATTAATTTAAATTACTACTCAACACTAGCTGTATCAACAACCGACACTTTTGACTCACGATTGACCACAAATGTACACGCAGACGGGAACATGCACGTACTTTTATGTACTCGTACTTGTAGGGGTTGTAACTGAAAACCAGTGTTTCGCTCTTTGAGTGATGTGCCACACTGAGTTATAACCCATTTGTGCTACTGCGGCACATACTCGCTCTTTGTATTTTCTAGTCTCTACGTTTATTTGTATGTATATTTCTTTGTAATTTAAAAATTGTGTAGTTGTGTGAACGCAGTGGCGTAAATAAATGCTTTATCTATCTTATCTTATCTATCTATTTCAATTTTTTTCTTTTCATCTGTTTGTTGAGAAAAGTTTTAAGTTTGGTATAACTGTCATAGTCTATCGGAGGTTTTCAAAACTATCAATCTTTTTATATATTTTTTTTTATGCACAACGGGTTAGCACTTGACCTCAATCACACCTGATGTTAAGTGAAGATGAGGCCGAAAGTGGAAGCGTACTGACCCGGAAACCCCAACACATTTGGAGGACTGGCTATCTTATCTCTGACAATCGGAACACAACAAGGCTATTAACATTGCTGTTTGGCGGCAGATTTAGATAAGATGAGATATTTATTTACTTTAGGTACATAATGATAATAATAATATAAATGTCTTTAGACATACACACAATGCCATCTAGTTCCACAGTAACCAGCTATAGGCTTGTGTTGTGGATACCAGATGGTTGATATACTACATAAATACATATTTTTTTTGTAAATAAATACTTATTATAAATGAAAAAATCCACACAACACAAATAACTCGGGTACACATGTTCGTATTCATCACACAAACATATGCCCCTAGCGGGGTTCGAACCTGCAACCTTTTGGTATAGTGGTCAGAGTTGCTAACCACTACACCAAACAGGTCGTCAAATCTATATATTATATTATATATATATATATATATATATATATATATATATATATATATATATATATATATATATATATATATATATATATATATATTACACACACACAGTCGTCACATATATTACAGTTTGTGGTACAATTCTTATATGTCTCCCAATTACAAATGTATTCAGCATTAATGATAGAAAACAACGTTTGATTTCGAAGATAAACGAAGAATTAAATAATAAAAATTAATTATGAATAATATACGAATGAAAAATCAGTCAAACTAATTATATTAAACACGAAATTAAAGAATAAAAAGTGACGGGACAGGTTATTAGCCATGTTTTATGAAGCTCGATTACGCCGTTTCGCATGCCAGGCTAGTTCACAATTAATAATGAACTATGTTGTGTATTTTGTATGTAATATAAAACCTTTTTCATTCATAAATTGAAAATTTACATCCCCTTCGAAATAGTATGATATCATCAAAATACACCAAACCAAACCTGTCCCCTCGTTTCATATGTAATATAAAAGAAACCGTACTCATATCGGACCACACATTACTGAAAAACGTCGTCCGGACAATGGACACACACAATGGCGTCAAACGTCGTCCGGACAATGGACACACACAATGCCGTCAAACGTCGTCCGGACAATGGACACACACAATGCCGTCAAACGTCGTCCGGACAATGGACATACACAACGCCGTTAAACGTTGTCCGGACAATGGACACACACAACGCCGTCAAACGTCGTCCGGACAATGGACACACACAACGCCGTCAAACGTCGTCCGGAAAATGGACACGCACAACGCCGTCAAACATCTTCCACACAATGGACACACACAACGCCGTCATACGTCGTCCGGAAAATGGACACGCACAACGCCGTCAAACATCTTCCACACAATGGACACACACAACGCCGTCAAACGTCGTCCGGACAATGGACACACACAACGCCGTCAAACGTCTTCCACACAATGGACACACACAACGCCGTCAAACGTCGTCCAGACAAAGCCATCAAGCGTCGTCCGGACAATGGACACGCATAACGCCGTCTTACGTCTTCCGGATTATGGACACACCCCACACCGTCAACGTCGTCCGGAAACTGGACACACCCAACGACGTCAAACACATAACATCTGTCGTTTTTCGTCGGGGGTGGAAAACAAATACACGGGTACTTGTCGAAAACGCGACTTCCATATTAATAAACGATATAAATAACAAATCAACCGAGGAAGCGATGCGATCACGTTTCATTAAACACGAGAACATCTAAGTAATTACAATTATTATTTAATATCCATGAGTGGAAGGTACTTCCATATCAATTACAACTTTCACGTACAAGTTTACTTAGGAGTTATGTTTTCAGTTCGATCATTGTTTTCCGCTACATTAATCTTCCATTTCCCAAACATATACATAATGATAGTTTTATAAGTTAGTAACTATAGATTCTGAGTTCAGAATTGTTCAATAGTTCGCCTCATTTGAGTGTATCCAGGTGAGCGGCAAGCCTACGTTTTTCTACATCGGTTGAAAATTTCACGTTTTATTGTTATATGATAGCATAAATGGTTTGACCTTATACAGGTGAGTTGTGTTGAATGTGGAATGTCGAATAATAATAAAAAAAAATATCCTTAGACATATACAGACAGCGCCATAGTCGAATTCGATCAAAAAATTTTCGATTGCGCATTAGCCCGGGTAAATGTTGTTTTATTTCTATCATTAATGACAATTTCTAGGTATTTCATATATTACCCAAGCCCAAACGATAGATTAAACATTTTACACAATGTCTAGAAGAACTTGGTATTGTATAGAATAACTAAGTATTCTATACAATAACTGAATTACACACTTTGCCGGTGACACACAGGCTGAAATTTAATTCGTGTAATGGTGACTCCATTCCTGATTACGAGCAACTTTCCACTAGGAACCGTTGCCGAATTCAGCCGAAAATTGGTGGACTTCCATACTAAAGGTATTTGCAGAATGGTTTTTGATCAAATTCGATTACGGTTCTTTGGGGAAAGTTGTTCGTAATCAAGAATGGCGTCACCAGTTAATGCGAATTACATGAATTCAAATTCACCCTGTTTTGTACATCTAATATACTCCTACTAATATTTAGATACTAATAGACGACTTGTTTGGTGTAGTGGTTAGAAACTCTGCTGCTATAACAAAAGGTCGCGGGTTCGAATCCCGCTAGGGGCATATGTTTGTATGATGAATACGGACATGTGTACCCGAGTTATGGATGTTTTTCATTTATATGTATATGTATTTATTTACAAAAAGAAATGTATTTGTGTAGTGTATCAACCATCTGGTATCCACGATACAAGCCTAGTTGCTTAGTGTGAAACTAGATGGCTCTGTATGTATGTGCAAGGATATTTATTATTAAAAAAAATTGATTTCGTAGAGGAATTACGACGCGAGTAGACAAAGTCTTGTACCGAATAGATAAAGAAAAAGCTTTCGAATTTTACGAACACTTACATCACGAAGAAAAGCTATTACTCGCCTTAATGGTCCTTAAAAAATAGGTTATCTTGAAGATTTCAAATGAATTGTAGAGGGAACATTCTCACCGCGTCTTGTACTATAGTCTTGTGTGATCCTTTACCCAGTTGTAAACCCGACGGAAAAAGGGCTGTTATAAGTTTGAAGCCAAGTTAAAATCAGTTTTTTTTGGACATACACACAGCGCCATCTAGTTCCATACTAAGCAACTAAGCTTGTATTATGGATGCCAGTTGGTTTATATACTACATAAATACATTTTTTTTAATAAATACGTATATAAATGAAAAACATCCATAACTCGAGTACACATGTCCGTATTTGTCATACAAACATATGACCGTAGCGGAATTCGAACCCGCGACCTTTTGGTATATGGCAGTCAGAATTTGTAACCGCTGCACCAAACGGGTCGTGAACTTTTTGGATGGTTAATATAATAAAAGAAAAAATAATAACATAATTAGAATGTTTGTCTAAATATCTTTGAAAAGGCTTAACGGCTTTTCATCAAACATGAAGAACCTGTCCCCCCATAAACCAAACCACACTCAAACCGAACCAGGGGTTTCTACTACCTAATTTCATCGTTATCGTGATCGGTTACGTTCTGATATGTGATTGGTTGACTCAACGCTCGCTCGGCAATTTGACGGTTTCTCATTGGTCAAGGTTATCGATGACGATACCGATGAATTACATAATCTAAGGGCAGGCATAAACAGATTCTGACTCCTGAGATACAGGTTTATTTAACCTAGTTTACGCGTCAGAGATTTCATAGGAGCTTGTAACAATTTAGTATGTCAATAAAGAGATTATTATTCTATAAATTATTATATAAACATACATAAATATTTATAAAAACAACCGTAACTCGGGAAATAAATGTTCGTATTCATCACACAAACATTTACCTCTCGGATTCGAACCCGCAACAGTTGGTTTCGCTGACAGGGTCCAATCTGTCGTCGGAATCCACTACACCAATCTGTCGTCGGAAGTAAAAGATACTCGTATATTAAACATAGTATAATGAAAATCAGTGCTTGCTCGTTCATTGAGCCATTTTTAATGCACTGAGCTATGATCTTGTTGCATGACTGTTGCACACATGCCCACATATAATGAATCGGCAGTAAGTCTTGAAGGTATTGGGAAAATTTTAATTGTTATGGTATATTTTTTAATTATTTATTTTATTTATTTACCAAGTTTATAACTATCATTACAGATTACTCCAATGCGATAGTTAACTAATGACAATTATGTATACCAACTATATCTACCTATACTAAATAACATCGTACAAACAACGCGACTTATTGAAATTCGCTCATACTGCATATGACAATATCTGTTCTGTCAGCTATCTCATTGAGTGTGTGTAGTGCTCGTGTCATTGGCCCTTTATTTAAAAGATTAGTATTGCCTCTTGGTACTTTAAATAGTCGAGGCATCCTTCTCCTATCTATATAACCATCAGGTACGCACAATTTTAATTGCTGTAGAATTGTCCGATTACAAATTTTACCACGAAATACCTTCCACAAGTACAATGCCATCGCATTTGTTAAAAATTGTATGTCTCTTGTTGTTTTCATGAATGTTTGTTTCTTGTTTGTTAATGTAGTATTTATGTTTCTCTCTTGTAGGTATGTGTGCCAGTTTATGCAATAAACTTTTTATATATCTATCTAGTATATATTTTTATTCGTATTTGAATAGCAAAAGCCTTATTCACTGTAGGGCGATGGCGCTACACGAATATCAACTAGCTATGTCATTTCCTGAGTACGTGCCTGCATGCTGCGCTCTCAATGAATATCCACATTTCTGATTCCACTGTGAAGCTACTTGGAATCGACTTCTCAAGTACTCATGTATGTGTGTATGTAGCAACGATTGAAATTCAATAGTTTTATTTACCAATTCAGTGCGAGAGTATTGAGGTAAGTTGAGAATTTAAAAACACATTTTGCTTTCTCGGTTCGTGTGGAGGTCCATTTCAGGGATTCTTCATAAATACGAGCAATGATAACGATCGACTTAACCCAAATAATATTTATAAATGCCAAACGGATTTGGATGAAATTTGATTGGTAGATACATAGACTAAAGGGGACAAGGTCTTAGTCATAGATTTTTTTTTTTTTTATGCATAACGGGTTGGTACTTGACCTCAATCACACCTGATGTTAAGTGAAGATGAGGTCGAAGATGGAAGCGTACTGACCCGAATTTATATGAAAGACCAAATATGGGGACAAGATCTTAGCAAGGTTTGATTATTTTTAACACAGTTTGCACACATTATTGAAATACATAGAGACAAAGACTGGACACACATCCAATGCCGTCAAACACATAACACTTATCGTTTGTCATCGGGGGTTAGAAATAAAGAACAGTGACCATTAAACGAAGACTTCATTTACTCAACCTCACAAGTTTAACTCTGTATTCTTCTTTCATGCTAATGATCCAAGAACTGAACATAATTCAGGCGCTCTCATATTGCTCCTTGTGCCCGACGACCGTGTAACCGAATCTGAATAAAGGTCCTTCCTTAGCGAAATTAAAAGTAAGGGTCCGTCGTAGGTTCAGCAGTGGTTTTTTCTCTGTGGCCACGAAACGGGCGGATAACATAGCGATAATAAATGTATGTTAACTTTAACGTTAAATTAAGTTAGCTCAGGAAGGATATTCTAATACCAAGAAATGTTCTTAGACATATGTATACACAGCGCCATCTAGTTCCACACTAAGCAATTAGACTTGTAATATGGATACCTCTAGTGTATTGATAATCTCGCCTTATTTCGGTGTTTCACCGTAGCGTATTACCTGAACGCATATCTCTTAGTCAGCTCCGATACCAATATTATATATACGCTTGTTCATTATTAAATGGCCTTGTTCGTGCAACATCACAATAGACAACGAGTCTATTTACGGAACCCTCCGTCCTCGACCAACCACCATCTTTAATATCACATGGCGACCCTACCAGGATCAATCAGCCCTGCCAATCAGGTCAAAATCAAAAAAAAATTATTCAATGTAGGATACAAAAATATTACATATTGAAACTCAACATGTTATTTTTTAAAACTACTTCGATTCACAAGGTATTAAAATTAGGTCGTCAAATTAAGCTTTCTTCAGAAGAGACCGAGGGTCTAATGGCGCTCTCGTCAAATTTTAAATCGTCATATTAATTTTAACAAGTTCTACATTCTTCATACATACTTTCAAAAACAAGCTTTTCATACTCCATCATGATTATTACATATTATTCTAATACAAAGAATGGTGTGTCCCGATCGCAGCAAGTGGAAACAGGCGTGACTTTATGTAGGTATGTTTGAATTCTAGTAGCTTTCTACTAGAATTCAAACATACATAAAGTCACGAGTAACATAAAGTCCATCAAGAAGTTCCAGTGGCAATCTTCTGGCTCCATCTTTAAACCATCATCATCAACATGTATCATGGAAACTGCTAAAGACAACAAAACAAACTGGCCCAAATACGACTATCTTGGCGTATTGAATTCCAGTCCATACATGCCGGCTTTCATCGTCAGATCTGCTCGAGTACCATAGAAGAAAATTGACTGACGCGTACAGTAAAATATGCTTGTCTGGTCGTTCTCTTTTGTACCAGTGTCTCCTCGTGGGTAATAGCTGAAAATCAGTGTTTTGCTCTCTGAGCAATTATACACACTGTGCTATGACCCATTTGTACGGCTGTAGCACACACATACTCTAGTGTATCCTGATGTTACTTTTATGAATTGTTATAAAATATGTTTATCCAATTGCTTTGGAACTTACGGTATGTGTGTGACTGGAGATACAAATAAACGATTTATCTATCTATCTTTATACAATTTGAAACGGACAACTTGCTTACATACATACGAACATTGCAAGCTAAATAAAAGCTTGTATACAAATGAGAAATTACGTGTCCAATAATGTCTTTTCTGTCTGTCGCCGCCATTTCTTTTAGAAGTTATATGATGTAATCAAACGGGTATAAAATGTAGTAAAAGTAAAAGTAAGTTCCTTATCGGTAATCAATCAACCGTTTCGGCGCCACAATGCCACAGGCAGACACACAGATAAACTGACAGACGTATGGTTCAAATTTATAACACCTGTCTTTTTGGTGTCGGAGATTAAAAATGGAAATAACGTGTATTCCAAGAGATGTTGCCAATCCTTCACATAATGATACAGATATCGGAGATACATAAACAGTAAATACCATATCGTTCCAAGAATAATACAAATACATTTTATTGAGCAAAAGAATGAAAAATGAAAACGTACAGATTTCTTGCAACGTTTTCCTGCAGAATCGATAGTGCAATTCTACGAATGACGAACGAATTATGAAGCCCTGAACACCATCGCAGGGACGAACAACGACGGGTGTTTGTCTTAGTCTATCTCAGTAATGCGTGATCCCATTTGATAGATAGATAAAAAATTTATTGCATACACATTTGAGTGCGGTTGTTATTTATGAAAGACTAAATGTGTATTATGTGTATTAATTATTTATAAATGTTATTTAATGTATGTGTGTGGCTGGAGAAACAAATAAACGTTTATCTATCTATCTATCTATCTATCTACCTAAATGAGGGACTGGTTCTTAGCCATGTTTTTTTTTTTTTTTTTTTATGCATAACGGGATGGTACTTGACCTCAATCACACCTGATGTTAAGTGAAGATGAGGTCGAAGATGGAAGCGTACTTGACCCGGAAACCCCAACACATTTGGGGGACTGGCTATCTTATCTCTGACAACCGGAACACGACAATGCTATTAACATTGCTGCTTGGCGGCAGATTTAGATAAGATGGTGGTAGCTAGCCAGGCGGACATTTAAAATGCCCTACCACCAACCAAACCGAGTACTTAAACATGTACCCCGCTGGGGATCGAACCCGCGACCTCCGAATCGTAAACCCAATGTTGTTTACATTGAGCCACGGAGGCGGTTAAATGACATTAAGCCGTTTCTAAGTTATCTATTTTTAATACAAGTTTTGGTGTATATCGAAGGAAAAAGAATAAAGAGGGACAACTTCTTATATGTAACATTAAACCTGGATATAGGCTGGCAGCCATGTATGTAAATCAGATAAGCCGTTTCAATCAGATAAGTTATTTAGCTTTTAACATGGTTGGCTTCGTGTGTCTAGTTGATATAATCATTTGTTTTCTCGCGGACCCCTAAATTTTAAATTTATAGTTCACTAGCTTTCCCCCGCAGCTTCGCCTGGTTGGAACATCTTTATCGCGGAAATTTGTTTATCCCGCGGGAACTACTCACTTCATCGGGATATACAGTTTGCTATATCTTAATCCAGGGTTTATTCTACCTATATACCAAAATGAGCAACAAACATACAAACAAAGATCTAAACTTTCGTATTTATAATGTTAGTTAGATGTTAAAAAAAGAAATCCCAAATTTCGTGGCCCCACTTTTAGTTACCGAGTCGTGAATCCCGGGATCTAGGTTGATCCGCACCGGCCGGGGCCAGCCGGGGTCCATCCCGGGACCAGATCGCGGGGCTTAGCGGCAACAACCCGCGCCTACTTAGACATTCAACTTATCCTACCCGACATCGGCACTTTTGTTACTCTTGTATCGCCAAAGAAAAAACAACTTGAGCACTCACAAAGTTATTTTTATCTGTGATAGGGTCCATTGCTATTCAGAAATATGTTTACGATAAAGTACGGTTACATTTACGGTTCAAGTAGCGAGGCTTTGGAATAAGCTCCCTAGGGTTACCAACTCTTAAAAAATACCCCTAAATAGGCGTAAATCCAATAATTTTAAGCCCCAATATAAATCCGAAACCTATTAAAATTTTACGTTTCGTTGCCGCAAATATGCACTTAAAAGCCTAAACTAACATTTTACTTAACGTTTTAGATAATAATAATAATAATAATAAATATCCTTGACATACACACAGCGCCATCTAGTTCCACTTTAAGCAACTATAGGCTTGTGTTGTGGATACCAGATGGTTGATATACTACATAAATATATATTTCTTTTGTAAATAAACTTATTATAAATGAAAACATCCATAACTCGGGTACACATGTCCGTATTCATCACACAAACATATGCCCCTAGCGGGATTCGAACCCGCAACCTTTTGGTATAGTGGTCAGAGTTCCTAACCACTACACCAAACAGGTCGTCATAGATAGATAACACATAGATGTTTTTTGTTATTAGAAATCCAATATGTTGTGAAAAAAAAATTTAGACTACCTATGCCAATACCTTCTAATTCACTCACCTAATATGTCCTATTTTTTCCTTATGATAAAAAAACTCATCAGGTATGTTTATATTATATCTAAATCAAGCTACCGATTTGTTAGATTTTTTTTTTATTCTATCATTGACAGGGACTCTATCCATGTGCAAAAAATCACAGCCTGATTATAGGCAGTTAAAGTATCTCCTTACTGGACAATAAGTGTTCCAATTTGAGTGCAGTTTTTTTTTTAACTAAAATTGTTAAAGATCCCTAATAATTCAAATGTCACTTTTCTGTTATTAATAAAACTTTAGTTACAATCATGACAACATTTATTAATATGTATTTTAGTGTATAGGCTTTTATATTATGTATTTATTGTGTGTAATATCTATACATATTTTGGTCTTATACAATAGTCCTATATTCAAACCGTTATTGCTATAAATCTTAATGTTTTGTCTTTTGTCAATTGTCTTCCTATAACAGTGATATTTTGTTAATGTATTGTTATATATTTTAAGTATCGCTCTTTGTCTGCAATAAAAAAACTTTAAATTCGTTTTTCCTTCCGAAGGTTTGCTGGAAGAAATCTCTTACAGAGATAAGCTCGCCTTTTATGGATTATAATTTCTGTCCTAAGTTTGTTCAATGTATGTTTGTATACTTAAATATGCAATAAAGCGTTAAAAAAAAAATAAACATTTCGTTCAGTGTTCTCCACGCGTTTGCCGAAAGGCCAACGATAATTTCGATTATCGTCGTCATTGTATTCTCCACTGCTCCATCAACGTTCTCCATTCACCGTGATTACCTTGCTGGTGCTACTCGTGTATAAAATAGGCTTCGTTAACTTTTACAATGGCCATTATTTGAATTTTCTATCAGCGTATGCTCACATAGAAAATATCTAATTTGTTACATTATTTTCCAACAAAGACTGTGTAGATTAACCGCCTTCGTGGCTCAATGTAAACAACATTGGGTTTATGAATCGAAGGTCGCGGTTTCAATCCCCAGCGAGGTACATGTTTAAGTACTCGGTTTGGTTGGTGGTAGGGCATTTTGAATGTCCGCCTGGCTAGATACCACCATCTGCCGCGAAACAGCACTGTTAATAGCATTGCTGTGTTCCGGTTGTTAGAGGTAAAATAGCCAGTCCCCTAAATAAGATGGAGTTTCCGGGTCAGTATGCTTCCACCTTTGGCCTCATCTTCACGATAGTTTTCGGGTTCCATACTTGTGTCAAGTAAAATAACATTAATTAAATACCTATATGAATAAAAATAAAACCAAAACCCCCGACAACAATCCTTATATGTTTGTTTTTTACCATAAAATTTATTATAAGATACTCTGGCGGCCATCACGAATCTAACAACAACTGCACTTCAAATTGGAGCGGGCCGTTTCGGCTACATTGCCGTCGTACCATATAAAAAGGCACATCTATCTTATGGTCAACTATGGTTTCACTATTCTGTCCCCTTGAGAGCCGTATCCCATTGATTTTTAAAGAAAAAAAATACTGATGATAGTTGCGTAACGGTTAGTACTATTATATTATTGACATTATACTTTTTATATTTTACGAATTAATAAATAAATTCCAATTATTACTTTTTACTTAAAAAATGTATATGATAAAAATACCACTTACTACATATAAAAGGCATATGTAACCAAATGTGACCTTTCTTTTTAATATTTTGAGCAAATCATAATAAATAATTTCTAATTGTGCCTTTCTAATGTAAAAATATACTGTGTTATACCACAAAAAAACACAATCATTATGTTGAAAAAGTTTAATAAACTAAAAAACAACCCTCGAAATTTTTATGAAACTATTGTCATGTCATTTTGGTTGTGTTATTCAAATAACTAAAACAAAACTAAACAAATCTTCATCTAGAAAATAACAATATAAACAAAAAAATCGACGTTCTTAAAGTTTCATAGTTATTTATTATAGTGGCATGTACTAACCTACCTATAACTTTGGTTCCTCTAACAAATGGAGTGCATCAAGAGTAACTACTTCAGAAAAAATAATTAAGCACCTACTAAGTATGTTAAACAAAAATAAAATATATTTATTCTTTTTTAGTAATAGGTACGATCTAATCAAAAAAAAAATTATAGGCCGCTAGTGGACGGAATCTGTTCATCAATATCAGATCTAGTATTTTGTAAAGCGGCGCTTACTAATATTTTGCCCCCGTGACTGCATGCATTTTTAGAATTATCTGAAATACGGTAAAATCAAACTGAAATGAATAAAATTATGAGTATTGCATACCTACTTAAATAATTAAATATTTTCAGATATGTCACACAGTGCCGCACTAAGTTTAGAGGCTTTGTGAGAGGTTCACGCCGCAACCAAAAAACCCGCGCCGGCGCGGACCTCTACTCGTAATAGTCGCTAGATAGCTGTTAATAGAGTATACAGATAAAATACAATACATATATACTGCGCCAGAATAGTGGTTTATTTAATGATTGTTTATACAACTGCAGTAAATGATATGCATTAGTTTCACACGCAATCTAAATAATACCTACTTTTCGGGAGTAAACCTACTATTTCATTATTTATATCTTATTTGCGAACGCCTTCGCGCGAGTGCAATGTAGATACTAACACAATACATATGAACCTTCCTCTTAAATCACTCCATTTATTGTTGAATACCCCATTAAAATCTGTTGCGCAGAGACGGCGGGAAGGGAGTTTGTTTCATATTATCTAAACATATTTCACATCAGAAGCCGATGCTAAGGTTACCTAGCTTAACAGGGTGTACCTACATAGATATGTCCCTACTTTAAATTGAAAAAGATTAAAAACTCGAACGTGTGCGTTCAATAGTGTAATTGTGACTTTTCAATATAATGGTAAGTAAATGTGCCTTTTAATTCTATAAAACATGAATATTAGTATCACTTCTGCCTTTCGAGCCTGCTGTATCTTTGAATCCTTTTCTATAAAAAATTGAAAATTCTAAAAAAAATTGAGCAGATACGCCTTTTTTCCTGATTCCGAATATGTATATAACTCATATTGTCAAAAAATGTTAGTTGTGCCTTTTAATGGTACGACGGCAGTACAGGTGTCAACATAGACATCTACGTACACATACATCCACCCGAAGCTTTAATGTTTTTCAAGTGTATCTGGTGACATCACGGTCGATTACGAACAACTCTTCCAAGGAACTATAGTCGAATTCGATCAAAAAACTTTCGATTACACATACAAAGTAATTACAGCCGCTGGATGGAGCGCAGGACCGGTCGTTGTGGAGATCTTTGGGGGAGGCCTTTGTCCAGCAGTGGACGTCTTTCGACTGATATGATGATGATACAAAGTAAACCTTCCGGTACCGGGTCAGGTCAAACCCGTTGTGCATTAAAAAAAACCATCCTGAAACCAAATTTAGTATGGAAGTCCAACCATTTTCGGCTGAAATCGGCTATGATTGCTAGTGGGTAGTTTTTTTTTTTTATCTACAACGGGTTAGCTCTTGACCTCAATCATACCTGATGTTAAGTGAAGATGAGGCCGAAGGTGGTAGAGTGCTGACCCGGTAACCCCATCTTATTTGGGGGACTGGCTATCTTATCTCTGACAACCGGAACCTTATCAGGAGCGGAGTCACCGGTAAACAGGAATTACATGAATTAAATTCATCCTATAAACCTGCAAATTTTTTAGTTAATTTTTTTATGATTCAAAGAATACCAGACCTATACTTAGAGACCATGTATCAATATCGGTGAAAAAAACTGGGCTAATGTTTCATGGGTGGTTGAAAGCTACGCACGTGGAAGTGGCTAACGAGCCTCGTTGTTTAATCATCAGCACGTACCGAGGTCGCGTCACAGTGCAGCTAGAGATCAGCAGTCAAATAAAATAATAAATAAATACCTTTGCACATACACACAGCGCCATCTAGTTCCACACTAAGCAACTAGGCTTGTATTATTGATACCGGATGGTTGATACTTAAGCTCTGTATCTATGTAACATTTATAAAATAAATAAATAAATAAATGACTATCCTTAGACATACACACAGCGCCATCTAGTTCCACTGTAAACTACTATAGGATTGTGTTGTGGATACCAGATGGTTGATATACTACATAAATACATTTTTTTTTGTAAATAAATACTCATTATAAATGAAAACATCCATAACTCGGGTACACATGTCCGTATTCATCATACAAACTATGCCCCTAGCGGGATTCGAACCCGCGACCATTTGGTATAGTGGTCAAAGTTACTAACCACTACACCAAATAGGTCTTCAAATTTATGTATTGTCTTTTTGTACAATAAAGTTTTACAAAGAAACAAAAGTATACAAAAATAATTAAAAAAAAACAAGCTTTTACATATAGATATCTCACTGCTTAGGAGCGCTGCTGTGGTAATTACGCACGCGATGCGCGAGGCAGCTTTAAATAAAGTGAATGCGTAATAATGAGCAGTTGGGTGTTAATATGGCGCTGGATTTGCATATAGACCACGTTTCTGACATTTCAACAGTGACGCTTGAGTCAGTGAGAATCCCCTACTCATGTTCGGTACAAAAAATTATGCTACTTCTCCTCTTCTTCTACTCGTCTGTAGCATCGAGAAGGCGGGAATAATAGGTACGCTCTAGTCGAAATGGAGGTTCGTTATCTTAAAGTTGACTTTTGCTTGCAGATAAGTTATTGATTTGACGTTCGATAACACTGGCAGATCAAACTAATAAAATGTTTTAGCTCGAGTATTCATGGTCAAGGAACACTAGTTCGACTAAATATGAACGCTGTCGTCAAAGAGTTAAGCATAATTTTCTATGCAACAGTGTGATGTACTACTTTGTTTAGAAAGGTAACATGTGCTTGCGTCAAATTAAAGTATTTGAAAACTGACGAAACTTTATAATCCGTAGACATTTTTCCCAAAATTGCATTATTACAATAAATCATAAAGACAAAAAAATATGTAATTAAAAAGTTAACCGGTAAGGTAAATAAGGCCTTACCCAGAACAAAACTGTGAAAACTATTTAATTATTTAAAAATCTTCGTATTTTCCTGATGCCATTTTGGATTTGTAGGCTTCCGTAATCAACAAGCAACCAATAATAAATTTTTGCCAATGTTTGATGAAAATGGGTTAAGCAATTTCGAAGATATTTAGCTTTAACCATAGTTATTTGGTGTGTTTGGATGATATCATAGCTTTCCAGGGGTTTCCTAAATTTTCAATTTATTATTAAATGTTGTCAGCTGATGCCCATGCCAAGTATCAAGATTGCATGTGTTATAGACATCATGCAGCTGCAATATTAATGAATATTATTCATCATCATCATATCAGCCGAAAGACGACCACTGCTGGACAAAGATCTCCACCACGGTCCTGCGCTAACCGCATCCAGCGGCTTCCCGCAATCGTTACCAAATCGTTGGTCCACCTCGTAGGGGGCTCGGGGAGGGACCGTCTTCCGGTGCGTGGGCGCCACTCGAGAACCTAACCTAACGGCCGTCGGTCCAACGAGCAATGTGCCCCGCCCACTGCCACTTAAGTTTGGCAATTCTTTGGGCTATATCAGTCACTTTGGTTCTCCTGCGGATCTCCTCATTTCTGAGAATCCAAGCATAGCTCTCTCCATTGCCCTTTGGGTGACCTTGAGCCTTCTTATGAGGCTCACAGTAAGCTACCACGTTTCAGTTCCATATGTCATCAGATCCCGCCTCCACACTCCTCCCACTGTAACTCCTGTAAGCCAGGATCAACAGTGGTACTCGATACGGCGCCTACTGAAGGTAGACGGTGCCCTACGTGACTTGATTGCTACCTTGGAAATGGGAGTGTAGCCAATGAAATGCAAACGGCAGTAATGCCAACCCTATGGGGAAGGAGGTCGAGTGAAGCTCGAGTGCTTTGTATACACCACGGACTGCGCCTAGATGCAGTGAGCGGGACGGTAGCAGAAGGCTACAGCGATTTGTCTTTCCATATGTCATCAGTGGCAACACACACTGATCAAAGACTTTCGTCTTGAGACTGCGGTATTTGGTACGAGATGTTACGTAGCTTCCCAAACGCTGCCCATTCGAGTATATGTATATTATTATCATCATTTATTTTAACATTCTCGAAAATTTCCGACTACAACCCAGTCTACATTAAAGTATTACATAGTTCCGGCCAAGAAAGTTGTAAGTTATGAGCCTTACGAGCCACGACGGGCCCATTCGCAGAATAATATATCTCTCTACATTATACGGTCACGTGATTGCTACAACCAATCAACGACAATGAAATTCCAAAATTTAGACTTAGCAAGGTTAGCACATCCTTTGTGGGATACAGCATACACTTTTACAATAACAATACCAGAACATATTGATTATAAACATAATTATAATTTATTTATTTGCATAAACTATTATATTAGTGAACCACTACGACTTGCCTTTGTGGCGTGCAAAAATTACTGAAATTGTATAAATAACTAAATGTAAAATTAAATATAAATTTGGTGTAGTAGTTACAAACTCTGACTGCTATACCAAAAGGTTGCGGATTCAAATCCCGCTTGGGGCATAAGTTTGTATGATGAATACAGACATATGTTCCCGAGTTATGGATGTTTTTCATTTATATATGTATTTATTTACAAAAAAAAATTATCTGTGTAGTATTACAGCCATCTGGTATCCACAACACAAGCCTATAGTTGCTTAATGTGGAACTAGATGGCGTTGAGTGTATGTCTAAGGATATTTATTTATTTATTTAAGTATCAAAATAGATATAAAAGTCCTAATAGGTACCTATCTAACATTGTGATTGTGACAAGCCTTTTTTTATGTAAACGGGTTAGCACTTGACCTCAATCACACCTGATGTTAAGTAAAGATGAGACTAAAGGTGGAAGCGTCCTGACCCGGAAACCCCAACATATTTGAGCATACCCCAGACTAACATGTAAATATGAAAAATTTTGACAAATAACTATTTATATCAGCTATGGCAATGTGCTTAACATGTAAATAATCTTCAATTTAATTGTTATTAGCAGGTATGAATAGATATCCTTTTTTTAGACATATATATTTGATTTGACATTCATAATTTAATAATATTGAAATGTGAAAAATATAGATAAATTATGTTAACGTGCTGACATTACGTTAACATAATTTATCATTATTTTATATTTTATTTTATTTATTATATTATTTTATATTTTTGCAATGTCCTTATCATTTAGATAACTTGTATCGAGTTTAACAGAGCAGAAATTCAAACGTCACATTAAAGAAACTCTGTGTAAGAAGGGTTATTGCAGGATAGATGATTATTTAGGTGATAAGGAGGTCTGGAGTTAACTGAATTCCAAGTCGTGATAACTACGCTTATGTTAATTACTTTTGTATTGTAATATAAATTGTAATTGTAAAGATGGAACCAATTTAAAAGATGTGTTGTTACATAGTTCCTTTTCGCTTCATCTCCATAACCATAATACCTTGTGAAGCGATGTAGTTTTAAAAAATAGAATGAATGTTGAATTGTGACTATTTTGTCCCTTACAGATTCACAGGAAAATAAGAAACAGTCTGATAGCCCACCCGAAGGCCACCACATAATGGTGACAACGGGATTGAACAGACCGACAAAATTGACAAAACCGCGGTGTAGCGGGATGGCTACGCTCGTAGAGGTGTAGACGCGGTCTCGTAGCTTGGTGGCAATTTGGAAATGTGAATCTTTTGCTTTAAATTATTATATTAATGTATATTTTTTATTATGCTTAACCTAAAAAATATTAACCGCCTCCGTGGCCCAATGTAAACAACATTGGGTTTACGATTCGGAGGTCGCGGGTTCAATCCCCAGCGGGGTACATGTTTAAGTACTCGGTTTGGTTGGTTGTATGGCATTTTAAATGTCCGCCTGGCTAGCCACCACCATCTTATCTAAATCTGCCGCCAAGCAGCAATGTTAATAGCTTTGTTGTGTTCAGGTTGTCAGAGATAAGATAGCTAGTCCCCCAAATGTGTTGGGGTTTCCGGGTCAGTACGCTTCCACCTTCGACCTCATCTTCACTTAACATCAGGTGTGATTGAGGTCAAGTGCAAACCCGTCGTGCATAAAAAATTTTTTTTTTGTAACATTAGCTGTTGTCCACAGGTGTCCTGGATCCGTCACCGCGACCTGCACATCCTCACTGTCGGCGGATACACGTACACCTCGGACCAGCGGTTCCAGGCGACCCACTCGCCCCCCACCGACGACTGGACGCTCCACATCAAGTGGGCACAGCAGCGGGACGCGGGGGTCTACGAGTGCCAGGTGTCCACACAACCCGTGCGCTCCTTCTTCGTCACGCTTCACGTTGTCGGTGAGTACCTGCTTATAACTGTCTGGGGGTCGAATAGAAAGGGGCAAACCTCGTTCCTATATACTCCTCGTGTTGGCCTCCAGACGTGAAGATGTGCTGATTTTACTTATGTGCTATAGTTTAGTGGGAGTCAGCTGATTATCTAGGAATTTACACGGTTAAACACGGCTGATTTTCGCGAAATGGCTTCAACACTGAATTGGAAGCTCAAAGCGATGTGTTCGATTCGAGCGTCGTAATGGGCATTAAGTTTTTTGGTTACCTCCTTGATAGGATAGGAAATGAAGGAACAGTACAAGGAGAGATTATGAAAAAGGGACTAAACTACTTCTACTTCAAAATCCGTCAAGAACTTTCTGGAATGCTTAGAAAGTGACGCTGTTTTGTATTTCGCGGTATTATTAACCATAATAACTAAGTATCGTATGACACTCTAGGGATCACAATTTATACATCAATCACCAATCACAATGTATTAGACTATTATACTTCTCAAACTAACAAGCCCTTTAGGCTACAGAAGGCAACAGAAATCAATATACAAATATATATGCTATGTACACTTCGCTCCTGTCTGGGGCGGCCGGGTAATTAGAGGAGGTACAACTTGTGAAAACATATTTTTGACAGGTGGTTTATTTTACGGCAATTAGTTACTGATTTTCTTTCTGCCTTACAAGAAAGTGCTCGAGCTGGTCACGTCTGATTTAATTTAGCTTTGAACATTGAAAAGGAAACCTTATATATTTTTTTGGCTATGAAATTCCATAATTTTCGCCAAAACATTCGAATTTGTGAAAACTGAATCCATGCTTATTACGTTTCACATGAATATAATTACTTACAAAGGTCAAACAGTATTCCACAACTGTGCCCCTTTTATCACCTTTCGCAGATGTTTTGAATAACATTCAGATTGTTAAATCACACTCATCCCTTCGTTACGCGACAATTCACGGGTAATTCCCTATTGCTTCACCTCTTTTTGCTTCTTTGTTCTACGATTGTATGGACAATGAAGCTGTTTAATTACATTTTCTGTTGGTCCACCATAGCGCGGCGCGGCCGGTGGGATGACGCGGCGGGAGATACGTCGGCACTAATGCTGCGTGCCCACAATTTTATTTTACCGCTGTATATCGCGGCGGTCGCACACCACACCGCGACTAACAGCCGGAACAATATTTGCGTTCCATTCCATTGCGAATATCGCGCGAACAATCCCAACAAACGGCCGACTCGAAAATGCGTTGCGAAATCGGCAGAGAGCCATTGTCACGGAACATTTTAACATATTTATTGGGGCGGATGGGCGTGCTTTGAATTAATCGGGAGGCTCGCGCCCAAAACAGCAATTTGTTGTAAATCCGGAGATAAAGCCGACCGGCGGTGTTGCTGAATCATACTGAAAAGCGCTAAATCGTGCTAAATTTACCTCTCCGGTGCGTTATTTATATTTTGCATGGTTGGAAACAAAAATTATTGTTGGGTTCACGATTGAATTCGCCCTTTGTAGAAATTGGATGACTTGACAAAAATACGCGTCCAGGAGATAAGAAAATGGCTGGATTTTGAAGTCTTGAGTGCGGGCTTTATTACCGACTATCGCTTGCGATAACACGCTCGCTGAGAGAGTATTGGGAGTGCGCACTGTGTCCGCGTCCGCTCGCGCCAGGACGCAATCGAATTCATCACCCACTCGATTGTATTTATCTAAATAAAGGGACCGGAATGGAACACGCGCCATACGGGCCTGCCGCCGCCCGAGGCCCCGGACCGACGTTATTGTAACCTGATAGCGAAATATTGCCTCCCCAAAATGAAATGCTGATAGAAAATTTCATTCCATCGGTTTTGTCGACGGAGCAATATCATTAGGCACTTACACGGAGAATGCGAATCATTTCTCCTAGTTTCCTGGCCTCCGTTGGAAATCGAGATCCGTTTTACATTCGGCGTTCAATTTGGCGGGGGTCATTGAAACGGTGCCAAGATTGAATAAATTGAGGTTCCTTCACCTACACCCAGTCAGTAGAGCGGTAACACGCCGCTTGTAAGCCACCGTATAAAATATTGTTAGAAGATTGAGTCTTGGGGGAATGTAAAAGATCAAGAATAAAGCAAAGGAGCTAGTAATATTTGTGAAAATCCTGGTTATACAACTTTTATCTTTTCTTCGTATTGAAAATATTTGTAACTTTTGGATGAAGTCCATGGCACAATCGACACGTCATATGTGCACTACAACGATAGAGTTTTATCCTAGTGACGACAGAAACTTTGGCCCCTTTGAACATGTTGCTGTTGGAGCAATATTGAAATTCATATACGGGTACGCCCACAAAAGATCAAAAAATTGTACGTCCGTTAGATGTCTGCAGGCTTTTGTAGGTATTACTTCTCTGCTCAAGCAAATTGAAGCTTTGCACCTAAACCAGTGTAAACATTTTTCCGTACGTAATTGCTGTCTCCTGCTGCTCTGCAGCAGTAAGTGTTTGCGTCACGTGACATCTCCACTATCGATGTTATTCTCGTCAGTTGTTGCGAACGATACTCTTTAATGCATTTTGCTACTTTACGCTATAAGTTGTTGTTCACTGATTTCGTTGTCGAGTCACTCGATTGATTTGACTTGTATTGAGTGCCATGGAGCATGTGTCACAATTACTACGTAACTTATACCTTAATTAACTATATTTGTTAAATTTATTTTCTCTGTAATTATACTTTTTATAATACTTTTCATTAATTTCCATTTTCCTATACACACGCTATGTACCATTCACTACTGTTCCACTCTCGCAGGTATGCTACAAGTAATTTCTAGAGATAAATTCGCCATTTGTCCAGACCTTGCTCATGTTTATTTCTATTTATGTTTACAATTACTATGTCAACATAAAAAAACAAATAAAATAGAAAACCATATAGTAAATTATTATTTAGAAAAATTATGATCATCACACTTCATATACTAATATTATAATGTGCTAAAGAGTTTCTGTCTTTCTTTCACGACGGAGTAAGGGATCGACGTGATGTGGTATGCAGAGACAGTTGGAATACCGAAGATTGTCATAGGCTACTTTTCTTCCAGGGTATATTAAAGAAATTCCATGTAACCAAGCTAGCTAGGAAACTAGTTATATAATAAAATAAAATCGTTGAAAATTATTGAAAGAATAAACAAGTAGCTAGTGTTCAGCTCCGCCGACGCTGCTTGACCTGAACTCCTAGCAGTCCAAATAAACCCAGTGATGTACAAACTGAACTATCTAGTTGATATAAAATTTCACCTCGCAGTAAGCGATGAGATATTGGAAAAGCGGATTCAATATTGAACATTCCAACAGCGGGAGAGCATTGCTTCCTGTTTCATGAATTTAATTTCCTTTTTTCTAAGACTATTGTTTGTTCATTACTGTGTTGACTGCTGTCCTTGTATTGAACATACTCAATCACATTTTATTCTAACATTTGTTGTTTACTTCAGGTAGTTTCCAAGGGTGAATCGTTTCTTTTCTTTGTCCACATAAAATATCAAGGATTTTCTTTGTGCAACCGACACGTCGGTTTTGTAAAGTTTAAATTGTTTACATTTAACCTACCTATAATATACAGGGTGTTTCCTAAATGTTGATAACCCGTCGAATGCATGTGGATCAACTTTTAACAGATCAGATCAGTATTGTAGGTCATAACCACAGTAGTGGGTCAAATTCGATTCAGGATTCTATTCTGTTTCTCGATTTACGGATAATGTATTAACGATGTTACCAAAAACTATTCTGTAAACGTTTTAGTGTTTCCCACTATCGACTGGTTAAAATTTTATCCTTTCTATGTACAATGGTTGCTTGGTCAACGTATCGTGGACTGTACATAATTGCAGGCTGTGACTGAAAATCAGCGGCCCCTGGTTCCCAATGACCATTATGCTGAGCTACAGACCTTTATGTCATAATTACAAAATCATTTTACATTTTAGTTTTACTGTTTTCTTGGCAAATAAAGTTTTTTATTCAATCAGTCAATCAAGTACACGTCTTTATTGCACAAAAATTTTACAATAAACTTCATAAATATAGCTTCAAATAAAAAATACTATCAAACGGTCTTTTTTTTGTTTTTATGCACAATTGATTGTTACTTGACTACTTTTATACTCAACATTTCTGTTATTGTGAAAAAAAATGATTTCGATTGCAAAAGAGACGAAGACAAGATTTTAGAAAAAAAAATCGCATTTCTTAGATTTTTGCTAAGGCAAAAATGTGATAATATACAGGGCTAGTATGACCTGTAGTTTCTCAACAATAACACGAGAAAAAAGCTTTGCATCTATTTTAGTCATTTACGCATGTACGAAATAGCAGTCCTCTATCTCGTTCGTAAAGCGACTGCGGCATGCTAGCCCTGCTGATGGGTCATGGGTCACCTGTCTGCAGTCGACAGGTTATTTACTATTTTTGCGGGACACTGTTTTCAGATATGTTGCTAAGTTTATGTATTCTTCTCGTTCTTTAGAACGTCAATTCAATTCGAATCTTTTCAAAATAGAATATTTTTAAAAGTCACATTTCATTAAAACTAACATCTGCGATGTTACACTAATAACGGAAAAAGTTCTGCAGACAAAGTAGCGTTCTAAAGACCACATTTTATTTTCCTTTATTATATTACGTTTTATCTAAAATGTTCACTTAAGGTTTATTAACGCGATGTTTACTCCTACAGATTGCGACGAGATCTACCAGCGGATGTTTTCTGACGGAGGTCTGTCTGTGTGTCTGTGTGTTTTGTTTGCCCGCGCTGGCTGCCACTGCTAACCGTTATAGCCCTGTTTGTCTTCATTAACAGCAGCCAACTCTCCCCTCCCCCGCCTCCTCACAGTACCCCGCAACTATAAAATGTCGCACCGACTTATACGGCTCAATTGTTTCAACTATTTAAGGTTCTGGACGCGAAAAGAGATGCCTTTTTTTAATCACCTTGCATTAATTTAACTGAATAAAGATCTGTGTCGAATACTTTCATAAGGTCCTTTTATTCAAAAGAGAATACAAAATTATCCAGTTGATTGTAGCAGATTTCTCTATTCTTAACATGGTTAAATGATCTGATATATCTTTCAATCATGGAAGTGTTAGTTCCCATTGAGACGCATACAGCTGAGTTGTATGTCAATTTTGAAATCATCTTTCGATAGGTGAATAGTTTTTAGAGGCCAATTTTCGCTAAGGGCCCAAAGGCGAAATTATTGTTGCATATTTCTTTGTCCAATGACTTGCATTGAACAGCTGATTTTGTTTTCACGATTAAGTTCTTTATACTACTGCATTGCAACAAATTCCTAATAAACAAGAGGACCTTGTTATAATGGTGAATTTATTACGATCGCAACACCTAATCACGTCTCGCGGCAAGCTTACGTGTTAAAGTCGTGGTGTCGTCAACTGTATCTTTGATTTCTCCCAACTAAAATGTTGTTTGTCTACCGCCGACTTATCAAGACCTCTTGCTTACCGATCAATATCTAACCGATGCCTCCTTTCTCAATATCCTTAACACAGCATTCGCTTTGGTCTTACGTTGTGTAATTAACTCGATTCCATGCATTGTGTATGTTTTGATTTGACAGGAATTCTAATACAGTCTACAGGGTATGTTTGAAGTGGTGCGTATCGTATTCCAGAACCAACAATTTCACTTCACTTAGTCTTAAATTAAGATTTAACGTTCTTATTAATATTTATGTGTTTCTACACCCCGTGGAATATATATATATATATATATTTATTCCCTCTCGCGGTATATTTAGACCTGCTCACTTCCAATTTCTCCTCCAAGCTCTCCCGACTAGGTCAGTTTGTTAAAAAACGTTATATTTATATAATGTGTGTGCATGGGACCCCCTTATACACCTAGATACCCCTAGAGTGGATCGCTAGAAAGCTGCTAAAACCTCAGCATCAAAGAGGAGGAACCAAAAGTTGGGCTCACTTCGGAGCCAACAATGCAATCGCGATCGTTTTCCAGACCACAGGTGACTGTCCTGTGTGGACACAATTACTGGTCATTCTTCAAGGAACAGTTAGACAAATTCCACCGAAATTTTTCGACTACCCGTTCTCCCAGACCGAAAGAAATTCGGTCGGACTCGACTACGTTCCATGGCCCGCACCTATAACATTAAAATTAGCAGTACTCATCAGTTTATATGCACTAAGGAAAAATTCACTAACAGTATCATTAACTCGCTCCTCGCAAAGTAACACTCACGCGCTGAAGGACCTGGTATTACTGTTATTATATTCTGTTCTCTGACTTCTGTTGTGGAGTTCGGATGTATACAGTGGGTTGCTAAGTGCCGTCCTAGATTGTTGGAGGATACAATAAAACTATTAAGATAGCGTACGACTACTGTCGTTTTAATTTTAGCTAGGATATTCCACGCCATTGGCAGCTATGGTGGTACACACACACATAACCGTCAAACTTAATCACCCCTCCTTTTTAAAAATAGAAAATAAAATAAAAATAAAAAATATCCTTAGACATACATACAGCGCCATCTAGTTGTGCTTGTGTTGTGTTGTGGATAGTTGATATACTACATAAACACATTTTTTTTTGTAAATAAATACTTATTATAAATGAAAACATCCATAACTCGGGTACAAATGTCCGTATTCATCACACAAACATATGCCCCTAGCGGGATTCGAACCCGCAACCTTTTGGTGTAGTGGCCAGAGTTGCTAACCACTACACCAAACAGGTCGTCAGAAAAGAAAACAATAATCCAAGGTATGAATTGAAGCCTGTCTGATACATCAGCCCCATCCGATCGCTCCTTGGCCCGTATCCCGCGCAAATACACGAGTTTTATAAATTAGCCCTTAATTGAATCTCATCCGTCATCAGGCGCCAGGGGGGAAGGACAGGAATAGCACAAGGTCAGAAAGGACCTGAAAAACAAGTTTCTGGTTTATATATTGCGGAAGAAATTAATGAGAATTTCAATCATTTCAATTTGGAATCATGTTGCTTGCACTTTGAGTTTAAAGGGTGTCAAGGAGAGTTTAAATTTGGTTATTCTATTGTCATGTAAATATTTTGTGGTTATAAAATCAACGGTTTATTGTGGAACAAATGTCATATAGTGAAATCCAATGTGATTAAATAAATCCACTAATGATGCAAATCACCACGTATGGACCTGCGTGTTGGACAATAAAAGAGACGGATGAAAGTAGAATGCATGTGGCAGAGATGAGAATGCTAAGACGGATGTGTGGTGTGACTAGAATGGATAAAATGAGGAATGAGTATACCAGAGGAAGTCTGAAAGTGGCGCCAATAACAGAAAAGTTGAGGAGTAACAGATTAGCATGGTTTGGGCACAATATGAGGAGGGATGAAAGGCACGTAACGAGGCAAGTATGAATGTGGAGATACAGAGATAGAGGAAGATCGAGGAATGTGTGGGTAGACTGCGTGAGGAATGATAATATGTGTGAAAGGGGTGAGTACGGAGATGACCGTTGATAGAGGAGAGTGGAAGAGGAGGATGTTGTGCCGACCCCACCTAGAGTGGGATAAGGGCAGGAAGATGATGACTAATGATGCAAATCTCATGTGTTATATGTACTTTAAACAAATGTGTTATAATAACTATAAACTGAAGGTTTAGAAAACCCCCGAAAGTCTGTTGAAACAATACGTCACCCAGATAAACAATACGTCACCAAGATAAACAATACGTCACCTAGATAAACAATACGTCACCCAGATAAACAATACGTTACCCAGATAAACAAAACTAACAATATAAAACGTAAAAATATTAAATGTTGTTTTGTAAAATGTATATTCTCCTTTTGTGCATAAAGTGTATTCCATCAAACTTGACTGAGAACCACCTCGCTAGTAACAGCTTTGGAAAATAAAAAACCGTTTTCACATCGAATCGGCCATTTTGGTGATATAAAGCCACATAGACATAAACTTTTTTTTGCAGTTGGGGTTAAAAATTATTAATAATAACCGGTAAATATTCACTCTGTAGCGTAGTGTCATAAAGATCCTGCGTGGTGGTTAAGTCCTTCCATGAAATGCTATGCAATCGTGCCAAGGGAAAGGCTTGTGTCTAATAATGGATTGATACATTCAGTTAAAGTAAAAACTTAGTTTCTGAATTGTTTTGTTTATTTTATGTAATGTGTAATTATTTATTTACATTATTTCCGAAAATACGCAACCCTGGCAGAGGGCTAATATTTTCTGCCCTTTGGAGTAGTGACTATGAGATCGTGTGGACCGGGAGGTGCGTCATCTCTTCAAAGAGCTGGCTTCGCGTCTGGTAGAAGTATCGGGAAAACAGGGGGCTGGTAGCTACCGGTGCCAGCGTGTAGTTCTGGTATACAACGTGGCAACGCCAATAGCCTTCTGGACACCCTACCTCAAACCAATGACCTGGAACATGTGTTCTACCTATGATGTGACCGCATGTTCCAGGGCCTTTTTTTTCTCCTTTTTAATGTTTTAGTTTCTATTTACAAAATCTATGCTTACTTATGACACTAAACCTATTAGCTTACTGAACACATGAACACACACATACGAGCACATACATGTACGAATACACACACAATGCAAGCTTGTTGGTATTTTTATGTTTGTGTATCATGGATGTTTAAAAGGTGATCACAATCTTAGTTTTTTTTTCTACTCTAATACCTTTGCCAACTTAGTATGAACTGTACTTTGTTCCTTCTCGAGAGGCGGGCCTGACGACTCTCAACATAGGCAGATATGCTTAGAGCAAGCATCAGCTCCCATAAATTTGATGTTATATAATATAGTAATATTTATACTATTTTAATATTTATACGATGGGAAGGTTTGCCAGCACAACGTCCTGAATGGCGCAGAGTAAACGATTTCGAAGAGCAGCGTAAAGCCTGACCTCGACGCTAAACGCGACGAGCTGAAAACCCCTCCATCAGCTGCCATTCATTATCACTACGTGGAGGGTGTGCTTACGGCTACATCGGCTATGTTAGCCATCTTCGAGCGAACCAGCGCCAAAACGATAAGGGGTCGAAGTCATCGCCTTGGCCGAAATCGGTCGGAAGCATCATCACTATTTTAAGATACCAACCACTGTACACCTAATTACTTTATCTGTTTGTGGAGAAAATAAACGAATATTTTTAATTTATGAACCTATCCACCAGTAAGGATTGACAGACAGTATGATTTTTGTCAGCCAAACACAACTACCTTACCAGAGTATCCTTGACAGAGACTAATTATTCTCATAATGAATAATATATCTACATTTCTAACAGAATGAATAATCTTTATCAAATATAGACGCCAACGTAACGGAGACTTGTGCTTTTAATATCAAAGGACTGCCAGATTATTTGATATTTTATCTTCTATTCCGGTTTATCTTCTATGTGCTGGCGCCCGAGTTGTGGCAGTCGCTGTTTAGACGAAATTGCGTTATACAATACAACAATGTTGTGGAACGTCCCGCTTTCGTCTCTCCTTGGACTCTGGTTAGTCCAAGAGCAAAATAACCGAATCAGGCGGATTTACTCGAGTCAGCAAGCCAATTTATTGATCGCGTGGTCTTTTTATATTACTATCAACTCCTGACGGTTTTGATAGACTTAAAATGTAACCCATTGTTGTGACCACGTTGTGACTATTTTTTAGTTTTGTCTGTATTTTACGACTACATCCGATTCCGAAACAGATCACAGTAACAATAGAAGTGTAACGTTACACTTTTAAGTAAGCTCTTATGTTACTTTTGCTGAGAGTATGAAACGATTGGTCATAAAGAAATTAGGTATGTAACATGTAACATGATCAGACTACCTATTAAGCCAGTAGTTTCGATATCATTTAACTAGACACTTTCACATAGGTAATTTTAATGGCCTAACCTACTACTTCCCATGGCAACACTAAGCTCCATGTAAAAGCAATAAAACAAATTTTTTGATTGTTTGATCTTGGCTTTTCAGACCTAATCTTGGGAGATGTGCGTAGTACTGTCTCGAGACTCTTTTAACACGTACATTTCTTGACGTTCCACAAATATTTCTTCTATCGTAGTCCTCGTTCTCGTCTTTTGAACCTTCAGCTGTTTATTTTTGAAGTGTAAAATTCCTGGCCTTGTGGGTCAACTGGCTTATATTCTGATTAATCACTTTACAGACCTAATCTTGACAAATATGCATAGTATTTGCACGGGAATCAATCACACGTACCTACCTACATTTGTTGACTTCAAATAAATATATATTTCGGACACTTACACCAATCATCTAGTCCCAAACTAAGCAAAACTTATACGAATACTAAATAACTGATAAACATGCATAAAATATTTGTTTGGATCATATTTTATAATATCCTTTCTCAACAAGTTTCTATTTTATAGTATCTTTAATTTATTTGAAGAATGATTTAGTATATCAACGGGAACTTTATTGAAAAAACGTATGCATAGCTCTTTGAATGAATTTGTGATTTTGCAGAGTCGACTTACATGAACTGCAAGTTTATCTTTATTTCATGTATTAACGTCAGGTTTATCACATTTTTTTTACATTATATTAGATTTTCAAAAATATACTGTTACGAAAAGATTACAATATTATACTCTTTACATTTATCTTTAAGTGACATTGCGGTTTCAATTGGTAAATTGCACGAACAGCTCGTCCATATACACCCACCCTAATAAGTCGCTGTCACAACCTCGCTGTGTTATGGCGTAACGAGTTACATTGTGTCCTGAATTCGCTAGTTCGGGCTACATTGTTGATACTACGGGTCTGGAATGATCCTTGGAGAGTTTGCAACATTATCTGTAATATTGCAATATTGAAACTAAGAACGACCGCGCTGGGAGGACGAATGTTGTCAAATCTTATGTGTATCTACTGCACCGAACTTCCACCAACTAGCTGAGGTATGAGGGAGGCCGATTCCCATTGGCGCTACCAAGGTCGTGATATAAGTGACCTTAACACAGCCAATCACAGTGCAATACGCTAACAGGACTAGCCAATAGCTGATTAGAAGTTTTTGGGTTTCAATAGTATTAATGTTTTTTTTATGCACGCGCGTGTTTGCAACGACGACCGGAATCACACCTGATGTTAAGTAAAGGTCGAAAGTGGAGGCGTACTCACCCGGAATCCCAATCTTATTTTGGGGGACTCCTATCTTATCTGTAACAATCGGAACAATGCTGTTATATTGTGTTTAGAATTTGTATAAAGCAACCATACTGAAACCACCTTTAATATGGAAGTCCAACAATTTTCGACTGAGTTCAGCTATGGTTCCTATATAGTGGACAATTGTTTGAAATCTGGAGTGGAGTCACCTGTAAACTGGAATTACATGAATTACAACCCCGTAGAATGCTAGGTATATTGACTATATTTTTGGGACCATACCACATGCAAGCAAGCCTACTGGAATGGAGACTAAATTAAATTATGTTTAAGGTTATTAATATCTTGCTCCACTGACAATAAAACTCTTATTAAGATGAAGAACTTTTGATAATATTGCCGACTGAAGGCGGGGCACAGGGCGCGAGAGCACCCAACAAATGGTCACTAGATAAGCGGCATTGATGGCAACCCTTTCTGACCTTCCGAATGATGCCTCGTTATTTTTATCGACGGAGCACCATTCCACCCCCTCCCCCTCGTGGCCCCCTGGAGGGATCATTTTTTAAAGTCCTCCTCACTTTATCAGCAGGCTCTCCCAAAGATCTTTGTCCAGCTGATAAATGGAACCTCATTGATCTTTGTTGGGGATCAAGTTTGAACAAAAGTCTAGTCAGTTGTCGAGACACTGCTCTTAGATACGATACGGCCAGTAGCTATTCCTCTAGTTAGTTAATCTAATAGTAGTACTTAAGATCAATGTATTTTGCTTAGCAAGCAACACATGACGCGACGCGATACGCGACCGCATATTCGGCCAGCGTAGTTGAACGTTGATCGCGCGCTTTCAAAGCGAAAAGCGGCAACGTCGTGTTCCTGTTCAGCAATGACTAACCTCTCTCTTTTAATGACCACATCGACCACGACTCCACGTAACGCGCTGAACAAAGACGCCGCGCGCCGCGTAATTGCGCGTTCATTGTGTCATACCAACCGAATTACTACGAGCGAAAATTCAGTCGCCGAAGTGTCGTCGCAGTACCTTCCGTAAGTGTGTCCCTACACTTAGTATCATAGAATAAATTTAACCTAACCTACACGACCTTTATCCCGAATGGAGATGGACATTAAAAGTTTAATTTTTGAAACAACATCCACAGTACACCTTTCGAAATATATAGAAATGCACACGTGACGGGGATTGAGCCCAGCGCTGTTGCCACGTGCATGTCGATACGTTTCTGGTGGACAAACCCTCCACCTTCCCATGGCCCTATCAACGATGGTTATACGGGCCGAATCGATGAGAGGTGCAAGGTTGTTGATGGACAGTACCTTTGTCGTCTTTTGCGATAGACTATATCTAAATCTACATACAATAATAAGCAATTTACGTACACTGCCCTATTAGTGTAAAAGGCCGTCTTTTGACATTTTACCTAAATTGAGTTTATTAGATTAACATAGCGTTTAGAACATACCGCATCTACTCAATTTTCTATTTTTGTTGTATCTTGTATAGTTTCTGAGATCCAGGTGTAACAACTGACGTATATCGGCTCGATTTTCAGTCGATTCTACCCATAAAAACAGTAAACGATCAATGCTAGTTAATAATAACGTAAAACGGAACATACCTACTTTTTACATAGAGAAAAATATATTTTAAACTTAGGTGTTTTAAACTTCAAGGCTGTAAGGTATGATAACTAACGTAGAGAGCTGTATATGTTTGTATACCGCCTTGTTGTTTATTTAGTTAGGCGAATAATATTTTAATAAACTACCCTTTACAACCTTACGTAGTTTTGCTAAATTAGACGGCGGTATGGAGTTATTATACCGCTTTTTAAATAGACACGGCAATGAAATGTAATTTTAGGATCATTAAAGTAAAAGACATTATAATGTGATTTGCGGTATTATAGATTCGGATAGTAGGAGTTTTAAGTTAAATGTTACAGGTTGATTTGCCGTAATTTTTGGTTACTAGTTTAAAACGCTGTACAATCTCTGTACATCGATATACGTCCGCAAGTGTAGGGAGTGCGCGGGGCAGGGTGTTACGGACTGAACGGACAACGGTCAGTTCAAACCCGGCGCTTATATGTATGTAGTGTTCAGAGCCTGTCGTTTGCGTCGAGTTGGCGCCATTTTTACGAGTAAGTATCAAATTATTATTTTAAGAATTTATACGGCTTTTTAATTTTGTGATAATCAATTATTTAACGGAGTGGCACATAACGCTTGTTGTATTTAATATCGTTAGAAAATCGATAAGGGTATTGGAATGCTTAGTTTTGGGCTATATTTTTCTTTTTGAATCTCTTATAGAAATGATTAGGAATACTTACTTATTATTTATTTACTAGCAGAGCTGTGCCCGCGACAGACTTCGTCCGCGTGGAATTAGCACCTTGCCCCACGATGGCAGTGGCCGGCGGGCAAGTTGCTAATTAGGACATTTCTAAATTTGAAAATTGACTTTTGATTCTGTGGGCCGACTTTGATGAAATAAACACTAACTAAAGTATTTTGAACCCACAAAAAAGCAAAAAGAAATAAAAAATTATTTTGTAAGACTTCCTGTTACTTAGGCCTCGTCTCTATTGTGCGGCTGTAGCACACACATACTCTAGTGTATCCTGATGATACTTTTATGGATTGTTATAAAATATGTTTATCCAATTGCTTTGGAAGTTATGGTATGTGTGTGACTGGAGATACAAATAAACGATTTATCTATCTATCTCCCAGATTTTTTCTCTCAAAAAACATTAATTTACAGACTGAACATCTACGATCCAGTTAATGTTAAATAGACTAATATAAAGCTGACAAAATTAAACATTTAATTTCTCTGACCGTGCTTTGCATTAAAAGTTAATTTTTTTTACAGATTCCACAATACAAAATGCAGAATCCTTTTCCACCAAAGATTTAAAAAAAACAGTAAAATCAAACCAAAGGCTTCCATGCTTAACCATGCTTGATCGAAAAAAAGATATTTAGCTTTAACACAGTTGGTTTGCTTTATTTGGATGATATAATCGCCTGTTTTCGCGGCTATTTCTTAAATTTTCAATTTATAGTTATTAGAACAGTCACGACGTAAGAGGTCTGTCACAACGATCATGTGAACAAACTAGCGAATCAAAATTTACAGGCTATTCTGGCATTGAATGGTATTGAAAGCAACTGAGAACTTATTTTTGTTTGTTGAGACACCTTCCACGGGCGAATCAAAATCTACAGGCGGTTCTGGCATAAGAGTAGTATTAGTAATAGCATTCAATTTCGGGGAACATGGGGATAAGACAGTGTCTTTACCAGTCACAATAACTATACCTGGTATCAATTATACGGTACCTTTAACAATTTCACAAGCAATGGGACTTACAGGTGTTGAAGAGGTGGTTATATTTTTTGAAACATCTACTGGTATTTTACCGGTAATGGGACCTTTTGAACATTTAACTTTATGTTTGAGCATCTATATCCTCCTCTTTGTTACTATTATATTGAAGATTCTCGTAACAAAGTAAATCACATTTCTGGGTGAGGTAATCAGTTGTTTTCAATACTCCTGTGCCAGAATTGCCTGTAGATTTTGATTCGCTCGTGGAAGTTGTCTCAATAAACAAAGATAAGTCCTCAGTTGCTCTCAATATTCCTATGCCAGAATCTCCTGTAAAAAAATTCTGTTTCAGTCATAAAAGTTTTCTCAACAATTTAAGATGAGTCCCCAGTTGCTAGCAATACTGCAATATCTGTAACACGCGTTGTAAATCTTGAGGCGTCTATATCGATTTCACTGATGAAGATTTTGATTCAGACGATTCCGTAAAAGATAAAGATTATGAACCTGAGGATGAAAGTAGTCTCGAAAGTGAATGAACTAATTCTGATTTAGAAAATGATCCAAATAACCGTAATTTGGAAATGAAATTCTTGAAGTACTGACTAAGAAAGGAGAACTAAGTAAAAGAAAAAAATACAGAGCAAGTTTGAAAACAACAACATTAGGATTTAAAATAATGACAAAGTATTGTATTATGTTTTAATGGGTCGTGGAACAAATGAAGATAAAATAATAAATTGAGCAAATATTAAATGTCCTTAAGCTTGTTTAACGCTGCTCTCGAGATCTGCTAGAGTATTAACTAATACACTAATCATTTCTGACTGATTAAAGATAGCTGCTAATATTAACTAATAGACTTATCATTTCTGACTGATTAAAGATAGAAATCTTTAATCCTTACTTAGGATCTCGTATAATAAATAGTAGTAGTAGAATACTAGGTTAATGTGATACAGTCTGAGTATTGTTTTGAGTGGCTGTGTTTTGATTTAATTGAAATAATATCAACATTTTATTTTATACAGGTTGCAATTTTTTGAGTTTTTTTTTAAGAATGTTTATTATATAAAAAATAAAGACTAATTTCATTAATAAATAATATTGATTTCTTTTATTTTTTTAGCATGTACTAACATAAAAGGCGATAAAAAACACAGCTTTAGAGATATTGCGTTGTTTTTGTCTAGAAATTGAAAAGTTTTAGTGAGATATAAACGTAGCATTTACATTTGCACCCTTTTCTTAGTTTAGAAAGACGCATTTCAATACTTAAGGCCTTTTACATTAGTAATCTATGTTAAGATATTGTATAGTTATGTCTAATTTACAAAGCAGTATATTAATTTGTCACTTTTTAAACTAGCAATTGTTTGATACGTTATAACTTTATTTAGTTAATTATTCTTATCCAGATGAGCCTAAACAAAAAAGTCGTATTATGCGTCTACACGACCTTCTAACTTGGTATGAACAACAAAATAGAAAAAAATGCTAATAAACTAAAACAGAAATCAGCGTTTTTGTTAAAAAGTAAAATAAATTCCATTAATTTTAGTATGTCGTTACATTATAAACAATAGTTATAATTATACACTATTAGAATTTTACAATAATATGGTTCAAGTTCTTAGAAAATTAAGTTCCCGCCTTTTTCTCAATTATCTCAAAAGTTCCTAATGTCAAAAGACGGCCTTTTATACTAACAGGGCAGTACATACCTAATGTCACGCCCGTTTCCCTTCAGGTTAGGCAGTAACCACAGACTTCCACTTGCTACGATATTGACACACCTCTTTTGCTTCATTCACTCTCATAAGGTTGTTCATAATATCAATTTGAAATAAAATTACCGCCACCGTGGCTCAATGTAAACAACATAGGGTTTACGAATCGGAGGTCGCGGATTCGATCTCCAGCGGGGTACATGTTTAGTACTCGGTTTGGTTTGTGGTAGAGCATTTTAAATGTCCACCTGGCTAGCTACCACCATCTTATCTAAGTCTACCGCCAAACTGTAATGTTAATAGCATTATTGTATTCCGGTTGTCAGAGATAAGATAGACAGTCCCCCAAATAAGATGGGATTTCCGGGTCAGTACGCTTCCACCTTCGGCCTCATCTTCACTTAACATCAGGTGTGATTGAGCCATTGTACATAAAAAAGACACTTGATAATGTTAACTTGAACTAAAGTTCAGAGGAGTGCATGAAACATAAACACAGTAATTAGCGTGCAGACAATTTGTTTAGGCGGTGTTTGTCCCCGCCGGGTCGGCCGGGTCGGCCGCGGGGCAACAATAACAGGGGGACCCAAACAAGCAAACCGGGGACTACTTTGTGAGCTGACACTTTGACACACTTAGGTCACAAAGTTGGCGAGCTTTTGTTTATCCTGTGTTGGTATAATCTTGCATAAATCTTACTTATGCGGCAGAGATACCTACCCATCTCTTTGATATCTAAGGGCCCATGCACACGGCGTATTTTTCACGCGCCGACGCAACGACGCGCTGGCAACCGTGTAAATATTTTTGCGTTCGAGATAAATTTGGAATTACAATACAATATATAGACATAGAAACTATTTATTCAGTGCCACAATACATTGTACAGAACCATAAATATAATTATTATTATACAGGAAGAAATATTAGAATAATGCACAATATAATTGTAGCAGTGAAAGGGCTTGCTGGCTCAGCTAACGCTGCAAACGCTGAGAGCGCTTACAACACTGATAATTCTGCCAGTGCCTCAAGTGGAAAGTGACGTTTAGCTTAAAACAGAACTTTGGAAGTAAATAAATAATTAGTGGGATTATAGCAGTATTGGTTATTTGTTATATAATATGTACTAATATGTATTTCGTTTGAAAAGCGTACTGGGTTGAGTTAGTTATTAATATTATGTTGGTGATGCATGTATTTATAATATTAGTATAAGCAGTATTTTAGGCTAGTTTATCAGACGGGACGTAGGACACGGTCAACTAAGTACGGAAATCAGTCTTCTGATTTGCAAAGATAAGCTTCTTATATTGGGCATTGAAAGATGCTCTAGACTTAAGAGCCCGGAGTGGTGGTGGTAGATTATTCCAGCACTTAGTCGCCGCGTATCTAAAGCTTCCCCTGAAAGCCGCTGTCCTATGATGAGGGCAGTCAAGCGGAAATGCAACTTCTCTCACATGTCTCAGTCTCAGTCAATACAATGCAATACAATACAATGTAATGCAATACAATGTAATGCAATACAATGCAATACAATACAATACAATACAATACAATACAATACAATACAATACAATACAATGCAATGCAATGCAATGCAATGCAATTCAATGCAATGCAATGCAATGCAATGCAATGCAATGCAATGCAATGCAATGCAATGCAATGCAATGCAATGCAATGCAATGCAATGCAATACAATACAATACGAATACTATTGATTATATTAATTACTATTATATTAATTAATATTAATTACTCTAAACACAAAAAAATGTTTGGGATATGTCAGGCCACCCCGTTCGGTAAAACGGTAGTGACGTTATGTATGTAGACGAACTCCATGGCAAAAGGAAACCGATGGACGGCAAAATGTTCCACAATTCACACGTCATGCATACACACGGACGGTTCCACCCTTCGTGATTTATAATGTAACGGATAGAGTGTCGTTAGGAGTGATCACCATGGGATTGAACTATCAGAGGGGAGCCTTGTAATCGGTCGGTTACTTAGCGCGTCCCACTTGTGAGGGTTTGGAGGTGGGACAACTGGGGAGCAGACGCGATAAGCGGATAAGACTAAATGAAATAAAAGAATGTATTAGGTCCTTACTTATGAAATTGGCGTTTTGTATGAAGAATTTCATTAAGACTGCTTTCTCCATACAAACATTTTTGATTTTGTTTTGGGAACGGTAAATCCAAATTTAGCTAAACTTTGTGTGTATTATCGGATAACATTAAGTTAAATATAGGCAGTGTTAATTTTTAAAAGTAACCGCTTTATAAAAGTTTTAGCGAATCTAAGAAATGGTTATGGGAAGCACATGAAAAGAGCCCTGTAAATTTTTTTTTATTATGTGATTTAGCCCAGAAAAAAAAATTATTCATGTGAAACCTTGAAATAATATTCCATTTTCCAAATAAAAACAAATTTGGATATAGCTTTGAAAATCGCAGGAATTGGTACATATGATTAACGAAGAAAAAAAACTCCAATTTCATAGGTAAAGACCCAATATATAATCGCACAGACGATCTACAGGGTCCTTCAAAAATAGTGTAAAAATGACTATATTCTTATTCAAACTTACTTATTTACATATACGAAAGATGACTGGAAGAGATCCCTTTATGAGATAAGGCCGACTTTGTACTTAATGATAAGTTAAATTTAATTTATACATGTATAAGTATAAACTCAAACTCAAAGTATTTATTGCATATCACAGTGGTTCATTAACATACAGTTGTTAGGTACATTAAGTAGTATCATGTGACACCCTGTTAGGGCACAAGCAATTTGAGAGAGCACTATAAAGTACATGACAATCTTAGGCTTGTTATGTATTTACATATTTTTTGTTACAATTACTTAGGTTTTATTGTTTGTATTTATGTTTATATACCTACTTTTTTATTTATTTTCCTATATTATTATTTTGATGAGCGATAATAAGTAATTATTATATTTTATCCATTTATTATATTAAATTTATGCAATTTTTATTATTACATGAAATTAGTATATGTATCTTTGTCTTCATCATTGAAAAATTCGTTAATTGTATAATAGCTTTTATTTATTAAAAACTAATTGTTTTTTTTTTATATGAGAGGGCGGCAAACGAGCCTGCGGGTCACCTGATGGAAAGCAATCACCGCCGCCCATGGACACGCAACACCAAAAGGGTCACAGATGCGTTGCCGGCCTTTGAGGAAGGTGTAGGCTCGTTTCTTGAAGGTTCCAATGTCGTACTCGGTCGGGAATACCGCTGCCGGAAGTCCGGAAGAATTGTGTTATGAATTAGTTTGTTTTATCTATATTTTTAAGACTGTTCGGTATGTTATTATATAAATTTTTATTGTCATAGAATGGGGACTTGTTGTAAATAATTTTAGTTTAGAAAATTGGGTTTTTTATGTGTTTCGTGTGCGGTTATTCCTGAAGTACAATAAAGAGTTTACCAACAAAGAAACGGACACTGACGACCCAATTCTTTTACAACTCTAACTGTGCGTCGATCTCGCCACCGCCTCTCTCTCATACCATCCTGATTAATATTAATGACTGTGATTCGAGAAACAATTGCGCAGAACAGTCAGATTCCGTGTTATAACATAATATGATCTGCACAATGCGGCTTCGTCCATGTGTCGAACGTTTTAATCTCAATTGCTAGAGGTTTCAGACATCCTAGTAGATGTCTTCAATGGGGATGTTTGACTTTTTCCTCAATTATGTAAAACATTAATGCAAAATCGATTTCTACTAAAATTGGTTTGCAGATTGCTTATTTATCGATTCGCTACTACTTTTTCATCCATGACATAGTTATAATAACATTTATTATAATATTATAACCGCCTCCGTGGCTCAATGTAAACAACATTGGGCCGTACGTACGGGGGTCGTACATGTTTAAGTACTCGGTTTGGTTGGTGGTAGGGCATTTTAAATGTCCGTCTGGCTAGCTACCACCATCTTATCTAAATCTGCCGCCAAACAGCAATGTTAATAGCATTGTTGTGTTCCGGTTGTCAGAGATAAGATAGCCAGTCCCCCAAATGTGTTAGGGTTTCCGGGTCAGTACGCTCCCACGTTCGACCTCATCTTCACTTAACATCACGTGTGATTGAGGTCAAGTACCAATCCGTGGTGCATAAAAAAAAAATTATTTGTATTTGGCACACCAACAACATTACATATATAGTCGTGAATGATAGAATAATACATATATGGTAACAGATTTTATATACGCATGCCAATTAGAGGTGTACATAGCATTTGTCAAACTTTAAATACAAACTTAATTAGCTTTATTATTTTAATTTGGTAATCTATAAATAATAATAAATAATAAAATAATAAAAATAACTTATATAAGTTAAGTATAAGTATTAAAATAGTATAAGTATAAGTATAAAAATGACTATAAAAGTCTGTATTTCAGGACTCCAGGCCTCCACCCAGCGGATTGGAACTAGAAATTTACAAACAAAAAGTCTTATACAAAAACAAAAAATATGAAAGAACGGTGTATGTATGTGTGTGTGGTTGTGTGTGGGTGTGGTTGTGTGTGGGTGTGTGTGTGTGTGTGTGTGTGTGTGTGTGTGTGTGTGTGTGGGTGTGTGTGTGTGTGTGTGTGTGTGTGGGTGTGGGTGTGGGTGTGTGTGTGTGTGTGTGTGTGTGTGTGTGTGTGTGTGTGTGGGTGGGTGTGTGTGTGTGGGTGGGTGTGTGTGTGTGGGTATGTGTGTGTGCGAGTGAGTGTGCGTGTGCGTGTGCGTGTGAGTGTGAGTGTATCTAACCTGTAAATTAAAGTTTAAAGTTTTAAGAGATTTTCAGTATCATCGTAATTTAATTGCAGTATCCAATGGGTAAGTTAAATATATTGTTATAAACCCTGCATGGTACACTTGATATTAACTATTATTATTATCTTTAAGGGCGCTTACAGCCGAACGACACTCGATCGACGACTGACCCGCGGTTTCGTCGCTTTACTGACGCCGCATGCCGATTACAGTCAATGGTTGTCGCCGTTATATGGCGATGACAATCATTGGATATGGCAAATAGTCCAGGCAGACGTATTGCTCAGTTAAATATGGATTTTGAAAATGAATTTTTGTTATCCTTTTACTGCGTCGTCGTTGTTTTTCCTTATGGAAAAAATCGATCGCTGTGTAAGCAGATCATCCTCTCGTACAGTTCTCTATATGACTGTGTTGAGAAAAACACACACACACACTCAATTTCAACACAGTCAATTTTTTATACTATATCCGCTTTTAAGAAAGAAGTTCTTTAACTTGCTCAGAATTGACAATATCTTTTAACGGATTTAGTATCACGCCGGGACACAATAATGCGCCAAAGCATATCGGTAGAGAAACGAATTGCCATGACTATCACAATTATATAAATATATACATATTGGCCTTTGTCCAGCAGTGGACGCCTTTCGTCTGATATGATGACGATGATACATATTATATGAAATATTGATTATTTATATAAAAAAAAAAGTTCAATTTAAAACTGTTATTAATAGAATCTTTCTGGACAAGAAGATGAAAATGAGATGATATTATTCCTTGACTATTAATAACCCATCTCATTCTTATGTTTTCTATGCACATTACGCTCTTGTGAAGAATACAAAAAAACCGAGAGATCTACGTCCTTGACTCGTGGAACCTTGCTTAGAAAGGAATTCTTTAATATGTCCCGGATTTTCCAGATAGTCACTAATTTTGTAATAACCTGCTTTTTACTAATGTTGTTTTGACATAATCTTTAATTACTAATAATATTAAATATATAATATAGCAATAGCAATCCGTATAGCATTGGTTACCTACCACGCTTACAACTTAACTTACCTACTATCCTCAATTTTATTAGGATAACATACTACTTAAATCTGCACATTACGCTTTTGTGGTAGAATACAAAAAACCGAGAGATCTACGTCCTTAACTCGTAGAACCTTGCTTAGAAAGGAATTCTTTAATATGTCCCGGATTTTCCTCCACTCAATATCACGTGAAACGGAGCCACAAATCGATTATATTTCTATACTTCTAATACACTGACGTCACGAAAACGCTTTATCGCGATTGACGTTGACATAGGTTTTAAGGATTCTATTAGCCGAATATAAATTACTTTTCTTCACGCAGCTCCATGCACGTCATGCGGCAACATGTAGCCGCTTGAGTAGTAATGCAAAAATATGTAATTTTATCGATAACGCTATTAAACCGTATTTTATGGTCATCTATATAAATTACGGTAATATTACCGGCGACTTAAAACGTTTTAAATTTTAATTCGTTTTTAAATCCCGCGCGTGTCAGTTGCCAAATCATTATGCGACGTTGTCGATTAGTGTAGTCCGACATATTGTGCGTCATATGCGCTCTTGCCGTTCTGCTTGGTGGGCGACTGAGCAACCGGCGATTAGTTGAATTGGTTTTGTCAGGCAGACTACAAGCGCATCAGTAATGTGTGATAACTTGGTGTGACTATGAGTCGGTAAGGATCATAATATTTGTTCGAAAACTACATTGTGAAAATTATAATACGAAATCTTAGCGCCATCTGTTGCATAGACCCGGAACTTTTACGAAGTGAAAACACAATGCTGCCGCCGCATTTTCCTGCGGGCACGCGATATTTATTTACCAAATATTACCATATTTTACGTAAGATATCGTTTTTACCGTATTTTTCTGATAGTTGGGTTGTCAATTTAAAATAATCATAGAACTTAAGCATTTTGTCTATCAGTTAGTATGTCTTAGAGCCGGATAATTCTAAGGTTCAAACTAGTATCGCTTCAGAAAAGGGAATCATCAGTGCGAGCGAAAGCGACGCACTAAACCCACAGGATCATTATTCTGTCCTCTTTCTTTCAAAATATATGTATTGTATTTTATAATTTTGATAATTTAAGAACCGGCTCAAAGAGATTATGAACTGTATGTATACATAACGACTATACCTAGCTCAAAAATATTTATGGTGCATATTAAATCGAGACAGACATCTACTTTACTGGGTGCGCGTGATACATCTTCGGCTACATCGTCACTTTCCATCAGGTGAGATTGTGGTCAAATGCGAAACCAGTTTTTATAAAAGAAAAAAAAAAGACACTATCATTGTCTCAGAGAATGGTCGTGTCATTTCACCGCTCCTGACCACACTAGTTAAGCGCATGATCATTGCGCGGGTATTATCGGATGTGGGTCTGGGAACAGTTCCTTTGAAACTGGTGCACCGCACCTTAACCCTTATCCTGCTAAATGAAAGGTTAATTCTGATTGAAGGTTCGCACAAACCGTTACATGATTATGTGTACATAGGAGTACCTATGTATGTTTCCTATTAGCTAAGTTAAACAAAATCTGGCGCCATTAGTCATTGGATAGCGTTTCGTTACTAATGTTTCTGTGCATCGGACGGCACTTAAAACTTCAAGCGTTTATTTCAACGTAAAATATATTTTTACGTTGAAGTAAACGCTTTATAATAAGAAATTCTTGGTCAAATCAATGTGTTATACATTTTTTTTTATGTTATAAATTATCCAACTATGATAAAGTTACGTATATACTAACAATGTTCTTGAGCCCCACAACTTAGAAACACTACGTGTCTTTATATTCACTCGCACGTATACTATCACTCATTAATCACTATTTCAAGAGTCTGAAAATTGCTATTTATTTAATCCTTTCTGTTTCCTCTGGTTTAGGTTCCAAGTTGATCTGCTCCTTAGGGGATAGCTGAAAATCAGTGTTTTGCTCAATGAGCAATCTAATACACTGAGTTATGACCCATTTGTACTGCTGCAGCACACACATGCGTTAGTTGTTACAATATTATGTTATTGTTGTAAATGTGTTACCTTATCTGTGTATCAATATACTTATATAAGCTAAATGTATGTGTGTGACTGTGGAAACAAATAAAGGCTTTATCTATCTATCTATCTACATAGCGTCTGTTTAAAATTAGGAAACTTGAAGCGATAAAGCTTGAACATTTTAGCGGACCACTTGACCAAAACCATTCGCCCGAGGCTTTTATACGGACGAGTTACCCCTTAAACTGTTTATTTTTCCTAAATAACTAAAATTAAACGGACAACTACGCGTATTTAAAGAAAACAAAATTAACCCGCGATTCGCTGTTAGAACGCATAATCTCGTCTGTGGATCGGTCGCCCAACACAGAGGGAACTGCTTCATTTAAAGTGTCAGCACAAACTGTATTACTTAAGACGACATTTATGAATGGCACCATTAAAATTTGTATACGATTGCTACTTCCTACGAAAACGAATGAAATCTGATTAAAAAAAGCAAGTACGAAACAAACTCGCGCACGGAGGGGTTCGTGACAATTTATAGGTATTCAAACTTCAAGCAATTATTTCAAGATACATGATATCATTTGTTGAATGTCAATTTAAATCTACCGGAAATAATAAAAGGGCTTATTGCATTTACCTGTCAGTCAGTAAGTTCAAGCAACTTGCTTCGGCAAGGGAAATCATCAAAGCAAAGAAAGAAGACGAAAGAAAATTTTATAATTTTTGAAAGCTGGTCGAAGTACACCAAGCGTGTTTGTCATTCAGATAGTCACTAATTTTGTAATAACCTTTACTAATGTTGTTTTGACATGATCTTTAATTACAAATAATATTAAATATATAGTATATATACTATAGGAATAGCAATCCGTATGGCATTGGTTACCTGGCACGCTTACAGCTTAACTTACCTACTATATATATATACTCCACCTATATAACTTAATATAAGTTTCTGTATTGGTTGTCAGTCTGTTGTATTAGGCTTCACATTATTACATGATAATTACGTTGTGACCAATGATGTTGGGTTCACAATTACAAATGTCTGTCTAGTATAAGTTGTTTATATATGACGATATATTGTCAACTTGTTTGTGGTCCTAATAAATATTTGCAAAAAAAATAAAACAACACGTAAATGGCAAGATTATTAAAATTAAATATATGTCGGGGAAACGCGGGCGTTGCTAGCGACAGGGACGGTGCCAGCCTCTCGTGGTATTGTGTAGCTCGGGAAATTGCAATATAATATCAAGCCAATACCGGCCAATAGGATATCAGAGTGACACTAGGCTCGATAACCTATCACTGTGTATATTTTTAAGCTGTGTACAATAAAGAATTTTTTCTTTCTTTCTTTCTTTCTTTAAGTAAGGTGGTAATTACAGACCACTTACCCTCACATAAATCTTAATATTAAATTATGATCATGAAACCCGAGATGCTTACTGGTGGAGAGTAAACATATGCATGCCCCTCATGCCATCCACTGTTACTGTCACTCACGGTCGGTGATGTGTTAAGTGGTGGTACGGTTTGACGGCTGGTAGCAAAGTGATTATTCATTTTGATCTGCAGACATAAGATTACTGTAAACGTCACCGCGCCATTTCCGGTGATACCAGCACCACCAGGTACACTTCTTGTAGCAAACTGCGCACCATGGTATTTTTTTCCACATTTCCAGATTATAGTATATAGTTTTCACGTTATAAATTCCATCGCTAATTTATCGCTATCCGTGACATATCATGATCAGCCCGTACACACCCCACTGCAGGGATATAGGCCTTCCCTCGTATAATGAGGGAGTATGGGCCATAGTCCACGCTGGCCCAATGCGGGTTGGGGACTTCACATGCCTTTGAATTTTTATTTCACAGGCATGCAGTATTGGTCATGATGTTTTCCTTCACCGTTAAGAGCAGTCGGATAAATGCAATAAGTAATTAAATTTAAAAACTCATTGGTACATGACCTGCCGAGGAATCAAAGCCGGACCTCGTAAATTGGGACACCGCGTTTTAACCGCTGAGCCACCGATGCCCGTGACATATATATGTATCCATAATACAACTCAATCAATAAAACAACGCATCAAAAGTGATTGGCGCAACTTAGGCCGATACGTCTGCGGGTGGAGGGTGCTGGAAGCGTCGATATCTTCAATATTAGGGTCACGTCAGGTCGTTCGTCAAACCCGTACAATTCGCCGTGTTCCCGAACGGGAGCGAGTTATTACTGACGTCAGGGACAAAATAACAAATCATGCAATATGTCATATCGCATAAATCCCTTGTTTGTGCTCCATTTCTTTGGCATTCTGATGAATTTGCTGGCTAAAATATTGATACTAAAGCCTTCCATCTGTAACGTTGCGTCTAGCGCCGTTACGCTTTTACCGTTTAATCTACTTATTATTTCACACACTACTTCATATTTATAATAAAAGATTCCTACGGAACCCTGAAATTATTATTTTATTTAAAAAGGGTCTCACCACGGTTTTGCGGTACGCTAATTTGTCCGGTTGCGATGACGTCGTTAAGACGATTTCTAATTAGAGTGGGGGAACCCGAATCGTCCTCTGTTTGACCGCGACCTTACTATCGGAAGAACACTGCTTCGGTTGCACCTGAACCCTCAACCAAATTTAAAGTACACTACGGAAGATCCCTCTAGGGTGAGTTTCCATAATAATCTGGCTATTTTTAATGTAAGCTGTTTCTGTTTTTGTGCCTGTCAACTGCGTGGTGTTCGTTATGGTTGCTGAGCCGTGAACACCAGCAGTGGACGAGGGTACGTGCGGGCACTAACTAACGCCTGCCTGTTCTCAACAGGATCAAGGTCCTGAGTGACTACTTGTCGGCGTCGACATCCAGGTCTACACCTGGGAGACATTCGGGGTAGATCTACCCTCCCCCGAAAACCGCTGATCCGGCCTAAACCTCGTCGTCGTCTACGAGAGGACTCGAGGGCTACGTCCACTGCAGCTCCAACACCTTCAGGCCAGTGACCGTACGGGAGATTTGCCGAGGGGTGCAGGGGAGTGAGCTGGTTGTAGAATAAACCCACTAAATCCAAATCAAATTGGTATTCTTTTCTTTTATACCTACCTGCTGGCGGCTAAACGGGCGCTAAACGCCCTAAGAACAACCCTAACCGCCGCACATCCTCCCAGCTGGGGCACAGCTTTTTCACTAAGAGATTGTATGGAGCATACTCCACCAGACGAGCCCAGTCAGACTAATAGCCAGCTGACCTACAATATTTTCAAACCGCCCTGGGGGCCGATCGCGCTAAGTTCGAACGATAATACCAACGCTAAACCATAACCAAAAAACATTTAGTAGACGACCTGTTTGGTGTAGTGGTTAGCAACTCTGACCACTATACCAAAAGGTTGCGGGTTCGAATCCCGCTAGGGGCATTTGTTTGTGTGATGAATACGGACATGTGTACCCGAGTTATGGATGTTTTCATTTATAATAAGTATTTGTTTACAAAAAAAATATGTATATGGAAAGAAAGAAAGATATTTGTAGTATATCAACCATGTGGTATCCACAACACAAGCTTATAGTTGCTTACTGTGGAAATAGATGGCGCTATTTACTACCAACCCAACCGAGCACTATAAACATTTACCCTGCTGGGAATCGAACCCGCGACCTCCGATACATAAACCCAATATTGTTTACGTTAAGGCTTAGATTCGCCTTATACTCCGTTCTATTCAATTACGAGCCTGTGGTAAGGTGTTCACAGGATTATTATTGAAGATTAATTAGTCAGGTAATTGGAGATGTAATGGTTGGTAATTGTGATTACTTACAGACCATCTGTTCCAACATATCAACCGACTGTATCCCCACAATATCTATTGTGATCAAAGCTAACATTAATTTCAATCTCCTATGCCTTGAAGCTTCAAAGATGTTCCCACAAAGGCCACGCAGAGTCCATTGTATGGGCCAACGCTCGATACAGTTCAATAGCAAAACTGTCGGAACGTGCTGAGAGTGGGTCTTAGTATATGCCTGTATGTATATTGGTTCAAGATTAGAATGATTTTCCACAAAGAGATTGTAGCAATCTCTTTATTGTTAACCCCCGACGGTAACGATGGGTGTGTTATGTGTGTTGTCCAGTCTTTGTCCGGATGTATCTCAGTAATGCATGGTCCGATTTGAATATGGTTTTTTTTTATATTAGTGACTTTAAGGTTCGTGAAAATCGGTTAAGTAGTTTCTTTAGGATTCCTTATCTCAAAAGGTTAACGAAAAACCCGTATAGAATCACTTTGTTGCCCGTCTATCTGTCTCTTGTTTCTCAAAAACAATTGGTAGTATCAAATAGTTGAATTTACTATTCAATATTAGATCTGCAACCTCATACTATTGTGACAACATTTTTTAATGTAACGAAATACAATCATAATGATGGCTGCGTACCTTTGATTATATATAACTGCGTGGCCTTGGATTATGACAGTATGACCTTTGATTATGACGGTGTGCCCTTTAATTTTGACTGCGTGCCAGTTGATTATGACTGCGTGCCCTTTGATTATTACTGCGTAGCCTTTGTGTATGACTGCGTGCCATTTTGATTATGACTGAGTGCCCTTTGATTATGACTGCGTGCCCTTTGATTATGACCGCGTGCCCTTTGATTTTAAGTGCGTGCTCTTAACATAATTTGATTATGAATGCGTGCCCTTTGATTATGAATGCGTGCCCTTTGATTATGAATGCGTGCCCTTTCATTGTAACTGCGTGCCCTTTGTTATGACTGCGTGCCCTTTAATTATGACTGCGTGCCCATGACAACCTTTTCATAGTGATGAACTTAAATATGTATTTTGTTTTATTTTATTTTATTTTATTTTATTTTATTCAGGACAACTAACAGCTACACAATACAATTATGTTCTATTATCTTATATGTAGACAATGGAGGTCATTGTGTAACCAACTCCGTTATCCACGACAATTTTATATAAAACTGCAAAGACAGAAAAGCAATCCGAACCAGTTAATTTAAATCTTAAGTATCACCAATATCCGACAGGACTTCCAAACACTGTTTCTTATATTGGGTTTTAGACAAAAAGAATATATCCACATCTGTTAGATATTTATTATAAATGTTAGCCAGTCGACACAGGGGGGCACGGTCCCCTGCATGCGTTCTGCTTATGTTAAGCGCAAACAAGCGATGTGGGTATAATTCCCTTATTCTTAGAGAACGACTAGGTAAATTGTAATTAATTTCATTCACCATATCCATACAATCAATATTGTTATGCAGCAAACTATATAAAAACATGCAATCCAGGAGTAATCGTCTAGTTTTCAATGTAGGTAAGGAAAATTTTTCTAAAAGCCTGCTGTAGGATGCCCTTGAACGAAAGCATCTATAATTCATTGATCTGAGAAACTTGCGTTGTACACGTTCGAGTTCATCGCTGTATTTATTGTAAAAGGGATTCCAGATACAGGTTGCATATTCTAATTGACATCTAATTAGAGACTTATAAAGATAAAGGTAAGTTGAAGGAAGTTTAAAATTTTTACTCGAGCGCATTACAAAACCATAAAGCTGAAAAGCTTTGTTTGTTATAGAGTGCATATGCTCATGTAGATGAAGCTTGGAATCAAGAATAAGTCCCAGGTCACGAATATATGGTACCACCTCCAACTGTGCATTACACAGTGAATAAATATGCCGTATTACGTTTGTTTTCTTCGTAAATATTATAGATTTACACTTGCCTAGACTAAGATGAAGTTTGTTGTCTGTACAATATCGGGAAACGCGGTCTAAATCTTGTTGAAGCTTGTTACAGTCATCAACACTTTCCACAGTCCGAAATACTTTCAAGTCGTCAGCATATAAAAGAAAGTTACAATGTTTAAAACAAATGTCAATATCATTGATGAACAGGACAAATAACAGCGGTCCAAGAATTGAACCCTGTGGCACGCCAGATGTAACCAGTACAGAGTTGGAAGTGTATCCATTGATAACTACTTTTTGAGTTCTGTTAGTTACTTATGACTGGAACCATCGTAGCAAATTACCCTTGATTCCATTAAAAGCAATTTTCCGCAACAATATAGAATGGTCTACCTTGTCGAAGGCCTTGCGAAAGTCCGTATACACAGCATCAACTTGAATACGATCATCCATTTTTTCAAACAAGAAGTTAGTATAAACCATAAGGTTGCTAGTAGTAGAACGTTTCTTTACAAAGCCGTGTTGCTGCTGAATGATGACATGATGTAGATCCGCGTAGATTAAGTTATGCACTAACCTTTCGAAGACCTTCGACAAGGCAGACAACAACGAAATGGGGCGATAGTTTTCTACACTGTTGCGGCTTCCATTCTTGTAAATCGGTGTGACATGGGCTGATTTCCAAACGCGTGGCAGAACACCATTGTGAATACAAGAATTGTATATTATAGACAAAGGTAAACTAAGACTCTCAGCCGTATGTTTCAAGAAGAAAGGTGGTATCCCGTCTGGACCTGACCCCTTCGTTATATCCAATGACTTCAAGACCTTAGCAATCATGGATCTGCTAATAGATAAATTGGTAATAAGGACCTCCCCCCTACCATCCCCACATGGTGACAGCTCTATATCAGTGTTATCGAGAGTACTTGGTTCATAAACGGAACTAAAGAAACTTGAAAATAAATTACATATAGTCTCAGGGTCATCTGATTCTGTGTTACTAAAAATCATTGTATTGGGAATACCGTGTTTATCCTTTTGACTATGAATAAAAGACCAAAATACCCTAATATCCTTTTTCAATCCCTCCTCAATATTATTTATATTAAAGCAATCTGCACTTAATGTTTTAAATCTTTGTCGAAGAAGACCAAATTCAACACGGTGTGAATTATTGTTATATTTTTTCCATTTGACCCATGCATTGTTTTTATTTTTAAAAATATGAATAAGTGGGCGAGAAAACCATATAGGAAATTTTAAAGATTTATTATCTCTCAGGGGAATGTGCTTTTTTATTATATTGTATAAGAGGTCATAGAATGTTGCAACAGCATCCTCTGGATTTAAATCTCTCAGTTCTTCCTCCCAGTTAGTAGAATGGATGTCCATATTTATATTTCTATAATTGCCTTCAATGAACCTAAATCTGGGTCCATTTTTCCGGGACAAAGGCCTAAAAGTAAAGTTTAAATTTATCTGGGTATGAATAGGTGGGTGGTAATTATCAGGGGGTACAAGTGGATAGGTACAAGGATTACACAAACAGTCAACACAATTTGAAATGTGTAGGTCTAATACTCTGTCCAGATGGTTTCTAACATTGTTAAATTGGTAACTATTAGTACTATTCAGGAAATGAATTAAAGCTCTGTCAATCGGGCTACTCTGATTTGTCAGAATTGGAACAACGCTTGTTATTTAAATATTCCGATGATATTAACCGCACTTAATGTTAGTATCATAATTCCACACGAGTTCTAAATGTGAGACTATCAGAAAATTAGAAAATTATATTGACGTTGACTATTTCAATCCCAGCATGATAAATCCACAGCATATAAACTAAGATGTTCTTCAACAAAACTTTGCGGGAACTATTCACTTGCCCGCAAATCTTCAACTACGTGACCGATGCCCCGGGAAACTATTAACACACTCTCAGTCCCGAATCCCGTGTTCCCAAACACGGACCGCGGAACTCCGGACACGCAGTCAAAGGAAAGGTCACTGCGCCTTGAAAACTTTTCATTTACGATAAAATCAGTTGGGGGATTCCGAGAGAGGCCACTTCCATCTTCGGCCTCATTTTCACTTAACATCAGGTGTTATTGAGGTCAACGTATAAGTTGTGCATAAAATAAACATTTAGAATAAGAATAAGAATCGTTTATTTGACCCATTTAGCGACACACATATTATATTAACATGAAAAGTGAGAATATACACAGTGAAATTGGGGCCGAGTGAGATAAGAGTAGTATGTACACAAAACAATGTCATGTAATGGGATAGGTGCTCCTAGCTCATAATGCAGTTTACAAAGAACAATAAAAATACTTAGCAATGTTTCACTTATAGACTAAAAGTCCTTAAAAATTTAATTTTCGGTGTCGCAAAGTGGTATCAAAGAAGGTCTCCTTCTTTTTTTTTATGCACGACGGTTTCGTAATTGACCTCAATCACACCTGATGTTAAGTGAAGATGAGGTCGAGGGTGGAAGCGTACTGACCCGGAAACCCCAACACATTTGGGGGACTGGCTATCTTATCTCTGACAACCGGAACACAACAATGCTATTAATATTGCTGCTTGGCGGCAGATTTAGAAAAGCTTCTCAGCGTAAGTTCAAGCATTAAGTATTTAATAACCAAAAAGGCGGACTGTATATTTTGTATTTCGTCGGCGTCATGTTGGATTCATTACCATAAAATGTATCCTACAACACTCTAGGGATCAAGACGAATCGAACGAACGCACTTCAAAATAAAGAACTTTTATAAAAACTCTATTTTAGAATTCCTGCCGTGCCACTTAGATATAATCCTCAAATTTACTTACCATTTGCAAGCACCAACTACGCGCAAAACGCATTTCTCAGGCGTGCAAGCAATAGTTTCAATTATTTGTCAAAAGAATTCGCTTTTGATCTGTTCAGTACCAATTCGTCTGCCAGGCGTCAAGTGTCACATAATATTGGTTTTTATCACTAAGTACATATATACTAGATACAGAAACTGTATATGCCACCTACACGTAAGTCACCATCTGTGACCGAGCTTGCTTTTTTTATGATTAATAGTCCTAAATCTGCCGCCAAGCAGCAATGTTAATAGCATTGTTGTGTTCCGGTTGTCAAAGTAAGATAGCCTGTCCCCCAAAGGTGTTGGGGTTTCCGGTTCAGTACGCTTCCACCTTCGACCTCATCTTCACTTAACATCAGGTGTGATTGAGGTCAAGTACCAACCCGTTGTGCATTAAAAAAAAAAAAATCTGAAATTTTATAATAGCCATTTGCACATATATACCTACGTAGTTTCTGTTTTATGGTATGTTTTAAATTTATTGACAAAGAATGTCGACCTGAACAAAGCGTATACATTGTCGCTCGTATAACTTTGTGACTTTGTATAAATAAACGACTGACACGAACAGTAAGTTTATTTTTATATCTTTTATTTACATTATCATTATTTTTACAATTTATTCAGTTTGCAATGTTCGTATGTAAGTTGTCCGTTTCTTTGCAAACCAATTTTCAGCCACTTGCTGGTATCTGATTGAGCTGAAATTTGGTAAATTCATGTCAGTCAAGTTCGGTAACAATGCAATATTATGGTACCATCGAGCTGATCTGATTATGGAGCCGGGATGTAGGGACTGGAACTCCTTGATAGTAAATGGCAAGATAGTTGGCAATTTGGGCTAGTTTGTTTTGTTGCCACTTTTCATTACACGTGATGACCAGGGTCTAAAGATGGAGCCAGAAGATTGTCGCTGGAACTCCTTGATGGAGTAGGATCCATCAAATTAAAAATAAAAATAATAAATATTTCGGACACTTACACCAATCATCTAGTCCCAAACTAAGCAAAGCTTGTGCTATGCATACTAGATAACGGATACATAAATATTTATATAAACATCCAAGACTCGGGAATAAATGTTCGTACTCATCACACAAACAGTTACCCCTCGCGGGATTCGAACCCGCAACCGTCCTGTTTTGATACCACTTTGCGACACCGAAAACAAGCTACTGGTGTCGATTCGGATGTACACCAACTAGACTAAACTAAAACCAGTTTTAAAGTAGTACTGTCTCTTTCTCCATGGAACCGTACGATGCGACGGCATTACTCCAAAACTGGTTTTAGTTTAGTTGGTGTACATCTGAATCGACACCACCATTTAATTAAACTGCCCGAACTGCTCCCTCGCGTACCCAAAGTAGCCGAAAACCACGGGCAAGAACCTCATAGCTTTTAATAATGGATTTAAATTAAGCAAAATTTCTTTGTTCTTATCTGCAGTCACAAATTCTTAGAATCGGCATAGTGGTAGATGATCCTCCGATGTGGACAAGATGGTGAATTAACTGAGAAATTTCGAAAAGAAAAAAATCCTAGATATTCACCTTACAAAGCGAATACAAACATATTCCATAGCAAACTGCCAATAAAACCCGCAATCTCTGTTCACTCGAGAGGGAATCATACTAATTGTACTTATGGTATACTATTACAAACACAGGAGACATAATTATTTGCTCCCCCTAATCAACTTGATCTAATTTCAAAGTAGTCCCACTGAATGATGCGGTTGGTTCCCGCTTGACGGCGCACCATCGAATCGAATTAACTCTCTCATCTGCAGAATAGGCGCTCCCAACGATTGAGTCGCTCAAACAGATTCGATTTGAAGCTCCACTCACTTACTCCAATATAACCTCACTTCGAGGACCACTTGTCGTCTATACACTTGACACGTGACTGTGATCGTGAACAACGTTTATCGAACTGTCTCATCCTTATCCAATAACGAAATATCATTTAAGGAACGGGGTTTTCTCTTCCTTCAAATAAGCATGTCAAAACCACCAACGCCCGCAAAGATAATTCTATAAAAGAAATGGCGGGGCTATGTGATTTCGGCACGTTAAAAGAATAGAACTAACCTCTCTATAAATAGAGTCTCTTCCCATGGGTGTCGTAAAAGGTGAGTAAGGGACTTTGGGGGCATGGGCTCACCCCCTGGCACATTTCTGTATACTTCAAAAGGGGAACCGTGGATTTTGTTTCAAACATAAAACTGGTAATTTTTGGACATCCAAACGCAAATTTTTGGGATATCTCCGACCACCCCATTTGGGATAAAGTCGTGATATTATGTATGTAAGAAACACACAGGTTTTACGAAACATTTACAATTTACAAATCTATAATGATTACAAATAGACCGCAAGCGCTCCGTGTTTTGTCGTTAGTGTTTGATCAACGCCCACTTTCTAATATGAACAAATCAGTGTTTCTGGTATGACATGGATCATGATCACTAAAATCCAAGTCGTCGATTATAAGCTTGGCTGGGCTCGTATCTCGATTCGAGATGAGACCCCGAACGACTACAAACTGTACGATTTTGGAAACAAGGCATGCACTGTAAAATTATGCTGACTTTTTTAATCAGCATTTTTTTGTTAATTTTAAGAAGTTTTGTCACTACATGAGAATGTCACTCCATTGTTGTTTCAACTAAATCTGCTACACCATCAAAAACATGAAATATAAAATATAAATATTTCTGACACTTACACCAATCATTTAGTCCCAAACTAAGCAAAGCTTGTGCTATCCATAGCATATTTATTCCCGCGTCCCGATGTAAACATCCATGACTCGGGAATAAACGTTTGTATTCATCACACAAACATTTACCCCTCGCGGGATTCGAACCCGCAACCGTCCTGATTTGATACCACTTTGCGACACCGAAAACAAGCTACTGGTGTCGATTCGGATGTACACCAATTAAACTAGACTAAACTAAAACCAGTTTTAAAGTAGTACTGTCTCTTTCTCCCTGGAACAGTACGATGCGACGGCACAACTCCAAAACTGGTTTTAGTTTAGTTGGTGTACATCCGAATCGACACCACTGCTTATTTTTATACTGCTGTTCTATATTTTATGTTATATTACGTAGTACATAGAATCCATTATTTTTAAAGTATGTGTGTCGCTAAATGGACTAAATTGATACCCTGTAATGTGATGATGTCTATGGTTGGAAAGGAAGAGGAAGACCACGGAAAATATGGATGGATTGTGTGAGGGGTGATATGAACGAAAAGGACGTGAATGATGAGGTAACGGCTGATAGAGGAGATTGGAAGAAAAAGACGTACTGCGCCGACCACAAATTGTGATCAGAGCAAGAAGATTATGAATTGATACCCTGCAATCTACTACTGATAGGGTTGAGTATTACTTCGAATATAGGTGGCACAAATAACTTTCAACCGCCTCCGTGACCTAATGTAAACAACGTTGGGTTTACGATTCGGAGATCGCGGGTTCGATCCCCAGCGGGGTACATGTTTAAGTACTCGGTTTGGTTGGTGGTAGGACATTTTAAATGTCCGCCTGGCTAGCTACCACCATCTTATCTAAATCTGCTGCCAAGCAACAATGTTAATAGCATTGTTGTGTTCTGGTTGTCAGAGATAAGATAGCCAGTCCCCCAAATGTGTTGGGGTTTCCGGGTCAGTACGCTGCTTCCACTTTCGACCTCATCTTCACTTAACATCAGGTGTGATTGAGGTCAAGCACCAACTCGTTGTGCATTTACAACAAAAAAAAAATACCTTTTCATGCACCGCATTACAGATGCAAAGGATAGTACCCACCGGGTCTCCTAGTAAAATGAATATCGTTGCATTGTGAAAATATAATTGAAGTTTTCAGCTGGTACACATCTAATTTATCCAGCCGTTATAACGCACAGCAAGATCTGGAATGTCTATGATACCCGTCGGTTCATAAATGTTGTGTCTCGAGCGGGAGCGACATGCCGCGTGCCTTTTGTACGAGCTATTTAACAGTAGGAGACCTCGACGTCTTTCGCGAATGCTCTTTGAAATAGAACGTAATTAAAAGGTAAATTAAATATTATTCAAACTGAATGCAAGCTTTTATGAGCCGGTTCTTTCTTCCACAACCCCATAGTCCAATTAAAATACGTGTTTTGTGGTGGAACTTCTTATAATCTTAACAGATTTTTTTGTAGAAGGATAGAGTATCTACCTGTAATGTTTTCTAACCTGTAGCTTGCTTTAGGTATAGTGTAGGTATTTAGTTATAAAACCTACAATATTAAATTAAAATTAACACTGTGAACTGTTTATTGAGTCGTGACATTTGCCCTCGGTGAAATTTTTCATAAATATAAATATGTTATTGATCGATTTTTATGACAATAGTTACAGGAGTTCTAAGTATATTAATTACCACTGTGAATATTCTAAGTATATTCACTGTGGTAATTTAAATCTAATAACTAATCTAATCTAATAAGTTTTCCTCAGAAAAGAACAAACAAGAACCTATTTGTAATATAAAAACCTGTTTTTATAAAGAGCAACCCCTACTCTTTATAAAAACAGGTGTTTATATTACAAATAGGTTTTTACATTTCAATATTAATTGTGAAATAGCCTGGAATGCAAACAAGCTGGTTATATCCAAGGATGTTTATCATCTAAATAGTCTGACATTTTATAATAGGCTAGGTATATGCTTTCTTAATAAGTTGTAACGTAGTGCTTCTATCGGCTGGGTGGCCTAGGCGCTACGTTGACATTAATTATCCCTGGCGTGGGGCACGCTGAGGGATCGTACCTGACCTAGCTCGGTTGGGCAGTTCTCTTACAGCTATGGGGGACGAGTCAAAGGAAACCAGGCGCTTGTACAATAACGACGGAACGTTTATTGGTAACAACTCAAGGTACAGTTAACTTTCACTCCTAGAACTTCTGGTTAGGCTCTAACGGCAGAATGGATTGGTGAGGTCCTAATCGGCGGGATGGTTCGGTGCTACCGGGATGGACCCAGGTCGCCGCCGAACAGTCCTGGCTTCGCGGGCCAATTGGCGTCGACAGGGCCGGGGGAGGCTACAGAAGCGGGCCGGGATGATTTGGTGCTACCGGGATGGACCCAGGTCGCCGCCGAATAGTCCCAGTAATCGCGGGCGCAGTTGGCGCTAGGAAGGTCAGGCGGGAGTATGGCCACCGGTGCTACCGGGCGGGACCAGGTCGCCCCTGGGTGGCCTCAGGATCGGGACGGGCCGAGGCGATTCGGTACTACCGGGAAAGACCCAGGTCGTCGCCGAATAGCCACGGTAATCGCGTGCGCTAAAGGCGCCGGGCGGGGCCGATGCCCCTCGAAACAGGCGGGATGAGACCTCCAGTACTACCGGGAAAGGCCCAGGTCGTCCCGGATGGTCCCAGGGTTGGAACGCGGGTGAACACGGGTTCGTGGTACCGCCACTCTCCGGGAATCCGCCCACGAGCGCGGCAGGGTACCACGGGGCGAGGGACTGGCTATACCGCCACTCTCCGGGAATCCGCCCTCGAGCGCGGCAGTGTATAGCCGGGGGGAACGAGGAGTCTGCTGCACCGCCACTCTCCGGGAATCCGCCCACGAGCGCGGCAGGGTGCAGCAGGGGAGGACCGGGGGGTCGGGTGAGGAGGAGGGGGAACACTCGAGACAACCTTCCGCGTCCGGAGCGCTGTCGCGACTGTTATTACGTAATCGGCGTGTGACTCATCGGGTGGTCGAACCGGTTTGCGGGCGGGCTGCGGGTAGCGGGGCGTCGTAGGTAAGCAGGTGTGCCGCCGCCGCGCTGGCGCCGCATCACGTGGTCGGTGCGTGCTCCCGTGGAACACGACGGGTGGAGTGTTACAAAGTTTCTGTTTTATAGTATATCTTTAAATTGATGTTCAGCTAAGATCGCTTATTTAGTGGCGAGTAAACATAATTTTCAAGCATTTTGGGTACCATAAATTCTATATTGATTTTTTTTTCTTTATTTATCCATAGAACATACTATTTTTCACTGTAGTTAATCTGCAGTCTTCACGCTATTCTTGATGTATCGAAACTAGTAGGTCAAACTTCGTTAATCTCCTGCTCCATAGGTTAAGCCATTTATAAGTACATTGAATTCAATTAGCTACACTCTCATTTGTCATGGTCGGGTGGGAAACTTCTTCACATTTTAAGACTTCTTTAATTAGTCTAAGGCCCAAGGTAGGAATATAATCACGAAGGTCATCGTCTACTTTCAGTAGACGCCGTGCAAAGTATGATGGTAGGTACTGGATTGCATCAAGCATACTTGATCTCAGCAAGAGTTTGAGGCGGCTAATAACTAGGAGGAGGGATCGACAGACAAAATCATATAGTTTCAAAATTAGTATTTAATATAGAAAAAAAAACCGCACTAAAATCTGACCACATATTACTGAGATACCTAGATCCGGACAAAGACAGGACACAGAGCGTCGTCAAACAAATAACACCTATCGTTTCTCGTCGGGTGTTAATACAATATTTCGTTCATAAAAATTTCTGTTTGAAATATAACTCACATCCGACGGCTATAACCCGAGGCTAGTTATTCAAATAAAGGAGCTCCACCGTTCCCGCTGTGAGAGTAGTCGGGGTCTAATCTTGTGAATAACGACGCAGCTGCTTAGGAGACCCGCACTCCGGAAATTTTCGCCTTCGGTGACTTTGTACTGCAACGATACGAGATGATTGGGCCATGACATTTGTATGTAAAAAATACAGCGGTTGAGCCAGCATTCAAACATTGCTTTGTGCGAATAAGACGCCTGCGTTTGTGCATAAGGTTGTAACGGTGCCACTTCCGTTGATATTATGCTGCCTTTTTTCTTCGCTCATCTACTACTTATACTTAATACTTACCATTTGTGATGTTTTGGAGATTTATATCCAACCTTGAACGAATCCTGCTGTGAAGAAATACCGCGGATATAAATGCAATTTTTGTTTTGCAGAAACGAGCCGTTCGTGTGATTTACCAATTGAGACCAGCAGACACTATGATTTAGATGATAATCATCCCTAGATATAACCAGCTCGTTCGCAAGCCAGGCTATTTCACATTTAATAATGTCAACTTCAAAGTCAAGTCAAAGTAAAAAAATGTTTTTACTTTGACTTGACAATGTTTGTAAAAAATAGTCAATTTCACATTTTTTAAGCTAGCTACTGCTTGTTCAAAATGCAATTTTCCCCTGAGAAGAACAAGCAAGAAACTGAAGGGGTTGTAAAACAGGTTTTTATATTACAAATAGGTTTTTACATTTCATTATTAATTGTGAAATAGCCTGGAATACGAGCGAGTTGGTTATGTCCAAGGATATTTATCATTTAAATAGTCTGATATTTTATAATATGGGACAGATCATCAGACACAATAGAAGTTTTATTGTTATAGCGTCGAGAGGCGAGTTGTGTCCCGGAACGTGTTACAAATTTCTGTTTCATAGTATCTTTAAGTTTATTGATGATTTTGTATATCAACAGGTACCTTATTGCAAAAACGTATAATGAAATATAAAAACCTGTTTTTGAAAGAAGAACCCCTCGAGTTTCTTGCTTGTTCTACTCAGGCGAGAATTGCCTTTTGATCAAACCGTAAAATCTGTCTATTTTAGTATACCCTGTATAACTACAAAATAAAGTATTATTCACTTTGACTCAAAAAGAACACCAGCTGAAGTTCGTCATGGTGCTTATTGTTTTTGCTAAGTTCTACGACAACTACTCCAATTACCTTCCTTAGATTTTTTTTTAAACACAACGGGTTTTTGAAGGCTGGCTATCTTATCTCTGACAACCGGAACACAACAATGCTATTAACATTGCGGTTTGGCAGCAGATTTAGATAAGATGGTGGTAGCTAGCCAGACGGACATTTAAAATGCCCTACCACCAACCAAACCGAGTACTAAACGATTTTTCCCACGTCTACAGATTCCCAATTCTACAGATTTCCAATATTACAGAAACCCTTGTCTACAGATTGTCAATACTACAGATTCCCGTGTGTACAGATTCCCCATTTCTACAGATATGTACCCCGCTGGGGATCGAACCCGCGACCTCCGAATCGTAAACCCAATGTTGTTTACATTGAGCCACGGAGGTGGTTAAAATAAAGAAAGAAAGAAAAAATTCTTTATTGTACACAGCTTAAAAATATACACAGTGACATTATTCTAACAGGTGTACAAAGGCGGTCTTATCGCTTATAGCGATCTCTTCCAGACAACCATGGCAAAGGAACTTGGTATAATACGCTACTGCTGCGTAGCGTAAAGCAAACTTACAAAAGTAAAATATATCTAAATCCTTATACTATAATAAGAAATTTGTATTTTCCGTCAAAATTCAACCACAATAGCTACCACTTCAATAAAGCTGAAACATATTTTTTCCGTTCAGTGACTGTACAACCCTTGTGGCTACCATTGCGAAAAATAACTTTCTCTTTCGAACTTGTTCAATAATTTCAATGGAGTTATTTTTGAAGCAGCTCCATGTTTAATTCAAATCTTTTCACAACGTCGATATTTTCAACGGGATGAGTTTTCCTCTCCATTATGGAAGAAATGATAAAATATGCTAAAAGTATTCAAGATTTTGTTTTATTATTAATTGGCAAGTAATGAACTAGTTTCCACGGGTCCGGTTATCTAGATCATTGCCCATAATCGCAATGTTTTGATGTAGGAATACTATTGGATGTCGTAAAGTTTTAGAGAGATCTCGATCCATGACATTATAATTCGATATCGAATATTAGTTTGATATTTCAAAGGAATTTACAAAACGAATTTAATTTTAAATAAGTTCTGTGTGTCACATTATTTTTTTTATTTTGGTCTGAAATCATGCGTGCTGGGTGGTTTCGGCACTCAAATAGTACAGAACCAATCCGTCTCTTCACGTGGATGTCGTAAAAGGCGACTAAGGGACTTTCCACTGAAAAACATCTATAGATTTGCACGTTTCAACGGCGATGGGCTCACCCTCTGTCACGTGTGCATTTCTGTATATTTCATAAGGTGAACCGTGTGTTTGGAACACCGAAACACTATTATTTGGAATATCTTTGACCACCCTATTTGGGATAAAAGTCGTGACGTTATGTATGTATGTAAATCATGCACAGAGGCTCTAAATACGATACTGTCCCCGCCCCTTTCGGTTACCCGTTATAAACTAAATACAGAGTGTAGTCCATCAGCGCATTTAGTATTGTTTACCGACAGTCCGTCTTGTGTCAATTTATTTGATCGTTCATCGTCAGCTGACGAGTACGCCGTGTGAGCTCGTGCGTGGCGCAAAGGTGATATTCCACTATCAGCAGTTCGCGAACAACAAATAGATTCATAAATCACGAGGTCGCACTCTCGGGGTATCGCCGATGACAAACATCGCCCCAGCGCCGGGAGCGTTCAAATATCTCGCAAATAAACAAGCCGCCATCTTTTTGATTCGATCAAATATCTAGAGAGGAATATCCGATTGTGTTACTCGTTTTCAAGCTGTAAAATCGTGTAGAATATTTTAAGTCAACCCTGTGTTCGTAAAAAATAAAGATGATATGTAGTACTGAAATTAAATCCTACATATTTAAATGTTTACAAATTCTTTCAGATGTCAGAACGGAAACTTATTGAGAAAAAATATTATATAATATCAGGCTATTTAGATGACAATCATCCTTGGACATAACCTGCTCACTCTCATGTCAGGCTATTTGCAATTAACAATGAAATATTATTGCACCTTTTTGTAATATAAAAATCAATTTTAAATGAGCAACCCTCGAGTTTCTTGCTTGTTCTTCTCAGGGAAAAAATGCCTTTAGAACAGACAACCTTAAACCTTTAGGTTCAATTACAATACAAAGCGCCTCCGTGGCTCAATGTAAACATTGCGGGTGTCCATGGGCGGCGGTGATTGCTTTCCATCAGGTGACCCGCATGCTCGTTTGCCGCCCTCTCATATAAAAAAAAATAAAAAACAACATTGGGGTTATGATTCGGAGGTCGCGAGTTCAATCCCCAGCGGGGTACATGTTTAAATACTCGGTTTGGTTGCTGGTAGGGCATTTTAAAATGTCCACCTGGCTCGCTACCACTATCTTACCTATAAGTCAGCCGCCAAACAGCAATGTTAATAGCATTTATATCGACACCATGTTAACGCTATAACACGTAAATTGTATATGTATTAGATAAATGGATGTATGTGTATATTAATTATTCGTGTTTTGTGTACACGATTTGGGTTCAACTTAGAACAGAACCATTCCCTAAACTGTTTAAACCTAACCTATGGTTTTAAGCTATCCCAATTATCCCAACTTCCCTAGTAACATTAAAAATGCGAAAGTTTGTGTGTGTGCATGTATGTATGTATGTATGTTTGTTACTTCTTCATGCCTAAACGGCTGAACGGATTTGGATGAAATTTGGTTGGGAGACAGACTGGATTAAAATATACCCAGGTATATTTTTTTGCTGAACCGACTTTGATGAATCTTCTACGCGAACGAAGTCGCGAGCCAAAAACTAGTTCTGTATACATTTTAAATAAAATAAAATAATTAGAAGTAATATATAAGGCGAAATTTAAATCATTGACAGGTTTCGAAGGCAAGAAGTAATTATCCACTATACCTACCAATAACGGGTCGTAAAAATGCTATATTGTATGCATCATAATAACGATTAAGGTAGCCTAGTAATTGTCAGTCCTCGATAGGCTGACGATGGTTAATAGTAGGAAGAAAGAAGAAGAACTGTTAAACACCTTGTTAATAGAATTGGAAAAATTATACATTCGAATTTATGTCGTTTCTACGAAAGAAAATAAAATTGTGCACCTTATGCACTCGTTGAAGACTCGTTTAAGTTAAGAAAGACCAAACGTAATAATTAATCCTTAGTAAATATAATAAATAATTATATTATAGTTAGGATCAAGAAGGCTTGCTCGTTGTTGTTAAGCTGTGGTACGGCTGTGTTTGCTTGCAGCACGCGATCCTTGCGCTTTGGGACTGACTCCACTTGAATATGCGGATCCGCTGCATCGCTAAAAACTTTAATAATTAACTCGTATCGCCCCCTGGACCACCTCCCCCACGTGCTGGCCGCCCCCCGCTCCTCTCCGTCTCAGGGAGCGAAACTATTTACATTAATAATGCTTTAATAAATGTTTTGCATAACATGTTTAATATTCACATAATTTATTTCGTTTTAAAATTATAATAATATATATCTGTACGGACTAGCACGTACAATAGGCATCATAATAATGAATGAGCGGTCATGCGCTCTATTACAATGTAATAAGGCCGATGACGCGGTAAAACGATCCATCGACTTGTTCCTTACCGTGGGTAAAATGCATATTCGGCTATTCACGCCGATACCACGTTTTATTAATCAGTTCGCGTTTATAGGTAGCAAGTAAACCACGCGCTCTCATCATTCATCTAGCATAATTAATTATAATAAAATTTATCATTTCTAAAGTCGTATGTTATCATTTCCGAACTACTTCGGCTAACACCCGAAAAATACAAATACTCCATCTGTCATGGCTCCATCATCCATCTTGGTTTTTCGGGATGTGCGTAGTATTTATACTCGGGGTTCTTTCCATACGCACATTTCTTCACTATCTCTATAAATATTTATTCTGTCTTTACGCTTAATTACAACATAAAGTGACATGGCGTCCACACAGCACTCAACTTTATAAGCGTTCTCAGACATTTTACTGAAATTCCAGCCGGGCTCCCTGTCAGCGCAATCATATACGACCTGTTTGGTGTAAGAGTAAGAATAAGAAAACTTTATTTGATCCATTTAGCGACACTTATAAAATCCATTTAGCGACACTTATAAAATACATTTAATTGTTACCTATAGTTGTGTAGTGGTTAGCAACTCTGACCACTATACCAAAAGGTTGCGGGTTCGAATCCCGTTAAGGGCATACCTTTGTGTGAGGAATACGGACATGTGAACCCGAGTTATGGATGTTTACATTTATAATAAGTATTTATTTACAAAAAAAAATGTATTTATGTAGTATATCAACCATCTGGTATCGACAACACAAGCCTACAGTTGCTTACTGTGGAACTAGATGGCGCTGTGTGTATGTCTTAAGGATATTTATATACCTTCTGAAACTGATGAAGTTTGAGGTCGCCGTGGGTATGGACATGAGCTGAGTTTGAGAGAACATAAAAACCCACGTTAAAATAATCCACGCTAGTGAATATTTATGGACTAACGTTTCACTGCTCTACCACGTCCGTTGTTTTCTGTCGGCCTACACTGGTAGGCTCTTCTTACTATATCTCTCCTTAGCTCAAGATTTTTTTTATTAATTAACGGGATTGGTACCCATTTGACCACATTCTCACCTGATGGAAAGTGATGATGTGGTCGAGATTAAAGCACGCGATCACAGTAGATGCCTCTCCACCCTGATCCTGAAGATCCCAAGGTTGTAGGATTCAGGTAAGATTGACGCCGAAAGAGAATTCCATGACTTGGCTGTTCGCATTATGAATGACGAGTCGAACTTCTTAGTGCGAATGTTCGGTATAATTAACTATATATGGGTGAAGTCCCACCCCAAGTCCGATGGTGGAAAGGCGACGGTGGAATAAGATTATGTAATTCCAACGCACGCTCACGAAAATGCATTCTGTAAAAGAAAGATGGCTCCAGGGAGTTCCAAATGTTTATTTTTCTCATTACGATGTCGACGAAGACTTCATTGACCGTACCTAAAGTCCGTAGACATCTCAGGCTGACTTTCACCGACTCAGCAAGTCTGTAGCCGCAGTTTCAGCAGAAGCCGTTATTGCAGACGACGGTCCGGAAACTAGCGGGTGGATGCAGCGCTGAGTTATTGACGTCATCCGTCAGGCTGAGCGCGGGCCGCCACCGCGTGCTCGGGCTCCTATACGTTATCGGATTTCTATTATAAATGGACCCTTGAAGCCTAACTTCATAGCTTCCTTTGCAGGTGATTAAATTCACTAAGAGTCTTCTCAGTTACATTCGTTAAATTTCTATTGCTTTTTGTAATGGCCTTTATAAGGTGAGAGAGACATTTCAGATTTAACATTTACATAACAATTTCGTTGTCAAAATGGTGCAGTGAATAGTATAGTAATGAATAAAATAAATTATCTTTACACATACACACAGCGACATCTAGTTCTATATAAGCAAATAAGCTTGTGTTTTGGATACCCAGATGGTTGATAAACTACACAAAACATTTTCTAAATAAATACATATTATAAATGAAAAATATTAATAACTCGGGAACACATGTCTGTATTCATCTTACAAACATATGTTCCTAGCGGAATTCGAACCAGCGACCTTTTGGTATACTAACAGAGTTTCTAACCACCACGCCAAACATGTCGTCCAAATAAAGACTTTATTTATCTATCTCTCTATCCTTTTAGGTTCGCAATAGTCGGGGATAGATATATAGCTATTTGATTTATAGTTCTCTAAATCTTGTATTAAAACGTGACGATTTCAACTTCACATGGTATAATATGCACCTGCGCGAGATTTCTTCATAAGACTCTATTATGTTTGCTCAGAGCAAAGTGCCCCACCCACGTTCCATGTCGCGTATGTAATACGCTCATGTTGAGACGCTCTACCAGTGTCACAGCTACTTAGCAACCGGTAGTGCAGGTTCGTGCAGAGCATCAACTCCGCTTTACTATAAACTCACTTTTAAATCAATGTTTACCCAATGTTATCACCACATCTCCACCAAATTAACAGATTTTTTGTAGACAGTTTTTTTTGGCAACACAGGTTGACGCTTGATAGTCATATGTAATGTTAGGCGAAGGTGATAAGATGATCTTAACTCCTATTTAATGTATAATCTTGAACTTCCAAATTGGCTTCTATTCTAAATCGAATACAATTCGAAGACGATATTCGTTGCTGTTAGTTTAAAAGTAATCTGTGGATAATGTCGCTGGATGTTCATTTACCCACTATCATAATGTGTCAACTTTCTTAAGTAACATGTAATGTATACCTGTTTGTTATCCCTAATAAAATAATATAAAAAAAAAATCCAACAGCCGCAACAAACATATTTGCTTGGCGGCAGACTTAGATGGTTATAGCTGGCCAGAAGGACATTTAAAATACCCTGTCACCAACCAAACCGAGAACGAACCCCGAATAGGCCTCCCATAGATTTTCAGAGTGACCAGAAACAACTTGCTCTACCTCAGCACTTCATTATGAGATCAAATCAGGAATGCAGAAATCCTTAGAAGGACAAACAGACATAGCCCAGTCGTTTCGTTAGTTGAAGTGGATGAACGACTTCCATTAAAATTATCATCATCAATCTCAACCCATGCCCATCTACTGCTGGGTACAGGCTTTTTCTCTATTACACCGATCCTATAATACTATTACGTAATTATTATTTTATATGGAGTTTTTATTGGTGTAGTGGTTAGAAACTCTGCTGCTATACCAAAAGGTCGCGGGTTCGAATCCCGCTAGGGGACATATGTTTGTATGATGAATACGGACGTGTGTACCCGAGTTATGGATGTTTTTCATTTATATGTGTATTTATTTACAAAAAAAATGTATTTGTGTAGTGTATCAACCATCTGGTATATACAATACAAGCCTAGTTGCTTAGTGTGGAACTAGATGGCACTGGGAATTTGGGGGCACTGAAAACCAGCGCTGTGATCCGTCGCAGCATGAGCTGAGTGCTAACCCATTTGTGCACGCCGCAACACATGACAGCAGTGTGCGCATTTTATTTATATTTTGTTTTTATCTATAATTTCTATACTCCGTTGTTTCTGTATCGTGTTGTGGCGTCCATAATAAATTGTTCTTATTCTTATTCAATTCGATCCTGTGCCAACCGTATCCAATGGGATCCTGCACGATGTCAATGGACCAACAACGGGATAACGCCCGTTCTGCCCATTGACCTTGTCGCTCCTCTTGACTCACTCTGTTTACGTCCGTCATCTCGTCTAGCTTCACGTTCATTACAATATTTTATACTAATTACTCCAGCATGTCGCACACACGACCACCTGATTCCGATATCGCCCCACCACCAGCTTCTAGTTAAACTATTTCTAATGTCATTTTAATGACCAAGTTTCATTTACCAAATTGAATTATTGTATTTCGTGATTTTATTGATTGTTTGACATTCAATATCACTTTATATTATTTGAAATTAAACTTAAACCCTTTATTATTATTATGATTTCTATTTTCAATTTCTTTTTCTCAGCATGAGCTGGTATTATCATACCATTTACGGACATTAACCAAGTAAATGGTATATAAATAAATAAATAAATAAATAAATATCCTTACACACACACACAGCGCCATCTAGCTCCACAGTAAGCAACTATAGGCTTGTGTTGTGGATACCAGATGGTTGATATATTACATATACATATTTTTTTTTGTAAATAAATACTTATTATAAATGAAAACATCCATAACTCGGGTACACATGTCCGTATTCATCACACAAACATATGCCCCTAGCGGGATTCGAACCCGCGACCATTTGGTATAGTGGTCAGAGTTTCTAACCACTACACCAGACAGGTCGTCAGGTATATTAGGTATATTATATCTCAGGTATATTCCTATTTATTTTAAAATCGTAAGTCAGTTTGTCCGTTTTCATCAATTTGGAGGAATTTTCTGACAATACGACATTATTATTGTTATTAGTGACATAAATTTACAAAATTAAACGTATTTCTGGATTTATTCTTACAAACGTCTACTAATAATTATATTTAATATTTACGTAATGATAAGCCACTGCCACCATCTTATCTAAGTCTGCCACCAAGCAGCAATGTTAATAGCATTAATTTGTTCCGGTTGATTGAGATAAGGTAGTCCCTCAAATAAGTTGGGGATTCCCAGTGAGTGTGCTTCCACCACGGCTTTATCTTGCCTTAACATCATTTGTTATATTGCACATACGGAAATGTCAGACAGTTTTGTGTATTTTTTGTTAATGAAATATTTTGTAATGCCAATTGGTAGATCACAGAACCCTTCACCAACTGTTAGACAGATTCAGAACTATGCTACCTTTCTATATTTAACAATAACAACGTGCTCTCACCTCAATGTTCTAATTCGAACTGAAAGGGATGAGTCAATCATGAGTGAAGTGAGCTGACGCGACCCACGCGCGTCCCTAGGCGATGTAGCTCTCGTGTAGCACATGTAGCACATGCTACAACCGCGTAGCAGACGATGCTACGATTAGTTTGATTCCTTTTCAACACTACATAAAAATGTCATATGATTGCTTGTTGTTCACGTATTAGGTATATGTATGTTATACTACTGATATTCACGTATCATAGGTACATTAGCTACAGTTTATGTTTTATTGAAGTCGTGACGTCACAAAGCGCGCGCGACTCGCTGTCGGATGAGCGCTCGCCTTTACACGCCTCAACTGCTTTCTGTTTGAACAAAACATATCTTTTTCGTATTATTGACTAGTCATGTTTGAAAATACAACACGTAATAAAAAGGTAGCAGTCGTATTCACTATAGCAATATCTGGCTGGTGGTTGGGTAACCTAGAGGCATACGAGTGTCCGATAAATAGTCGGTCCCGGTTGTTTGAAGGCAGTCGTTAAGCCAAGTCGGTTTCCTACAGGGGTAGCGTAAAACCCTGTCACGTGGCCACTAGTCTGAGACGACTCCACCAATCCGTACTGACCCCGAGTGGTGGCTCTAGTATCCAGTGAGAGAAGCATGTGTAGATTAGATTAGATTTATTTATGTTCACTTTTACAAATTTCGTAAATTACGTCTAAAATAAAAGTGATTGTCAAACATAACGTAATAACATTATACATACATGTCATAATTTATAGTATTACAGGATTATTCAATATAATTCTATAAATAATAATAATAAATAAATAAATAAATATCCTTAGACATTGCACACAGAGCCATCTAGTTTCACAGTAAGCAACTATAGGCTTGTGTTGTGGATACCAGATGGTTGATATAAATGATAAATAATAATGTCCTTGCATAAACACACAGCGCCATCTAGGTACACAGTAAGCATCTAGGCTTGTGTTATGGATATTAGATGGTTGATAAACTACACAAATACATTTTTTTTTTGTAAATACATACATGTATAAATGAAAAACATCCATAATTCCGGAACACATGTCTGTATTCATCATACAAACATATGCCCCTAGCGGGATTCGAACCCGCGACCATTTGGTGTTGTAGCAGAGTTTCTAACCACTACACCAAACAGATCTCCATTACATACTACATAATACCTTTTTTTTTGTAAATAAATACTTATTATGGATGAAAACATCCATAACTCGGGTACACAATATGTCCGTATTCATCACACAAATAATAAAACGTTGATTTTGAGCTTCTTTTTACTGCATTACAGTCTGTCCCACACTTCTACCAAACTATTATTAGTTTATGGGCAGAAAATACACTGCCCTGATTTTAAAAATATTACAATCTAACTGTAATACATTGTTTTAAATTGTTTAATTTCACAGTATTATGAATGGTAAATGGAACATAAACATTATCTTAATATCTTTATTGGACACAAAATTGTTACAGAAATATGCATTATGTGCTTTTTCGTATATTACTATTTACATCCACGATTTGTTAAAGATACCTAACAGGATTTTTTTTTAATTTGATCCTGAATTATCTTTTAGGCACAGTGTCATTTTTTATATCCTGAGGTAAACCGTTGAATATCTTGGTTAAGTATGTCAGGTTTACATATTTTGTATTCGGTTTGGTTGGTGGTAGGGCATTTTAAATGTCCGCCTGGCTAGCTACCACCATCTTACCTAAATCTGCCGCCAAACAATCAATCAATCAAATACGCTTTATTGTTTAAATAAATATCTTAAATATCTTATGGAAACTACAAATTAGGCGGCCTTATCGCTAACAGCGATCTCTTCCAGGCAAACCTATCATCACGGAATTCAATACGAGTAATTAAGTGGGTTAGCACAAATAATTTCCTAATTGTTAAGTACATCTGAAAGTTCTGCAAATTGAATTCAAAAAGTGTAATGTTAATAGCATTGTTGTGTTCCGGTTGTCAGATATAAGATGGCCAGTTCCCCAAATATGTTGGCGTTTCCGGGTCAGTACGCTTCCACCTTCGGCCTCATCTTCGCTTAACATCAGGTGTGATGAGGTCAACTGCTAAGCCGTTGTGCATAAAAATAATTGTTACATCAATGTTAACATAATGTTGAAACTCAAATTAAACTAAATAAAATATTAAATATGTCACGATATTATCGATAAGTAAGTAAGGCTGCTCATGATGAGTAAATAAAACTAGCAAAAGCTCCGAGACTAGATCTTGAGAAAATGTAATACTTAAAGTGAAAGATGCTGCATCCCGCAGTCGCTCACCTCTTAGTTTAGTTTTTCTTTTAATTTAATTTCGCGCAGGTAAACTTAAAATGATTACATTCACATTTAAAAGATTTTCATTAAAATTGCTCGTAGTTTCTGCATGCTAATTACAAATTTATTCAACAGCAAATATCCCTTGAGAGGTGGAGAGATATTTCCAAACTAGAGTTCGAGACTCTAGCGTCAATGTTTGTTGACGAAAGCTTTGATGACCTCTTTGGTCAGAGACCATGATCGTTGCCAACGACCTGCACTAGGAGCATGACAGGAGCGATAAACATAAAGATAAAATTTGTCCTGCTCATTCGTTTGGACGAAATATACAACTATCCCACTCTCATGTCGCGTCGCGCGCGACAAACGTTGTCATGTAACGGGAGTTGGTGTAGCGCTTAGAGGTCTCAGAGTCAGCCGTAGTAGGTATATGTGTATGGATATACATTATTTTATATGTTCAAATTATTTAGTTATTATTGTGTTTTATCACATGTATTAATGTTTTTCATACTTTAGGATAACACTTCTGGAATTCAATGTGGTACTGTCAGCTGTAAAGAAATGTGACCCCATATTCACATATGAATGTATGGACAGGGGGTCATGTTTCTCTGCAGCTGACTGTACTTAATAATTAGGAAATTATTTCTGCTAATCCAGTTATTTACTCGTTTTGAATTCTGTGATGATAGGTTTGCTTTATGCGATAAGATCGCCTAATTTGTAGATTCTATAACATATTTAAATGTACTAAAATATTTAAACAATAAGGCGTATTTCATTTGATAATACAATAAAGTATTCCTATCGGACATATAAAAAACTACATACACACACACACATACTACATACATACACACACACATACAACATATATGTAAACATTTTCACAACACTTTTAATTGTACATTCAAATTATACAATCGTCGCATCCCTCCTGCTCAAATTCCACTTCCAAGCGTCGGTGATAATAGCAGCAGTCACTCTCGGTTGTTGATGTGCTAAATGATGGTCCATCTCCTTTGAAGGCTGGTAGCAACATGAATATTCATTTTCGATGACCAGATCTAACATTACTGTAAAACATCGCCGCGCCATTTTCGGCGATACCAGCGCCATCAGTTTCACTTCTTGCAGCAAACCGTATATTGGGATAGTCCTGCGACCGTCCAAATTATAAATTCGGTCGCTAATTTATCGATATCTGCGACATAGTCTATAAATGACCAATTCTTATTTTTCAAATGACCGATTCTATAAATGACGGCAGTGTCTGAAGACGAAAGTCTTTGATCAGTTGTGTTGCCAGTGAGGAGGTATGAAACTGAAACGTGGTTGCTCACTATGGGCCTCATGAGAAGGCTCGAGGTCACCCAAAAGGCAATGGAGAAATCTTCCAGCGGGATCGAATCAGAAATGAGGAGATCCGCAAAAGAACCAAGGAAACCGATATAGCCCGAAGAATTGCCAAACTTAAGTGGCCATGGGCGGGGCATATTGCTCGTAGGACCGACCGCCGTTGGGGCGGAAAGTTCTCGAATGACGACCTTGCACCGAAAGTGATGAGCCCCCACGAGGTGGACGATTTGGTAAAGATCGCGGAAAGCCGCTGGATGCGGGCAACGCAGGACCGATCGTTGTGGAGATCTTTGGGGGATGCCTTTGTCCAGCAGTGGACGTCTTTCAGCTGATATGATGATAAATTACCTATGCTACAAATACCTTTTGTTTCCGAAACGTCTCATTATTGCCTTATTTCGAATTGAAATATAAAATATAACAATACCTGAGGCAGCTGGGAAAGACCGTGATATATGACTGTACCACAAGCATTTTCAATAACAACGAATTATTTATTCTAGTTACTGCTACCAACAATGTTGATTATTACATTTTCAATACACCGAAGCGAGAGAAGTGCCTGCTTATTGTTAACTCCCTTACATAATTAAGATCCATCTTATAATATTAATTAAGGCACGTTTAGTATTCGGGGCGGCTGTTAAAACATTGCGAGTTATTGCTACGACGCGAACTAGGCGTAAATATGGGGGTGCAGGGGGGAGGCGTGTACAGTTGACTAGGCAATCCTGGTATCGACTGCAAGCAGACCAAAGTAGAAATAATAATACCTAATTACGTCTGTGAACATAGAAAATAACTATTGAGAGATACGAGCGTTTAATAAATATTATTATTTTGGCTGTGGCTGATTCAGTGAAGTCGTTTTTTTTGTACAAAATTTATTATTAGTTGTCATGTCGACACATGCTCCCCAAAAACGCCTAGGCTGCTATTTTGCAAGAACTAAAGTACTACTGTGCGGTTTCCGCAAAAAGAAGAATAGAATCAACCCATCTCTTCCCGTGGGTGTTGTAAAAGGCGACTAAGGGACTTTCCTCCAAATAATTTTGGGGACTGACTATCTAAAGCTATTAAAATTGCTGTTTGACGGCAGACTTAGATAAGATGGTGGTAGCTAGGCAGGCGGACATTAGGCGTTAAACTTTTACAGACGAATTGATAGAAGTTACAATGTTCTTACAATGGACTTACAAAGGGTTTGCAAGACGAGTTTACTAAATCGTGATACATAGACTAGATTTTAGCCCATATTATCTCTGTAGTAACCTGATTGCAAGCTGACCATAGTCACATAGGCGTTTTGGGTACTTTAAGGGTTATGTACGTCCACTATAAATGCCGACTTCATACGAAAGCGAACGAAAACTACCGAAGGTCAATAACCTTTTATGCCAATTTACGGATTTCGACGTCAGCCGAAAGACATCCACTGCTGGACAAAGGCCTCCCCCAAAGATCTTCACAACGATTTGCCGCGATCTTTACCAAATCGTCGGTCCACCTCGTGGTTGTTCGTGGTCGCCACTGGAGAACCTTTCCGCCCCAACGGCCGAAGCAATAAACACAATTAATGACTCCTATTTTTATAATTTAAATTATTTAGTAGATGCTTAAATCCGCAATCAGTTAAATCCAGATTTCAGAATTCGGAGCCACATTTCAGATCGCATTTGCTATTATAAAACATGATTAATGGCGCTCCTCACGCAATAGCACAATTATAAACGTTATATTTTCACGTTTCCGTTCCGATTCGCGAACAATATTGATGTAAAGCGATTTCGTAGCCAACCTCCCCGCGCACCCCCCGCACCCCGCCCAACAACAACAACAGTCGAGCAACAGACGCACAACGAGCAGGTATACAACTTGACAAAAATTCTGCTAATGTCGTTACAGAGCCCTAATGAGAATGCTATGGCCGTTCAATATAACTTACGAACTTAATGTCAAAATCTCATGTAACCCTCACTGTATGTATACGTACTAACGGCCTCTAATTTCAGTATCGATTCTGCTGTTTTAAGGTCAAGTGATTTAAAAGGCATATCTGACGAAAATTCGTACCTGTGCGTAATGTACCTTTTGGATTTAACTTCAGACTTCAAGCAAAATACATGATATCGTTTGTTAGATATCAATTTAAATCTACTGGAAATAATAATATGACTTTTTCCTTTATCTCTCCGTCAGTGTCAAATGGTTGAAATTTGGTTAGTAGACAGATCAGGGCCTAGATTAACATATAAGTTACTTTTTATTCCGGAAAAGTGACTGGTCCCTATAGGATAGGTATTATTAGTGGGATTGCTTTTGAGTGATAGAGTGATGCATTCGGTAGTATAATGAATTCGACCCGGACGAAGTCACGGGTAACAGCTATAAATAAATAAATATCTTTGCACATACACACAGCGCCATCTAGTTCCACACTAAGCAACTACTCTTGTATTATAGATACCAGGTGGTTGATAAACTACACACATAACGACCGATTGGTGTAGTCGATAGTGACCCTGTCAGCGAACCCAACGGTTGCGGGTTCGAATCCCGCGAGGGGGAAATGTTTGTGTGATGAATACAAACATTTATTTCCGAGTCATGGATATTTATATAAATATCCGTTATCTAGTATTCATAGCACAAGCTTTGCTTAGTTTGGTGACTAGATGATTGGTGAAAGTGCCCGAAGTTTTTTTTTGTAAATAAATCCATATACAAATGAAAACCATCCATAACCCGGGAACACATGTCCGTATTCATCAGACAAACTTATGCCCCTAGCGGGATTCGAACCCGCGACCTTTTGGTATTGCGGCAGAGTTCCTAACCACTACGCCAAACAGGCCGTCTATTTATTTATATAGTGCATTGAATACAAAAAATCTTTAATAATAACTCAGAAATTCATTCTAAATGTTTTGCCTATGTAGCGGGAGCCTATCTTGATTGACATTCGAGACGAGTGGATATACCCACTCATTTCCAAAGGCAAAGGCTTTCTGTTCAAAAATGCAGAAAAGCGGAATCACACGACAACAAATACGCAAGTGAAATTGATTCCATCGGTAAAAGTTCGCGTTCCGTTCTCATAGTCAAACCGACTCCGATGTTTATAACAATTTTGCGAGCTTTCGTCTACATGTTTCAGATAAAACTCTGTAAAAGTGACTTGAGACACCGCGTTGGAATCATAATAGTCTGTTGCTCGCGGCCGCGATATTGTGAACCGCGATCGCTGGCGCTGACATTTATTCCCGTGTGCCTCCCATTTAGTCTAAGGACTAGGAGGTGGCCCAGTACTGTGGTACTACTTACATTACCATCGAATTCTCAAAAGCTACATAACGTTCTCGAAATTTTTGAAAATCTAATATATATGTAAAAAAAAATATAGCATCATTTAGGAAAAATAGTGATAAACATGATACCAATACAAGAAATAAAGATAAACTTGCAGGTCACATAAGTCGCCTCCACAAAGTCAGTAATTCATTCAAAGGGTTATGTATACGCTTTTTTAATAAAGTTCCTGTTAATATACAAAATCTTTTTTTTTTTTTTTTAATCTTATTAATATACAAAATCTTCCTTTCAATAAATTTAAAGATACTATGAAACAGAAACTTATTAAGAAACATATTATAAAATATTAGACTGTTTGATGATAATCATCCCTGGACATAACCAGCTCGTTCGCATGCCAGGCTATTTAACAATTAATAAGGAAATTTAAAAATCTGTTCTTAAAAGAGCAACCCCTCGAGTGCTTGTTCTTCACAGAGGAAAATTGCATTTTGAACAAGCAGTAGCTTAAATGTAAAATCGATTTTAAATGTACCCTGTGTACCTACAAAATAAATCTTTGACTTTGCTTTGAGGCATTTTGGTCGGGAGTAAGAGAACCTGTTTCGCATTAGCCAAAGACTTCTCCACAATATATTTGAACGCTAACAAATGTTTCATTTAGTTTGCAAATATTCGAAATACATTCAAACAGGATGCTTTTTAATACACTCCATTGAACTCGGCAAAGGGAATAAATTTTAACTCAAAGTCAAAGTCAAAAAATATTTATTTCGTAGGATAAAGATTGTCACTTGAAAACGTCACATTTTTTATCTTAATATTAAAATTATTGACATTTTTGCTCATTCGCAAAGCAGATTCCCCAGAGAAGAACGAGCAAGAAACTCAAGGGTTGCTCTTTTAAATAAGTTTGGGTTATAATTATATTATATTGTATAATTAGGCTGAATATCGCCGAGCGGTCTATGTCCATGCTTGCTTATCATCCAGATAGTCAGAAATTTTATAATAGCCTACTACTAGCTTTTACCAAAGTAAATAATGTCTGTTTTATGATGGTTTTGAATTTATTTAAAGGTAAATTTTGAATGTCCACTGGAACCTTATTATAAAAGCGTATACATTGCCCCTTAAATGACTTAGTGACTTTGTGTAAACGGCTGGCATTAACAGCAAGTTTATTTTTATATCTGGTAATAACATTATGTATATCACTATTTTTCTTAAACGATTCTATATTTTTTCTTACATACATTAAGTTTTCGTAAATATATTGCGATGCTAATGTTAATATATTAATTTCTTTAAATTTATTCCTAAAAGACACTCTGGGGCCCAGTTTGTAAATCGCGCGAACCGCTCGTTTCTGCAGAACAAAGATACAATTTATGTCCGCGGCATTTCCCCACAACAGAATGCCGTAGGTCAGTATACTATGGAAATAACTGAAATAGACCAGCCTCGCGGTATCCACATCGGTTAAATAACGTATTTTTTTAATCGCAAACACTGCAGAACTGAGGCGCTTCGCTAACTTATCGATGTGTGGACCCCACTGCAGTCCTTTATCCAATGTAATACCTAGGAATAAAATAGTGTCCACAAGCTCCAACTCTTCGTTTTTTACTAACACTTTAGTGGCTACCTGTTTGACATTTGGTAGTGAAAACTTTATACATTTGGTTTTTTTCTCATTAAGGAGTAGATTATTTGTTGTGTACCACTCAACCACCTTAGAGATAGCATTATTTACGTCGTCAAGAGATGTCTGTTTTCTTTGAACTTTGAATAGTAAAGAAGTGTCATCAGCAAATATTGTTATCTCATGGTTGCCGTCTATGCAATTTGGTAAGTCATTAATATAAACAAGAAACAGGAACGGCCCGAGAATTGAGCCCTGTGGAACACCTATGCAAACGGCAGACCCTGACGATCTCTCACCATTCACATCCACCCTCTGAACTCGATTACACAAGTACGATTCTAAGAGTTCGAGGGCACGGCCCGCAATACCATAATGGCGTAATTTCCTGACCAGACCATCATGATGTACACAATCAAAAGCCTTTGACAGGTCACAGAAAATACCAATCGCATCTTGAGAATCTTCCCATGCTTCAAAGATATGCTCAATAAGCTCAACACCAGCATCGGTTGTTGAGAGACCCCGTGTGAATCCAAATTGCTTTGAAGTCATTAAATTATTGATATTGAAATAAGACAGCAATTGATTTAGAATTAGTTTTTCGAAAATTTTACTAAAAGTCGGTAGGATTGATATGGGTCTAAAATTAGTGGGGTCTGATGTACTACCGGCTTTGGATAATGGAATTACTTTACTCTGTTTCATCAGGTCAGGAAACACACCACTTTCCACACATTTATTAAAAATATAGGCTAAATGTGGTGCAACGCAATCAATGATAGAGCTAACTATTTTTACAGAAAGACCATAGAGGTCAGCGGTTTTTTTAATTTGCAAAGATTTAAATGCTTTCATAATATCACTGGGACTAACGTGTCTAAATATATTTAATTCCACACTTGGAGTATCGCTATGCATTTTAAGTAAAGATTCAGCTACGGTGGGAGATGAATTGAGTGATTTAGTGGTTAAAATTGGAATCTCTGTGAAAAATTTTTCAAATGCCTCTGCAACTTCTAAGTCCGTATTAAGAACACAATTATTAATTTTTAATTGAATATTAGAATTACAAGCCTTGATTTTTCCAGCTTCGCTGTTTATAACTTTCCATGTAGTTTTCACAATATTTGCACTATTTTTAATTTTAGTTTTAATAAAATTTGCCTTCGCTACGGCACAAACACGTTTAAATATTTTTGAATAATTTCGAACATAATCAACAAAACCCGGATTAGAGTTATATGTTCTTTCGTTATAAAGTTCATATAACTTTCGGCGACTTCTATGAATTCCCACAGTCGCCCAATCAGTGAACATCAGACAACTGTTTATTTTTATACTTTTTGCTTTGAAAACATTCTCGCACTCGTTTCTTACCAATGTGAACAATGAATTATACATCTCATCGGGATTGTCACAAATAATATGTGTCAATTTATATAATTTTTCTTTAACATTATTTCGAAATTGGTCTAACCGAGCGTCATTTACAGGTACACATGTAATATTTTTTTCCAATGTCTTGCTAAAGGGAACTTTAATCGAAACTAACTGTCCACAATGATCTGAGGGTAATTTATTTATAATTGATTTTCCACTGGGATCGAAGTTTGCGAAAACATTATCAATGCAAGTGGCCGTAGTCGATGTTATTCTAGTAGGAGCCGAAAAATTGTGAACAAGATTGTAACTTAGGAACAAAGTTTTAAGTCTACTGCTTAGACTACTGCCTTCTAATAAATTAATATTAAAGTCACCGCAAACTACAATAAGTTTGTTATTATTACTAATTTTATGCAACGCTTCATCCATAATTTCTTCAAATAATTCATAAGATGAAGAAGGGGGTTTGTATACGCTTATTACAATAAGCCGCTCAAGCTCTACACAGGCCAATTCAGTTGTTCGCTCAACAGAAAGACTCACAATATCTAAGCGCTCTTTGTACTTTAATTTATTATTTGCAATAATTAAAGAACCGCCACGTATTGCTTTTTTCCTACTGAATGAACTCGCAACCTGGTGATTTTTGAAGCTAAACATGGATTGATTCTGTTTTAACCAGTGTTCTGTAATACATAAAATATCAACATTGTGACAATTCATGAATAGGTCAACCTCCAGCTCTTTGCCTGATAACTGAAGGGTTTAGCCAACCGGGGAGTTATCACCAGAGATCGGAGTAGGTAGAGCGATTTTATGTACTTGCATGTCAGTTTGTGTACGTTATCTTAATATGGATATGCCTTTTACCGGATAACATTTGGAGAAAGTCCGGGATTTATATAATTGTATTAAATAAATCCCGGATAGAAAATGTAAGTATACTAAAAGACTTAAAACATGTCAAAACAAAAAAATAAAAGCCTTAAAATAAAATATCAGATTATTTAGATGATAAGCAATCGTGGACGTAACCAGCCCGTCGGCATAACCGGGCTATTTCACAATTAATAATGAAATATTATAATATAAAATAATAATTTTGTAATATAAAAACCTTTCTTTAAAAGAGCGACCTCTCGAGTTTCTTGCTTGTTCTTCTCAGGGGAAAATTGCCTTGTGAACAAGCAGTAACTTTAAAAATGTAAAATCTGACTATTTTAAGTGTACCCTGTGTACCTACAAAATAAACCATATTTTGATTTTGATTTTGATTTTTGATTGTAGACGTGTATCTACCGCACGAAAGAGGTCCTATAAACTTGAAAAAAAAATCAATCGTCGAATATTCGTGGGGAAACTGAGCAACGTCTTCTCGTCGAAAATACCATTAATATGCTGTATGGTTTCGACACTCAAATAGAATAGAACCAACCTGTCTCTTCCCCCGCGGGTGTCGTCAAAGGCGACTAAGGGTCTTTCCACCAAAGAACATCCTTAGACTTACACGTTTCAACGGCGATGGGCTCACTCCCTGTCACGTGTGCATTTCTGTATGACGTATATAAACTAGTTTTTGAGAGAGACTGGTGTCTGTACTAGGAAACCTGTGTGACAGATCACCATCCTCTCACCCTCTGGAGTGGTTCTCTCATTATGAGACAGTATGGTCAGTATGTGTCCAAAATTTAAATATGTGGGTGTATTGTGTGAGTGTATATTTCATAAGGTGTTTGGAACACCCAAATACTTATGTTTGTGTACCACCCAATTTGAGATAAAGGTTGTGTATGTGTGTGTGTGTGTACTTTTCTTCCTCAATTGTAGGAGATAAAATTTAGTATCTTTTTGTCGTCAGATTAATACTTTCCGATTTATAGAGCTGAAAATATACACGATTTCTGGGTTTTATCACACAAACGTGCCGAGAGTAGTTTCATACAATAAAGTAATAAAAGATAATAGTGCTTATAACTCGTCATAACGTGAAGAAGGTTGACCCTAAAACGGACAAGTTACAAAGAAAGAAAACAAGAAACTTTTGTGAAACAATTTCATCGAATTCAAAATTTCCCGACAGATTCCTAAACACATTCCCATTTCATCAGACTCCAGGTGACCTTGCCGGCTAGTTCCCGCGCCGGAATTTCTCCCGGGAATATTCAAAGGTTTTCTTACGACGTTATAAATCTGCATTTGAAACTTAATACCACTAAAGTACGATCAAATGGAGACTCGATGGGTCGAACGCCATTCGTTGGTCTAGTTTATTGTGTAATCCTGCTCTCTGAGTCACAGATTGGAGGCTTAAGTATTTACCATCCATCCATTTGTCCTTACCTATGAAATTGGCGTTTTGTATGAAGAATTTCTTTAAGGCTGTTTTCTCCGTACAAACATTTATGATTTTTTTTGGGAACGGCAAATCCAAATTTAGCTAAACTTTGTGTGTATCATTGGATAACATTAAGTTAAGTACAGGCAGCGTTAATTTTTAAAAGTAACCGCTTTTTAAAACTTTCAGCGAATCTAAGAAATGTTTATGGTAAACACATGAAAAGAGCTCTGTTGAATTGTTTTTAATTATGTGAATTAGCCCAGAAATTAAAAAATATTTCATGTGAAACCATTTTCCAAATAAAAAACAAATTTGGATATAGCTTTGAAAATCGCAGGAATTGGTTCATATGATTAACTGCTGGGCAAGCTCCTCCTTCATCTCTCTCTCCACTTCTCTATCACTGATCATCATCTCCTTTTCGGTCTGCCGCGACGCCTTCTTTCTAAAGGTTTGCTTCCAGGTGGTGGTGATTTTAGCCCACAAGTCATCGGGCATGTGACAAACATGGCCCGCCCAGTCTCACTTCAGCTTGGCGGCCGTTGTGGCTACGTCAGCAACAAGGGTCTTACAATACAATACAATATAAATACTATTTATTGCGCAAAATAATTTACAATAATTTTTGATGATAACAATAGAACACAATTAGGCGGTCTTATCACTAAAAGCGATCTCTTCCAGACAACCCACAGCTATGGGATATTTGTAGGTAGAAAAACAGGTAGGGTGCATGCATAAATATAATAATAATATCATATTAATTGACTTAATTATATAAGTCTTAGAGCGCAGTGTAGTGTTTAGGACGCGGTCGGTTAGTTTTACATTCAGTATACAGTTGAAATGTTATACAGGGTGAAATTTAATTCGTGTAATTGCTGTTTAGTGGTGTCTCTACTCCTGATTACGAACAACTTACAACTAGGAACCATAGATGAATTCAGCACAAACTTGTAGACTTAGGTACATACTAAGGTGCTTTCAGAATGATTTATTTTGTATGAGTAATGGAAAAATTTTTGATCGAATTCAACTATGGTGCCATGGGGATAGTTGTTCGTTATCAAGAGTAACGTCACCAAATAATGGGAATTACACGAATTCAAATTGAGTTCAAATCAAAAGATGAGTTGAGATAAGATCAGATATAATAATACACAAAGACACCAAACAGGGACATTACAATTTTTATGTCGTACGGCGGCAGAACACTTTAAATGAATCAGCCCTGATCCTATTTTATGTAATTTCGTCAATATCGCCATCGATTACGTTCTGATATATGATTGGTTGACACGTCACTCGCTCGGCAATTTGACGATTACTCATTGGGCAACGCTATCGATGAAGTTACATAATTTTGGGATTAATCAGATTCAAATTCATGTAACACGTCTTTTATTTCATAATTTCAGTATCAATTCTCTAGTATACATTCCAGTAGTAAATCTGTTCGCTGCTTCTGGTCTACTACTATGGACGTACTGATAGTTTTTCTGTATTTCCTGTCAAGGAAAAGTGAAGAAGAACGGGTGATGTGTTTGACAGTGTTGTGTGTGTATGTCTTTGTCCGAACGTATCTCAGTAATGCATGATGCGATTTGAGTGCGGTTTTTTTATATTAAAGATTAAATGGGGATAGAGTTAGCCTATGTTTAATGACATCTGTTAAACCGTCTCGAAGACGTCGCTTTTAACACGTGTAACGTGTATTTGGATATCAGGCTTGCGCGGGTTTTCTAATTTTTAGTTATATCTGTGCTAGTATGTACTACAATTCAATTCTTTATTGCATAATGTGTGTGTGTATATCGTAACTGAATGAAGAAAAGAAAAAAAAAATGTAAATCTTTACAAAACATTTTCTAAAAGTACAGGAGAGTTCCCAGAGAATTCTTATTGTTGTTTCAGAATGTAGCTATTGCAATTTGCAACAAACGCTAGCTTTCCCAGCTAGGGAGGTCAGACACAGCTACAGCCCGCATAATGTGACTAATTCCCGGAGTGCAGCCGAGTCCGGGGTAATTCCGCCTAAGCCGGGATCAGCTGCAGTGAACGAGGGTCACTTTACGTCGGCCCGCCTGGTCCGACGGCGGCCCGTTGAACACGCTCTCTAATTATCTGCGAGTTAGCAAATGTAATAGGCAGTGGCCATCCGCCAGAACGTCAGTTAAATGCAACTTACACAACTTAGAGGTATCCTTTCCCAAGTTTTAGCTTTGACCACAGACTCGGTTGTAAACTACTGCAGAACTTCGTCGATTCCTATGTTCCATTTATAAATCAGAAACTTATTCGCAGTACATATGTCGCAGGTAGATCGTTGACTTAGTCATTCAATTGAATTAGCTGTTGAAGTACCTCTGGAACTTAATGTATGGAAGCGAGAGGGTCGGCGATTCGGTACGGGATCAAATCAGGAATGAAAAGTCACCGACACATTAGTAACTTGAGTGGCATTTGGCAGGGCGTATAGCTCGAAAAACTGTAGCTGTTAAGACATTAAAGTTCCGGAGTGGAGACCACGCATCGGCAAGTGCCGCGTGGGACGTCCACTCACAAGGTTTACAGGACGAAGTCGTAGGAAGGAGGCCGCTTCCAACCGGTCTCTCTAAAAATCTATGAGAAAGGCTTTTCTTCAACTCTCTTTCCTTTATACGTAATAGTTTTGCCATAGTGAGTGAATCTGTACGTGCGTTGACCTTCGACGCGTCACTGAAAAGGGTAAACTTTACAAAAACAATTGTGTGCATTTGTTTAGAATTTAAAAAACTGCTTACACTCGTTGTGGACTCCCTTATGGAAAGATACCTTATCTCAAATATAACGCGGAGGTCGAATATGAGTAAAAAAAATGAGTACAGATGTTAAAAAAGAGCAATTTGTAAGTTTATAAAAATATCTACAATAGATATTCTACAAAAATTAGAACACAAACTAAAGTAACATTGAACGTCCTTGGGATTCTAGTTTTATCCTAACCGTAATGAGATCAGTGTGAGACCACATTACACTGGTCACTCCAACACGCTTGTAAATTCATAGAGCGGGGGGTTGCGGGGGAGGGACCATAGGGGGGAGCGCTTTGGTATTAACCTCATTTTAATAGACTCTCAACTCTGTCGGGTTAGTGCTTTTGTTTCCAATACGTGAGCGCCTTGGGTACCAGGAGAGTAGGAACGCAAGAAAGTTAATGAGAGTTACCGCTAAATATTACCGTAATGTTCGATCGGAGTGATTCAGCCCGGATTGTACAAGGAAGGCAATAGTTAGTTTTATTGTGGTTATGGTAGTGTCTTGTAGTGTTGTAAAGAGAATAAAACCAGGGATTTTCCACCAAAAAATATCTATAAATTTGCACCTTTCAACGGGGATGGGCTTTCTTGAAATTTCGAAAGTTGAACCGTGGATGTTGCATCAAGTATTAAGCTATTAATATTTGTTTGGGATATCTTTGACCACTCCATTTGGGATAACGGTTGCAAACTTATTTATTTTGCACCATATTTTACCACAATTATACCATAGCTAACATGAGACTAATAGTAGAAAGGGGAGGTACGAAAATAAGTTATATGTCCCTAAACAAAAGATAAGCATTTACAGTAAAAATGCATCATGTATGGCCATAAGGATTTACAATCATTTGCTAGATAGTTTTAAGGACAAAAGTCTAATTCTTTTTAAAAAAACAAGTGCATGACTTTTATTTGAATAAATGCTATTATTCTGTTCAAGAATTTATTAATTATAAATTGTAATTAATTTTACTGACATTTGCATGCCTTTTTTACTGACATTTTAATGAATTGTTATTTTATTTTATTCGTTGTTTAAATTATCTTTCTGATATGTAAGATGACAGATTTTGACATTATATTTTTCCAATTTATTGATTTTTAATGCATGATCTGTCTTCACATATTACAATATTTTGCACGCTTCTTAAAGCAGAGTATGTCTTGGAAAGTAATTTATTAAGATCTTATTGTACCATATGCTTGCAAATAAATAATTTAAATTTAATTTTTAATTTAATAGCTTTTGACTTTAGTTAACATTACTTATCCGCTTTATATTTCTTTATTGTAGATGAAAGTCATGTCTTCTGCATCCGCTGTGTTTTATACGTCTTTTGTGTCTTGTCTTGTTTGTATCATCTCAACTTATCAGATCTTATTTTAACGTAGACTATGTCCTTCTCGAGGTCCCAAGTTACTTGTATGCCAAATTTACATCAGGCACACAAGGAACTCGTGGCGCATTTGCTACTTTTCGAGGATATGTAAGGTCTGGTGCAGTCTGTACTTGTTGACGCTACAGTGGCTTTAACACACAGACAGTAAGGAAAGAATCCGACACAACTGTTCACGCGGCCCGCGTAGTGGATTATAGACCATACCCCCCTCTTAGGAGAGAAGGTTGATCCCCAGCGATAATAACAACTTTAATTCATCCAAGATAAATAACATTTTCCCAAAGCACATCTAATCCAACTAATATTATAAATGTGAAAGTTTGGATGTTTGTTTAATTGTTTGTTTGGTGTAGTGGATAGTGACCCTATCAGCGAAACCAACGGTTGCGGTTCGAATCCCGCGAGGGGTAAATGTTTGTATGATGAATACGAACATTTATTCCCGAGTCTTGGATGTTTATATAAATTATGTATGTTTATCCGTTATCTAGTATCCATAGCACAAGCTTTGCTTAGTTTGGGACTAGATGATTGGTGTAAGTATCCGAAATATTTATTATTATTATTTGTTTGTTGTTCAATCACGGCGAAACGTAGTAGTAAAGATAAACGTAGTAAACAGTAGTTCCTGCGGGATAACGAATTAAACATTTCCACTATAAGTTATTCCACTCAAACGAAGCCGCAGCGGAAAGCTAGTCTCACTATAAAACAGTAATAGCTTCGCATTTCTAAATTGGAACCATAATTATAACTTCATTTTCCTCTAAGCGGAATGCCGGTAAAGTTACCAATATGTAAAGGTGAGCAAACATTTCACTCCGGTATCCAAAGTTGGTCGGCGACGAATGCCCAAGACCAGGCGGATGGAGTCACTCCGCCGATTTCAATTACGGCGAAACTTTGTCCCATTCATTTTTTACTAAGCTCGCCGCTAGTTGGGCAAGTTCCGGGACGGCCGGAATGTCGTTCCGCCCATAAAGGGACGAGCCGGGAATGTCGGAAAAAATTCCGGATGGGAATAAATACGTAATTCGAGTCCCTTATTGCCGTGTCGTAGCCCTGGTAGCTGGAGAGGAGCGAGCGATGAGATGGAGGCGGGAATATGCTGATATCTATGTTGCTAATGAAAGTCCTCCACAACTAGCTCCCGCTCAGCATCTTAGGGTGAAGGGAGTGACTGAAAACCAGTGCTACTCGAGATCATGTTCTCAAGTAGGCAAATGCTGAGTCACTTCCTTTTGCCTAATAAGAATACCTAAGTAAACGAACCTAATTTCTAAAGAAAAGAAAATACAGTTTCAGAAAAGTGGTAAGAATAGACTGTACAATTTGGCGACCTTATCACCAAAAGCGATCTCTTCCAGGCAATGTACCTACTATAAACTAGTGTCCCGGTTGGTTTCTCGGTCAGCGAGCTGCCTATATATTCATTTATTCGCTTGCCACATGGTAGAATAGCTGTTAAAATTAAGACATGTACATTTATTAAATGATATCAAAATCAAAACACACAGGTTTTTTTTTTTTTTTTTTTTATATGAGAGGGCGGCAAACGAGCATGCGAGTCACCTGATGGAAAGCAATCACCGCCGCCCACCAAAAGGGTCACAGATGCGTTGCCGGCCTTTGAGGAAGGTGTCCACCCCAGAATAAGTAGGGCAGCCTGAGCGATGAGGGATTCTCCAGCAGTGCTGGTACCCTCCTGGGGTACTAACTCTTTAAATACCGCTACCATTCTGGAGAGAGACTGGAAGGTGGGCCTCCGGCACCCTCGCTCACCGGACGAAGCGCAGTGGCAAAATGCCACTACTCAGACGTCGGTCTTCTGCGAGGGTACACTTAAAATAGTCACATTTTACATTTTTAAAGCTACTGCTTGATCAAAAGGCAATTTTCCCCTGAGAAGAACAAGCAAGAAACTCGAGAGGTCGCTCTTTTAAAAAAAGGTTTTTATATTACAAAATTATTATTTTATATTATAATATTTCATTATTAATTGTGAAATAGCCTGGTTATGCAAACGGGCTGGTTATGTCCATAATTGTTTATCATCTAAATAATCTGATATTTTATAATATGCTTTCTTAATAAGTTTCTCTTTTATAGTATCTTTAAATTTATTGAAAGGAAGATTTTGTATATCAACAGGAACTTTATTGAAAAAGCGTATACATAATTTATTGAGCGCGATATTTATTGAGGTTATTATAAGACACTATGAGGTTACAGTAAGTAGTTTCTGCATGTCTTCATAATCCAATTCCTGGAGCCAAGTCCCATTAGCTCGATTACCACTGGCTCACTGATCGTATATCAATAAATATGCATATGTATACGCCTCGCGTTTCTGCCTCGAGCCGCCTTGAACGGCCTCTTGAAAAATTGACAGAGCGCCCCGTCCGGCTTGTCGACCGCCATACACTCCCCGCGGTTATGAATGCGGTCAGGTAGGTATACTCCTTCGTACCACATACGAACTAACAGTCAAAGGACAATCGAGTTCATAACTTCAAACTTCGAGCATTTATTTCAAAGTAAGATACATGATGTCATTTGTTGAATGTCAAAAAGACGACCTGTTTAGAAACTCTGCTGCTATACCAAAAGGTCGCGGGTTCGAATCCCGCTAGGGGCATATGTTTGTATGATGAATATAGACATGTGGTCCCGATTTATGGATGTTTTTCAATTATATATGTATTTATTTACAAAAAAAAATGTATTTGTGTAGTTTATCAACCATCTGGAATCCATAATACAAGCCTAGTTGCTTTGTGTGGAACTAGATGGCGCTGTGTGTATGTGCAAATATATTTATTTATTTATTTATATCAGTGAAGCTCCGCGCTCGTACGACGGACAATTATATGTAAGGGTTGTCACCCCTTTCCGCGGCTTTCCGTGGAATGTTTACGAGCTGATGATGATGAATAGCCTCGTGAACATTAGATAACTATCTATAAGTGCTTCTAGCGATTGTGTTTTATACTATTATTTTTTTTTTTTTATGCATAACGGTTTGGTACTTGACCTCAATCATACCTGATGTTAAGTGAAGATGAGGTCGAAGATGGAAGCGTACTGACCCGGAAACCCCAACAGATTTGGGGGACTGGCTATCTTATCTCTGACAACCGGAACACGACAATGCTATTAACATTGCTGCTTGGCGGCAGATTTAGATAAGATGGTGGTAGCTAGCCAGGCGGACATTTAAAATGCCCTACCACCAACCAAACCGACTACTTAAACATGTACCCCGCTGGGGATCGAACCCGCGACCTCCGAATCGTAAACCCAATGTTGTTTACATTGAGCCACGGAGGCGGTTATATTAAGTATTTACATATATATATTTATATTATTAATTAAGTCTATTAATATGACATTATTATTATATTTATGCATACTTACCTATAATTATTTCTTTAGTTGGTAGTATTGTGCACCCTACCTGTTTTTCTACCTACAAATGTCCCAAGATCGCCTAATTGTGTTCTATGTATTATTATCATCAAAAATTTTTTTAAATTATTTTGAGCAATGAAAGTATTGTATTGTATTGTATTGTATTGTATTGTATTGTATTGTATTGTATTGTATTGTATTGTATTGTATTGTATTAATGTCAAATTTTAGTAGTAGTAGTAGTAAAATTGTAGTAATGTATAGAACTATGATGGGCTTAGTAACGCGCCGCGCTTAGTTAGTGAAATGTCTTTAAGATTCAGGGAATTAGGCTGCACGCGCCGTCCGCATCGACCAAGCTCCACAATGTACGTGTCTCACTATAGCCAAACTTTACTAGACTCTAAGTAGAAAACTCGAATATGAATAACACATGTTCAGCAAATCGGAACCGTTGATATTCGAGAACCATTTAGGGAGAGCTCACAGTCGTTAGCATTAAGGAATTCGGGGTCATGACTTCCATTTCCATCTGAATTCAGTGATGAACCGCGGAAGACAGAGCTACAAAAAGCGATAGATCCCACACTAGGGGGGTTTCGTACACGTCACGCGGCCGCGGCTGGCGGAATGTCGGGCTACCCACCGCCTCACATCAAAACCTCTGGCTGTAAGGAACTCCACACTCATGCTACTAGCCGCACAATATACACGTAGTTGATTACAAAGCTGACATAATTTGTGGCTTTTACTGAGCAACTGGCCTGAATTAGCTTTTAGGTAAGACTAAACTGTTTTATGAAGCTAGCCAAAGGAAGCGGCGCGTATACCCATAAATTATGCCACGAAATTTGTCGTCGCTTTTCCGTCCTCATGCCGCCGTTTCTTATTTTATTTTTATGAAAAAGTGTGCAAACTGCTCCAGTAATCAAAGCGGCGGGTGTTGAGAATTCCTGTCCTATCTTTGCTCGTGACGAGACTAGGCGATGACATAAATGAAGCCTCCGCTACCGAGCTCGGTGCCTCTAAGCCTTTACACGCAGAACTGACGTTGCTTTTGATATTTTAATACAAAACATATTCTAGCCAACTTTAAATAACAACAGTTCAGAATATGACATAATGCTGCCTTGCTACTTTAACTTTACGAGGAAGTTTAAAAGTTGAGAGAAAATCGTTTGGCTTGGTATGGACATGTTATGGGGAGGGATGAATCGCATGTTACTAAGAGTGATGCATGAATGTCGATGGATGGAAAGGACGAGAAAGACCACGCAAAATATGGATGATATAAACGAAAAGGAGAAGGAAAACACCGCGCCGATCCCAAATAAATTGACACCAGGGCAAGGAGATGCTATTACTACCTTGCATGGGCATAGCGAGGGTTTTTTTTGCGGATGATGTTCCGATTAATCGTTCGTATGTGCCTTTTGCATTATTATTTCATTGCGAGTATCCGCTGCATCCTTTTGTGTCACTACATTTCCAAAATTAATTTTGATTTACATATATTTTAAGGCCGTAACGCCTACCATCGTAGAACATTGAAAAGCCACCTCTTCTTGAACTAATACATTCTATTGTATTTGGATATATATTAGGTCCTTACCTATGAAATTGGCGTTTTGTATGAAGAATTTCATTAAGACCGTTTTCTCCATACAAACATTTTTGATTTTTTTTTTTGGGAACGGCAAATCCAAATTTAGCTAAACTTTGTGTGTATTATCGGATAACATTAAATTAAGTATAGGCAGCGTTAATTTTTAAAGTAACCGCTCTATAAAAGTTTCAGCGAATCTAAGAAATGATTATTTAAATTTTTTATTATGTGATTTAGCCCAGATATTAAAAAATATTTCATGTGAAACCTTGAAATAATATTCCATTTTCCAAATAACAACCAAATTTGGATATAGCTTTGAAATTCGCAGGAATTGATACATATGATTAACGAAGAAGAAAACTCCAATTTCATAGGTAAAGTACTTGAAGTAGACATGTTGACTGCTTCGGAAACGACTTATTTATTATGTGTATTGTAAACTAATTTGCAATAGACATAATACTGCAAGTAATCGATGACCTCTAGCAATAGGACAAATAAATTGATACATGTCAATGATGTCAGAAAGAAACCCTAAAACGGCGAATACAATCATCTAGCCCAAAAAAGGCTAAATATGTGTTTAAGCCTTTAGCAATTTTGGTTGAGTAACAAGATTTCTTTTCTTTTTCGGCAACTTGTTGCAAAACTACAAGGGGGAACGATAACAGTTGTGTAACAAGAATCAGTACATTCCTTTAAATAGCGATTTAAAAACCACCTCTTGGTTATACAAAAGAGTGTGCAAGAAATCAAAATCAAAATCAAAAAATGCTTTATTTTGTAGGTACACAGGGTACACTTAAAATAGTCACATTTTACATTTTTAAAGCTAGGTACTGCTTGTTCAAAAGGCAATTTTCCCCTGAGAAGAACAAGCAAGAAACTCGAGAGGTCGCTCTTTTAAAAAAAGGTTTTTATATTACAAAATTATTATTTTATATTATAATATTTCATTATTAATTGTGAAATAGCCTGGTTATGCAAACGGGGTGGTTATGTCCATAATTGTTTATCATCTAAATAATCTGATATTTTATAATATGCTTTCTTAATAAGTTTCTGTTTTATAGTATCTTTAAATTTATTGAAAGGAAGATTTTGTATATCAACAGGAACTTTATTGAAAAAGCGTATACATAACCCTTTGAATGAATTCCTGACTTTGTGGAGGCGACTTATGTGACCTGCAAGTTTATCTTTATTTCTTGTATTGACATCATGTTTATCACTATTTTTCCTAAATGATGCTATATTTTTTTTGACATATATTAGATTTTCAAAAATGTACTGTGACGAAAAGGTTAGAATATTATACTCTTTAAATCTGTCTCTAAGTGACACTGCAGGTCTCAATTGATAAATTGCGCGAACGGCTCGTTTTTGTAAAACAAAGATTGTATTGATATCCGCGGCATTTCCCCACAGCAAGATACCGTAAGACATCAGGCTATGGAAATAACTAAAATATACTAATCTAGCAGTATTTACGTCCGATATTTGTCTAATTTTTTTGACTGCATACGCTGCAGAGCTAAGCTTCTTCGCCAATTTATGGATATGAGGACCCCATTGTAATTTGGCGTCCAAAGTAATGCCCAAAAATATAGTGGACTCAACAAGGTTTAGAGTGACATTTTTTATCATTATATTTGTGGGCACCTCCCTGACATTAGGCAGTACAAATTTAACACATTTAGTTTTTTTCTCATTCAGTAACAAATTATTTGCCGTAAACCATTCTACTATTTGAGAAATAGCGTTGTTCACGTCGTCATAATTTAATTTTAGTCTATTTACTTTAAACAATACAGAGGTATCGTCAGCAAACAATACTATTTCATGTTTATCGTTTACAAGGTTTGGCAAGTCATTTATGTAAACCAAAAACAAAAAACAAAGATAGGGTACACTTACCTCACTGGTTTCAAACTCATACTGTGGTCTGTGGGTTCGTCACAGCAGCGGTACTGTCAGCAGCAATAATTCTCATAGGCCTATCAGTGACGTATCACCGGCGGCAACCGTCTCGGCAGACTGGCTTGAAGCAGTAGCCTAGTTATATTATTCTAGTCTATACATTCATAGTCTCACTATATCCATATTCTGACGTATTTATTTATAATACTATTACGTAATTATTATTTTGTATATTTACACTACAGTATACATACACTAACCCGACTATAATTATTTATTATTATTCTGCTCATTATTGTACCTCACGTGGCGTCCGTGCGTCACTGGCCATTTGGGGGCACTGAAAATCAGCGCTGTGATTCGTCGCAGCATGAGCTGAGTGCTAACCCATTTGTGCACACCGCAACACGTGACAGCATTGTCGGGATCTTCTTCATAATTGTATTACTATTTTAGCTATAATTTACTACTTCTTTGTTTTTGTATCGTGTTGTGGCGTTAATAATAAACTATTCTTATTCTTAACTGACATTCGTCTTTGGCAACTGGTTGTCCATCGCGGCCGGAGGGTATTTTTGGCGTGGGGTGGGGGGGTTGTAACCTCGCACGCCCATGCTTCATTATTTTGCATGCCTTTATTAATCAACAATCTCGTTCTCTTTGTACACGAGGCCGCTCGACAAGCGTAACAGTTCCAGTATAAGCAGATCTCGCGTCGTTCACATTCCCGGTAGCGTCGCGCGGCCAGCCTACACTGGTCGTTTTACAGACAAGCTGTCGACTGAACCAAGAAATGTGAATAGAGCAAATATTATTATCTTTCAGCTATTTACAGCGATGCAACCACGACGTATCAAAGGAATGAGCGAATAGTTCTAATTAGTTGAATTCAGAACGTCAACGGTTTTAGAACACGTTCTATTCAAGTGTCCGCTGAAAAGAAGCTATCAGCGCCACAAGTTCAAACGAGATGTAGAACTTTTATCCCCCACTTTTCTTACAAGTTATTTGCCGTACAAAAGCGAAATCGCGTTTTCCCCTAATGGTGTTCCGCTGTCCCACATTTTAGTGCAAGCGTAAACTAAACGGAGTACTGCACTATTACTAGACGCTATTTTGTCGTGAACTTCGAGGAACTTCGATCCGACGCGGTAACTGGCATCTTGATGGCTTTGGAACGAGACAGCAATTTACATACTCCACCTTGAAAGTATCTTATAACTACAAATCTTGTGTCGTTCACGGCAGGGCCAAGACTTCTCTTGCTGTGGGTATCCAGAATCCGTATTGATAATGCCATGCTATGAGATGATTTGGTTACGATGAAAGAGAAAGTTATTAAAATGGCCTATTATAAAATATCTAACTATGGGACTTTCCACCAAAAAACATCTGTAGATTTGCACGTTTCAACGGCGATGGGCTCGCCTTCTGTCACGTGTGCATTTTTGTATATTTCATAAGGTGAACCGTGGATGTTGTTTCAATCATTAAACCCTTAATGTGTGGAACACCCAAACACTATTGTTTGGGATATCTCTCACCACCCCACTTGGAATAAAGATCGTGACGTTACGTATGAATGTATGTATAAAATATCAGATTATTTTGGATAATAGTCGACCGTAGATATTACCAACTTATTTGCATGTCAGTGACATGTATTGTTCTTTTCGTAATATAAAATCATTTTTTGTAAAGAGCAACCCTCGAATTTCTTACAACTTTCCTCCAGATACATTTGCCTTTTGAACAACTGGATCATGGTATTGATCTAATCTGCGACATTGATGTGGCAGATTAGTCACCACAACCAACATTTTGAAACGTCATTCAACTTGTTGACGATTATGATTTAAAGCGAATCCCATAAAGATTTCTGTTGCAAAAGAGTATATTAAAATTTAACCAAACCCGGCAGCGTAAAATTTGATTCAAATGCGCCACAAACGCTACTGGGGAAATGACTTTTTATTTATTTCAAAAACATTACCATAATCCATTCAGACCTGGCAACTGTACACAAGCTGAGAGACCGAAGCAACTCAGCTTTTACTACGCTGCGAGAAGCAAATATTTCGCCGAGTTGTACACAGAGCTTGGCAGTAAATTTACGTCAGGTCGTACGTACTCATATACTGTGCAGTATAAAAAAAGAAGGATGTATGTTGCGAGGCTCGTTACGACGCGAGCGAGGCAAAGCCACACGTTACAATGTCTAATGCTCGGTCTAATGCCCCTCATGTGTTACGCCTTATTTTTTTTGTACATGTGAAACGTAGCCTTATCTGTCCTGATATATATAGATAAAAAGTTTTTCCATAAACTGGCACTCACACAACAACAGCAACAACAACAGGAACAAACATAACGATCGGTCGGTGTAGTGGATACAAAAATTTGTAGTGGTAGAGCCACGCTGTAAGCTATTATAGCTTGCAGCATGAATGGGCCGGCTCGACCGGGGAAGTACCACCCTCTCGCAGAAGACCGACGTCTGAGTAGTGGCATTTTGCCACTGCGCTTCGTCCGGTGAGCGAGGGCGCCGGAGGCCCACCTTCCAGTCTCTCTCCAGAATGGTAGCGGTATTTAAAGAGTTAGTACCCCAGGAGGGTACCAGCACTATTAGTGCTGGAGAATCCCTCATCGCTCAGGCTGCCATACTTATTCTGGGGTGGACACCTTCCTCAAAGGCCGGCAACGCATCTGTGACCCTTTTGGTGTTGCGGGTGTCCATGGGCGGCGGTGATTGCTTTCCATCAGGTGACCCGCATGCTCGTTTGCCGCCCTCTCATATAAAAAAAAAAAAAAAAAAAAATACAAAATATTTATTTCGTCAGCTTAAGCCTAAATGAAATTTTAGCTGAGGAGCTCCTTTTAAGTAATAGAATTTACTGGAGATAGGATTTCCCGCTCTTCCCGTATTGGACATATATGTCCAATACTTTAACTATGGTTAAAGGCTATGGACAGTGACCCTGCCTGTAAAACCGCCTCCATGGCTCAATGTAAACAACATGCGAATTGGTGGGTTTATGTAAGACTAGCAGCCACCTGAGAGGCAGTGCTTTAAAGCCACCAAAGCCTTTAATTGTAAACAACCGGGACCGAGTATTTAACAGTCCTATTAGATTGCCACTTGTGGTAACCCATCCAAGGACTTCCCGCGACTGATATTGCATAACGTCGCTAATCAAATACTGACTACGCCACGAATGTTTCTCGTTCAGTGTCCTTCAGCTCCAATATTTCCTATTCTCTTCTTTTTTCTTGTATTTCAGACAACAATAGCTCTAGTTTAATCCCGAAGAATGATTATCATGGCTTAGCAGGAGTAACAAGTTAGTCCAATTGTAGTCCGTAGACTGGGAGCAATACTTTAAGCAACGCAGGAGTACTAGGGTCGTAGGAGCCGCGACAGTAAGTATTTATGTCGCGCTTAACCAGATTTACGCGGCAGGTGTAATCCGACGCGAGGTGCGGTGCAGCCCCGGGAACTAATCTGCTTCATTAGCGGCCAGCGGAGCCCCGGTGATGGAGTTCCACTAAATATTCGACATAAACCAATGTTTTTGGATTCCTGGAGCTAAAAAGGTGAAATCCGTTATGGAAGCGGGAGCTCCGAAATTGCAAGTTTCAATGGATAGGGGGGATATTGCATTGGAAAGAATGATAAGTAAATTACTGTGAGAAGGATAGTAGGGATATTTAGGATAGTAAAGAAATAGCCATAGAAATGATAGTAGGTAAATTTCCACGGGAGGGATGTAAGGAAAATTGCATTGAAAGGGATATTAGGGAAATTGCCATAGAAAGGATAGTAAAGACTCTTCCCAGTAGTAGGAACATTGTGGACAGAATAGTAGTGAAAATGATGTGGGAGAGATAGTATCGAAATTGTCATAGAAAGGATAGCAGGGATAATGTCATCATGTTCAGCAGTGGACGTCCTGTAGCCGACATAATGATAATGTAAGTAAGTAAGTAAGTAAGTAAGTATTTATTTCGCTTGAAAAGTGGTACAATAAGTTGATACATTGTTATGGTAATGGAATCACACTTTTCACCAGAAACTAGCATGCGAAATTTCTAGAGTTTACAATTAAAAAAAAAAACAATTAATATAAAACAAACACACATACTAGTCCTAGTCATACAAACTTAAATATTAATAATTAAATATATGGGTTACAACTTCTGAGCTTTCAAATAATTAAAATATTCATCGACAGAGTAAAAACAGTTTTGAAATAATGAGATTTTTAGTTTCGTCTTAAAAAAATTTAAGATATATTACTTAAGATAGATAAATATTCTGACGATGCTATGGAGAGGACAGTAGGGACTGCTAAGAACAGTAAAGAAATTGCTATAGGAAGGATAGAGTAGGAAAATTACATTACACAAGATAGTAATAAAATGTTTAGGGGAGATATTGTCTGAGGATTAAGCCCATACCTATACGTACTCACTTATAGTTGTTCTCTCGTCAACATATCTATATTCAACATGTGGCTCCCAACCCCGGCTTACGAGTAACAACTGCATCTCATGTTTTTTGGATGAACGTTTGAAAGTTTGATGTGCACCCCTGGAACTTACTGAAATTGAATTACAATGTTTGCATTCAGGTGTCGTAAAGAGCTCCCGTGACGTTCGTACACTCTGGACACCTAGAGTGCTAAAATCTCTCGTGAAATCCCGATGCACAGTAAGTGAGTCACTAAAATTTCTTACGTGCATGGTTAACTTATTAGATTCTCACATTGTACTCGTGTGTTCACAATGTAACTATAAAAATTAAAATTTAGAAATGTCATGCAAATAAACAAACCAACTGTGTTAAAAGCCGACATAACCAATTGCCATCAAAGATTGCGAGAACCATCTCGAAAGAACCAGTTTTCGAAATAACCGTTTCAAATCTTATACTGCCAAATTTTGTTCTCGAAGTCGTAGGTAACATACGAGTATTCAAGGCAATACAAGTTTGCGTTTCAACTTTGACTCTGTACAGAAGTCTCTTTTCCTTTTGAAGGCTCCTGAGTTGGAGACAATTTTGGCTCCACTTTGCGACATCGACAATTATACCACATACAATTTTCCTTTTCTTTTTGTAGTTAATTAAGGGTTAGTTAAATCTTTCTATCTGTAATAAGTGACGTTACAGCGAGAACTTGCGGTATCCATTTCTAAACTTGATGAGACACTGAGACACACAACTACTATCAGTTCTGTTACTAAGCAAGTGTAGTTCTAGTCCGTGACCCTTTTGATCAAAGTCATTCAAACTACGTGGTAAGTGGTTTGCAAATATCTCAATGTATTATTCCAAATGCAACAGAATTTAAATTCGTCAAATATTTCAGTTTGCAGGGTTAGCAAGCGCCTCGCGCCGGGCCACGGCACGAAAGCTAAGTGTTAAACAAATAGACTACGTCGAACACCATTTGGCTTTGGCGTAGCAAAGTTACGTGTAACATTCAGGGAGTAGTTTCGTGAGAATTGGAGCTAGCGGCGAAGCGAGGTTTATAGCCAGGGTGCTAAGTCTGGATTTCTTCTGAGTAGATTTAAAGAATAAAGAACACATAATGAAGGGGATCGAATAATAAGTCCGTAGCATTAAGTTGCAAAAGATACATCTTGTTCTCTCTTCTCGACTTCGTCTGTACCCGCCCTTACATTTATAGGCTTCCCGCGGAAGTGCAGAGCGGGGAGGAGGGGGCGGTGGAAAGAAAATGGATGCAATTTACTGGGACTTCGTGCCCGAGACGGGCCATTCCCATCTCCGCACATGTTTCTCACCTAAATGATAAAAGCGCAAGTTTTCGCAGCTTGTTTACGTTTAGTTACCTGAACAAGTCAAGAGAAGTTTCCTAAATTTCAATTGCGATTTTAGCATGGAAAATGTTTGAGTTCAATCTCTGTATCCTGTCTGAACATCGTATGATGTAGTCAGAAATGGACGAGATAGTTTTTTCTTTTCTTTACACAGATAAGTAATAACGATATAAGTACAGACATGTCATCATCGCCTTGTCGACATCAACAGCGTTACATTTGTGATTCAGTGCAGTGCAAGGCGTAACCCCCTCTTACTGACAGAGGATCTGAACTTGAATCCGCCAAGCGGGTTCAGTCATCATCATCAGTCCGTAAACATCTCACTGCAGGGATATAGACCTTCCCTCATATTGTGAGAGTATGGGGCCATCGTCCGCCACGCTGGTCCAATGCGGGTTTTAAGACTTCACTTGCCTTTTATTATTACATATTATTATATTTCTTGTTACAATATGTGGACAGGAAAGCTGATACTCCTGGTCAACTGGCGGATGCAGCTCTGAACAAGACAGTTTGCCATGTTTTATAAAGTTCTTGAAACCAAGATGTCGCTGGGAGGCTCGAAGGAGCAGGTCCAGCCAATTGATGAAAGTCAGAATCGTTTGGTCGTCTTCTCCAGTTCCGTAGAGCTACTGAAGCCGAATACCCGGGGGTCCACGAGGAAGACTCCGGCTAATTACATGACAACGAACCGACCCTGTCCTGGCTAAAGATGTATTTCACTATGCACGGAAAGAGTCATGTAAAAGTGTCCCCATCCAAGGCTGACTGATTGATGAATGACAATTAAGAATGAAATCATAACCGATTAGGCTAGGAATAACCCGTCTAATAGCAAATGTGCCTTATCACGGGAAAGCCACGTGCACTCCGTGTGCGACGGCGGGCTCCAAGCTCCGACCGCACCGAGCTCGGCACAGTCACATTATTAAACGGCTCTGAAAAAGCATTGGCGCTGCAAATACTCCTTGAAAGTATAGCACAGCAACCAATTAGTTCACTTCTTATATAAAACTTGGTCCACATTTGACCTTGGCTACTGCTAATTTACCTAAGTGTACTCAAATGGTTGATGACTACAAACTTTCAGATGTTTTAAGATCATAAGCCAGCTGGATTGAGTCATTGCATGGGATGTATATCGGGAGTGGTTGGATGAATAATCTAGCAGTACCCATCCTGCTTCTATTATCGCAACTATTGTCATGAAATTCGATGCTTATACATTCTTACTGTCCTACATAATACAAATCAAGGATCATGAACGATTTTCTAACTTTCTTTTATTTAGTTGTAGCAATTATGATATCAATAATATACAAAAAGTGGTATCGAAAAATATTCAAGACTAATTTTCCGCCCGGAACTTCGCCTTCGTGAAATTGCTTTACCGCGGATATGTTTAATTTCTTTATCTCATGGGAACTACTCACTTTATCGGGATAAAAAGTATCCTATGTTTTAATCCAGGGTATATTCTACCTATATACCAAATTTCATCCAAATCCGTTCATCCGTTTTGCCGTGATTGAGCAACAAACAAACATCCAAACTTTCACATTTATAGTATTAGTTAGATTTTCCTGATAAAACTTTATTTGTATTATGTAGGACAGTCAACGTTTATCTAAGTCAAACTGCACATGGAGTTATTAAAAAAGGTTATCAAAAGAGTTTCGGTAGTGTAAATATCTGATTTGTCATCAGACTGAAAATATAGTTTGAAAATATTGTTTTATAAATATATAGTGAATTCATTTTGTAGTTCTGCGTACGCCAATTCTTCGAAAATCGCTTCGAATCAGACCCCATTGACAAATGCCAAAAGTTCCTACAACGATTCGCCAACCAAACGCCAATGCTTCATTTCACGCAGCTGATTTGACGGCAATAATACGTCAACATTGATAGCCGATCTGCTGCGAGAATCGAAGCATTACGAGGACATTAAATAATAGAAATACTATGATGATTTATATAAACATATATATATTAATTGAAATACACTGCGTTTTGATACAGTAGATAGTAGATAGATGCGTACGCGCGCCGTAGTGTCTGCGGCCAGTGCGAATCTGGTCGACGCCCGCATCCTCTCTAAAGCGATCTCGTGCCGTAGGCGCATACATACGTAATAATATATGTATCTCAAGGACGCGACGTAGTTGATCTACCGTGTGACTATACTGTGGCGGAGCCAAGTGAAGCGTTTTGTTTTTGTGTGACAGATGACGTCACTTAGCGTCGGCGGCTTTGTGTAACAATTGTTTGTCGAGTGGATTGCTCCGAAACACGAAACGACATATTTTTCAACAAATATCCGCCTTCGTGTACACTTTTCTATCGGGCGTAGTGAAATGTTTGCCGCTAGCTAAGTGCTCAGCAATATAGGTCGCAATTTCAGACGAGCGTGATGATATTTTCGCTGTGTCGGTGAAAATACTTCAGGTGCGGCCCATATAGTGAAAGGTCAAGCCTTCCCGAATGTTTACAAATAATTCCGAGTATATTGGAAGATCCTCGCCACACAGACATTATCCAGTACGAAAATTAAAGGATAATCATAATTTCTGTTTTATGGCGGTTTTGAATTTATGTAATGGCATGAATGTCTACTGGAACCTTATTACTTAGCTATAAGTCGAGGAAACACTAATATCATCCAGATTAACCAACCAATAAGTGTTAAAAGCTAAATGTCATGGAAACACCTGAACATATTTCCATTAACCATGGTGAAGAAATCTCCTTTTATAAAACGAAACAGTTTTCAGATGAGTTCAACCGTTATGTACAATACAGATACACAAACAGATAAAGGCTTCATACTCGTAACAACTGTCCTAGATTTAGGACCCGATTTCTAAAGACATATAAGCGAAAGCCATTTGTGCGACTCCAGATAATCGAAGTGCCTTATGAACGAAACGCCATTTAGTCGATGGGTCATTTAATCGAAAAGACAAATATGCGAAAGCTATAAGATCGAATGTACAGTTGTGCGATGAGTTCGAAAATATTACAAATATGTCAACCTAACATCGAAGGTTAAGGCGGGAGCGAAGTTAGCTCGCTCGCCAAGATAGGGTCGATCTTATATGGCTTTCGCATATTTTGTCTTTTCGATTAAATGTCCCATCGGCTAAATGGCGTTTCGTTCATATGGCACTTCGATTATCTGTCGTCGCACAAATGGCTTTTGCTTATACTATGTCTTTCGAAATCGGGTCCTAAACCTGTCCTAGCGTCGGCTAACAAAATAATGACAAAGAATTAATACACAAATTAATAATAAGTTGAGTGGTCGCCGTGAAAGCCCTACACTCTATGCTCTGAGGCCACAAACCATCTAACTAATATTATAATGCGAAAGTTTGGATTTGACGACCGATTGGTGTAGTGGATAGTGACCCTGTCAGCGAAACCAACGGTTGCGGGTTCGAATCCCGCGACGGGTAAATGTTTGTGTGATGAACATCTCATCCATCACATATAGTGCTTAGGCAGCTAGTAAGTTATATACTCTTCCGTCTAACAACTTTTATCTCCTCCGGTCCCAATTTCACTATGTTCATTGGTTATTTTCTCATTTATACATGTACTAGCTTCGCCTGCGTTAGAATAACTTTATCCCGGATATGTTTAATTTGTTTATCCCGCGGGAACTACTCACTTTATCGGCATAAAATTATCCTATGTCTTAATCTAGGGTATATCTTTCTTTATTGCACAAGAAATACAAACAGATTACAGTTAGAAAATGTGTACAAAGGTGAGATTATCTCTAAAGAGATCTCTTCCAGGCAAACCTACTGGAGGTTAGAAACGTTACACGGGAGGTGGGAACAAATAAAAATGTGGAACCAAAAAATTATATACGCAGTTAATAATAGATACATATGAAACAAATTCTACCTATATGCCAAATTTCACCCAAATCCGTTGATCCGTTTCGCCGTGATTATGACACAAACAAGCATCCAAACTTACAAACCAAACTTTTTAAGCTGTGTACAATAAAGAATTTTTTCTTTCTTTCTTTCTTTCTTTCTTTCGCATTTATAATATTAGTTAGATGTGTGTCGCTCAAGGGGTCAATTAAACGATTCCTATTCTTATTCCAATTTACTTTAAGTAAGTTTACTTAAATTATACTTTACTTTAATTTTACTATTAATGTTATCAAAATAAATAACTGTCTTTCTTTCTAAGTCTATGCGCACTCGGAGCGCAGTGGCATTCGCTATTCGCTTTCGACTTACGAAGTTAAGCAATGCTTGGCGCAGTCAGTCCTTGGGTGGGTGTTTCTGTGTTTTGCAGAGCATGTCAAACACGCTGATATTTTCAATTGAAGGCAGCCCAGACATTAATCCAGCCCAGTCTGAAACAAATCGTCCAATCATCAATGCTCCGCTTAAATTAATGGTTTTTAAGATTCATCCTGCTCAAGCGTCACCACTACGAATACCTACCTACATGAGTGTCGATACTTCGGCTTACAGTCACCAGACACGTCACCGAGAGCCAATGGATTAGCCGCACCGCATACACCGACACTGCTGCTCACTTTAATCCTCTTATGACCTCTTGGGTGAGCAAATGGGGCTTAAATAGCTTTAGGTACTTATCATCTATGCCACTTATTATCTCCTTTAATTTTTTTCTGGAATACAAAGGCCCGGTGAGTTAGTATCACCTCACAGGTTGTATGGGTTTTTGCTAACACGTACACCCTTTTGCTGTGCTGAGATACTGGAGTCGAAATGATGAGACACTTATGATTGATATGATAATATTAAATTGGTCTAAACACTGATTCACATACAAACTGTCGCGTAAATGTACTGAGCCACAACAGTATTTCAAAATTTGGTTGATCTATTCAAGAAGCTATCAGAGGGTTCAACAAGATGCCTTCTACACAATTACTGCCTCAAAGACTACCAACTATGTGATAAGAAGCATTAATCATGCTGTTCCTCCTTGGACGAACCCCTGCCGTCTAGAAACTATTAAAATTAATATAAATGAGCCATGGAGAGAGAGGAGGGAGGCCTTTGCCCAGCAGTGGAACAGTATGGGCTCCTAATAATAATAATAAATAATTATAAATGTGTGTATGTTTGTAACCTCGTCACGCCTAAACGGATGGACGAATTTGGATGGTTGTTTTTTTTTCGAAAATTTGGTTGGTGGGTAGATTAGGACCTGGATTAATATATAGGCTAAATTTCATTCTAAACCAATTTTGATGAATGTTCTACGCGAACAAAGACACGGACAACAGGTAGTTAGACATATATTTGTTTTTTTTTATTCAATGTAGGATACAAAAATATCACTTATTGAAAGTCAACATGTTATTTTTTTTTAAACTACATCGCTTCACAAGGTGTTATGGTTAGGGAGAAGAAGCGACAAGAAACTCCGCAACAACACATCTTTACAATAATATTACATTTTATATTACATATTACAAAACAATAGCAATTAACATAACGACCAGCTAACACCAAACCTCCTTATCGCCTAAATAATCATCTATCCTGTAATAACCCTTCTTACACAGAGTTTCTTTAATGTAGCGTTTAAATTTCTGCTCTGTTAAACTCAATACATGTTCTGGTATTTTATTGTAAAAGCGTAGATATGCTGTGTCCCACAAAGGATGTGCTAACCTTGCTAAGTCTAAATTTTATTTTCAATTTTATTTTTGTTTCTAGTATTCAAATTATGATTATAAGAATGTTTACGAAATAGGCATATATTTATGCGTACATACATTATACTGTCATATATATTGACACCGTACAGTAACAACACCAAGAGTAAAGTAAGTAATTTGTCATACCTACCACCATATCAACTACCTAAATTTAATAATGTATATGGCATGAGAATATGGGATTATATTTTACCAGATATTTTAAATAGTATTCCTGGTGAACTATATTCACATAACATAAAACAATGTAAAAATCCATTGAACAAGTACTTTATAGATGGAACTATGTAGGAAATGCCTTTCCAACAAATTTTATTTCGATAGAGAGACACGTCTACTTGCTTTCGCACATTATTTTATGTATCTAGATATTTAAGTTACGTTACATACCTTTTGTAATAATTAATAACGCGACGGTTCAGTGACCTCATTCGCACTACACACAAACCTTTACAGGTTTTCGTAGGCGTCTTATAGTGAAGATTGTTCAAATAATGTTCTATGGATAAATAAACCAAAAAAAAAATGATTTTTTTTATCAACTGGATAGGTGGGTACGCGTTTGACCACAATCTCACGTGATGGAAAGTGATGATGTATTCGAAAATGAAGCACGCGATCACAGTAAATGCCTACTCACTCTGCTTTTGACGATCCTAAGGTTGTAGGATTCAGAAAAGACTGACGCCGGAAGAGAGTTATGCAAAAAACATGTCAATTGAGTTATCTTTGGTTTAGAACGCTGCGCAATCGTAGCTTCACCTATTTTAATAAAATAGTCAGACGAAATCTAGACTAGGTCATACCTTTCTCGCTACTTCATGTTTTGCGGTTGCAAGAATAAACCGTCGGGTGTCGGGTGACCCAGATACGGGCCACGTGCGCCACGGATTTATTCGGCGACGTGACACCGGCCCGTGCCCGCGCCGCGACCGCCCCGGGCTGTTGTCGCCCCGGCCTCTAAATATATCAATTTTATGGCTGCGGTACTGATAATCGCTATTTTACGGAGAGTTGCTTTCCTTTTTCGGGATTGCCGCCTCCGCATCACTTAGATAGCTTTAGATTCACTGCGCTGTGGCGTTTTTCGTAGTTATCAGAACCAAGGTGTTTATAATATGTCTGTCGGGAAGACGGGCGTTGCTAGCGAACTGGGACGTCGTCGTCAGCCATTTCCTCGTATAGGTTTTCTGGTATTCTGGTATTTCGACGACCTGTTGGTGTAGTGGTTAGAAACTCTGCTACTATACCAAATGGTCGCGAGTTCGAATCCCGCTAGGGGCATATATTTGTACGATGAATACAGACATGTGTTCCCGAGTTATGGATGTTTTTCATTTATACATGTATTTATTTACAAAAAGAAATGTATTTGTGCAGTTTATCAACCATCTGGTATCCATAACACAAGCCTAGATGCTTACTGTGGACCTAGATGGCGCTGTGTGTTTGTGCAAAGACATTTATTATTTATTATTATAGGTTTACTAGAGTAATTGCGATACTTTGTCAGACTACGAAACGGAACGAGCCTACACCTTCCTCAAAGGCCGGCAACGCACCTGTGACCCTTTTGGTGTTGCGGGTGTCCATGGACGGCGGTGATTGCTTTCCATCAGGTGACCCGCATGCTCGTTTGCCGCCCTCTCATATAAAAAAAAAAGACTACTAAAGGCGAATACTAAAGGAAAATGACACTAAGATTCAATAGGACGAGGTATGTTTCTTATTGTTGTGCGATAAAGAATATTTTGTTTGATCTTGCCACTGATAGAATACATCTTATAATTCATTAAAATTAAAAATATCAAGCTAACCAGTGAAATTACTTTTATTATTAGTTGATCCTTTAATGAAGCATTCACGTAAGGCCCCGCTGCATTGGTTGTGCACTGACTTTAACGAAAGTTACATGGATTTTTAGGCGCATAAGGTCAGAATCGCAAAATGACAAATTCACAGAAAGTCAAATTCGCAAAATGTCATCATCATCAGCCCGTAAACATCCCACTGCAGGGATATAGTGGCCTTCCCTCGTATAATGAAGTATGGGTCATAGCCCACCACGCTGGCTCAATGCGGGTTGGGGACTTCACATGCCTTGGAATTTTTATTTCTCAGGCATGCAGGTTTCCTCGCGATGTTTTCCTTCACCATTCAAGAGTAGGCGGATAAATGCACATAAGTAATTAAATTAAATTTAAAAAGTCGTAGCGTAAATAAGGATACCTCCATCTTTTGACAAGCGCTCGTAACATATACAGTGTGGAATTTGCAGTGGTAGCGTGACAACTTGCGATATAGTTTATTACACATTTTATCGCTTTTATCTGTCAAAATGAGCGACATAATTGTCGTACAGCAGCATTTTGCTGTCAAAATGTATGCGCGCGCATATAACGTGTGATAAACTATATCGCGTGTCGTCGTGCTACCGTCGTGTACGTTTATTCATGTTTTTTTTGCAAAAAAAAAAAACAGGCAAAACGCATTCCTATACTTCGTACTAGTAGCAACTTCAACAGTATTTGCAGAGACCTGAACGTAGATCTACAGTCAAACGTCTGCATCTGTCAAAATGAACGACACAACAGTCGTACAGCAGCATTTTGGCAGATGCGCGCGATATAACGTGTGATAAACTATATTGCGTGTGGTCATGCTACCCTTACTGTAGGAAAATTTACTTAAAGGAAACATTTCATATTTTTTTAAAGAAGCAAAACTGCGCTTCCCTTATACAGTGATGTACCTGCAATGTTTATTGTCAGGCGCGTTTGTAGCGCGGTTCCCGACGGGTTAGCCCGCGGGTCGGCACATAAAGTCGGAGAGTATTATCATGTTATATTGCAAATATTGCAGACGTAATTCGATTGGCTAATCGGCTTGAAAGCTTCTCGGAAGGACGGGATACGTTTGACGATTGTTCAATCAATTTTCACTGCCTCCTTTCTATTGGTTCGTTTCACGAAAAATCCGGCTTAAGTAGATTTAAGGAACGTTGTTCTACAAGGTTATTTATTGTATACCTGACACCTGAAATTAGTTTTGGTCAGAAGCACGTATAGAATCGGTTCTGGCTATAATATAGGGGTTATATTTTTTCCTTAATTATTTATGTAATTAAGGAATGAAAAACACCCTACAAGCGGCAATTAAAGGATTGTTTTTTTTATACTTATTTTTTTCTAGTCAGATGGATTACAAATTATACGATCTAATTGGGGTGTATCGACTTTTTGTTATCTGTACTAATATTAAAAGTGTGAAAGTTTGTTTATGTCTGTATGTATGTTTGTTACCTCTTCACGCCTATACGGCTGCACGGATTTATGCTCAGAATAAAAAAAATTAGACGTTTGTAGGCTCTTGATATATTACAAAACGTTCGTAGGTTACGAAAGCTGCATTTCTGAGCTTATAGTACTTTATAAAAGTTTATTTTAAACATACCAATAATAATAGATATTAATGCCTCTACAAAATCAATAAAAAAAATACCAACTAAAATAACCTTATCCTCTGATTGACTGTTGTTTCTCCGTGCAAAACATCTAACTTGTAATTTTAAAAGATTAAATATACAGGGGATATATTTTGTACTAGCTTTCCGCCCGCGACTTCGTCCGCGCGGAAGATTTTATCAAAATCGGTTCAGCAAAAAAATTTGCCTCTATGTTAATCCAGGTCCTAATCTGTCTACCCACCAAATTTCATCCAAATCTGTCCAACCATATAGGCGTAAAGAGGTAACAAATACACACACAAACTTCCGCATTTATTTGGGATATAAAAAAACTGGACACACACACACAACACTGTCAAACACATAACGCTCCTCATTTTTCGGCGGGTTTTAAAAAGTCCGCCGGGTTTATTAGCATAGTATAACCCAGGAAATTTTTCATTTAATATCGGACCACTCACAAATTACGTAAGCAGGAAATAATATATTTTTAAAATTGAAAAGCAATATTCAGGTAAACGCTCCCATTGCACGAGGCACCCGGGAGCTGCAGGGGCAGGGTGAGCACAGGGAATGGAGGAGGGGGAGGGGAGGTATGACGACGCCGGCACACCGCTCCAAACTAAAAATAAAATCTAGGAGAAAAATTGGAAATTCAATAACTCCTTCGGCGAGGAGCGATTTCCTCCCGACAGGCGACTTTGGGAACATGATAGATGATACGTGTCGGTGTGTGGTGGACGACTGCGGTCCACATTCTGCGCTCCCCGGCCTTACGACTGATTTATAGTAGTGACTGTTGTACTACCGCTCGTGCCTCTTATGCACTAGAACGGCACGGATAAGTGACGTAACTGGGACTATGCAAGGAAACTAGTGCTATTTGTTATGGGATTCCTTGTGTCTCCAACCAAGATTTGATGTCCCGAAGGCCGACCTCGCGGTACGACTAGAAGTGACTTTTTTGTAGTTGTTGGTAGGGCATTTTATATGTCTGCCTGCCTAGCCACCACCATCTTATCTAAATCTTCCGCCAAACAGCAATGTTAATAGCATTGTTGTGTTCCGGTTGTCATAGATAAGATAGCCAGTCCCCCAAATGTGTTGGGGTTTCCGGGTCAATACGCTTCCACCCTCGACCTCATCTTCACTTATCATCAGGTGTGATTGAGGTCAAGTACAAACCCGTTGTGTATAAAAAAAAAAACTAAAAAAAAAACTCTTTATTGCGCAAAATAATTTACTTAACAATTTAATTAACAAACTAAATGTTTATTAGAATTAGGACACAGTTGAGATGAATGGGTACAAAGCTCCTGATTTTCAGCCCACCCAGCAGAGTAGTTGCTGCTAATAAGGAATGTATTTAAGGCAATTACAATAATAATTATAGGTGAACTGTACTTGTGAAACACTCGTGACGCATTCGCATTCGCTATTCATTTTCGATAAACGAAGTTAAGCAATGTCTCGCGCGGTCCGTTCTTGGATCAATGATCACTAAGGACATGTTCATACGAGTGTTTGTATGCCTCTGTGGTATTAAAGATTGGTGCTTACGTCGAAGGACGGAGGGTTCCGTAAATAAGACTAGTTGTCTATTGTGATGTTGCACGAACAAGGCCCTTTAATAGTGAACAAGCGTATACACCGTGTAACGGTTAAGTGTAGTCATATTTTAAGGGCTTGTTCTACCCATCAATACGAACAACTTTTACTATGGGGGCAACTTCGAAATCGCGAAAAAAAAATCAGCTGTTCCATAGAAAATTTCAATAACCTCCCGATGCAATGTATGAAACAGCTGATTTTTTTTTCGCGATTTCGAAGTTGCCCCCATAGTAAAAGTTGTTCGTATTGATGGGTAGAACAAGCCCTTAAAATATGACTACACTTAACCGTTACACCCTGTATATAATATCGGTATTGGCGCTGACTAAGCGATATGCGTTTATGTTGCAGTAAACCATTACGCTACGGTTAAACACCGAAATAAGGTAAGGTTATCAATACACTACATCTTAAAGGACACGTTACACAGTCGGTCCCGGTGTTCTGTCAGGTGACCGCTGATCGACACAAATCCACTATCCCACACCTGTCTGTAAACTGTATGTGTTTAAAGATACTATAAAACGAAAACTTGTTATATAATATCAGACTATTTAGATGATAATCATCCCTGGACATAACCAACCCGTTCCGATGCCGGGCTCTTTCACAATTTTTGTGTGCAATAAAGAATTTAATAATAATAATAATAATAATTAATTATGAAATATTATTGTGTCTTTTTGTGACATAAACACCCGGTTTAAAAGAGGAACCCTTTCGAGTTTCTTGCTTGTTCTTCTCAGGGGAAAATTGCGTTTGGAACAAACAGTAGCTTAAAAATGTAAAACTAACTAGTAAAGATTTTTTTTGACTGACAAGAATAGTGTAAAAAGCTTTATTAGCCACATCTCAAGACATAAAGGATTTAGGTGTTGTAAAGTAAGACCCAATACAAAAGAGTTACGACCTTACCTATAACTACTACTTCTCGTGAAGGCTCACGGTCGTGAGTTACCGTCGCAAACTGCATTTCCGTCTCTCTGTGCAGTGAATCTGTTACAGCCTTGTTATTCCAACGATCGAGCTGTGCGCACAACCGGCCAGAACTATTACATAAGCCGCAGTGTCCAAACTTGAGCAATAACTTCAGAGCTTTGTTTTATGAGGTAGTACCTCAGTTCTACTTGTCTCAATAACCACTAAATACTATCTATATTGTTTTGATAGTTCAACTGAAACTAAATCACGGGATTGGACGTTTGCAATTTATTTGACAAACATAGTGATGTCTACGTAGCCGTGCACTGAGTAATAACGATAATAAATATTTCGGACACTTATAATAATTAATTACGACCCACTGGTGTAGTGGGTACCTATAGTAAATGAGGTCGAATGTGAAACCCCAACACATTTGGGGGACTGGCTATCTTATCTCTGCTATTAACATTGCTGCTTGGCGGCAACATTAGATAAGATGGTGGTAACTAGCTAGGCGGACATTTAAAATGCCCTACCACCAACCAAACCGAGTACTTAAAACATGTACCCCGCTGGGGATCGAACCCGCGACCTCCGAATCGTAAACCCAATGTTGTTTACATTGAGCCACGGAGGCGGTTAAAGTTTCAGTGATGAATACGAACATTGACTTTATTCGAAAAAGTTTAGTTTCTAGATCTTCTTCCCCACTGCTCAACTAGTTGAACAGTAGAACATAGTGTGTATTACCAAATATTTTATGCTCTATAGCTCAACTAACAGGTCAAACATCGGTGGATTATGTCCACAGGTGCATACGATACCATTCCCTGCCGTTAGAACATCGGTGAGACATGAGTGATATTCATTATCAACAGTCCGTAAACATCCCACTGCACGGATATAGTCAGGTATTAAGTGGGGCGATCCGGGAAGAACAAGTAAAAAAGGTGTGTTCGTTGCGAAGTTAGTGTATTAATCAACCACGTTTTTACATAGGTAGTCTTATTTATTGATTTTTGGAACATACGTCACAGCTACTGAACTTACACACACTAGAAAGAAATAAAGAAAGAAAGAAAAAGTATTTATTCGGTGTCACATAAATCGTAAACTAAACAGTAATCTTAAATTCTAGCAAAATATACATATATACATATGTATAAACATACATTGCGTCGACAGGCATTTAACGTGACCCAATTCACATACTTTTTTTTTTTTATTTATTTATTTATTCAAGAAACCAACAGCTTTCTTAATGTTGTAAAAAAATGTAGGTATCACTTGCCACAGAAAAGTGACCCAAAACATGCGAGTATCTTTAGAGTGTATAACTAACATAATGTATCCTCGTAAACTCATATTTTAAAAAAATATAATATTTTTTTCTTGGATTTTAGGATTGGTTGTGTATTCGTCGTCGTATTAGTTCTCGAGCATTCTAAGAGATGGCGCTGTTTTATCTACTAAGAAATGGGCGAAAAAGATTTGTTCGCGCGACCGTAATCTGTTCGGGCTGTTATTTTCAACTATTAGTTTTAATGCATTATAAACATGTGAATATCTTAAATTATCTCACATGTACTTAATTAAATAAATAAATAAATATCTTTGCACAAACACACAGGGCCATCTAGGTCCACAGTAAGCAACTAAGGCATGTGTTATGGATACCAGATGGTTGATAAACTACACAAATACATTTTTTTGTAAATTAATACATATATAAATGAAAAACATCCATAACTCGGGTACACATTTATCATACAAGCATATGCCCGTAGCGGTAATCGAACCCGCGACCTTTTGGTGTAGCAGTCAGCGTTTATAACCAAATTTATGTTCATTGTGAATTACTGTTGTAAAAAAGAAAAAATAAATAAAACACGAAATAAATCGTACCTACTTGTTGTTAAGACACGGATTCCGGGAAAAAACTGATGCCAACGATAACACCTCTCGCGTCTAGTGACGACAAATTGAAAAAGATTATATTTCTTCTTGGAAGCAAGAAACGTGAATTTTTCGTCGATATTCATCAAAGTTCCTAAAGTAAACCAACAGGTTCCCGCTGCTCGATGTTTTTCCGGCTGAGTGGGAGCCCGTATCCACTTAACTCGATAATGGCCCGTGATAATAAGTCAGCAGCAAGAGTTTAGATTTGTTGATGTTTGCTATGTTGAGGAACTGGTTTAAACCAGTTGGTGAGGCAACAACACCCTTCACAATATATATAAATAAAATATGAAATATCCTTGGACATATACAGACAGCGCCATCTAGTTCCACACTAAGCAACTAGGCTTGTGTTGTCGATACCAGATGGTTAATACACTACTCAAATACATATTTTTTTGTAAATAAATAGATATATAAATGAAAAACATCATAACTCGGGTACACATGTCCGTATTCATCATACAAACATATGCCCCTAGCATTCATAGAATTGAATGAATTACTGACTTTGCGGAGGCGACTTACGTGACCTGCAAGTTTATCTTTATTTCTTGTATTGACATCATGTTTATCACTATTTTTCCTAAATGATGCTATTTTTTTTTACATATATTAGATTTTCAAAAATGTACTGTGACGAAGAGGTTAGAATATTATACCCTTTAACCTGTCTCTAAGTGACACTGCAGGTCTCAATTGATATCTTTTTGATTGAGTCCATGATTACAGTCACCTTATTTCTTCTGTCCAGCCTGGTCAATCATCCAGGGGAATGCTTGGATGATCTTCAGCCCTGAGGCTTTACTTTATTTGTGCGAGGATTGATCAGCGAGAGGGTGATGCGATCCGGAAAATATATTTACTGACAAGTTGCTTTGTTGCGAGCTGAAGAGGAAAAGGTTTGATATATTTAGAAAACACCCTTTTACAGGCCCCTATACTCCAATCTTTGATGTCGAAAGTATGGACATTATCTCTGGGACGTTACCATGGACCGGTAGCAATCAATACGCCATGTGAGGGCTTTACGCGAGTGACATAAGACAGCTTTATGTGTCAGAGCCGGGAAAGGGTGGGGCAAATTTTAAATTTTACATTATTTCTTTGTGACAGTCGGATTTGCCCGGCGCCACTGTGTCGCCGTCGGCTTGCTGCCGCCCCGAGCGGCGGCTTGTCTGAAACATGATACCACCGACTGCTTTAACTTTTAATGCCCCCAGCGCCGCTGTTTGTTTCTAAGGAGGATAAGCCCTCCCCCCTCCCCTCTAGTGGCGGCGACACGCCGAGGTAAAGTTATATCGCCTGTTGTATCAGCGTAAACTTTTATGGCCCCTTTGTCAAAACAAACGGTGCCGTTTGAGTGTAGGTACTCACGTTCTAAACCGTTTCCATCGGGTTTAGTGTTTAGTCGTGCCATTGGATTAAGTGATTTAGCATTTATCGTTATACCAATAGGGTAGGTCCTTTATCCTGATATCTAAGTAAGATGATTTAAGTATCGCGAGGCTCCACAGAAGACCAGCGTTGTAGATATTTACACAACTGCAACTCATGCTGAGTGGAGACCTTTTTGATACCACCGATTCCGATCTTAGGATTGAGATCGAGTCTCACTGATAATATTAGTGTTCTGAAGAACTGTTCGAGCTGAGAACCCGCTGCTCAATTTAACCGATACACTTCTCGCCGAAAATTAAATTTCCATCCACATCACCTGGATGAGTGGAAGTCTACCACTGTACGTTTCTCAAGAAACTTCTTACCGCGTACGACCACCCTGCGGAACGGACTTCCGGCAGCGGTATTCCCGAACGAGTACGACATTGGAACCTTCAAGAAACGAGCCTACACCTTCCTCAAAGGCCGGCAACGCATCTGTGACCCTTTTGGTGTTGCGGGTGTCCATGGGCGGCGGTGATTGCTTTCCATCAGGTGACCCGCATGCTCGTTTGCCGCCCTCTCATATAAAAAAATATATTAATTTTTAATTTGTAATGTAATTGTTTTTTTTTCGTTTTTGTATATCTAAAATGGATTTATGCATGACGTTATTAATATTATTGACATCTTATTATATTCGTTGCAATAGGATAGGGTGTACTTTTAATTTGCTATTTTTTGTTTATTGTTGATTGACTGTGGAATTGGAGCACTTTCTTTGAACTTACAACATACATATGTAGCTTCGTAAAAATTATAACTATTGGTAATTGAAACGACATTAATAACATAGATATTCCTTTCCTCCATATTGCCATGCCTGACAAGGTACATGTGTATGTTAGTACTTACCTATGTATTGTAACTATGACATGTGTAATGCAATAAATATATGAATTATGTCGTGCAGTGTGTCAAATAAACGAATTCTATTCTACTCTACTCTATTCTGTCTGGTCTAATCAGTTAATAGTTTTAGGTCACTCGAAACCGTTTTAAGAAGCTAATAAAAGTGGGATGAGCTGGGAAGCAGGTCCGTCGGCCCGATGACAGTCAGCGTCGTCTGGCCGACTCATCCAGTTCTGTAGAGCTGGTGAATCGTTTCCAGGGCAAGGTGGGGAGTGGAAGGAGGTAAATTCCTTCACCACTACGGGAATACCGGCCTCCGTGCTCAATGTAAACAACGTTGGGTTTACGATTCGGAGGTCGAGGGTCGATCCCCAGCGGGGTACATGCTTAAGTACTCGGTTTGGTTAGTGGTAGGGCATTTTAAATGTCCGCCTAGCTAGCTACCACCATCTTATCTAAATCTGCCGCCAAGCAGCAATGTTAATAGCATTGTTGTGTTCCGGTTGTCAGAGATAAGATAGCCAGTCCCCCAAATGTGTTTCCGGGTCAGTACGCTTCCACCTTCGACTTCATCTTCACCTAACATCAGGTGTGATTGAGGTCAAGTACGAACCCGTCGTGCATAAAAAAAAAGAATGTCTACGCTTTACAAAATCAACGCGTAGTTACTAGCCGTTATGAAAGTCCTAGAGTGGAGTCCATGCACCGGCAAACGCAGCGTGAGAGCACCCACAAGATAAACCGACGAACTGATAAAGGTCACGGAAAACCAGCCGGAAATCTGTGTCTCCAGGACCATGATCAGCAGTGAATATCCTTTGACTTCTTCTTAGGGTCAAGGAGCCTTCTTCTTATCTACGACTTTTTCTGAAGTCACATAAAGTTTATCTATGTTGCAAATACAGGTGCACAGTGTTAGCAAAGTGCCCCATATTTTGTGATGGAGAACATGTTGTTAGCTGGGACAAAAAATGCAACTGCCGAATTTATTTAAAAAAAATTATATAACAGTAACTTAATTTCAACACAAAGTTAAAATAAAGAGAAATAACACGGAAACAGACCCGAACACGCCCTCACTCTCCATAACTATGAAAGTTACGAGAATATTTTTTACGTTCGAAAATATTTCTGCAATCCCAAAAAATAATGAAAAGCAAAACGTAAATTTGAGATATAAGAACAAATTGGCTAGCCCTATGTTCAGCCTAAGCAACGTTAACACATTATTTATGGGACACTGGTGTCGATTCGGATGTACACCAACTAAACTAAACTAAAACCAGTTTTAATGTAGGTTGGTGGTAGGACATTTTTAAATGTCCGCCTGGCTAGCTACCACCATCTTATCTAAATCTGCCGCCAAACAGCAATGTTAATAGCATTCTTGGCTAAAAACTCTCAATTATGATGACACTGAAAAACTACTTACCATAATAAAATAGAGGTTAAAAAGCACGCACTCATACATGCACTATGTATAGCCTAACATATTTAGTTTCAACTATGTTACATTTTCTGAATAAACATTATTATTATTATTATTGCTGTGTTCCGGTTGTCAGAGGTAAGACAGCCAGTCCCCCAAATAAGATGGGGCTTCCGGGTCAGTACGCTACCACCTTCGGCCCTCATCTTCACTTATCATCAGGTGTGATGAGGTCAAGTGCTAACCCGTTGTGGATAAAAAAAAATGTAGTACTGTCTCTTTTTCCCTGGAACAGTACGATGCGACAGCACCACTCCAAAACTGGTTTTAGTTTAGTTTAGTTTAGTTGGTGTACATCCGAACCGACACCACTACATAAGCTTTTATAACCTTATACCTGAGTATATAATTAATGTAACTGAGAAAAAAATTTGAGATCATGTTAAAGCAACACTAGCAAAAAAAGGTTATTACAAAATTAGAGGACTATCTGAATGACAAGTACACTTGGTGTACTTCGACCAGCTCCCAAAAATTATAAAATTGTAATAGTTTTATACTTTTTTATTTAAAAAAGAAAGGAACAACAATGATCCTGTGTGTTTCTTGCGCCTTTTCCCTTTCCGAAGAGGTATAGTAGGTTGACAATACTGACTGACAGAGAAATGCAATAAGCTCTTTTTAACCGACATTTTTTTTTATGGGTGTTACCTCAGAATTCAGTCATTTATAAACCGATTCGGCAAAATTATTTAATTGGACATACTTCCAGGGGTGTTCGCATGTTCATCATAATCCTCTTCTGATGATGGGATCTATGAGGAATCGAGGGAAATCCTCACATAATTTAGGCATAGATATAGCGATTTTGGTATTTACACCAACGAGGCAAGAATTTACATTCAGAAAGTGGAACCTGAGTGAAATCGGTTGTTTTGACAATTTTTGGCGGTTCAATTATATTATTTCCAGTAGATTTTAATTGACATTCAACAAAATATAACATTTATCGAAATAAATGCTTTAAGTTTGGAGTTTGAAACGTGTTCGAGGTCCGAACTGAAGGGTGCCCAAACGACTGGCAGCATTACCCAGTTACTTAATTAGTTAGTCAGTTTCTTTATGATATCGTGTGGTTTCGGCACTCGAACAAAATAGAACCAACCCGTCTCTTCCCGTGGGTGTCGTAAAAAGCGACTAAGGGACTTTCCACCAAAAACATCTATAGTTTTGCACGTGTCACGTGTGCATTTCTATATATTTCGTAAGGTGAACCGTGGATGTTGTTTCAATCATTAAAGTTTGGAACACCCTAACACTATTGTTTGGGATATCTCTGACCACCCCATTTGGGATAAAAGTCGTGACGTTATGTACGTATGTAATCAACAGTTACATTAAAATGCACGTTCGTTTAAGTTGCAAAACCTACTGCAACTTAAACGAACGACATAGCAGCTGTTTTCTCCTAGATTTGGAATTAAAATTTCTGCTACGTCTCGGTAATTGGTGCACCAAAGTTTTGCTCCGGCAATCAAAGTTTTTTTCGCCGTCTAATCTTTTGGTTCAGGAAGCTATGTACTGTGAAATATAGTGTAAAATATGCACAGAGACCAGCGCGGCGCCGCAGGATTCATTTACTCAGACTTTGAAGTGTGGAATGCTAATGAGGATGCTTATGGAAAAGCTTGAAAGAGTGGCCATCAGAGGAGTGGCCTGCGGGGGGTGGCGGGGCGGGGGTGTTTAATATTATCATTAACATAATATTAGAATAAGCGACAGTCCGCTATGCTTCCGCAATATACTAATTACAAGCTAAGAATATTGTTAATGTTATGTCAGTATTCTTCTTTGTAAACATGTTTCTCATTAGCAGGATCTGTTTAGTAGTGGTTAGAATCCCTGACCGCTTTATCAACGTCACGGGTTCAAATCCCGCTAAGGGAATATGTTTGTATTAACATGGATTAAACTAATTTCGCGCGTCGACAATATAATGCACAAGCTACTTATTTATATAACTTACTAAATACTAAATTAAATATATATACGTAGAAATTGTACGATTTGAAAAAGTTACTATCCAACTGGCTAAAACCTGATTAGACACTGAAAATTTCTTAAAAATCTTAAGCTACGTATGCCAAAATCCCAACTCGTTAATTATAGTAATAGGACATTTTTGAATATACAGTTAGCAGAGGCTGTGGAAATAACCTCTGTTCCCTAGATACCAAATCGCAGGGCAAAATAATTCATAGAATAAATCTGTATACCTAAACATTTATATAAAATAAACCAAACATAAAATTATATATCATGTATACATAACTATACCTTATGTACCTACTAACCCGTACCGTGCATACGCTCGTACACACACACAGACACACACAGACACACACACACACACACACACACACACACACACACACACACACACACACACACACACACACACACACACACACACACACACACACACACACACACACACACACACACACACACACCACACACACACACACACACACACACACACACACACACACACACACACACACACCACACATACATATCACACACGCCGTAATTTTTTGTGGCATTTATCACAATTTCCGTCACAAAATTCCGTCCACTATACTGTTAACAAACTTGGAGAATGAACTAAACTATTATTTTTTTTAATGTAAATACCCTTACTTCTAGAATAATACCCAAAGCGAATACTTTGATTAATTTTCTAGAATATTGCTGCAATCGTATACATACTACTCAACTAAATGAATGTGCCACCGCATCCACTTCCGTCCACTGACGTATAGTTGCATGTATCACCGAATTTCTGTTTGCTCGACGGACGTACGTATTCCTCCACAGTAGTGGCAGTGATAAATCCAGGTGAATTACATTGTGAGCCCTCTCAGGTGGGGCGTATCTGTGCGCAATGTAGACAGACACAGTAGTGTATCCATCCACCCACCGACAAACACGAGCGTTTCACTCGATTCTGCAAACGCCACTTACACGGCGCCTGAGCTCATGAAATTGATACGGGTCAAGCGTGACTGTTTAGTCCAATTAAACCTTTGTAAAAAGTAATATTAAGCAATTGATAAAAACAGCTTTGGACCTCATAAGGAAGCCCAAAGTCACGCAACTAGCTATGGGGAGGGCCATGCTCAGCGTTTTAATGATATAATCGTTATGTTCATTAGTGGACGTCCTGAGCTGATATGACGATGAAATGATCTACCTCATGTGGAATATATGTGCGCATAATGATGTTGATGACTTCTCTGACCTGACCAACACTTTCCATACGAACGAAAATACCATAATTAGATGAACAACCATCTTATAGTTGCCTAAGGCGAGAGATTAACCAATGTGGCCAATATAAAAACCACTTCTGACTACGAACAACTTTCCCCAAGAGACCATAGCCGAATGCTATGAAAAAAATTTCGATTTCCCATGCCAAAACCACCTTAGTATGGAAGTCCAACAATTTTCGGCCGAATTCGGAATGAGATAACATGTAAATTCACATGTTTCACCGCAACATGCGAAAATACGAACTTAATATTTAAACTGCAACATAAAGAGCAACGCAATGATTTACAGTAATTTAGGTCGCACGCGCAAGGCAAGGAAATGGTTTTGTAATTTATATTATATTTTTGTAATGAATCTTTATCGAATGGTGAGACAATAAACACCTCGTCTTGGAAAGTTATCTTTTATTTCCTCGACCTTCACCCTCCGTCCTGTGTATGGGGTTCACCTCTATACACACTTCAAATAGTGTATAGTTGTTCTTAATAAGGAGTGGAGTCACCTGCCGAAAATTGAGTCAGTCCAACGACTTCCATATTAAAGATGGTTTCAGAAAGTTTTAATTTGTATGGGTATGTTCTGATCGAACTCGAATATGATGCCTTGGGGAAAGTTGTTCGTAATTCTTGATTACGTCACCAGTTAATGGGAATTACTGGGTGGAAGCGTACTGACCCGGAAACCCCAACACATTTGGGGGACTGGCTATCTTATCTCTGACGACCGGAACACAACAATGCTATTAACATTGCTGCTTGGCGGCAGATTTAGATTTCGTATTCAAATTCCATATATTATGTATAATGTTGCTAACACCTTAACTATAATTGTTATCTTCAAAATGCGCAGACTAATTACTATGTTAATTCTGTGTTAAATGCAAAAGGCAAACCTTCACCATCCAAGCCAAGCATTATGTCACAAGTCAGCAACAACCCAACGTTTCACGTCTACATAGAACATCTTCAGAAAGCATCTACATATCGTGGTGAAAGTAGGTGCAAGTAGGCACAATGGATGTGCAAAGTCCATCAGCAACGTGTCCTGCGAAGCACGAAAACAATCGTATTTAAATGCCACTAGTGGTCACCCATCTATGTACTAGCCAAGCCAGACATAGCTTCACTTCGCTAATCAAAAACGAATATCCACTACCCCTTTTTTTTTCGCTGGGAAACGCATTAAGAGTACCGCTCGCCTGGGGAACGGCGAGACGGTTATGTGGGACTGCCCTCCCTATCGGGAGGGATACCCACTAAAATCCCGCGGCGACCTTCTTCGGCAGTAGGGAGGACCTGGGAACGCATAAGCGGCTCCAGGTCAGCCCCCCCCCCCCCACCCGCCTCCCCTCGCGACTACACCCCTACACTACTAAATGATGATGAATAAATAATCATGACTGCAGCCCAGAGGACCCGTAACCCGGCGAACTGCGGTTCCGGCCGCGTCGGTTCATTTCACATCGCCTCAATATGCATCGATCTCCATAGTCATTGCTGGGACAACAGTCCCTCGGCGCGCCCACAACCTGCGGACAGGCGATGTTAATATTAATCAACCTCTACATCAATACTAGCATAACGCACGCGAATTCGTCCGATGAAATAGTGTAGAATTCCGCTTGAATTTTTTTTTATTTTATTTGCAATGTCCCCACATTGTCTGTCCCCGCAGGAGGAGCAATAAATGAAATGCACAACTGGGTGATACGCGTATAATGACATCAAAATGAGTCGTGCAATTACTTATATACTAGGTACACAATTTACCACATATTCCATAATATTTGAAGCACCAAATAATTAATTTAGTTACTTGAGCACTAAATGAGCATTACCTGATTAATTGGTTTACAATGTCCTAGGCCCGCGGGCCCCAGTAGGGCACAGCACAGCATACAGGGCACAGTAAGAGCAGTCTATTACTGTCTTCTTTCTTTATTGTATTCTGTTTTATTGTAACTTGCCTCTTGTTCCCATATTTTTCTCAATAGTCAATTTTATTTCATAAGATAAAATCACTTGGAAACTTTGTATTAAACTTAAGATTAAAATTATTGCTCATTCATAAAACTGTCTCCCCAGAGAAGAACGAGCAAGAAACTCAAGAGTTGCCCTTTTTAAGTATGTTTTATAATTTGTGATTCGACCTCAGAATTGTTTATTCTGAGGATTCGACAAAACAGGGAAAAATATATATTATATTGTATTTAGACTGAATATCGCCGAGCGACCTCTGTCCATTGTAAATAATTTCTGGATTATAATAGTTTTAAAATTACCTGTGTGCCTCAATTAATATAAAAGGTAAATCTATCTATTATCTAGTGAAAGAATTCCTAAAATCGGATCAGTAGTTTTAGATATGGCCTCACTAGCTGTTAATCCATGCCCTAATCTGCCTACCAACCAAATTCCAATCCAAATCGGTCCAGCCGTTTAGGCGTAAAGAGGTAACGAACACACACACAAACTCACATTTCTAATATTTTTTTGATCATCATACGAGACAGTTATTTACTCATACCTATCATAGCCATCCCATTGCCTCATACAAACATACAATGAAATCACTTCATCTCGTTTAATATTACTTGTACTTGTAGATAAGACAAGGTTCGATCGGAGTTCAAATTACAACGCAATGAGAGGTCTATTCTCAAACGTGTATTTATAAACAGCATGAATAATTTGAAGGCATTGTTGAAAGTTCTCATGTTAAGACAGTTCGCTCGTAATTAAAACTTCGGCACACACCATCGGCGTAATCACTCGTCACATGTGCCCTGGGTCGGGCCACAGAGTAACAAATTATCCTTGCAGTTCACTTCATAGACAAGTTTCGGATCGCTAGGGTTGTCATCACATACATAATGTCATTAACTTTATCCGAAATGGGGTAGTCAGATATTTTATTTTATTTTTTTTATTTTATTTTGTTGGGAAAACCAATAGCTGTTTTACAAATTATCACTTAAACTAAAAAACTGAAAGCCAATTATATATATTCCAAATATTAAAATATACAGAACAGATGTGACAGATGTGTGAACGTCGGTGGCTCAGCAGTTTAGACGCGATCTCTCAATTTGGGAGGTCCGGGTTCAATTCCCAGGCAGGCCATGTACCAATGAGTTTTTATATTTAATTTAATTACTTATGTGCATTTATCCAACTGCTCTTAAACGGTGAAGGCAAACATCGTGAGGAAACCTGCATGCCTGAGAAACAAAAATTCTAAAGCATGTGTAGTCCTCAACCCGCATTGGGCCAGGGTGGTGGACTATTGCCCATACTCCCTCATTATACGAGCGAAGGTATATTCCTACAGTGGGATGTTTACAGGATGAGATGTTGATGATGAGATGTGACAAGGGGCGAGCCCATAGCCGTTAAAACGTGCAAGTCTATGTTTTTGATGTAGATAGTCAGTCGCCTTTTTCGACACCCACGGTAAGAGATGAATTGATTCTATTATTTTTAAACCCCGACGTAAAAAAGAGGGGTGTCATAGTTTGACTTCTATGTGTTTGTGTGTGTATATCTGCGGCACAGTAGATCTTAAACGTTTGGACCTATTTGGATGCGGTTTTTTTATTTCAAAGCAGGTGTTCTAGCGGTGGTTCTTAGCCATAAGCGCGCGTGCATAAAACTCCCACTATTAGCGACCCATATCGCGACAGCTGCCTAAAACTTGAGTGCAGTAGTTCAGACAGCTGCCAAGTGCCCTTCGGCTTCCCGATACCTTAACTATTAGGGTATCGGGTAGCATTTAGGTGCCCCAACGGAAAGTTCGGCTAAGCTCTCCAACATCCACCCTCTCACTCCGCACCCCCCGAGAGTTGGCTAACTGCAAGAAGTTGCTTGTTCTTTTCGTCGTAGTGTGACACTCGCCCCGCGGCGTGTGTCGAGAAATGCGCATAATGCAGCGCGGGCCAAGCGATTAAACCAATTTGCAAGCGGCTGCGGCTGGCGCTCACCGCACTGAGGAAACTTTTCATCATGGAAACGACTTCACAGACAATTTGCACGGGAACAATGTATACATTTTTTCCCGGGGATCGGTTATAACACGAAAAGTTAGGTTTAAGTTTTTTTAATTTATCTTTGAAAGTGTTCTGAGCTATTACCTAATTCTACACAATCTAATTAATATTATGCGAAAGTTTGGATGTTTATTTGTTGCTTAATCACGGCGAAACGAATGAACGGATTTGGATGAAATTTGGTATATAGGTAGAATGTAACCTGGATTTAGATATAGGATATTCTTTAACCCGATAAAGTGAGTAGTTCCCTCGGGATAATCAAATTTCCGCGATAAAGTAATTCTATGCAGGCGAAGCTAGTATCTTAGAATTTGTAAGTAAACAAACCTATTAGTGTACCTATATATATAAATAGCTGTCGTACTTTTCCTATTAGAGCAATATAGAGCATTTTTTTTTTTATGTACAACGGGTTGATACTTGACCTCAATCACACCTGATGTTAAGTGAAAATGACGTCGAAGGTGGAAGCGTACTGACCCGGAAACCCCAACACATTTGGGGGACTGGCTATCTTATCTCTGTCAACCGGAACACAACAATGCTATTAACATTGTTGTTTGGCGGGAGATTTTAGATAAGATGGTGGTAGCTAGCCAGGCGGACATTTAAAGTGCCCTACCACCAACCAAACCGAGTACTAAAACATGTACCCCGCTGGGGATCGAACCCGCGACCTCCGAATCGTAAACCCAATGTTGTTTACATTGAGGCACGGAGGCGGCGATTTGTATTTAATATTTTTTTATTTTAATTGTCCTCTTTTCTGTGTGTTTTTTAAATGCGTTTTGTAAAATGTATATTCTCCTTTTGTGCAATAAAGTGTAATTGTATTGTATTTGTATAAGGAGTTAACTCGTGCTGCGTATGGGCATGGTGCTGTTCCACTTATCTATATAGTACGAGTATAACATCAATTAAGAAACTGACTTTGATCTATCAACGCACAGCCCTAAGGCGTATGATGATCAAATTTGAAAAATAAGTTCCTTGGGTTACTTAGAGACTCATTCAGAAGGGATTTGGATTAAATTTGGTACAAACGATAGACTATGCTCTTGATTAACAATATAGTATCTATCCCTAATTTCGAATTTCTAATAAATTCCGCGGTATCACGAATTGAATGCACGTGGGCGAAACCGCAGAGAACGCTAGTATGTCATAATGCGAAGCTTTTCTATTGGCTCCATCAATAAAAATATTAGTTTAATAACATGAATGACAAACAATCTGGAAGTACATTCGATGACAGCTTATTATCGTCACCTAAAGAAGTACTGACTACACTTTATTTTAATTCCGACTCAAGTCGTATTGTTTTATGTAATACAATTCCTTCTGTACTTATTTATTTTTTTGAAGCTTACAAATAATTCTCTCAAAGCGCATAAGTCTGCCATTAGAGAAATGGGACACATCGAGGTCTCGTTACGTCACTGCGCGGGTCTAAAGCAAATGGCGCCCGCGCCGGCGACCGTCGGAGTTATGACGTCATAAAACACGGAATTAACCGGAATGGCCCGCGAGCCCGACAAGGCGGTATTCAATTATTGAGCGTCTCCGGGGTGCACCCTTCTCTTACCTATAAGTAAGGTCCAAAATTGTCTTACCTGAAGCTTTGCTATTCTAGTCACTGCTGCGAATTACCCACCTGAATTATGTATGGTTATAAAGGAGATGGGGCAAAGTGGGCTCCATCGTAGAGTCTAAACGTGCAGTTGATATTAAAATCATTACAAGTCAGGAAAACATTTTGATTTTCAAGCAGCGCGTGATAGAGTTCATAATAAGAAATATATCGCTGTCAAATTTCAATTTTCAATTGCTACAAAGACTTTCTCAAAGAACGGGTGATGTCAGATAAACAGACACGATTAGACAGACGTCTGTACACTGAGATGATACCGTAAAGGCACAGAATTAACAGTAAAGGTTCTGATTATCCGTAATTTTCGTACGAAACACTGATAAGAATTCCAAGATATAGTTTCTATTTCGAAGATTAATTATTGAAAATAACTAAAGAGATTTTTATAAGTTTGTGTCATAAGTGATGGCTTATGTTTTAATTTAAAGAAATTTTTAAATGCGAGGTGACCATGTGGTCACGGTATACGGTTTCAGAATGGTTTACTTTGTATGGGCAATCGAAAATGATCGAATTCGGCTATGGTACCTAGTCGAAAGATGTTCGAAGTTAGGAGTGGAGAGTACCCGGAAACAGGAATTACAAGAATTAAATTTCACTCTGTGAATGTTTTGCGTGTAAGCAATTCAATCACATGGAATATGTGAATTAATCCATCTGTCCACTAATTTGAAGGTGCACGACCGCCTGGAGAACGATCGCGATTGGGACGTTGGCTCCTAAGTGAACCCTACTTTTGGTTCTTCATCTTTGATGCTGAGATTTTAGCAGCTTCCTAGTCGTCCCACAGGGGTAGAAAACAGGGGGTACTTACCAGCAGAAAAGTGTCACAGGCACACACATAATATAAATATAACAATTCCTAACACTGACCTAGCCGGGAGAGCTTGTTTGAAAAAATGGCAAGTTAACCGGTCTAAATTTAAGATTATGATAATTTTCAAAGAAGAGAGACGAGAGGGTACACATATATATAATCTATGGGGCGTAGAAATACATAAATAATTATAAAGAACGTTAATTTTAATGAATGCAAAACGAACAGGAGTACAAGACGAAGTGAAGTGTAAAAGCAATATGTCGGTATTGCCGACGCAAAACAATCTAACTGAGAATTGGGTGTTTTACTCCTACTCTTCCCGTGGGAGTAATATAAATGGCGGCTAAGGAACTGTCATCACGATCGATCCATGAGGTAGGTACACTTATCCAACTTGGCTAGTAGGACAAATCATCTCATCTATTAAAAATGATCATTATACGTATACAGCCGAAGCCCTATGCGCTCTTTACCACTCTAAAAAACTCTTTAAAGTTTAACAACGTTCTATTACATCTTGACATGTTAAATTTTTCACATAATTCCCTTGTAAAAACTTGTTTACTCGTAGTTTGCTCCCCAAGCCTCTGAAGTGTCGGAAATTAAGAAATTATCAACGTCGTAGCGGTGTCGGCAACAGTGTCGGGGAGCGCTCGCCGCCTGAGTAACGAGTGTCGGTGCAGTGTCGCGACACTGCGACTGGCAATTAACCTCCCAGCGACGCCTCTATCCCTTTTAATTGTCGCTTAATGGTGGCGTAAATCACGGGGCGCATTGAGACGGCGCTCGCTGGTTGCTTCAACAATTAACGCGCGACTTCGCTCGTCCGGTATAGCGCAGATTGATCCCGCATCTAGTCCCAGAGATGAAACAAGAATTTAGATTCGAATATCGGCCTTGGGTTTATATCGTTTGGGTATATAACCGCCTCCGTGGCTCAATGTAAACAACATTGGGTTTACGATTCGGAGGTCGCAGGTTAGAACCGCAGCGGGGTACATGTTTAAGTACTCGGTTTGGTTGGTGGTAGTGGATGTTTGTGTGATGAATATGAACATTTATTCCTGAGTCATGGATGTTTATATAAATATTTATGTATGTTTATCTGTTATCTAGTATCCATAGTACAAGCTTTGCTTAGTTTGGGACTAAATGATTGGTGTAAGTGTCCGAAATATTTATTATTTATTTATTATCTAAATCTGCCGCCAAGCAGCAATGTTAACAGCATTGTTGTGTTCCGGTTGTCAGAGATAAGATAGCCAGTCCTCCAATTGTGTTGGGGTTTCCGGGTCGCTTCCACCTTCGACCTCATCTTCACTTAACATCAGGTGTGATTGAGTCAAGTACCAACCCGTTGTGCATAAAAAAAAAACATGTAAAAGAGTGGGAACCAAGGACTGACCGCCGCAGACATTGCTTAACTTTGCTAATCGAAAACTAATAGGGAATTACACTGTGGCACGAGCTTCAAGGTATGATTATTGTTGTCCCATTGAGGATGTTTGAACAATGTTTCAATGTTCGCTGTAAGGTTATATTTGTGAGTGAAAGTTAAATGGGCCACGAGCCACGTGACCGCAATGCTAACCGCACTCGCGCACTCGCGGAGTGTTTCATGGTAGGTGTACTTACAGTAGGGAATTCAATCTGAATTTAATTTACCAATAAATCTGCTCTGCTTTATGCAGTGGCCGCAGAAATTAATAAGTTTCGCAAAGCATGTTTACGAGTGTTGACGACATTTAAAAGTTTTCAATAACCATTTTTTGAAATTGAAATTGTGATTGAAATTGTCAGATTGTGGTACAGCTAGTTCTTACAATTTTTGGGCTCTCACAATCCACCCATTTGGGGCATACAATAATGAAATTAAATTAAAAATATTAGCATGCAAAAGAAAATAAAAGCATAATGAAAAATTAACAAGTAACTGTAGTCAGTTTAAATTAGTCTATAAACTGTAAACGAATAAATATCATTGCACATATACACAGCTTGTATGGATACCAGATGGGTGATGTACCACATTAATTAATTTTTGTAAAAAAACACATGTATAAATCATCCAGAATTCGGCTACACGTGTCCGTATTCATACATACAAATTTCCTGTATGGTTAGGCAGAGACCACAGACTTCCACTTGCTACGATCCTCCGCGGCTCAATGTAAACAACACTGGGTTTACGATTCGGAGGTCGCGGGTTCGATCCCCAGCGGGGTACATGTTTAAGTACTCGGTTTGGTTGGTGGCCTTGGCTCTTAACTTGGCCTTTCTTTAAGCGTCCCCGACTTGATCATGGCACGTTATACCCCTACCAACACTGTGGATGGTCCACATTCGCATCGTATATCTCTTTCGTTAGTCTTCTTTCATTCATCCTCTCCACATGTCCAAACCATTTCATCATACCTTTTAACAATCTTTGTCACTGCGTCTGCTTTCATTACAAACAAATATCGAACCCGCAACCTTTTACTATACTATAATACTATCGATTAGTATAACAAAATAGGGAGTGTTTGTTTTTTTAATTTTAGTTGGTTCGAGTCCCGGGCGAGGCAAGCAAGTTTTAGAAAATCTTTGAATGCAGTTTTGTTTCGTTTTAAAAATAAAGGAATGTCTCCTTTAAGTAAAATGAGCCAGCTTGAGGATTTAAGGTAGTTTCCCTCCAGGGCCCGACTTATCTTTCCACACTGTATATTGAGCTTCACTTGGACTCTTCACTTATCTATAAAATGCCAGATTAATTACTTTTGCATGTTTGATTTATTTCAAGAATAAAATTATCCTGAATATCGCCCAGCGGTCTATGTACATGCTTGCATCATTATAAATAGTCAGAAAATTTATAATAGCCTCTTGCAAATAATTTCTGTTTTATGATGGTTTTCAATTTATTTAAAGGCAAATTTTGAACGTTATTATAAAAATACATTGTCCCTTAAATAACTTAGTGACTTTGTGTAAACGACTGATATGAACAGCAAGTTTATTTTTATATTTCATGTTAACATTATGTTTGTCACAATTTTTCTTAATTAATTCTAGATTTTTTCTTATAATACGAGGCATAATTTACTAATACACCAAAATTCTGAATATAGAAAACTAGAACAATATTTTCATTTATATATGCATTGTTTACAAAAAAAATGTATTTGTGTATCAACCATCTGCGGTATCATAATACAAGCCTAGTTGCTTAGTGTGGAACTAGACGGCGCTTTGTGTATGTGCAAAGATATTGATTTATTAAGATGAGAAAATCAATCAAACGAAAAGCTCCAAACGTATTCAGCGACGAAATCTGAGCAGGGTAGAAAACGTGTTCAAGATCGAGAATGCTGACTGCATTACCTCGTTGAATGGCAATACTGATGCGTTGGCCAAGATATGCGCCGGCTCTACGATCGTCGGATATCGCAATAAGGCGAAAAACGATGCGATGCTAATGTAATTATGTTAATTTCCTTTCGCTAAATGCCTAATAACTACCAAATTCTAAGCCCATTTCTGATTGTGTTTGAGTGAAAATTGAGAAAAACGCACTTCGAACACCTAGCTCTACTCGTATATCCACCTAATATTATATGGCATTTCAGATATTTTTATGAAACTTACGACTAAATACTATGTGTTTAAATATACATAGATTCAAGTATTACGCCGACGATGCCTGGCATGACGCTCGGGATAACTAAATTTAAGCGACATCGTTATTCCGCGACGCAATAAGGGAATTTGCGCGTACTTATGATGCCTCTTGTGTGTTGTGTGTCGTGTCGTGTGTCGTCGCACGCCCCGCGCTCCTCGCTAAGTGCATTCAGGGGATAATGAGGGCGGCTACGGTAACACAAATGTGTCGTCTGCACTCAGGGCTGCAACACATTTATTTCTTAAGATATCAATGATTATTTGAAATCGTCACATTTCTTACTTTTCAAAATTACCGCTCATTCACATGATATAATTTTCAATAACTGTACGAAAACAGTGAGGCAATAATAACAGTTATCGTGACAGCTACTATTGCTTTCCTGACAGCCATGCCGCCATCTTGCTATCCTTAGGCGGTAGGGGACTGTTTGGCGGGAACTCAGCGAGTGACGTTGCATTTTTGTTTTTATTTCTTGAAATTTGAGCTTTCTTAGTTTTGAAGCTTAATAATGACAGACTATTGTACAGCAAAAGTCAGTGACGGTGTGCAAATGAAGGGAAGTGTAAATTAAAGTGCGTAGCAAAGCTTTCGGGCTCCCACAAGAAGACGCAAAATCTTCCGTAAAGCAGTCTGCCACTTTACTGAAGAATTAGTACATAATGTTTTCGTATTTAGGCTGATGTTTCTGTTTAGGTGTTTTCGTGATTAGACTTGACTTTACTGCCAAGGCATAATTAATAAAAAAAAGGGTCTATCTGTCAAACCCATACATTTCTCATGCACTTGTGGCGTCACCGTAATACATGTCACTGGCAACACAGAGCCCGGATAGTCTGTGCTTCCCGCTCTTGACCGGTCGGCGTTTATTCTTGTAAAACTGTTTATGACTGTAATAATTATTGTATCACCATTGTGCACGAATTACAGTAATTGTGATCAGACTGTGCGTCCCTAATTTAATAGCCTGCGTCCTCACGTACCTACTACGTAGTGCCCTGGTCGGGAGACCAAACACTTATTGCGTTCACTATTGTCTTCAAAAAAGAAATGCTATAGCTCTCATAGGCAGTACGAAATGGCTATACAATGTCACAACTATAGCAATAGTCAAAGCAGAGCAGAAAGTGTAAGAAACTTAGGGGTTGATCCTTTTCGAAATACATTGGTGGAAAGTTATGTTTCAATAAAAGAAAGTTAAATAGCATGAAAGTCACCGGCACCGCCCAGCGGATTTGTATTAATAAATAAATAAAAAGTATTTATTCACCACAAAGTTAATTTAACAAGTAATTAATTGATAATAAATTAGGTCAAACTATCATGAAAAGGTAGAGACTCAACAGATTTACTGATTTTCAAGATAAAGTTTCATTAGAATCGGTTTAATCATTTCGAAAAATTGGACTTGTAAGTTTGTATGGAATACTCTTAAATGTGAATAGAAAATGTCCTCCGCCTGACTGGACATAATTATGGAGCCTACCTTAGTTTGAATTTTTTTTTATGCCCGACAAGTTCGTACTTGACCTCAATCATACCTGATGTTAAGTGAAGATGAGGTCGAAGGTGGAAGCGTACTGACCCGGAAATCCCAACACATTTGGGGGACTGGCTATCTTATCTGTGACAACCGGAACACAACAATACTATTAACATTGCTACTTGGCGGCAGATTTAGATAAGATGGTGGTAGCTAGCCAGGCGGACATTTAAAATGCCCTATAACCAACCAAACCGAGTACTTAAACATGTACCCCGCTGGGAATAGATCTCGCGACCTCCGAACCCTAAACCCAATGTTGTTTACATTGAGCCACGGAGGCGATCTGTAGTCTATTCTTATCCTTAACAGTATCTAACCTGACTCGTACCTGCCTTATTAATGCGGATCCAAAACTTTTAAACTCTTGTTTTCGCCACCTAAGCTAAATTTTTGTAAACTCTCTTAAATATTTTCGGCGGCACAATATTTATGCAGCAGCGAAGTTTGTCAGAAGGTTTACTTTGAAAGCTGTTAAGTGGCCGAGTTCGGTCGCCGACGCTAGAAGTTTCAGCTGCCACCCCTGCCCTGCCCCCCGCTCCCCCTCCCAGTATACTTTGGATTTACTGGCGGGAGGGGGAGGGGGGAGGGGTATGCATCCTCTGCATCACGAAGAAAACATTATTAGACTAAACATGCAAAATGCAAATTGCACTCGGCACCGATCCGTGAATTTGGTTATTTGTCAACAACCTCCTCACTCAGCAGGTTTTAATGGGGATTTGTATTTGTTACAGTTAATGGGAATTAGGTTAAGTAAATTGGCTACTGTCACGTTTTCCAAATCGCTTAAAGTATCGCCGCTGCCGGTCCAAATGGCAAAGTTCCCCGAATGTCTGACTATTAAAAATTCAGTCATGATTAAAATGGCATCTGTATAATCAAATCAAATCACTTTTATTTCGGACAAATAAATCCATAGGTGTTAGTTACAAGTAAAAAAAGTTGTGTTAGTAGGACTATAACTAGACAACACTAAAAACGACGAGGCTCTGCGACAACAGTAGCATGCAGCCGCATCCACCGCGCCCACAGCGGCGAGTCGCAGCGCTGGGCTAACAGCCTCAAGTTGCCGGTCGTGCTGCCACGAACACGATTTAGTAGAGAGGCGCTACGCTTTCTCATAATTGAAAACAAACAGTCCGTATGCGCCTCAGCTAACATGTTAGACGCCCTACAGTGTCGTGGCAGTCCAAACATCATCCTGAACTCGTTATTGTACTGTACGCGCAGCGCGCTGTATGCCCGCTGAGTGTAGCTGACCCACAGACTGCACGTGTAAAACGTTTGACAATAGGCTTTAAATAGTGTCAATTTGACTGGTCTACTACAGCGTACAAATCTGCGAGCCAACATAATATTACAGCGCACACACAGCGCCCTGCGTTCCCTCTCAATATCCACATCATCAGACATCGTATCGGTGACCCAGTGGCCCAGGTACTTAAAACTTATCGACTATTTTAAGACATCCATCGCTGAACATAGGCCTCCCTCAAAAATATACCGGATGAGTTGTTTTACCGAAAGGAAAAAATAGGGCATATTAGGAAAGTGAAATAGAAGTTATATAGGTATTTAGGTAGTTTTTTTTTTCGAGATCATCATCATCGACGCACGCGCCGGCGTCGACGTTGATATGCGATTGGCGGGGTTCGTTAGAATTCCTATCATGCGAAATTGATGAGGAACTCATATTTTTTATTTATTTAATGACTTTAATAATAATAATAATAAAAATGATTTATTGCATTAGTTCCTATTTAATTAAATGCTATTGACGTAGTAAGAATTTTGAATAGTCAAGGCAAAAGGGAGTGACATCAGCTTTGCTGTACCGGGACAGATGTCACGGTCAACGCTGTTTTTCAGTCACCCTCCCTTTCTCCCCGAGGTGAAGGGCGGGAGCATAGGTTTATTAGTAATGGGACGGCTTAAACGTTACAATTACTAAAATTTGACCATATTATAAACAATTCAAATCCCGCGACGGGTAAATGTTTGTATGATGAATACGAACATTTATTCCCGAGTCTTGGATGTTTATATAAATATTTATGTATGTTTATCCGTTATCTAGTATCCATAGCACAAGCTTTGCTTAGTTTGGGACTAGATGATTGGTGTAAGTGTCCGAAATATTTATTTATTTATTTATAATTATTAGGTAAACAAAAGATTACAACAAAATAGAAATTAAAATATTGACAACTTGAATTTTGAGTAATTTGGACAACTGAACCCCTGAGGATGTTTGTTTGTGCGTGAGTGCGGTTGTAAAGGTGAGTGTTTGTATAAGTGTCCCTCTGTTTAGCCCTACGAGTGGAGTTCTCTTGGTATCAGCGCCATTAAATACTTAATTAATGTATGGAGTAGGCTACAAACGCGACCGTCAAATGACTTAATCGATTATGATTTTGTAAAAACATAATTAAACTACCTATGCCAATAACTTTTATTTCACTTATCTAATATGCTCTATTTTTTTCCTTACGGTAAAAAATTCATCCGGTATATACAGTTAAATTAAATTAAACATACAAATCCCATTCCCGCGACAACTATGTCGCTGAATAGGTATTACTAAGTACCTATTCAGATTTTATTACCATTGTTACATATTAGTTGTTCTGCGATTAATTTATTGCTAATTTTGCCAATTCTTTTTATGCTTTCTATGGAATACCAAAGAAATGTCACTGTTGAATAGAATATCATAGATAAAGCCTTTATTTATTTCCACAATCACACACATATTTACATAAACTATATACTCCAAATTCTAACTTATTTTTACATAGACATAATTAATTTCGTATGTGTATTAGAATTTATAATAAATTACCAGAATGTTTAAAAGAATGCAACGAAAAGCGATTTAAAATTAATCTCAAAGAATATCTATTCAACAATTGTTTCTATAGTGTACAAGAATAATGGAATTAATGTCGCTAATATGACCCAAGCCATGGGTAGCCATGAGTTTGTGGCGCTTGCAGTAGAAACTATAGGACCGTGGTCTTCTGACACCAGGAATTTTGTCCACGGTCTCTCGACCAGATTGGTGCTGGCCTCGTGTGATTTACGGGCTGGCGCATACCTCGCTTAACGTCTCAGTCTGGCTGTTCAGAGAGGTAATGCAGCCAGTGTGTTAGGGTCCATACCGCAATCGGGGGCTCTGGATGACGTCTTTGCCTTATAGTTTTATTTTAGTTTTTATTTTTTATACCCCGTCTAAATTGTTCAAAATAAAATGATAGTCTAATAAATATTGGAAAATGAAAGTCTACTAAAAGGTTCAGCTAATTGATTTTTGCTCCTTGTATTGACATTATGTCGGTCACAATGTTTCTCGAATGAATATATATGACCCAATGAAATTGTATATATGTACCCAATGAAATCTAATTAGGCACGAATGAAAGTAGATTATGGAATAGTATCCGACAACATAACCTCTGACATTATCAATTTTAACTAATCTTTGACATTGTATACCTATTTATTTAATGAACTATTTGTAAATTAAAATTATTTAGTATAGAAATTAATTATATCATTATTTAGAGGAATTAAGTCTAGACAATATTTGCACACCACACAGCGGTAGAATTTGCGGAGACAATTATAACTTTAAGAACTTCATGTACCAAATTCCGTAGCAAATAAACATTTCATTTCATTACATTCTTTAGCAATCGAGATTATGTTGATGAACTACTGAAAATTGAATTGGAACAAATATGATGGAAACGAACTTTTTTCGAATGTTTTCGACAACTGGGAAACGGATATTCTGGAAAATACTTACTTTGGGAATTGGAATCGCTCTTCACGAATATGGGGTAAACGGAACTATTGGAAACGGACATTTTGGACATTCACTACGTTAGTTAACTATTGGAGGTGGGATGTCTACGGGCATCAGACAGACGATCGGTCCACTGGAGAGACCATTCTATCTAATGTCCGTTGTGGAGCATTGGTTACTGTAAGCCCAGTGCAGTCTGACCACCAAATCTTCAAGTTTCTCAAGAAACTTCTTACCACGTACGACCACCCTGTGGAACGGACTTCTGGCAGCGGTATTCCCGAACGAGTACGTCATGGGAACCTTCAAGAAACGAGCCTACACCTTCCTCAACGGCCGGCAACGCATCTGTGACCCTTTTCGTGTTGCGGGTGTCCATGGGCGGCGGTGATTGCTTTTCATCAGGTGACCCGCATGCTCGTTTGCCGCCCTCTCATATAAAAAAAAAAAAGAAAAAAAAAAGTCTGCAGAACTTCACAGTATCTTCATATTTTACATCTTATGTGTGAATCTATCAGCCATATCTCGCGACTACGTTATTTTTCAAATTGTCCGTTTGTTGCAGTGCCATCAGCACGGATCCTGGGCGGTCCGGACCTGCACGTGGACATCGGCTCCACCATCAACCTGACCTGCCTCATCCAGTTCAGCCCCGAGCCGCCAGCTTACATCTTCTGGTACCACGAGGACGAGGTGAGCGGACAAAAAGTAATTATGCCACACTTCTATATCTAACTTTTATGTGTGCGCTCATTTACATTGGCCCGTGTTTACTACTTTGGTCCTCATTTGATATCCCGCGGGGAGCAATGAACAGTGAACACACTGTAACTGTGGTTATATTGTAATCTTCTGAATATTTCTAATTGTATGTTTTGGCAGCATTCCGACGAGCTTGACAAAATTTATGACTCTTCCATATTGGTGCTCAGTGTGACTACTGCCATCTGTAGAGTAGCTTACTTTAATAAGACTTCCGTTGGTAGTTTTTTAAAACCTGACTGCAAATAAATAATACCATAACACCAATCAGAATCTGTGCTATCCAATATTCTTGTGTATGAACATGGGCCTCCCCCATAGAGTTCCAGAGCGACCAGTTGGAAGAGGTTAGTATCCAACGATTTCTCGCGACCTTTATCAGGTCGTCTGTCCACTTTGTGAGTGGATGTCCTACGCTGCACCTGCCGGTGCGTGGCCATCAGTTCTTCGAGCTGTATGCCCTGCCCACTGCCACTGGGCTAAGTCAGTGACGTCCGTTCGCTTACGAATTTCTTCATTCCGATTAGATCACGTAGTGAAACGCCGAGCATCACCCTCTCCATAGCTCGTTGTGTGACTTTGAGCATTCTTATAAGACCCATCTCATTCTTTTCGTGTCGAGGCAAGTTTCAAATTTTATTGGACCAAAACTTAGCCACTCTAACAGCACTGTCTGTGGCGTTAAGGAAGTCGTAAGAGGTGCAGCTGTGCACATAAGACCCATAGTAAGAGAACACGTTTCAGTGTCGAAAATCACCACTTATCACATACACTGATTCAAGCTTCTAGCACTGTGGTTTTAAAAACATAAGGTCTACAAAATGTAGGTCACGGGTTTGCTTCCCAGCGAGGTACATGTTTTAGTTCCCACTTTAAACATGGCTGCGGGATTGAAAATGATGGTAGAAGGGGAAACACCCATTATAAGACTTCTATCATATGGTTCAGCCACTTACTGGTTTCACCAATGCTGAAGTTCGGGTTCTATCCCCGACGGACAATATTCTGGTTTAAGTACCGATTTGGTCGGTGTCTAACACCATTTTCACGCATGTACTGTAACTATACTGGCTAATGTAAATGAGGCTTAATTACCTATAGATTATATTAGTTACAAGCATTAAAAACTAATAAATGTTTAGTTCACAAATACTGGTCATTATTGACCAGTTTTTGTGAGAAATTAAGTGGGTTCATTCCGTCCAGTGGCGTCCTCATTATATATAAAAAAAAGTAAAAATCATTTATTGTGTCAAAAACAGTGTTACAATAGGTATAAGCAATGAGGTAGCCCTGGTCCCCACACTAGGATTCCCTGTGTTGTTGTTGGTAACCAGTCTCTTCCCCATCCCCTAAATTAAGATTACTTTTTTAATAAAATGTATTGCTCTGACCTGCACTCTAAAAGCCTAAAAGCTAATTATAAATAACTAGGTGTCCGCCCGCGGCTTCGCCTGCGTGGAATAACTTTATCGCGGAAATTTGTTTATCCCGCTATACTGTACTGTACTGTACTGTACTATACTATACTCACAATGCAAGGTATGTTCTACCTATATTCCAGATTTCAACCAAATCCGTTCATCCATTTCGCCGTGATTGAGTAACAAACAAACAATCATCCAAAACTTTTGCATTTATATAACACTACACGTAATGGTCATAATTCACCATGCGGTACCGCTCGCGGAATCTCGGAAATACGTCTATTAAAAGGCTGAGGACTGAGCCTGACATTGCTTAACTTCGCTAATCAAAAACGAAGAGTGTTTTAGATCTTAGTTAATATAACAACAAACAATTAAAACCACTCTTCATTTTAGGAAGCCATCTTTATTATATGTCTAGCGTTGCCACTATACAACAAAGAGCGAATGCGACTGCTTGATATTTGTTGCTTAACTATACAGAATGAATTTCAATTCGTGTAATTCCCATTAACTGGTAACGCCACTATTCATCACGAACAACTTATCCCAAGGAACCTTAGTCGAATTCGATCTAAAAATTTTCAATTACCAACACGAAGTAAACCATTCCGAAACCACCTTTAGTATGGAGGTCCAACAATTTTCGGCTGGTGACTGAATTGCTGATTAATTACAACTTTCCACTAGGGATCATATTTCCATTCAGCAGAAAATTGTTGGACTTCAATACCAAAAGGTGATTTCAGAATGGTTTACTTTTTTTTTTTTTATGCACGACGGGTTCGTACTTGACCTCAATCACACCTGATGTTAAGTGAAGATGAGGTCGAAGGTGGAAGCGCACTGACCCGGAAACCCCAACACATTTGGGGGACTGGCTATCTTATCTTTGACAACCAGAACACAACAATGCTATTAACACTTCTGCTTGGCGGCAGATTTAGATAAGATGGTGGTAGCTAGCCAGGCGGACATTTAAAATGCCTTACCACCTACCAAACCAAGTACTTAAACATGTACCCCGCTGGGGATCGAACCCGCGACCACCTAGTCCTAAACCCAATGTTGTTTACATTGAGCCAAGGAGGCGGTTTACTTTGTATGAATCGAAAATTTTTTGGTTGAATTCGGATATTGTTCCTAGTGGAAAGTTGTTCGTAATCAGAAGCGGAGTCACCATTAAACAGGTATTACACGATTAAAATCACCCTGTATACAAATGGACAAGCGACAGCTCCTCTGTAGTGAATAGCGAACGTCCTACCACGCGAGCGCGCCATCGAGCTCCAAAACAAATGACCTGTCCCGACCGACGGCGGCCGTTCTTCCGAAAGTCGTTTCGTCTCTCATTTAAGCCGTAACCCACTAATAGAACGCTCAAGAGCCGTTCAAACTGATGTGTATGCCCTTTGTCCTAAGGGGCCTTTGAAAAGAAACGTAATTACCTTCAGTAATGTTCGCCCCCACCAGCGTCCGAGGCCGGAATGACCAATCGATGCAGAAACATCGGACTCATTAATTGTCCTTTTTTGCGCCAAAAACATGAACGAGCTCATACCTTTCAACGGCGATGATCTCACATATCTGTGTACTTTGAAAGGTGATCATGGATGTTGTTTCCAGCAACCTCCTCCGTATGCAAACACGTTGAATGTGAGTGTGGAGCTGGGAATACGGCAAAAAAGATAAAGAGGCATTTTTAATTTTAAAACAATTAAAATAAATTTAATTTAAAAAAATTATAGGTTTGTTATTTGTTCTTATAAAATAAGAAAACCACCTAGCCCTCGATATTGTTTTACAGGGAAATTTAGTATTGTTTTGATAAAAATTGCAACAGTTCGATACAACTGGAAAAAAGGGTCTTTAGATTTTTTCTTCAATTCTATACATAATAATAAAACTTGGAAAAAACACTCCTCCATCGTCATCATCTCCACAAAATATTTATAATTACACAGGTATAACAATAATAATTAAAATATTTATATTAACAATTAACCATTAACAATAAATAGATAAACATAATAATAATGTTGTGATAATTAGAATAGTAAATACAATTCATTATACTTTAGATTAAATTTAGAATCTGCCGTGCCCTTACAGAGTTTCATGAATGGACTATTGTTTTTTTTAAGACCTAATGTGCACATGAAAGCATGAATAAATGAATATGAATATGAATCTTCTTGCCCTGGTCCGAATTTATTTGTGGTCGGCACAGTACGTGTTTTTCTTCCAATCTCCTCTATCAGTAGTTACCTCATCATCCACACCCTTTTCGTTCATATTATATTATATCACCCGTCCATTGTCATTGATATTCATCACTTTCTTTCGTTTCATCCCTCCTCATAACATGTCCATACCAAGCTAAAAGGTTTCCTTTCATCTTCTCTATCACGGGTGCCACTTTTAAACTCCCTCTCACATACTCATTCCTTATTTTATCCATCCTCGTCACTCCACTCATCCATCTCAACATTCTCTTCTCTGCTGCATTCAATTTTCTTTCATCCATCTTCTTCATGGCCCAACACTCCAATCCATACATTACGACAGGTCTTATTACGGATTTATAAATTTTGCCCCTTAACCTGAGGGACGTCCGTGAGTCAAAAAACACTCCTTATGTCTGGTAAATTTATATGTATTTATACAGTCAATGTAAAACATACAAACGGCCGATTTTAGAATTCAGATTGTACATAGAACTTATCTTGTAGATCGTATATTGCACGAGAAAATCTTCCCGAGTCACTCCAGTGCACCAGGTGTGTCCCACTCCTAACGCTCAGCCCAGCGGCGTAATGACAATGTCCAATTGTTTCCTTGAGCTATTGTCTCTGCTTCCATTTGCCTGCTTTATTTAGATCGTGAATGCAAATTGCGTCTTAAATTGCAAGGAGACGAGGATGTAACCACAGAGTATCTATTCAAATATGAGATAAAATAACGATTTCCACCAAATCAATACGAAAGAGAGTGTACTCACGGTACACAGGGTGTAATATATAAGTGTAAACAGGCGATTAATTCCTAAAAGAAAAATCAAATAACCGACTTCATCTAAAATTTTCTTTCAGTACCATAAGCATCACTGGTAACACATAATAATTAAAGACTTTCGTAATTAATGCCCTCTCATCCTGTATGTATCTCACCTACCCCAAAATATGATAGTTACTTATAGTATACAAGTCGATTATTTAATCTACATAATTGGTGAAACGATGGAGCAGGCGACAGGCGTGCGGTTAGTTGGCTCATTCAAATGTAGCCGCAAACATTAGTTTGATCAATTAGCGGGTCTCATCTCATCGCGAGTACAGTCGCGCACAGTCGCGTGTCGCCCAATAGCGCCACTAATCAGTTCGGTGCGACAGTGCAGTGGCGCCGCGGCGACTAATTCCGCGCGCAAACACCGCACTTCATTAGGATAATACTAATTCAAACGGCACGTCCCCTCCCCCTCGCCCCGCGACCCCCCTCTCGCCACTGTTCCACGTCCGCGGCATAGACGTGGGTATTTCATTAAACGCACACTATTTTAGTGTAAAGAGGACACATTAATTAATCACTAGTGCTGGTCTTTGTTAGACAGTAATACGCGATAATACTAACTGTAGAGTAACTATAGTTTTTAATCTGCTACCCAGAAAGAGGGGTATTATAACTTTGAAGCCTTTATCTGTCGTCGGCAATGTAGTGTAGCAATGTATCGATTTGAAAACTATTTATTTTCAAAACCTAGTGATTGAGTGATAGTTCTTTTAATACAGTTGGTTTATTAAACTACACAATTTAATCATAGTCCCTAAGCGAATGCCATAGGATCGAATAACACTTGCTCGTATATGTTGACTCGATAGTATAAAAAATCGAACAAATACGAGCTCGACAGGTGCTCGATAAATCAAAATCTCGAATATTTTTTTTTTATAATTTGGAAGCAGTCCCTCGCTACGTTTGCCGGTGCGTGGTCTCCACTCTAGGACTGTTATGCTCTGAGCATATCTGAGAGAATCTGAAGAAAGAAAATGTACTCTTCTTATTGAGTATGCGTAAATTATGGAACGAGCTGCCTTTTGTATTTTTTTTTCAGAACTAAGATATAATTTCCAGAAACGCGTGAATACAACTCACGCATTCGCAGCACCTCTGGCTCGTGTTGTAAACATTCCTGGACGTCGATAATCGCTCCCATTAGGTAGCGTGTCCTTATCACGTTCCAGATAACCCCCCTCTCAACGTAATAACAATAAATGTTCCATTGTACATCTGGTTACGTCCCCGAAGTTGTTGAGAATATGCCTCCTGATGGGAACAGCTAATCGACGTCCATGAACATTTTCCAGGGGTAATGCGAATATGTATGCCCTATTCACGCGCCTCTGGAAGAAATCAGTTAAGACATTGCGGGCGATATCAAATCACTTTACCTGATTAGGTGCGCTTGCTCGTTTATCTTACTTTATCATGAGCAATATCAGTTTCAGGTCATACAAATACGAGTTTTACTTTAATTTAGATGTGTTTACTATATATCTATAACTAGCGTATGTGTTGGCTGATGAAGCAGGTGATATCGTACGACTCATCGCGGGGCGGGGTCTCGGTGGTGACGGAGAAGGGGGCGGCTACCACATCCTATCTGCTGGTGCAGGATGCGGCGCCGAGCGACTCCGGCCGCTACTCGTGCTCGCCTTCCAACGCAGAGGTAGCCTCCGTGCGCGTACACGTGCTCAATGGTCAGTATTGTTTTTAATTTAAGGCTTTGTTTTTTGATTGTTTTTGTGCACAATGGATTAGGGCTTGTCCTCAATCACATCTGATGTTAAGTGAAGATGAGCCCGAAGGTAGCAGCGCGCTCACACTGGACCCTCAACTTATTTTGGAGGACTGGCTATCTTATCCCAAAAACCGGAACACTAGCAACTTTGCTGCTCGACAGACTTAGATAATATGATGGTAAAATACCCTGCCATCAACCAAACCGAGTACTAAGAATGTGCCCCGCTCGAAATCAAACCCGGGAATTCCGTTTTGTAAACCTTGTTATTTACATTGAGGAATCAGCTAAGACTTCTAGTTAGCTTTTATGCTATTAAAGAATTTTAAGAAGGAAAAGAAATTATATGATGGTGCACAAATGTATAAGAAATTACCAAAAGATATTAAAGACGCGAAATCTCTAAATACTTACTAAATCACCACATTATAAGGGATTTCTCTATTTAAAATTACTTTCATTAATGTGTCTATACTGTACCTACAAGCCTTTACTTTTTCGAACTACTTAAGTAAGCATGTTTTATCGGTATACCCACATCGACCGACGAGACTTATAATTGTTTTTGTTGAAATTTGTATCTTTCTCAAATAAGTGAATAAGTTATTGTTATGGGAAATAAAGACTCTTTACACGTAAAAGTCCACTCGATGTACTTGGATTGGTCATATCCGTGACTGAGAATTAACTTCTCGTTGTTCACCCACAAAACTACCTGTAACATAATTCTAGAGCAAATGTTCGTGAATTCATATGATGGATTGGCTATACTTAAGTTTAATCATACCTAGTGAAAAACTAAGGTGATGGTCGAAGGCGAAGCAAATTCCCCGACGAAGTCGCGTGTCATAACTTTGAAGTCTATATTTGTCTGTGCATCTGTCTGTGGCTTTCGATGGCAATATTAAACAGGACATGACGAACATTATAAATGCAGAATGGACGACATGGCGACAGGTCTCAGAGACTACCTGTTACCCGCGGATGTCCCTGAAACTCGAGGGGAAAATTTACAAGACCATCATAAAACCTGTCACCATGTTTTCATCTGTTTGTTGGGCAATGAAAATATGGTAGAGATGAGAATGCTAAGATGGATCTTAGTTTAAAACTGGCATCAATAACAGAAAAGTTGAAGATTAATAGGTTAACATGGTTTGGGCACATTATGAGGAGGGATTAAAGGCACAAGACGAGATGATAGTGCTAAATATGAATGTGGAGAGATACAGTGGTAGAGGAAGACTGAAGAAGTTGTGGGTAGACTGCGTGAGCAATGATATGTGTGTGAAGGCGGTGAGTATGGAGGCTGATAGAGGAGAGTAGAAAGAATATTGTGCCGAATCCATCCAGAGTGGGATAAGGGCAGGATAATTATGATCTGTCTGTGGCCTTGAAATGGCTGACCCGATTTGAAGGCGGTTTGTTTATTTCCAAAAGCTTGTATTCGCTACATCGAGTTAATTGTTTAATCGTTTCGGAGATATTTTTACAACAGTTGTTTTGTAAATCTGGTGACATTTTCATTTTGAGAGACTGTCGGGGGTTTTCTAAAATTTGAATGTATAGTTATTACCCTAGAATTGCAGATCCCAAGGTTTTAGAGTTTGGTAATCACTCAAATCTCATCATTATAGCTTAAGCATTGTTGATTCTGTCCACCCGTTGATCGGCGTCGTTTCAGGGAAATAGTCGGGTCTGTACGTGACAAATATTATTTTATTAACAATCAAAGCCATAGTCAAAGTTAAAAAAAAATATTAGTTAGTTTGTAGGTACACATGGTACATTTAAAATACTTAATTTTACATTTTTTAAACTACTGCTTGTTCAAAATGCAATTTTCCTCTGAGAAGAACAAGCAAAAAACTCGAGGGATTGCTCTTTTAAAACAAAACAAGTTCTTATATTACAAATAGGTTTTACATTTCATTATTAATTGTGAAATAATCTGGCATGTGAACGTGCTGGTTATGTCCAATTATTTATTACATTTTACAAACTAATTCCTAAGGTGATAAGTTTTACATACGTTTTCAATCAGTTTCTTAATTAATAATTCCGTATTCAAATAACAATCCATTATGTTATGTTATGTTAAACCACCAAGTATCAGTTTCTATTAATACGTAAATGAAATGGATAGGTACATTAATTTTAACACTTTGACTGCCGCGACACAGACACAATTGAAAATCCATTGTGTGCGGATACAGGTGACCGCGTTGGCGCTGAAAGCCTTAAAACTTGATTTAGAATAACTTGAAGTATAATGTTTCAGCTGCGCAAACTTCGTTATAGCTATCATTTATTATAACCGACTTAGCAACAAAAAATATTTGAATCTTCCCCCTTAAGTAAAACGTTCCGCATTATACTAAGAGATCTATACATTTGTCATCCGTTGCCGTGTGTGTGTGCAGGTGAGCGTCCCGCAGCGATGCAGACAGGCTCGGCGGGCCTGTCGAACAGCTCGCGATGCATCGCGGCGTTGCTGGGCGCGGTGGCGCTGCACGCGCGCTGGCTCCGCGCCCTGCTCACCAGCTGATCGCGAGTGTGGAGCCCGCGCGCGCGTCACACGCGTGACGTCACCACCCGCCGGTAGGCGCGGCAGTGTTCTGACTGTGACTGTACTCTGTGTGCGCGTACGAAACCACTAGTGAATCTACGTCTGCGTTTCACACGATATTCACAATATTAGGTAATTATATTTCAATGGAATGGCAATGTTTATTTGTTTGTGACGATGATTTTAAATTGTACGTCCGTATGAAACGGAGACGGAGCCGATATAAATGTTACGAAATTTCTCGTCTAAATAAAATTATTAAGCGGAAACTTAGTTTTCGATTAAGTAAATGAAACTATGTATATTTAAAGAGGTTAGACAATTTATTGTAAGATTTTTATGAGAAGCGAATATTTAACGTCAAATCACTGTGATTTTATTGTTCATTGGTGACGTCTCTCGGAGCCGGTATTACGTCGATCGAGTTAGCTGCGAGTTCGATTTATTCAAAGAACGCCAATATTACGACATGTTTGCTGTTCAGTCGAACAAATTAGACAAATACGTGATTGAAATCGGAGACGAAGCAAAGCGTAAATCATCTCATCTATGTCAGTTAAACTGGAGATATTTGTTTGGCATGCACAAATAAGGGATATAGGATGGATGTATTGTATGTGAATATAATTATATGCTCCAGTTTATTTCACCCTATTGTACATACATCACAATAGAAATATATGATGTACAGTCGCGGAACGAAAAGGTTCGTCATCTTAAAGTTGACTTTTACTTGTAGACAAGTTGTTGATTTGACATTCGATAATACTGGCAGGTCAAACTAATAAAAAGGTTTTAACTCAACTATTCGCAGTCAAGGAATACTAGTTCAGCTCAATATGAACCCTATCGTCAAAGAATTAAGCATTATCTATGCAACATTAGGGTGTGTTACTTGGTTTAGAAAGGTAACATGTGCTTGCTAAGTGTCAAATTTGAAAACTGACGAACCTTTTCATTCGCGACTGCACCTGCAGTAAGTATATCGCTAGATAGACCACGTCGAAAGAAAAAACGTGTCATCTTTGCTGACACACGGCGACACGTGCAAATGTCTTTTGGTGCGATGCGACAAGCCTATCCAGCGATAAACATTGCATCGCAATAGGATAGGTTGTATAATGATAATCCTTGTACATAATACCACAACAATACATTAATATAGTTAAATTATTAGAAGGAACTCATAAGGAATGGGTTCAAGAACTACATTTTTAATCTTTCAAGAGACTGTAAATACGTAAAATAATTGTTTTGAGAGAATGAAAGTTTATAGAAAATGTCTAAATATAATATAAATATAATTGTCGTTAATTCGTACAGCGAGGTTGCGGTACTACATAGTGTGATAGGTACCTACTTCACATACAGACTCTGTTCTGCTAAAGACAATTTTGATTTGTGCTACAAATTAATGATGAGTTCTAATATGGATGCGAAGCGACTCCATAACACTTCGTGTCAGTTTTTAGAGTTCCGAAGCAAAACAATGTACATCTACAGGGTGAATTTAAATTCGTGTAATTCCCATTCTGGTGATTCAGCAGCCGAAAATTGTTGGACTTCCACACGAAAAGTGGTTTCAGAATGGTTTACTTTGTATGGGTAATCGAAAATTTGTTGATCGAATTCGACTATGGTCCCTTGGGGAAAGTCGTTCGTAATCAGCAGTGATGTCACCAGTAAACAGGAATTACATGAATTCAATTTCACCTTGTATAGTTCGCCATGTCTGTCTGTCTTACAGGTTTAGAGTGGTATTTTTTATTACGAATCCCCACTCACCACCAGCTAAACCGCAATTTTGGAAAAATTTAAACTATTCCCAATACTACTTTATATAATAATTGAAACAAAAATTATGACACGAAACTCTACTAGTTTACCAGTACCGAGGCTTTATAAAAAAAAACGTATATCAACTGCATAAGTAACTTTGTTTCCTAAGATCTGACTATGGAACCCTATGGTCCGACATGACTTGGCCAGATTTTATGGATACACCAGATCAGATGCAGACGAAGCGAATTCAGATGTGTTGGTACTTTCCATGGTATTGTTTGGAGCTCCTAATGAGCAAGTTTCAAACAAAGCTCCTAATGAGCAAGTTTCAAATAATAAACTGTATTTTTCTTCCAACTACGCTGCAACTTCCTCATAATTTTTCAATATGGCAATCTTATTGCTGTACAATTGTATGAACAGCTGTCTGTCAGGTCTTGTGTTTTTTTTACTACAGTTGACGAAATAATTCCAAAAAGTTTGATTGTTAAAGTTATTGGCACACGTCGACAAACATTCAAATTAAGAACAAACTTTGCTCTCCGAGTGCAGGAACAGCTTGTTCTAAGTTTGAATAAAAAAAAACATTGGAAAAATTGCCGCGCAAAATTATGGCGGGGTTCAGTGAAAAGGTGGAAATTGAAGAAAAGTACATGACTTATAATTGCATTGCATTCTTGTATTAATTGCATGATGAGGAATGTTATTCGGGTTAGAACCGGATGAATTATTTCTTAGCTCCTAATGTACAAGTACTGCTGAACGTATTCAAGCCGTAAACATACCTACTGTAACATACATAACGTTTCAAATACTACGACTGCGCCCTGACAGGGCCTACTTTTGAATCGAAAATATTCCTAAGTATAATTTTGGGCAAATGGAACTAAACTCTTTAATGTCAATAAAATCCCACGGTACCGTGCGTCCGGTGTTCGTTTCAAACGATATGTTATGACGTAATTATTTTATCGTAGTTTATTTAACCTGTTATACTTATGGAGTCTAATGTAATAAATATATAGATAATGAAAAGTATTTTATATTTTCCACCAATTTAGAGTATTTCGCTGTAATGGGGCTGGTTGGACGTACCATCATGTCACAGTTACGTCAAGTGATGCATGTGCGAATGCTGTAATAGTGAAAGGGTATCTACCTCACTGACTTAAGACTTATAATATATAGTAAGTGTATGATCTACCTACATCCTTTATGTCTATTAAATGCTAATCACAACCATATTGCTATTATGCTGTTATTTTAACATCGAATACAAGAAGCTTCTTTCTTATAGTTGCCACTTTATCTTGCTAATCCGCTGGGCTATGTCAGTGACCTTCGTTCGCCTACAGATTTCTGCAATCCTGATTTAGTCAATGAGTTACCAGTGATGCCTTATGGCACTGACACGTGGTCTCTCACTATGAGCCTCATAAGAAAGCTTAAAGTCACGCAACGAGCTATAGCGAGGGCGATGCTCGGCGTTTCACTACGTGACCGTATTTCATGCACACTATAAATTAATAGGCCGATTCTGATTAACAGAACACACACACACACAAACAATATAAAATTTGTGAAAATTTTAAAAGAATTGGTTTTTCTAAGTTCTTGTTGTGATACTTCCCTATATGACCTCTACACAACGACTTCAATTACTTAGTCCTAATGTCAAATAAGTAATTTTAATTATCTACCGATATAGACAGAATTAGGCGTCACTTAAGTTGATACAAGTCGCCAAAGCGCGTATATACAGGGTGAATTTTTAAGTGGGCCTGGATGGCCAAATCCTAAACTATGAGGAATGTATCGAGAACAATAGTCATCATTTGGAACAATTGATCAGTTAAATTTTAACAGGTAGGTGGACATAAGATAAATAAAAAATGTTTTTTTTTTGTTAAAAATGAGCTATTTCCTTAAGTTTGCCGTATGTCTTTACTTTCCAGAATTCGTTCCATATTAGCGACACTATCGAAAGGTGTAATAATACAGGACGTGTTTTTTTTTTCGATTCCTGGCTAGAAATATATATTTTTTTTAAATCGAATGATGCAGTTTCATTTTCATAAAAATCGGGCCCGAGGCTCCTTTGAGTACTTTTCGCTATTTCGCCTAGTTTAAGATTTGGCCATCCAGGCACACTTAAAAAATTCCCCCTGTATACCCATGCCTAACTACTCCAGCGTGGGTAACATGACCACACGCTATATACAGGGCGTCCCAAAGTTATGGGACATGAAGGGGAAGTACCTTAAATATCGTAGATAGTGAATTTTGCTCAAAGAAGACTTTATGTTATTTTTAAAAGTTAGTAATTCTGCATTCATAGATTTTCTAAAAATTATTTGCTTCGGCTGGGAATCGAACCGACTCAAATGTGAAAAAAAAAACACCCTACTTTTATGATGCCAATCGAAAGAATAGCTAAAAAATAATAACTCTGCCTAAGTAACATAGTATTTTAAAAGAAAGGAACAACGTGAAATTAATCATTTTAATCAAATAAAAAACATACATGAAACTGCCGTAGTCAATTAAGTAGGTATTTTTTTGTAAATTAATTAATTAAATGCTCAAAATGTGATCCCTCTTGTCTTACGCAAATCGCCAATCTTTTAATGAGCCCGCTGCCTGTTGATTTTCTAATCATTTTATGGTGAACACTCGATGTGATATGGCACAATTCTGTTTGCAACTCGCCTACGTTCTCGTATCGCTTTTTGTATAGCATATCTTTCACGTATCCCCAAAAGAAGAAATCTAATGGTGTGAGGTCCGGGGATCTGGCCGGCCATCTAATCGGTCCATTTGTACCAATCCATGTAGGAAAACATTCATTTAGAAAATCTGCTGCTCTCCGACTATTATGAGCCGGAGCTCCATCTTGTTGGAAAATTAAGTTTTCTTGCTCCGCCGCGGAATGGTTTCTTATCTTATCCCTTAAAATTTGAAGTATTCCTAAATACTTTTCTGTGTTCAAGGTTCCTTGGTAAAAATGGATTAAGAAAACCCGGTTTTTTAAAAGTCCGCACCAACAGTTGAGTGAAAAACGCACTTGGTTATTAGTTTCAGTCACTCGTAGGGGATTTTCTTTAGACCAAATACGATTATTGTTGCGGTTATACATACCGTTATTGCTAAAGTTAGATTCGTCTGTCCAAATAATATTATCCAAAAAATTTGGATCTTCGAGCAATCGTGCCTGGATATCAAGACAGAAATTTTTTCTCCTTTCTGTATCGCCCGGAAGTAATTTTTGAACCAATCGTCCTTCAACATAACTCTTAAAACCGTGTTTTTTTAATACACGGTGTATTTTACTTTTTGAAACTCCAATTTCATGTTCTCCTTCTCTCACCGATGCTTTCGGAAAAGCCGAAAAGTAAATTAAAATACCAAGTTCTTCGTCGTTGATCGTATGGTTTTCTTGCTGTGGTTCTCTTGGGCGTTTATCGAAACGTCCCAGAGTTTTCAAATTGTTCACAAGCCTTTTCAAAACTTTACGAGACGGTATTTGTCTATCAGGATATTTTACGCCATACCACCGCAAACTTCTAGAGATATCTTTATCGTTCAAAAAATATGCTTCCATTAGATCAAAACTTACTTGATATGCCATGTTCGCAATAAATTAACACAATAACACTTGTGTAAGTGAATTGAGACTAAACAGATCAATATCCGAAAAACAAACGCTCGCACATACTGTTCCATTTTCAAATTTAAGAACAACATTTAAAAATATCACTTCTTTTTAAAATATCTTAAAAAGTATGCATTCAAACAAACGCTGTCATAAACTGTTCCATTTTCAAATTATAAATTATTTATTTTTGTTTTTAATTTGCCTTCTGTCTAGCTTACAGAGGACGTATTGAAATACAAGTTTTATCATTTCATCTACACGTGCACTTATAATAAGGAAAACTATGTTAGTACCTATTTTATGAAGTGGGTACTTATTTACGAATAATCAATGCTATCTTTGGAATGATAATATCGCTACTTTTCGAACGTCGTCGGCAATAAATAACTTTCTTGAAATTTGACTCAATCATTTTATGTTGTTCCTTTCTTTTAAAATACTATGTTACTTAGGCAGAGTTATTATTTTTTAGCTATTCTTTCGATTGGCATCATAAAAGTAGGGTGTTTTTTTTTTCACATTTAAGTCGGTTCGATTCCCAGCCGAAGCAAGTAATTTTTAGAAAATCTATGAATGCAGAATTACTAACTTTTAAAAATAACATAAAGTCTTCTTTGAGCAAAATTCACTATCTACAATATTTAAGGTACTTCCCCTTCATGTCCCATAACTTTGGGACGCCCTGTATAGTTTATCACACGTTATATTGCCCGCATCTGTCAAAATGCTACTGTACGACTGTTATGTCGCCATTTTGACAGATGACAGTGATAAAATGTGTGATAAACTATATTGCGTGTGGTCATCTTACCACGGCAGAGCTGCGACTTGCGTCACCGTGTGAGAGCTAACTTACGGCTCTGCCATTTTGTGACGAACGTATTTTTTTATTTGCTTTTATATTGTTTCAGTTGTTTTTCTTGGAGTTCGCAACTCGAGCCCTCGGGGATGCTCCTATTGTTACGGCATTGATTTTGGGGTGAATAAGGAAACTAATTCAACATTACAAGCAAACAAAAACATGGTTTGTTTGGAATAAATTGTTTTTGAATGTATAAATGATATTTGTTGAATTAGTAATAACATGTTTAGCGATTTAATTTACTTGTTGTTCACCCGATAGCGTTGCTGGCCACAACACATGACCGGTGTTTTTATTAAGTGTTTTTGGCGGAAAAAGAGTGCACTATTCAAGTCAGGAATTTGAGAAAAATGTCACTGGCATTTTAAAATAGAGGCACTGTTTGCCAAAATATTTGTTTACAAAAATTATAAATCACTTATTTTACCACAAAAAATAAACATTATAGTACAATGTAAGTTATACACACCTACTGCACGATATACAGTGTATCTGTGTACCTTTCAAAGAAATACTATAATTTTAGAGCCTATTCTGGACCAAATTTCTAAAATCAATCCGCTTAGATATTGTGTAAATATCAAATGCCACTAGATATTAATTATGAAGTCAACCACAAGCACTTTCATTTTAATATTGGTATAGATTCTTATTGTTGTGGTCCACTTACCTACTAGAATATACATACTTAGCACAGACCACTCCAAATTACAAATATACACTTTGTAAGATAACATCATTAATGATATCGAATAAACATTTGGCAATATAATTATGTTTAATTGTAGATAATCTGTAAATAAGTGTAATTTTGTCTTCACCTAGACTCTACATGACTATAACCAACCAGCCCTACTAACTATGACCAATCAGCCCCATGAACTCTATCCAACCAGCCCCATGAACTCTATCCAACCAGCCCTACGAACTCTACCCACCCAGCCCTACGAACTCTACCCACGCAGCCCTACGAACTCTACCCACCCAGCCCTACGAACCTGTACCCACCCAGCCCTACGAACTCTACCCACCCAGCCCTACGAACTCTACCCACGCAGCCCTACGAACTCTACCCACCAAGCCCTACGAACTCTATCCAACCAGCCCTACGAACAATAAATAAAATAGTATATAATATTAGTTAATTGACTGTTCCGACGTTTTTGTAAACGTTTATAAGTGAATAAGTGAGTTATTGTAAATTACAAGTTAAATCAAACAAGTTTTGTATAGAGTCAAGTGTAAATATCATACTAGAGGAGTTTTATTACAATAAATCGATCTAAGTAGCGCGACTACGAGGTGTACCACACCGGCATGTACGGAGAGCATACTTTATGTATACATAAACCGAATAAGTTTGTTTTCAAATAAAATATTTAATATTTAAGTAATGGTACATTTTATTTCGTTCCAGTAAACTTAAGAAAAATAGTTAAAACTAAATATGGCGTATTTGTATGCCCTTGAACACACTTGATAGTAAGTGAAGAAGGACTCGAAGGTGGCAGCAGGTCACCTGAACCGGCTGTCTTATCTTAAATAGCCGGAACACAGCATTGCTCATAAAAATACTGATTGGCGCTTTGATAAATTCCCTAACAACAACTAACTAAACATGTAACCCGCTGGGAACCTGAAAAAAAAGAAAGGAAGCGGCGCAAGAAACTATCAGGCAGTGGCGTGCCCTCCATACAGGCAGAAAGGCTGTGCCTACCCTAGGAAATTGTAAGCTTTCCTCGAAATGCATTGTCGAAACAGCTGATTCATACTGATTTGAGCAGAAATATTCTAAACAGTTGCGTGTAGTTATTATTATTTTATTTTGTTATTATTTTGCAGTTGTTTTTTTTTCATTTAATAGAAATTAATTTTCATTTAATATTATTCACGACTTGTTTGGTGTAGTGGTTAGAAACTCTGACCACTATACCTAAAGGACGCGAGTTCGAATCCCGTTAGGGGCATATGTTTGTATGATGAATACGGACATGCGTACCCGAGTTATGGATATTTTTATAGATATTATATAATAAGTATTTATTTACAAAAAAAATGTATTTATGTAGTATATCAACCATCTGGTATCCACAACACAAGCATATAGTTGCTTAATGTGGAACTAGATGATATTTTGTGTACGTCCAAGGATATTTATCTGGGGGCACGGTAGTGCCCCCGCCAAGACGAGTCAAGCGAAGCGCAAGGGCACTACCCTACCTTTTCTCGAAGTGTTTCGTCATTTTTTTGAACCCTCATAGAGTGGTTTCCGATGTACCAGATAGTTCATATTCTCAGGATATAATGTCAATAATAGACTAATTAAACATACAAAGTCTCAATTGAATAGCTCTAATGCTTTAAATTTTATTGATATCTAAAATACACCGATTTCGTCACTAACACACTGACACACTGATGATCATCAAAATGTTTGGCTACTTCCTTTAGTGCTAGAAAGCTGAAATTTGGTATGTAATCTAAATTTAGTATACAACCAACAAAAAAAATCATAAAGGACATTGCCCAAGTGACTATGGGACCTAGTATCGGAATCAAACTTATAGTGTCACAATGTAATGTGGCTTGGTTTGAAGTACTCTCTTTAGCCTTTGATATACAATTAGCTCTTTCAAAATAACTTTCCGTATTTTGCGGTAATTAGATCACGAATTCTAGCTCGTTATTGCTACGATGGCAACTATTGGATTCCTACTCAAGGCTGTTACACATTGTTAAAAGCCCGAAAAGATAATTCTGCTTGTGCAGTCACACAGTTGGGTAGAAAGAAAGGTTTTTATGCATAACGCATCGTAAGTGCATTTACGAATATAACTTACCGGTGTGGGAGAAATCCAAGTAACCAAAGTATTATAGATGTCATCCTCAATTTCTCTCAACGACTGCTAACGTAAATGCCGCAGTTGGAGTGAACAGTTTATACACCGACGATTCAATCCTTCCATTTTGATGAAATCGTAACTTATTAACTAATGGAGTCTCTATCTCACACAATTACAGTATTAAATATGGAGTCTCTGTCTCACAATAAATTCCTATGGTATTGAATTCGTCCGTCTCACAAAAACATTTAAGCACTTCAAATCACAAAGTTGAAGATTACAGAAATTCAATTCAAACGATACGCAACCAACGGCAAAGCAAATGACGACGAAACGAACAAAAAAAAATACTACAAGTCGGCAACATGATATTTTAGTGTTGCCAAACCTACTGTTACGAATATCGATGGTTTTATCGATTTGACATATCGGTCACCATTGATCAGAAATGCTTATTTGACGTGAAATCAAAAAAGAAATTACTGTGTTCTCATACGTAGTAATGATATCATATCATGTATATCCTTACTACGAATTGCTCTAACTGAATAATATCTAGCTCAGTATTTTTAGTTAGACAAAGAAACGTTTTCGAGTGCATGACGCCTTGGGTACCGCTCGATACAAATAACATTCAACGGTTGGAATCTTTTGATATTATTTGGTGTCAATCACACCTGATTATATGATGATGAATAAAATTGTAAAAAAATATATCTGTATCATTAATTATTTATTTATTTTTCCTTGATACACAGATACCTAGATGGTAATAAGCTAACCTCACATAATATCAGTCTCGGTTATTTACCATTAAGATTGTAAATGTATATATTTTTGTTCTCGGCTTAAGAATTCGTATTAATTGTTAACCTAAAAATTCATGTGATTTTTCGATCACTGCTAACGCAGACAAGGCGCACGAAAGCCTTAAAGTCAAAAGATTTTTATACATTATTATGTATAATTTTTGTGGAAGCTGGTCTAAAAGAGGTATTTTCAGTTTGTTATTCAGTGCAGGGAATGGTCAAAGTGTTAAGACAACAATAAAAATAATATAGTTAAACGGATAAAATAATTTTGTTACGAATGTATATACAATATTTTGTGCGAATATTGTTAAAAATCAAAATAATGTGATCAAAATGTGATGTTATAAATAAATAAAATAAATAAATATTTCGGACACTTACACCAATCATCTAGCCCCAAACTAAGCAAGCTTGTACTATGAATACTAGATAACGGATAAACATACATATATATTTAAACTAGTAAATGTCTGAGTGTGTGTGCGATTTCTGTGTAGTAATTCATTTTTGGGCTGAATCGTTCATTAATTGAACTTTTATTTATTATCTGTTCCTTGGGGCCGTATTCGTCATGTTAAATAAAAAAAATGAGGAATTGTATAAAAAGGTAACAGCCGAGCCGTAATCGATAATCGATTCATTGTCTACCGAGTAGGTAATCGCTGACGGGGACCGGATGTTCCTTCGGGTGGCAACACCACACATCGCTGACAGACAGTCATATTAGGCGGAAGTTTGGCGGTAGTAAAAAAATAACAATTAATATATAACAATATTTCTAGTTTTTATCCGGCAAAATCAAGATTTCATGTTACGCCATGTAATTTTTAGAATTAAAAACAGGAATTATCGACGTCACGAAACTGTGACACAATTTACATTTTAGCGATACTGCCTATGGGCAATATCCTTTATAACTTTCGCCCCCCATATCCTAAAATGGGGGGGGGTGGAAGTTTATATGAGACTTTCACCAATTTTATGAATCAGGACATGAATGTTTACACGGGACTGTAGACAGTAACTAAAAAACCTATTAATCTAGACATCTAGACACGCGGTAGCGTGTCAAGCCAAGTTCAATTTCACAAGGAACTGGCGACGCAGCACCAGCGACCAACTTCAACCAACATACTCTGTGGATCATGAAGAATCGGGGGGTTGGGGGGTTTAGTTTCTGAAGTAACGAAACAGCCAAGCCATACATATTTACTGATATGTAGAATTTGTTGAAGTTGGGGTCAGTAGAGTTAGGCCGTGTAGATTCAGAAGCTTGGCTCTACATGAGATCTGATATCTTTTTCACAGGGCAAACCTTATGTGGTCGTCTTGGCAACATTTTACATGAAATGTTTTTGGTGGTATTTATTTATTTAATATCATTCTGCCTACCCTGACAAAACGCTGTGCACGCCAGTGCTATCAGGATCAGATTTTGTTCTTTTGTCATAGTAATAGATGCTCAAAATGACAACTATAGACCATGGTTTCCGGTTCCAAAACCAATGAAACTTCACGTTATAATGTAGAGAGAGGGGTTGTGTCCGTGAACCTGTAAATAACTCAAACCACCCGCAGTCTCCGTGGCAAGTGATCTCGTTACCAAAGTTCCGACTTCGAGTAACACGAAGCCGCGGAAGCAGTCATGATTAGAATGGATCGAATCCGATTTATTGAGAATCGAGCTGAAAGGGTTCCGCCTATCTGATCGGAGAATGGATATTTGTGATGTAATTATCTCTACGCAGAGCAGAAGTTAATCGAAATTGTGGGAGAAATCTTAGCTATCATTTTATAGCGGTCTCCGAAATGATTGAATCGACAAAGTTTTAAAAATGTGTTATCTTCTCATTAGCTTCATCCCAAATAGGGTGGTCAGAGAAATCTCAAACATTAGCGTTTGGATGTTCCAAACGTTTAAAATTTTAATGCTTGAAACAACATCCACGTTTCACTTTTCTAAATATACAGAAATGCACACGTGACAGGGAATGAGCCAATCGCCGATAAAACGTACAAATCTATAGATGTTTTTTTTATTCACAACGGGTTAGCACTTGACCTCAATCACACCTGATGTTAAGTGAAGATGAGGCCGAAGGTGGAATCGTACTGACACGGAAACCCCACCTTATTTGGGGAACTGGCTATCTTATATCTCCAACAACCGGAACACATAAATGCTATTAACATTGCTGTTTGGCGGAAGACTTAAATGGTGGTAGCTAGCCAGGCGGACATTTAAAATGCCATACCATCAACCAAACCGAGTACTAAATATGTGGGATACATGCTGGGGATCGAACCCGCGACCTCCGAATCGTAAACCCAATGATGTTTACGTTTAGCAACGGAGGCGGTTAATATTTTATGGTGGAAACTCTCATAGTCGCCTGTTACGACATCCACAGGTAGAGACGGGTCGGTTCTATTGTTTTTACGTGCCGAAATCACACAGCACAATATTAATAAAGATTGGTTAGAAACGTGGAGGTTGCAGGTCGGAACAAAGCGGGTCACATCTCCACGGGCCTATCACATTTGGATGGTGTTGGATCTGCGAACACCTGGATAATCTATCTTTCATACATTTTGAACATGACAAATTCTTTATTTATTTAGGTAACAATACTGTGACATAAGGAACTGTTTACCTTCAAAAGGCGCCGCATAGTACCTACAAGTGTTAATCCTTGCATATAGAAGATATACTGGGTGGCCAGCGGCGGAATCTGTTTAAGACAAGAAGTATTTTTTTATGCACAACGGGTTAGCACTTGATCTCAATCATACCTGATGTTAAGTGAAGATGAAGCCGAAGGTAGAAGCCTACTGACCCGGAAAGTCCATCTTAATTGGAGGACTGGTATTTTATCTCTGACAACCGGAACACAACAACCAGTGCTGAGCGATTTATGTCACTCAGTGTTTAATGAGACTAGCTAGTCATAGATCCGTGTTAATGGATCGATCTTGAGATTGAGATCGCGTCTCAGTGTCAATACTATTTTTTTTTGATACTGCGTATTCAACAGATTCTCACCGTCAACTTATGGCCATCTCAATTTTGAGAACGGTTTATTGATACGATACCCCTGTTTTGGTTTCTTGTATGTTGTTGCAGTTTTTTTTTCGGTGTGTGGAAATAAATGAATTAAACGATGCTCTTAACATTGCTATTTGGCGGCAGACTTAGATAAGACGGTGGTAGCCTGCCAGACGGACAATTTTAAAATACCCTACCACCAACGAAACCGTATGCTAAACATTTTTTTTGGTGATTGACTAGATTCGCATTTGACCACAATCTCACCTGATGGAAAGTGACGATGTGGTCCCAAGGTTGCAGGATTCAGGAAATACTGACACCAGAAGGGAGTTCCTTGCCTTGTATATGTACCCCGCTGGGGATTGAACCCGCGACATCTGATTCGTAAACCCTATGTTGTTTACATTGAGCCACGGAGGCGGTTAATACAAGCGGTACATACAAGTATTTGGTAATTGCAGCTGTACTATTGGTCGAATTTGACAGTAAAATCCACATTGATTTGATAATTGAAACTCTACTTACTATTGGTGGATTTTGACAGTTGAAATGACATTAATCCTCAAATTTAATAATTGTAGTACTAGCTGTTTGCTGTAGTGGTATTGTGATGACCTGTTTGGTGTAGTGGTTTGAAACTCTGACTGCTATACCAAAAGGTCGCAGTTTCGAATCCCGCTAGGGGCTATGTTTGTTTAAAGAATACAGACATGGGTTCCTGAGTTATGGATGTTTTCATTTATATAAGTATTTATTTACAATAAAAATGTATTTGTTTAGTTTATCAACCATCTGGTATCCATAATACAAGCACAATAGTAGCTTAGTATGGAACTAGATGGCGCTGTGTGTATGTGCAAAGATATTATTTATTTATTAGTAACTAGTAATCCGCATGTTCTCCGTACGACTGGTCTCTTCTTGTGTTACTCTACAGGTGAATACGCGTGTCCAGTGTGGCACACGTTAAGGAGGTTGACGTAGCGTTAAACGAGACATGCCGAATTATAACGGGCTGCAAGTAGGGGTGTGTTTCACCTACCCCACTTAACTTGCTCTTCCCTCTGGCAGGCATAGCTCCACCAGAAGTTCGGCGAGAAGTGGAGAAGCATAAGCAAGAAACTGACTGGAAACACCACTTAAATGCCCAGCGCGAGACTGAAAAGCCGCAAAAGTTTCCTAAGGTCCACTATTGCCACAGACAGTCAACCAAGGTCGGCAAGAGAGCACTGTAGGATGCAAAATGCTCAGCTCCTCCAGAGTTTGTCAAACTAAAAAAAGCCCTGCCACAAGCTGCGGCGGCCGACTTGGAAGAGTTATCGCCTGAGGGTCAGAGTCGGTCGCTACAGAGCAAGCCTGGCGAAGTGGAGATTCGCTGACCAGTCACGAACGCACTGCGATTGTGGAACCCCATCTCAAAACATGGCGCACTTGCCCTCTCTGTGCCCCTCCACCTGTGGCATGGTTGACCTGTACGTGGCTGCAGATAACGCCGTAGTTGTGGCTGAACTCTGGGCGAACCAAATCTGATTAGACACATTAACACGAAGAAGAAGAAGTATCCTGATTGTCTAATTTCTAAATCGGTAACTCGGTAATCTTCAGTGGTCATATTAATTTAGCAATAATAAAGAGCAACTTAGTTTTAGTTCGTGAATGGAAACGTTAGCCGTAGGTACACCTGAAGTGCTAGTGAGTTCGTCATGGTCTCACATTAGACGACGTTAAACGAAAGCACGTACCTATTTGCGCGGTCGATTGAGTAATTCCCTGCGGTGGCGGTGGCGGTCGCGATGTGGTGTTAATGTATGAAGGGCGCAAAGAAACAGATTGGTTTCATTAGACGAGGCGCACGCGAGCGGCCCTCCCCCCCGCGCGCCCCTCCCGCACCACACCCGTGCCCATTAGCGATCTTCAGGGTTGCCAATTGTCTTACGCCTACAAAGCTGGACTGTTTAAAGTTCTACATACACCATAATATGTCAAATGTTCGACGACCGGTCGGTGTAGTGGATAGTGACCCTGTTAGCGAAACCAAGGGTTGCGGGTTTTTTTAGGGTACCTCCATATACCTACGTAATGTAGGAATGAAGTGTCTCCCCCGCCAGATAAAAAATTCACGGCAATGCGAGGTAAATAGGATTTACTAGTTAAAGAGTAATAATCAAAAAACGTATAAATGTACTTTATGTTGAAAATTATGTATCAAACAACAAAATGCCTCCTTCATATCGTGACGTTGCCCGTATGCCTGAAGGAGTGTAGGTACGGCACTCGACACTGAGCGTGGCTCGACACGCACTTGGCCAGTTTTTTTTAAACGTGTTCAATTACAGTTTGTTACCTACTGTCTTTGGAATGTCTACAAGTTTTATAATCGTACATTTGTTTTGTTCGTCAACAACTACAAAAAATAGCCGTATTTTCTCCAAAAAGAAACCTTATTTTAAGGTAGTAATGAGTTTTGAATTTAGGGCATGGATATTGTTCCTAAAAGTTCTGAGACCAAAGAGATCGCGTATGAAAAAACTTACTGGCCGATTGGGCCGCGTGCTCCCAGCCGCCGCCAGCTGTATTTTAATAAAAAAATACTGAAGAAAATCACGCGAACTACGTACATCGTTCGTTTACATTTCATATCTCAGGGCAATTTAGTTTTTACTTACTTTCCTAAAATAATAACGTAATACCTCCCGCTTTATATAAATATATTCATAAGTTGTATCTAAAAGCGCCTCTTACTACTTTTTCACATAATGGAAAATTAAAAGCAGAGTCTATCCCTCGTTGCACTCAGGATTTTAATTTAGAATTGAAGCCAAGTGGTTCAACATAAAAACATTATTTTACTCCCTCACCGTAAAAATATTATTTAATCCCTTGTTGTTGAAGTACTTTGTTCTAGGGGAAGGGAGTGTCCCTATACAAGGACTGCACTCGCTGTCCATTATGGGCAGGGTGTTTTGTTACCTTGAAGGCTATTGCACTCATTTAAACACATATTATATAGGTTCGTCGAACTGGAGACAAACGTTTTGATTTCGTGTTAGAAAGTTTAATGCATACTGTAAATCATTAAAGTATATAGGGGACATAAGTTGTCATTTACGTAATATCTGTTTATTATGAAATGCATACTCGGAATTGAACCCAACTTCGGTTTTAAACCAAGAGCATTCTCCTTTCCTGCCTGAAACTACAACCTTGTGAGCCAACAAACTCCAAAACAAGTTGTAGCTGTGTTGAAGAAAGTTATTTGAAAAAAATTCTAGAATTTTATAAACTTTTGTAAAAATTTAACAAGATTCTTTTGGAAGAGTTCAAAGTTAAGTGAGTTCAGAAACTTCAAGCATTTATTTCAAAAAGGATATCATCCGTAGGAAAAGAAGCGGCGCATGAAACCACCAGGATTATTGTCCTTTTATATATTTTTTTTTTTCTAAAAATTTAAAATTTTGAGAGTTGGTAGAAGTAAACCAAGCGTATTTGTCCTTCAGGTAGTCACAAATTTTGAAATATCCTTTTATTTGCCAATGTTGTCTACATTTTGATAAAGTCAGCGAACTTCAAAGCTGTGAATTTTCCGAGAGGCTACCGTCATGCGGGCCCTGTGTCTGGCCCCTCCGAGGTGAACGTTACTATAAGTATCAACACACAATATAACTCTCAAGCCGTGTGAGAGGGCACTTCAAATTCAATGAGCGTGTGGGAAAGTTACCTAGTAGAAGTTTCATGTAAGTCGTGCATTTTAAGCAGCGGTCAGTGACCTTAGAGGATTGGTCTGTGAAGGAGGGACTTGGAAGGGTATATTTTCTGTAATAATAGTTTCGTTATTAAGCTCAATGAGAGGACAGAGATTACATTTTAAACAAATAGTTAAAGCTGTGTCAACCCTAAGGCGTGGCATCATCGTCGCCATTTCCGTAAATTCCACAGATATTGACAGAACAAATACTCGTAACATATGCAATAGAAACGCTTAGTCCGCCTCTGCAGTTTAGAGTACATGTTCTTTTTTATTAAATATAATATTTATTATTAATATAAAATACTTACTTGAAATTTGTACTTTCTAAGTTTTGAAGCTTAATAACGGCAGAATATTTTACGGCAAAAGTCAGTGATGGTATACAAGTGAATGAAAGTGTAAATTAAAGTTCCTACAAAAGCCTGCAAAATCTTTCGTAAAGCATTTGCCACTGCATTTGGTATATAGTCATTGACCAAAGCGCGGTCGCACGATTAAGAATTTACTAAAAGAAATAGCTTCTTGCCATTTGTTTTTATCAGCGAAAAACATGAAAATGAGCGCTATCTTAGATCGCAGTGTCAGTTTTTAAGTGACAGCTATCGCAATCATATTCCAAGCGAAAGCTATTGCCCGGGAATAAGAACGAATCGCGGTCGCATTACGGTTCTACCAGGTGTAGCAAACCAAGGCTTTGCATGTTAATAATTAGACTTAAAACTGCTCTGTACAGTGAACTCTGAGAAGAACCTGCCAGCAAAATGCTGAGTCCTCTGACTGCCACAAGTGATTTCTATGACGGTATGGTTTGTGCAAATATGGCAATTAAGGATTTATTTATTTAATTTCTTAAAACGATGTCTTGATAAGAACATTTGGACGATACGGTCTCACAATTGTTTTTTCATTTTGTTGAAAGTGACACAAGTTACATTCATTTGGGTATGTTGAAATTAATAATATACGTGGCGTATTTGTGGTACACAACTGTTCCATATTTCAGATTGTATGATGTAACACGATCTGATCAATTAGGTATTTATAAAGTAGGTAACTACGTAATATGTGTGCCGCTAAATTAATTAAATAAATAAATAAATAATAACTAAATATTTCGGACACTTACACCAATCATCTAGTCCCAAACTAAGCCAAGCTTGTACTATGGATACTAGATAACGGATAAACATACATAAATATTTATATAAACATCCATGACTCAGGAATATATGTTCATATTCATCACACAAACATTTACCCGTCGCGGGATTCGAACCCGCAACCGTTGGTTTCGCTGAGAGGGTCACTATCCACTACACCAATCGGTCGTCAAATGAAGTTTTCATATTCATAAAATGATATAGAAATGGTAAATATCGGCAAGAAATCACTCCGACTGAGTCGAGGTGGCTCAGCTTTTGTATGCTCGGCCCACCACACCACCTAGTATTCGTTAGCACGGTAGCACAAATCAATCAGAAACTGTAAGGTTCATAAACAACCGTAGGACCAAGTTGTAGTAAGTGCACCGAACCTACACACATGAAGTGTATGTGGGTCAACCTACTGTTCACGTAGCGTGTAAGTTTTAGTGACGTAATTATAGATTGATATAAATAAGGTTTAATTGTAGATTGTCTCTCTTTCCCAATATACGACTTGAAACGTAAACTTCTTTCAATTGCAATACCTCATGGCGGTCCTGCCAGGATTCGAACCTGGAATCTTCTGATGCCTAAATATCATCTAAAAGATTAAGGTGCATGAGAAACAATCGCTTAAATCAGATTCAATGGGTCCATACCAGTCTCCTTCCAAAAGCTACATAGGGCGAGTAAAGCAAACCCGGCCCTCTCCACACACAGTACATGACAGTTAATTGCACGTCACGCCTGTCGCGGCACGCGGGCGGTGGCGGGGTGACTAGGGATGTAAAGCGGTAAAAAACGATATCTTCCGTAAAACGCGGTATTTTACGGTAAAATATAGTAATATTCGGTAAAAAACGTATTAAACTACTACTAAAAAAATATCGCGTTTCCGCAAGAAAATGCGGCGGCAGCGTTGTGTTTTCACTTCATAAAAGTTCCGGGCCCAGGCAACAGATGGCGCTAAGATTTCGTGCCATTATTTTCACAAACAAGGTAGTTTTTGAATAAACATTATAATTACTCATGCGCGTGTAGTCTGCCGGACAAAACCAAGTCAACTAATCGCCGGTTGCTCGGTCGCCCATCAACAGAAGGAACAGCAACCAACAGAAGCAGATATGCCGCACAATATGGTGAAACTGCACTAATCAGCAACATTACATAATGATTTTGCAACTATACGCCCACGGGATTTAAAACAAATTAAAATTGAAAACGTCATAAATCGCCCGTAACTTCACTGTAATTTGTATAAATGACCGTATTTTACCAGCGTTTTCGGTAAAATTACGTAATTTTGCATCACTAGGGGTCCCCCCCCACTTCCCCTCCCCCCGGTGCACTCTGCATGCCGTAGATTGATGACATGCATTATATCACGAGATTACACCCTACAAAAGGCACACTTGCCGCATGCGGCCATCTGAAAGCGCCCTTATTTTTCATAATTTAGACAAGACGGAGCCGCCTGCCTTCTCTACCCTGTAGAGGTACGTCATCGAATAGGCCGACTATAGTTGCCTCAATGTTTTACGTCACTTTTTTATAGTTTTGTTATTCATTTCGGAGTACTTACCTAATAGAGATTCTCTCACACAACAACTTTTTACGTTTAATATATTTTTGTAACGAAATCAAGTCGTGGCCTTATTTAATAAAATTCTGATAGAATTTAAGAGTAACATAAGGATTAATGTCAACAAAAGAAAAGACAGTTTCTCCAGAGTGGATTATAGTATGTATAGACAGAAAAAATATTAGATAATTTGACGATATAATGCATGAGTAATTAAATATTAATTAAATTTAATTGTAGGTATGAATAATTTGTTAAAGGCTTTCTGAAATTAATTTGACTATGTACTTAGTTACAACAAGCTGTAAGTTTTCCAAACGATTAAAGGAAAAAAATAAAAAAATTGAAATGACATATTTATTCATTTATTTAGGAGAAACCAAGGGTGATTTATTGTTAAAACAAAAAACTTTGAGATGATACATAATGTACAGGATATTACAGGTTTATATATATTAACAAAGAAGAAAGACAAACGAAGTTACAGATGTTTCCATTTTGCATGTATATGCAGGTGAATGTGTGTGTGTATTGTGGGGGTGTGTGTCTTTTTATTTTATTTTATTTATTTACATAGAATCAACAGCATTATTAAAAAAAGTGATATAGAAAACTAATACCAAACTTATGCCAATTAAAGATTCTTATTATATTACTGACAATGGTTACCCTTAACATTGAATCGGTAATGTTTTAATTCATTACAATAAAATTCGTACTATTACATTATTAATTATAATATTATTATATAAATATCAATGAAAACAAATCAAATTCTGAGTGATATATGAGTCGTTTGTTAATATGACTGTGTGTGTATGTGAGAGAGATATGAAGTGTGATCAATAGTGCAGAGTAGATAGATGTATGAATGAATAAAAGGATTTACATGTATAATTAGCATATTACATGTATATTAAATATATATATAATAAATAATATATTAATAATATAAACCTTCTTCTATATACTTGTACATACCGTTAAATATAGTCTTACTTATATATGGTAATGGTATAATTAAATAGGTTATGTATAAGTACATACTAGAGTGTTGTATTCAAAGTGTTGTGTAATATTTAATTGCAGCATTATTTATTTATTTATTATCATCATTATTACCTGATGATCAACACACTTTCCACTAGTTTCAACCTATTCTTTTTTTATATTTTAACGAGTCTTATAAATTTGAGGTCTGAATCTGTCTGTGTGTCTTTAGTATTGTGATGCCGAAACAGCTGAACCGATTGCAAACGGATTTTTTAATGTCGGCAGATTGACGGGAAGTGGTTAGACATTTAGTTTTTAAAACAGTTGATTTGTTTTGTTTATACATACATAATGTCATGACCTCTATCCCAAAGTGAGTAGTCAGAGGTATCCCAAATATTAGCGTTCCAAACATTTAAAGTTTAATGCTTGAAATAACATCCACGGTTCACTTTATGAAATATACAGAGATGCACACGAAACAAAATTTATAGCTGTTTTTGGTGGAAAATCCCATAGTTGAGAAGAGACCAGTTCTATTCTTTTTACGTGCCCAAACCTCACAGCACCTGGACGATATTAAGTTTTAAGTTTTTAGACAAAGCAAAAATTTAAAACCTATCGCTCTAATCACTCTACCTATAACAAGAAATCAAAATATGTATTTGTCTAACAAAATGGTATTACGCGTATGTAGTTCATATACTTGTGACCTTCTATTAAGTGAAGTACACCTGTATCAGAAGGGCACGCTCCTCCATATCCATAATAACTATAGTACCTAAAACCTGGTTCAAATTCGCTTAATTAAGATGTGTTATTATTACATAGTAGAATACAGACCATATTTTTAAAGTAATTAAATCGTCCTTCATTTTTAAATTACTCACACATACTAATACATACTTTAGTGTGTGTGTATGTGGAGAGGAGAGTGTGGAGAGAGAGTGTGGATGTGTGTGTGTGTGTGTGTGTGTGAAGTGCGTGTGTGTGGTGCGCCCGCACGTGCGTTGATCTTTTTATTTACAACAAATTCTCTTAATTAAATATCTTCTGATTTATAACAATACCATGAATACTAACCTTATAACTAAGTATACATATTCAGTAAATTGAGTCGTTAGTGTAATTAAGATTGATTTCACTGAACTGACCCTTAGGATCAACGCAGACCTAACGAACAACGGGCCGAGCTTTATTCTCTTGCTATATTAATCTTCACCAACCTACGACGTACGTAAGTTATAGAAGATTAGACTTTTGTAAGTTAACTTTTGAGATAAGTAGTGATAAGGCCGCCAAATTGTACTGTTCCTTTTTTTGTTTATCCTTATGTTATGTTTGATATTGTTGTCCAATAAAGAAGATTTTCTTTGTTTGCTTTTCGACGTCAGTCTTTCTTGGATCCTATATTCTTTATTTTATGGACAACGGTTTAGCACTTAACCTCAATCACACCTGACGTTAAGTGAAGATGAAGCCGAAGGCGGAACCGTACTGGCTATCTTATCTGTGACAACCGGAACACATTAATGCTATTAACATTTCTGTTTTGTGGCAGATTTAGATAAGTTAATACATGTAGTAGCTAGACAGGCGGACGTTTAAAATACCCTGCCACCAACCAAACCGAGTACTAAACATATACCCCGCTGGGGATCGAACCCGCGACATCCGATTCGTAAACCCTATGTTTTATACGTTGAGCCACGAAGGCGCTCAATCTTGGGATCTTCAAGAGCAGAGTGAATAGGCATCTACTGAGATCCCGTGCATCTTCAACCACGTCGTCACTTTCCTTCAGGTAAGACTGTAGTCAAAGGGGTATCCATGGCTAAAATACATTACAATCCGCCCATGGCACTTAATTTAATGGTTCTGCCTACGACATGTACACCATGCGGACCAAATGCGGCGGTACATCTTGTTTCGCTACACCCAAATACCAGCAATTTGCATAACTCAGGTATGAGACACAATTATAAGAGGCACCTCGGCCGGCCGCGGTAATCCAAATGTAATTAGCACTTGAAGTAGGGTGCCCTAGTGCCCCGACGACCCTGTGCCCCGGGGCACGGACCGCTGATCCATTATTTAGGGCGGGAGTTAACGAGATCACATTACAATTACTCATCTCATTACGGCGGTCGCGGCTCCTTTGTGTCCAAAGGTACGTCCGAGGGACGGCTCGTCCTGACAAATACGTCCAACCACATGAGTAAATACCCCAATACACACATGACATATTTACCTACTCAAGTGATCCTGTAACCGTTACAAACATTCTTGTATTCTTGGAATAATACAAGAATTACAAATTTCTATTGCTATAGGGTTATCAAATGTTAGCATTGTTGGACAATAGTCCTTCTGATTTTGAAATTCACGATGACGGATTGCTAGCTGTTGCCCGCGACTTCTTTTGCGTACTCATCTTACATTGCATACTTTTCTTTTCTTTTCTTTTTTCATTTTTATGCTTGTTCCCGCGCGCCTCCTGGGTGATAGCTGAAAATCAGTGCTTGCTCATTCATTGAGCATTTTTAATGCGCTGAGCTATGACCTTGTTGCATGACTGTTGCACACATGCCCACATATAATGAATCGGCAGTAAGTCTTGAAGGTATTTTTAATGTTATGGTGTATTTGTTTATATCTGTTTGTATTTGTTAAAAATTGTATGTCTCTTGTTTTCTTATTTGTTCATGTTTCTCCCTTGTATGTGTGCCAGTTTATGCAATAAACTTTTTATCTATCTATCTTATCTATCATCAAAATCTGTTCAGCAAAAAAATTTGCCTATATATGTTAATAGAGGTCCTAATCTGTCTACCAACCAAATTTCATCCAAATCTGTCTAGCCATTTAGGTGTGCAGAAGTAACAAATATATATATATACATGCACACACAACTTTTGCATTTATACCGTTGTCAGTAACATAATAAGAATCTTTAATTGGCATAAGTTTGGTATTAGTTTTCTGTATAAGAACTTGTAATAATGCTGTTGATTCTATGTAAATAAAATAAATAAAAATAAAAAATACCGGATGAATTTATTAGATATTAGATAATTGAAATAGAAGTTATTGCGCATACGTAGTTAAATTTTTTTATTTTTAAATCATCATCGACCCACTCACCTGCCCGACATTAACATGCAACTGGCGGGATTCCTGGGGTTCCTATATCATGCGAATTTTAATTGGAACTCATATTTTCTCCAAGTTTTTTAATTTATTTAATTTAATGATGTAATTGTGTGCAACAGGCTACATACGCGACCGTCAAATGCCACAACGTTTTATTATATTTTATGGTTTTGAAGAATAAAACAATTAAACTAAATATGCCAATAACTTTTATTTTACTTACCTAATATGCCCTATTTTTTTCCTTACGGTAAAAAAAACTCATCCGGTATATTAGTTGGGAAGTTGGGATTATGGATAGTGAAATGTTTGTTTAAATTGAACAAATTTTAGTTTAGCGTGGTGCAGCCAAATGATACCATGGACTGAATAATATAAATAAATAAATATTCTTAGACATACACACAACGCCATCTAGTTCCACAGTAAGCAACTACTATAGGCTTGTGTTGTGGATACCAGATGGTTGATATACTACATAAAACCATTTTTTTTGTAAATAAATACTTATTATAAATGAAAACATCCATAACTCGGGTACACATGTCCGTATTCATCACACAAACAATTTGCCCCTAGCGGGATTCGAACCCGCAACCTTTTGGTATAGTGGGCAGAGTTGCTAACCACTACACCAAACAGGTCGTCTATATATATATGAAACGCTTATTTATTTTGTCAATGCTTAAAATGAGGTTCTTCTCAAACTTCCCCGCTCCATAGAATAGAATGCAAAAATAGCAACTAAGAAACTTGGCAGGCGATATTTCACGCCGAAACTGCTATTGGTACTTTACCAGGCTCAGGAGCTCTATTACGTTATTTCGTCGATCTCATCGATTACGTTCTGATGGATGATTGGTTAGCTCATCGCTCGCTCGGCAATTTGACGGCTTCTCATTGGTCAACGATGACGATATCGATCAGGTTACCTATCACAGCTGTTGATTTTAACACCGTCTTAAGGTTGCCGGTCTATTAGTATCTTACAGGATGCACTTCGGTAAGAGGTAGTTGTCGTATCGAAATTTCGCACTTGGCTTTTCATTCGCAATGCGATTAAGGCGTGGAATTTCCTCCCCGCGTCAGTTTTTCCAAAACCTTGAGATCCTCAAGACTGTATGCTATCCGGATGCCTATCCCTCCGAATAGACATTCACTGAGTTCGCGAGCATTTGTACTTCTTCTTTTCTAGTTGCAAATTATTATAGTATTATACTAATACATATTCTGTTATTGACTCGGAGATGCTGGCGGAATTTTAATGACAGAATATCGTTATAGGAAATGCTCTGCCGACAAGACTGTCTAATTATGCACACACACAGCTACATTTTTGTTATTTTAGTTATAGGTAGGTATGACAATTATGATTTTAAAATTACAATAAAACAACTGAAGATGGGCCATACATTTCTTGAGTCCTGAGCTATCTTTATTATTAGTTTCTTGCTTTTTTTAATGCTCACTTAAACTACAATAAGCTATGCAATGCCTATACAATTCGGTTCTGGTGTTTAGTGGAACCAGGTCGTGCGGCGGTTTTGGAATTCTGAGTCCCCTATTGATGTTTTAGTTAAAACTAATCATTGAAAGTGCAAACTATCCACTAACTAAAAGCTCTCTAGTAATTATGAAGTTGGCAATGTTGAAGTTGAAATTAGCTTCTAGTATTTAATTATATATTCCGCGTTAATTGTAAATTAATAAAATTGTAAATCCATTAAGCATAAATTAATTTGTTCCTGTCTTGTCGGTTGCCATGTTTAATGAACACTGATTTCCCAGGGCGTATGTTTTACCTAATTCAGGGGTCAGGATTTCAAACCAATATCATTTGCCAGTTTCCAACATAATTCTGCTTCATTTTACATGTGAATACAGCAAATAAGTAATTGCAATAATTAATTTCCACCAATTTATCTAATAAGCTTAAGGATTCGTAGCATGTACCAACCACATAGATATCCTCATATTTAAATGCTTTGAACCACAGCTTATTGCACCGACAGCTTAATTTATTTTAACCGTGGTTCTTAAGAGAGTTTGTCCCGCACGATGTTGTATACAAACTTTCAAGTCCAAATTTTTTTAAATGAATAAACCGGTTGGTGGTAGGGCATCTTAAATGTCCGCCTGGCTAGCTACCACCATCTTATCTAAATCTGCCGCCAAGCAGCAATGTTAATAGCATTGTTGTGTTCCGGTTGACAGACATAAGATAGCCAGTCCCCCAAATGTGTTAGGGTTTCCGGGTCAGTACGCTTCCACCTTCGACCTCATCTTCACTTAACATCAGGTGTGATTGAGGTCAAGTGCGAACCCGTCGTGCATAAAAAGAAAAAAAAAAGAATAAACCGATTCTAATGAAATGGCTTGATGGACTGCAATCAGATGCAAGTTGCACAACATTAGATGTGTGTGGTGTGTCGTATCATTGAATTAATTAAATTTGTTTTCCGTGACGCGGTGTGTAGACGGGGGGTGGTTTGTTTGAGTGGAGCGTGGAGCGTCTTGTCTGCGGAGGTGGATCGGCTCGGCGCGGGCTCGGCGCAGTTTGACGTCTCGTGCTCGTGGCGGCGTTTACTTTCACTTCACTCATAAATTATTTAACGCGTGACGGTCCGATAGGCCACAGCATAGCCTTAGAACAGAAGAGTAACTTTGCACTGAAAATGAAATTTATATATTTTTAAAATAAATAAATTCAACGTCCAGCAGTGGACGTCTTTCGGCTGATATGACGATGATGAAAATAAAAATAATTAAAGGCCCGGAAAGACTATGATGTCATCCAAATACACCAACTGTATTAAAAGCTAAATATCTTCGAAACGGCGTAACTGATTTTCATCAAATATGGCTGATAATATGTGCGTAAATTAGAAATCATACATACATAACGTCACGACCCTTATCCCAAATGGGTTGGTCAGAGATATCCCAAACAATAGTGTTTGGGTGTTCCAAACATTAAGAGCTTAATGATTGTAACAACATCCATGGTTCACCTTATAAAATATACAGAAACGCATGACAAGAGGTGAGCACATCGCCGTTCATGCACGTTCATCATGTACACGTTTTATATAATTGGAGACAATTCGATAAACGAGTACATAAGAGTACTTAAGGCCAGAGTAGGCGACAGCTAACTAAACATTGCATCATTAGTCTAACAAAGCTCTACAAATCGTCAGTATCAGTTGCGATCTAATGCGTGTCAACACACTCGCTAATATTTACTAAACCAAGTTCCTTAAGTGCTTACTAAATTGTGTTCTTTATTTACCTACTTAAAGCTTTTTTTTTTATATGCACAGCGGATTGGTACTTGACCTCAATCACACCTGATGTTAAGTGAAGATGAGGTCGAAGGTGGAAGCGTACTGACCCGAAAACCCCAACACGTTTGGGGGGCTGGCTATCTTATCTCTGGCAACCGGAACACAACAATGCTATTAACATTGCTGCTTGGCGGCAGATTTAGATAAGACGGTGGTAGCTAGCCAGGCGGCCATTTAAAATGCCCTACCACCAACCAAACCGAGTACTTAAACATGTACCCCGCTGGGGATCGCACCCGCGACCTCCGAATCGTAAACCCAATGTTGTTTACATTGAGCCACGGAGGCGGTTAAAAAGCTATATTAAAGTAAGAAATATTTTCTAGATTTTTATAATCAACTAGCTAGCTAGTTTCACGTGATTTACTTGAAATTTCGAAATAAAAACGCCGTATCCATTGTCCATCTAATCCAAATCCGTCCAGGCGTTATAGCTTGATTGAGGAACAAACATCCAAATTTTCGTATTATAACATTATAGTGGGCATATACATAGGTCTACGGTATAGGTTCCTCCCTGCTCCAGCCTATAGGAGGGCCCGCCGCCGCCGTTGTTATGGCGGCGGGTGACGCGCTGGCGTGGCGAGGACGATACCACGAGGTACCCGTGGCCACGCCGCTTTGGTGCGGGTAGAGGAACACCGGGGAGAGCTCCTGTCTTTGGAGCGGGAGTACCACATATCATCGCCGCTTACCCCCCCGTCAGAGGCGGGTCGAACGCGTAAATGCATTTTCCCTCGTCAAAAAAAAAACTGTCAAATTTTGTATTATTGGTATCCTGTTCTGGAAAAATATAAATTTATGTGACCCTTTTCGACTGGCTTGTAATATAGATTTAAATATTGTTCTGTAATACAAGTTTATAATTTATACTGCGTTAAATAATCAGATCGAAAAAAGCCAACCAGCAACACAACACCACAACCGCAAGCGTTCCTTCCCCACTTCGTATAGCGCCACCTGTCGGTACCGTGCCGTATTAACACAGTGGGTACTTTACTCGTGCTCCACCTGTGGTGAGATCCCAAGTAGCACGAGTGAGTGTATAGATCATACAATTATTTTTATACAGCACACGATTGTTGTCTATTCAATTTATTTAATGTGTCTTTAAAAAAAATCTTAAATTTCGTGTGATAGGAACCCTACGAATCCCTCCAGTCGCATTTCAATTTCCGACCGGCACGTAGGTCGATGATGATTTTGTAAAAAAAAAAAACTCCATATGCCAATAACTTCTATTTCATTTCTTAGTTAGTCAGTTAGACAGCAGAATTTGGCTCAATTTACATGGCTTCTTTTGTTTAGCGAATGCTCTGAAATATCTCGGTGCCACCACACCACGGGTACGCCGACTGACGTAGTTGCTCTAATGCAAAACTTACGCAGCGAAAACGTGCTTCGAATCAAATTGGCGCTCAACGTGGGATCCATGCTAGGTCATCCATATTTTATTGTACTACTGGTGTTGAACTAACTGTCGGCATGGTGTGTGACGTGATGTGATGCGAGGTCTAATCGAGTGCCGCTGTTTAGAGCGTTTCCGTGTCGCGAGGAAAAATGGCGGCTTCGACGTGACGCACCCGCCTCTCCGCCCTCCTGCTGACACGTGCGCCCCGGGGCGCTTATACAGCGCCGCCCCGGGGCATACTGACCTGCAAAACGTGTACATACTATGCACTTCTGCGAATTTATCAAATATTCCCTTTTCGGCGTTTTTAAATCTGAAATGCGTAAAATAGGAATATTTTTGCACTATACTATTCACACATTTAGGCATTATCTTCGTAAATCACATCATCAGCGTATTTGACGACCGATTGGTGTAGTGGATAGTCACCCTATCAGCGAAACCAACGGTTGCGGGTTCGAATCCCGCGAGGGGTAAATGTTTGTATGATGAATTCCCGAGTCTTGGATGTTTATATAAATATTTATGTATGTTTATCCGTTATCTAGTATCCATAGCACAAGCTTTGCTTAGTTTGGGACTAGATGATTGGTGTAAGTGTCCGAAATATTTATTTATTATTTATCAATTATTTCGTTAATATTTGAAGCGCATCAGTAATTTTGAAGACATTTGCTGTACAGAGAAAGCGTTTACTATCGCCAAGTGTCGAACCATGACGATATTACTTACTATCAAATGTCTACGCCATTGTCTCTCAACCTGGGACTTACAACCCGCAACGGGGTCTTGAGCAGGCATAATAGGGGTCGCAGCGCGCCCAAAAAGTAAAATCCGTACTAAAAATTCTTTTATTTATTATTAAATTAGACGGCTTACTTTGTGTTGCACTTAAAAAAATTTGCAAACAGTTGTTTGACATATTAACACTGAATGGATTGAGAATCAATCTTTCCGGAAATCATTGTCTTCAGGAAAATATTGCAGTAACTGAATTTTATATCCACGTAAACTTATATAAACCTGGAAATATGGATCGCAATGTAAATAATTTTTTTGATTTTAGGGGGTCACGACACAAAACAGGTTGAGAAACGTGTCTTGATAATCACTTTTATTCTAGATTACTTTAATTATAATTTATTGTATAGATATGATCATATGATGCGACATGAATAACAGTCTAAGTATTTAAGAAACCAAAAGACTCAAGGGTAAAAACTGGGGCAAAATAAGGCAGAAAATTACTGGATTTTTTTTCGGAAATAACTCGGAACTATTCCGTAACTAATCTAAAATCTTGGAAACGTAATAAAGCTGTACCTAGTCTTGTAGAAAAGGTCGCTTGGAGACGGCAGACAAAATTACTTATACAATATTGGGATCTCATGAATTTAAATGACAAGATCCATCAGAAATTCAACAATCACTTCGGGAAGGTGCTAGCTGCCGCTAAGTATTACATACCTTCACGATGGTGTATCCACCTTCCTCTAGCTAGGTATATCTGTCCATCCACCTACAACTGGATTCCCTTACGCCACACGCGTGTCTCTTAACCGTTTTATTTTATCATGGTCGTTGCTTGAATATTTTAATTCGTAAGGCCCTAAATGTATTCACATTAAGCACCTTCCAGAACTAAATAGATAGATAAGCATTTATTTACATCTATGCAGACAGACATAACAGTTTTACATATGAAAGATTGTCTCAGGTATACGTACTCGTCGACGACTTCGAGGATAGTGTCTCCTATCTTCAAAGGGGCGGGTACAAACGTGGGCATTCATCGTGGTCTTTGTCTTGTCTATATTCACTTTAGACCCACTCCTTGGGAGACTCTTTGAGGTCATCGAGCATCTTGCCTAGGTTTTTTTTTTATTAAAAACTGGTTTCGCGTTTGACTACAATCTCACCTGATGGAAAGTGACGATGTAGCCGAAGATGTATTCAGTCGTCCAGATAATAATATCTTGAAAATAAACTATTTGTAGCATTTTATTTCTCGTTCAATTTCGACGAGTAAATAACAGTCATAAGTTAATGTATATTGTCTGGCATCAGCTGGCGGCGGCGTGCGGCGGTATGGTGGCAATCGGCTCACAGCGAGTGAACGCCTCATTAAGTAGTGAACCGATGAGCACGGCCCGCTCAGCCGCCGCCACGCCACCGCCCCGCTGGCCGCCGCCACGCTACCGCCCCGCTACCGCCCCGCTCCGCCACCGCCACGTGGATGCGCCGCGAACGCGCCGCTAAGCGGATCAGCTGCGAATTGAAGCGCAGTACAAACCGAACCGACTCAATACAAAACTATAAACGTAATTTGTATACACCCAATCTACTGTTTTCTAACTAACCCTATGGGTGACTGGAAGAAATCCCTCTATGTGACAAGTCCGCCTTTGTACTCAAATTCTGTATCAATGCAAAATTAATGTATTGCCTTTTTGTACAATAAAGCATTTACAAACAAACAAACGGTATATAGTTAATATACCGAACATTCACACTAAGAAGTTCGATCTTTCATTCATCATCCGAACAGCCAAGGCATGGAACTCCCTTCTGGCGTCAGTCTTTCCTGAATCCTACAACCTTGGGATCTTTAAGAGCAGAGTGAATAGGCATTTACTGGGATCGCGTGCTTCATCTTCGACCACATCGTCACTTTCCATCAGGTGAGATTGTGGTCAAACGCGAATCCAGTCAATCATAAAAAAAAGGTAAGCGCCCTAGCGTCGGTGGCTCAGCGGTTAAAACACGATCTCGCAATTTGGGAGGTCCGGGTTCGATTCCCAGGCAGGCCATGCACCAATGAGTTTTTAATTTAATTTTTTATGTGCAATTATCCGACTGCTCTTGAACGGTGAAGGAAACATTCTGAAGAAACCTTGTTTCCTTCACCGTTCAAGAAACAAAAATTCAAAGGCATGTAAAGTCCCCAACCCACATTGGGCCAACGTTATTATAAGAGGGAGTGGGATGTTTACAGGCTGATGATGATGAAGCGCCCTAGAAGTAAGAATAAGGGGATAAATTATCATAATTTACTTCTAGGGCGATTAGCGTTCGAATGCCGATACCGTACTGGTCACCGATTATAGACTGAACAACGAATAGCAAATTGGACTGCACCACGAGTGTTCAATAATCTACTTGATCTAACTAAAATGTGAAAATATATGACGACGAGTACGGAGCGGCGTGGAGCCGATACAGGCGGACGTCGAGTGGAGGCGAGCGAGCGCGAACGGGAACGTGCGGCGGGCGCAAAGCTGAGATTAGCTGCAGCTTGCGGACGCGGACCAGCCGACCGGAACCCAATATAAACATGCAAACCTCGAATATAAAGTGAAAATTGTTGACAAACTCTACATTTTGATACAAAGTGTTGCAGGAAGTATCTGGGAAAGAATGACTATAGGACTTCTTATCACACGTTTTATCCGCCTCTGTGGGTCAATGTAAACAACACTAGGTTTACAGAACGGAGGTCACGGGTTCGTTAGGGCAGCGATGAGCTAGCTGGTTTGGTGGTGCAGGAATGAAGACACTTTATTATTGCTTATTTTATTTTGTGTGCTAATGTATAATACCAGACAGAGGGCCACAGTGGGCCACAGTCGGTGCTGAAAACCAGCGCTGTCAATTACCATACGACATATTGGCAGCAAATGCTGACGCGCAATCCCTTAGCCACAAATACATTTAATCATTTAAATGTTATACCTACGAAATTTTCTGTATTTGTTGGCAATAAATACTTTTCATCTTCTTCTTCTTCATATGTTACCAAGAACGACTTCGAATCCCAGTGACGTACATATTAATATTTGATTTGGTTAGTGGTAGAGCATTTTTAATTGTTCGTCTGGAGCTATAACATCATGGTAGCTAAATCTGCTGCAAAGCAGGAATGTAACAATTGAGATAAGATAGCCGTGTTATACTAGCTTTCCGCCCACGGCTTCGCCTGCGTGGAATAGGTTTATCGCGGATATGTTTAATTTGTTTATCCCGCTTTGGGATATGTAATCCAGGATATATTCTAGCCATCTACCAAATTTCATCCTTTTGCTCAGAGCACTGCTTTATGTTCGCCCGTGTGTACTGCTCGCTACGTAACAGCAGGCGCCATAATCATACGACACTTAGTGCCGCCACACGTTACGAACTGTCATTACGAACATCTCTAATTCAGCGTTGTCCAAATTCACGTGTCCAGCTGACCCATCAACGATCACACTATCTAAATAATTGAAACATAACCCCCGTACTTACAGTCCACAGACCAATACATTAGAGTGAATAGGGGGTCATATTTATGATTAACACGTCCGTCAGATTCCGTTTTCGTCAGATCATTTATTGTCACAATTCTGATGCTGCTGACGAAACAGCAATTATCGTGATTCCTCTTTCGACAGATTCTGCTTTCTTCTCTGCAGTTGACTGAGTTTCTTGCTCGTTCTTTTCTGAGGAGTCTGCCTGTGATTGAGCGATAATTGTATGTCATGACGTTTTCAGATCTTCTTTTTATAACTTTTTTTTATGCACAACAGGTTGATACTTGACCAGATTCACACCTGATATTAAGTGAAGATGAGGTCGAAGGTGGAACCGTACTGACCCGGAAAACCCCACACATTTGGGGGACTGGCTTTCTTATATCTGACAACCGGAACTCAACAATGCTATTAACATTGCTGCTTGGCGGCAGATTTAGATAAGATGGTGGTAGCTAGCCAGGCGGACATTTAAAATGCCCTACCACCAACCAAACCGAGTATTTAAACATGTACCCCGCTGGGGATCGAACCCGCGACCTCGGAATCGCAAACCCAATGTTGTTTACAGCCACGGAGGCGGTTAAACTACGAAATAAAACTTTTTTGAGTATGAATTGAGTATGAATTTACATAAGTACCGACCGCACCAGACTTTACTTACCTTCGCTTATCGAGAAGTAATAGTCAATACGATTGCACACGCGTAGTTACACTAAATGTGACCGTGACCCGTGACGTCACGCGCTCGACCCACGGCCGCAGGTCGTTTCCGTGTGCGTGTGCGCAGTGACGGCGACAATAAGGTCTTCAATTATCACTGACCTCGTCCAAAACGTCTTCATTAGCCGTATAATGAGATATTAAATGTACCAGTGCCTGTGGTAATAGAGATCTCAAGATTGAGATCGACCTTTTGTTGACACTTAAGATGCTGTTTTCTAAAACGGACCTATGCAACTGCTAAGATTTAACCTAAAATCACAGCGAAAAATGTATTTTTTTTTTCAAATATAAAATTACGTTAAAATAATAGAACGGACCCGTCTCTTCCCAAGGCTATCGCAAGGGACTAAGGGACTTTCCACCAAAAAATATCTATATTATACCCCATTTGGGATAAAAGTCATGACGATATGTTGGTATATAATATGTATTAATTTAATGGGGAATGTATACGCATTTATAATAAGGTTCCAGTTGACATTCAAAATCATCATTAAACACATTATTTACAAAAGGCTATTATAAAATTTATATTTGGATGATAAGCAAGCACGGATATAGGCAGCTCGGCGATATTCAGTCTAATTATATAACATAATATTGCACATTTTAACCTTGCACGTTGAGTTTCTTGCTCGTTATCTCGGGGGAGTCAGGTTTGTGAAAGAGCAATGATATCAGTAATTGACATTTGCAAGTGTTAACCTTATCCTTTGAAATAAGTCTACTTTGATTTTGATTGTATGTTTGTATAAATTCACTTGGCATCTGCGCATTATCAGTAATTAGTTAGTTAGCCTCTAGATAGGTAGGTATGACAGATTATTACAAATATTTTCCTGTATCTGCACAAAATGTTGCTACTTACTCAATAACTCGATAAGCATATGTCGAGTAAGCATAACACACGTTTTATTTTGTTTATTAAATATCCGGTTTCGCCTGCGTGGAATAATGTTTATCCCGCCGGAGATACTCACTTTATCGCGATAAAAAAGTGTTTTAATCTAGAGTACCTTTTTTTTCGTGGGGAAGCGCATTTCTCGTTACCGCGTATTTTTCGAGGCGGTTATGTGCGACTCCCCTCCCTTTCGGGAGGGATGCCCGCTAAAACCCCGCGGCGACTTTCTTCGGCAGTAGGGAGGACCTGAGAACGCATAAGCATATTAGGGTTCCGAACCTAATATCGGAAAAAAGGAACACTTAAAAGATTAATCTTTTGCGGTGTACATAATATTTTACTGTCAAGTGAGTCTCATCCCCCTCGTAATTTTTATTCTATAGTAGATGACTAAGTATAGTGTAAGAAAGTACAGATGTCAACTCAACTAAACTATTTTCAATTCATTATTTATTTGAAACGATACCATATTTGCATCAGAACTATTCAAGAACTATCTGGCAGCACAGAAGTATTCTCGCTAAGTCCTGCATGATATCTTCGTACCATCTTTACCTTGATTGAAGTGCTTTGTTATGCTTTTGAACCTTCTCATTTGTAAATTAAAATTGAAAGTGGATGTATTCGAAACTTGATAGATTTGTTGACAATGAAGTAAATAAAATATTCCACTTTTTATTTTTTTTATGCACAACGGGTTAGCACTTGATCTCAATTGGGTCAGGTATAATTTTCCAGGGTTATTTGTGATTTAATATGGCTGATGGTTTTCCTTAAATAAATAAATATGAAAAAGGCACTAGTGGTCACCCATCCAAGGGCTAACCGCATTAACATGAATCGATCACATATCCGGGATCGACAGTTGAACGTACGCTATGAACACCCACATTAAAATATCACTAGGATAGTCCTTGGATGGAATCCAAGTGCTGACCGCGCCCAGCGTTACTTAACTTTACTAATCAAAACTGATAAGCGAGTGCTTCATCAGCGTGAATCAGTTCACAATCGTGCTCAATTTCTAGAATAAACACAGAGTTATCAACGCGTCGTTATCACCGGATTGGTGGCTTAATGGTTTTATATCTGTTACTTAACGTATACAAATATGTATCATAGAACAAAATTGCACATGAGCACTTTAGAACTCTATTGTGTTAGCATAAGGTCCAACAGACGAGACTTTGTTCAATAAAACTGTGATAACGTGCGCCCTGAGTTCGAATATTGACCATGCAGGCTCTTGCACAGCTACCGGTCAGTAAATTATCCACACTGATACACTAGGTTATATTTTGTATACCAATAAGCCGATACACACCAATTAGATCACATATTTTGTAATCAATGTAGCTAGAAAAAAAAAAAAAAAGGATTATTACGAATTCACTTACTGTTATGTTTCCGCTTGTATGGTCTTTATCATTGCTTAATTAGATAAATAATTAACGGAAACAACAAATTTATAAAACACAATTAAAAATACCTATATCTTATAGAAAAAATACGCCGTCCAACTCGTTTCCGTGAGGCATAGTACCTAGTACCTACACTAGCGCTATTGCCCCGCTGAATGCATAAGCTCAGCTGCTGAGCAAAGTAGGCACCAGCTCTCACATCTCCAGAGGCGTGGAAAAAATTAAGGGAAATATAACCGGAATCGATTCTATACGTGCGTCTGACCAAACTAATTTCAGGTTACAGGTATACAATAAATAACTTTATGTAAATACAATAGTAACTCAGTCTGTTTGGTTGCTACATTTTCACAGCTAAACTTCTAAACCGATCGTATTGTTGAGCACAGAGGTAGCTGTCCCTGGAGGTGGACACAGGTTACTATTCATCTTAATAAGTCCGTGATCTAACTTAAAGTAAAAAATACCATGAAAAGTTCGTATATTAGTGTACTTTCTTGTTATATCTGTTACTATTAACTCCCTCTATCCTGTTAATATTTGAGGGTCTTTATGAGGGAGTTAATAGGTACAGTAGTTCAAAGTCAAAAGGCATTTTGCAACTTGTGCCATATTCGTATATGTTGTCGCCGAATTTTGATGTCCATATAAGTAGTTAGCTTTTTAAAATGTTTCTCAATACCTAAGAAAGTACACAAGACCTTTATTCCAAAGGGGTCAGGGATGTCCCAAACATACGTGTAGTGTTCCAAACATTAAAAGTTAATGCTTGAAACAACAAACGTTCAAGATGTTGCCCTTATTCGGCTTTTACGACATTCACGGGAAGAGATGGATTAGTTTTATTCTTTATACGTGCTGAAACCAAACGGTACAAGAAAGAATATATATTTTGTAATGTCTCACACAGCTCTCGGTCTCTGCAAGGTTATAAAAAATGGTTTCAAGATTATACATAAATGTCACTATAACAGAAGCACAGCTTGTTTTCATATGATTGACTGGCACACGTATGCCCACAATGTGACCTGAGAATGACGCAGATCTCATTAAATTCCTGTTCTTCTATGACGATCCAAAGTTTGTAGGACTTCAGAAGTATAGGTAATAAATCTTTGGTTTCTGTTCGCGTTATGAATGAAACTCGATGTTCGATTCTGACTTTCTTGATGCATGGATATAGACCGCTCGGCAATATTCAGTCTAATTATACAATATAATAATTACACATTATAATCCAAGACCTATTTAAAAAGAGCAACCCTTGAGTTTCTTGCTCGTTCTTCTCTGAGGAGTCGGCTTTGTGAATTAGTGATGTCAATAATTTTAATACTAAATTAAAAATGTGAAGTTTTCAAGTGATAATGTTATCCTATGAAATCAATCTTTTTGAGTTTGAATTCGATATACGATACGAACAGTATTGAAAATCGAAAGTAGGAACTATTTTCGCGATTTTCGTGTATATTGATACATCGTGCGTATTGACGTTGTATGGTTTGTGATATCTGAGAGAAGATATACATATAAAGATAACGATTATGTCAAATAAATGATTTTTCTTCTTGTAAAAATCACTAGCCATAACATGATTTATTAATACGCTTACTTCTACCAGTTCAATTTAAATATAAAGAAAATAGAGCGATCATCTTGTAGGCTTCTTGCGCCGCTTTTTTTACACATAATTTTCCTTTCAGTTTGGTGTATGACGACTTTGGTGTAGTGGTTAGCAACTCTGACCACTATATCAAAAGGTTGCGAGTTCGAGTAGATATAAGAGCTGATGACCGTTGGGCATTAAAGTTCTAGAGGGAGAGTGACACGTCCACCCTCAAGGCTACCAATCGCTCTGGAACTCCATGGAAGTGACCGATGTTCAGCTGATGATGGTTGCCCACTTAGCCAAAACAATAATGAGAAAAAATTATATTTAAGGAAAATTACATTTTAATGTAAAATAAAGTGTGATAAACGAATTACTCGACAAGGAAAAAATCAGATATAAATTACTTATTTGTCCTTAATCTAACCTGTAATAGACCCTGGCATCCAATACATTTCTGTTAACATGGGGTATACTAATATGACATCTAAGTTAGGCAGGTATGCCGGATGATTTTTTTTACCGTAAGGATTATTTTATTTTTTTTATCCACAACAGGTTAGCTCTTAACCTCAACCACACCTGATGTTAAGTGAAGATGAGGCTGAAGGTAGTAGCGTACTGACCAGGAAACCCCGTCTTATTTGGGGGACTGACTATCTACTAGTGGTATAACTAACTGGCTAAACATACAAACGGCCGAATTGAGAACCTCCTCCTTTTTGAAGTCGGTTAAAAAATATGGCATATTAGGTAAGTGAAATAGAAGTTATTGGCATAGGTAGTTTAAGCCGAAGATCGATATGCGACTGGAGGGATTCGTATGGTTCCTATCATGAGTTTATTTGGAACTCATATTTTGCCCAAGTTTTATTTATATAGGCTACAAAAGACGACAGTCAAATGACACAATGCTTTATTCGAGTATGATTGTGATTTCCATAACACAAGCCTAGATGCTTACTGTGGACCTAGATGGCGCTGTGTGTATGAGCAAAGATATTTTGAAAAAAAACAAAAAGCTACCTTTGCCAATACCTTCTATTTCACTTACCTAATTGCCCTAATTTTTCTTTACGGTAAAAAAATTCATCAGGTATAGGTAGGTTCTGTTGAGAAAGGCACTCGAATCCAAGGTGAACGAGTTTACCTTCATTTTCGACCACTGGGCTTTCCAAGATTCTTACGAGTTTTGTGTATGTACGTATGTATGTACGTCAGTGTCGTCCTCCTAACACGTCGTAAGCTAATCTCTTCCTAAGAGAAGAGACTAGACTATTATACAGTGTTACTAAATAGTATAAAACGAAGTCGCTATCCGCATCTGTCTGTTCGTGCCCTTAGTTGTGCTCAACTACGCAACTAATTTTTGTAAGGTATTCACTAAAAAAAAATTGAGAATTTCTTTCTGAATGTTTGTAGGTATGTATAATAAATGCATATTTATTTATAGTAATTTACACCCGTGCAAAGCCGAGACGGGTCGCTCGTTCTTACTTGCGAAAAAAACTAAATTATACTAACGACTGTGATTTTTTCTTATGAATGACTGGAAACCAGTTTGACCCTATTTGTTTTCCGCTCACGTGGAATAAACAAACAAACCTGCTTTAAATATCTATTAATATGATGACGGTGAATGATTTTGGACTTTGTATTTGAGATTCTGGAGTTTGTATTTTAACGTGTGCATTTTTACATAAATAGTTTCTTTGACGGGTGTTTCTCTGCCAGTATGATTCGGATATGATTTAAATTTGTTAAATTAGTAATAATAATTTGAGAACAATTCAATTCACTCGCACAATCACACATAAGTATTGAAAATTTACCAAATACCTACCTATATGATACCTTCTCGTGTCTAGCTTTTTATGGTTTATCACTTGCAGTTGTTTTTGAGTTGATTTTAGATATAGATTTTTGTTTTGGTTTACTTTTAGTTAATGTTTAAATTTATTCATAGAGTAATAGTAATTAATTCTTTGGTGGCAGCAACTACTCTACTTGGGGGGGGGGGGGCTGAAAATCACAAATCTGCTGAGTCCCAACCTTTTCATCTCAGTTTAACCTAATTTATTATCAATTAATTACTTGTTAAATTAACTTTGTGGTGAATAAATACCTTTTATTTATTATTTATTTGTTGAGATTTTAAATAAGTTTGAATATAATTAGTCGTTATTGTTATTGAATTGACACTGAAACACCTAGTACTTCAAGTGAGTTCAAACTGCGCTATTATATATTCTATGCTATTACCACAGAGTGTATACGTTATCTACTCTCGGTGCTATTACTGTAATAGATGAAGTATACTAGTGGTCATTTATCCGACAGTTGTCTTATTACGTCACAGAGTATAACACAAGCCTTTATAGTGTCCACTGACTGATGTTAATGGTGTTAATTGATGAAGTGTTCTCTCACAAAACTTGCCCTCATGTTTGTTCAAAAGCGGAAAGCATACGCAATGTGATTTTGACAACTCATTTTTAGTGTTCCGCACCGAGTTGGAAAAACGGATCACTTATTGCACCGGTGCGGTGTCTTTCGTCTCTCTCATTTGTTTCACAAGATATGGTTTTATTACTATAAAAATTTCCGTTAATTTAAATATAAACAAAAAATCCATTTGCGCACAAAAATTTAAAGAAGGTAAATAAGCTTTAGGATCTGGAATTCATTGTAATTGTGATCGATGTTGCATCATCAATAGCCTTACACGTCCCCACTGTTGGAGCAGGTTCCTCTGGGTAAAGATATGGGCCATATTCCACCACGCGGGCCCAGTTCGGATTGGTGTCAGACTAGAGGCCACTTGACAGTCAAGTGTTTTAAGCCGCCCTTGTAGGTCACCGACGTGCATTCTATTCAAAACAACCGGGACCACGGAAGTACTCGTGCTAAAATGCCACTAGCGGTCACCCATCCAACGACTGACCGCGCCAGATATTGGAAACTTCGTTAATCGAAATCGAATAGCGAATGCGACTGCGCCACGAATGCTTGTGCAATATACTTAGAACAAATAAACTGTCTACCTGTAACCTACATAGATTATACTTAATTATGATCAATATAATTATGTATTTTATATGCACTCGTTCACACTAGTGAACCCTGATCCTAACCCTGATCCCAACAGAATACCAGCGCCGCATTCGTCCGTGGCCGGAGCACCATGCCGAGTTGGAATCATTTTGTCCCTACAGCACATAATAAGTGACAGTTTAGAACGTTTTTTTTTATGCTTTACTATAATTGTTATTAATAACTGTTATCGTTGTGCAATGTGCTTAGAAACAAATAAACTAATTATCTATCTACATTAAAGTTATTATTGATACCTGTTCATTTCGATTGTTGGTTGTTGAACAACTTCCTGTTTGTGATGTTAAGTTGTAAGTTAAAATATACATTCAGTATTGCTCAGATTTTAGTTGCGCAGTAGGTTTTTGTTTAAAATTTATTTTGAGTTTTCGTTCTTTTTTAAAATATCGGGATTAAAAATTCATCATCATCATCAGCACGTTAACATCCTAGTGCGGGATATGGGCGTTACCTCGTATGTGAGGAAGTAAAATGACTCTATAAGTAACTAACATAAAGTTTAAAATTACACGCAAATGCAACAATATTTGAATTGATCTAACGGGAAATCCATCCATCCATTTTTGAAAATAACATCACTTGTTCTTCTCTAGGGAACCTCTGAGTGAATCAACAGGAAATTCTCAAAACCTATTAAGTTAAAAAAAATGTTACATGTTCAAGTGACACTTTTATCCTATGTAATATTTTTTTTTGTCGATTGCACATTTTCATCATTTTGTTACACTTGTTTCTTTTGTGTGTGTGAGTAATTGAAGTACAAATAACACTTTATCTAAATGCGATTAAAATAGCGGCTTTTATTTATTTATCTGAGATATTCATCATTCCACTAGTTTTTCGCCCGCGGCTTCGCCTGGGTCGAATAACTTTATCGCGGATATGTTTAATTTGTTTATCTAGCTATACGCCAAATTTCATGTAAATCCGTTCACAGTGATTGTGCAACAAACAAACGAACACCCAAAAGGCATTACATATTTTTGTAGAGAATATCTTTTACTAAACGTTTCGTAATAGCAAATTCCTGTATGTTAAATATTGTAATCAAAACGTGTAATATTATTATCTGTGGCGATCAGCAGAAGCCGCGCGTGTCGCTAGTCAATCGGACCGTGTCGTTGCGTGCCAGCGTGCTCAATGAGCGATTACGTAGCCGAGCTGTCGCAATGGCCCACTAAACTACACATATCAACAATATTACATTTATTGCCCCGCACAGGCGGGAGTAACAGTATAAAACCTTACAAATTATAAATATTACAAATAACTAGAATTAACCCATGTTAGCATAATATCACACCGTAACACCGTTCATCATCATGTACACTTGGACACTGTAAATTGAAGTTAAGAGTGCTGTGTCCGCCGGCCACAATACGTAAAGTGCACAAAGGCTTATACCACGCAGCTCTCGCGCATGAAGTCAAGGCGGGTCACGGACAAAGTCAAGACAAACATCAGAGGAACAAACACAAATGCGTCGTATGTTAATCTCGTCGCGCGGCATTCTGCGAGGGTGAACGAGGGGGTTAGCCGAACAGGTAGGAGTAGAGCACGGTCATGAGCACGCCCAGCACCAGCGGGAACTTCCACGAGCTCATGAAGCTCGTCTCGTTATCGGTCTTGCTGTCGTCCCACGAGAACTGCCGCTTCTTAACCTCCACTCGGTCCTCGTCGACGAGCTCGCCCACCTGGTACTTCTTCATGAGCTCCTTGGCGTCGAGGCTGTGGCCGACGTCATCGAAGTCTTCGGAGGCGTCCTTCCCGGACACATTGACCAACACCTCGTGCCCGCCCGGATGCTCGTCCATGAACTGCGTGACGTCATAGACGAGGTTGTCGATGACGAAGACTGCTTTCTTGTCGTCGCGCTCGGCGACCTCCTTCCGCGTGAATCTCTTGGTGGCCATGGCGGGGGCGGGGGGGGCGGTGGGGGAGACGGCGTGCGCGCGGTGGGTCAGCTCGAACCCGACTCGCGAGGCGGCGACACTGACTGTGGCATCACGAGCTGCGCCTGAGCTATTACCGCACCGCGCCGCCGCGTCCCACCCCACCCCCTCTCTCGCCCACCACCAGATAAACAGCCCGTTATCATCATCTTTCTGTCTCGTAACCGTGACTCATTACATTATTGTGTACAAAACACACGGTATTTTGGTCCGATTGTGTCCTTATCTAATGATAGCCCGTCGCGTAATCTATGTAATTAAAGCTACATAGAAATCTGAAGTAGGTTGGTAGGTAATTTTGTATCCGTAATGCACATTACCTAGTTCTTCATTTAATCCCATACTCTGACAGTTCTTTGCTTTGCATTATAATTTGGAAACGCCATCATAAAGATGAAGAACTTTCGTATTATAGCTGTTGATGATGACTAACGCCGAGTTTGAATCCCAGGTACAGTAAAGGCTGTACCTGGGATTCAAACTAGGTGTTAGTTTCTGCTATCTCTCACGGTATTTAAGATAAATACCGCGCTAAATTAATTGCACATCAGTTTGATGAAATTTGCCACTACTTGTATATTATTCTATATTTAGCTATGCTAAGAACTTTATCAGTGCCATCTATAAAGTATTATTGAAAATCTTGATAATACGACCAAATGAAGGAGATTTCGGAGCGGTCATATAATTACAACAAATGACTGTACGCACAATATGATTTGAAACGCTTGACCATTCACATTAAGTGAAGACGTGGCTAGATATAATGATTGTATACTTGGGTAAGACAGGCTATCTGATCTCAAACAGCCGGGAACAATACTACTTAGCGACAGACTTAGACAATAACATTTAAACATGCCAGAATACCAACCAAACCGAGTAGTAAACTGTTCCCCGCTGGGAGTCGAACCCGCTACCTCTATATTGTATTGCATTGACCCGTGAGGGTGATAAATGTAATGCAAGTATGAAACACTAACGACTTAAATAATTATAAAGACAATTTTGGGAAGAAACTAAGACAACGAAAACTAGTACAGTTGGCAGAACTTCACTAAGAGATCTATTTATTTAATCAAGATGACAGAATGACGCGACGATTTGAGTCTCGCGTGATACCTTTACATAAACGACTGATAGGTATAGATAATAATGTCTTATAACGCTGACAAAGCGATTCTTTTTCTAAACAAAAACTTAACCCTAGAATATTCTAGAATTTCTCATATATATGATGAATGGCTTTATAACAAAATATGACACTACAGGGTGTTCAATAAATATTAAAAACTCTTCAACTGTAGATAGGTTAAACTGCCTCCGTGGCTCAATGTAAATAAGCTTACGAAGTTTACGATTCGGAGGTCGCGGGTTCGATCTCCAGCGGGGTACATGTTTAAGTACACGGTTTGGTTGGTGGTAGGGCATTTTAAAATATCCGCCTGGCTAGCTACCACCATCTTATCTAAATCTGCCGCCAAACAGCGATGTTAATAGCATTGTTGTGTTCCGGTTGTCAGAGATAAGATAGCCAGTCCTCCTAATATGTTGGGGTTTCCGCGTCAGTACCCTTCCACCTTCGACCTCATCTTCACTTAACATCAGATGTGATTGAGGTCAAATCTCTTGTTCCATGTCACATTTTGACTTCAGTAAAAACCTTGCAGTATTTCGTTATTTTTTTTAGCCCCAAAATACTTTGGAATTGAAATAGCATAGCGTTTTGCAATACGACATCTAAGGAGTATAATACCATTTTACAAAACAAATGTAATAGACTATTTCTTAAAATAACGTTACCAGTTAAATTACATTTATTTTTCTATACCGCAGCGTGTCACAAATTTTAAAGAAGGGTTCGAGTTAGAAAAGTATCTTTTATTGACCCACCGTGACTTAAAATAAGAATTATTGAGCAAAAACATATTTGGATCGTGAATGAATGAACGTAACCGCCATAGCCCAGCGGATTAGCAAGTTGAAGTTTCAATGGGCAGGGCACATAGCTCGAAGAACTTTTTTTTTATGCATAACCATTTGGTACTTGACCTCAATCACACCTGATGTTAAGTGAAAATGAGGTCGAAGGTGGAAGCGTACTGAACATAATAATGCTATTAACATTGCTGCTTGGCGGCAGATTTAGATAAGATGTTTGAAGTTGAAGTTTGAAGTTTGATGGTGGTAGGTAGCCAAGCAGACATCTAAAATGCCGTACCACCAAACCAAACTAATGATCGGTGGGTCATTATAGTTCTCGAGTGGAGACCACGCACCGGCTAGCGCAGCGTAGGACGTCACAAGGTGGGCAGTCGACTTGATAAAGGTCGCGGGAAGTCACTGGATGCAGACCGCTTCCAACCGGCCACTCTGGAACTCTATGGGGGAGGCCTATGTTCAGTAGATATAGTTTTTTATTTTTGTTTACTTTTAGTTAATGTTTAAATTTATACATAGAGTTATAGTAATTAATTCTTTGGTTGGACTGAAAATCAGCAAAACTGCTGAGTCCCTACCTTTTCATCACAGTTTGACCTAATATATTATCAATTAATTACTTGTTAAATTAACTTTGTGGTGAATAAATACCTTTTATTTATTATTTATTTTACCTCAAAATAAACGTTAAGATTTCACTGACCCACTGAAATTTATTATGTCTAGTTTCTAAAATGAATACTTAATACCCACCTAGTTCTCTTGAACTAAACAACAAACAAACAAAACAAGGTATATTGCCATTTGAATTGCAAATGAGATCAAGGAAAATTTAAAGAAAAGTCTAATAACTAACTCGTAAATCATAAGGTTTTTACTTAAGGTCAAAGTTAATAAAAAAATAATCTTTGTACATTCACACAGCGCCATGTAGTTGCACACTAAGCAACTAGGCTTGTATTATGGATACCAGACTGTTGATGAACTACATAAATACTTTTTTTTATAAATAAATACATAGGTAGGTATATAAATGAAACACATATGCCCCTAGCGGGAATCGAACCCGAGACCTTTTGGTATAGCAGTCAGAGTTTCTAACATCTACACAAAGACAATCTCATGAGATGTCGCAAAATGTGACAATCTCATGAGATTATGGTCTTGGGGTTATCCATTTACCGGATGAGTTTTTTTACAATAAGGAAAAAAATATGGCATAATAATTTATTACGTGAAATAGAAGTTATCGGCATAGCTAGTTTAAAAAAAAAATCAAAAACGCATGCGCCCGTCGACGGTTGATATGCGATTCTTAGGGTTCCTATTATCATGCGAAATCTTTTTTTGGGACTCATATCATATTTTCTCCAAGTTTTCTTTGTTTATTTTTAATGTAATTTAATTATGTGGAATGAGCTACAAACGCGACCGTCATATGGCACAATTAAAGCTTTATTCTATGATAGTTTTGAAAAAAAAAACTACCTTTGCCAATACATTCTACTTACCTAATATGCCCTATTTTTTTCTTTACGGTAAAAAAAGTCATCCGGTATAAGAAATTTATTCAACGATTTACTGAAGTTACCAATCAAGTGAGTTGCAAGTAGTCTGTAGAAACCTTTACGCCATTACGCAATTTCTAAGGAAGGCGAATTAGTAAATACTGCTTTATATGCTTACGCGGTCGGCGTGGTGCGGTGCGCGTGGACCGGTTCACCTTGTCGTGACCGCGATTCGAAGTTCCTACTGACTACATTGATTTACATGACTGTATTCTGATTTATCAAACACTTTTTTGTTTATGGCAAGAATCGAGTATGTAGTAGTAGTACTAATGTAGTATAATTACTATAATAAAATAAAATAATAATAAAACGACATTGGAACCTTCAAGAAACGAGCCTACACCTTCCTCAAAGGCCGGCAACGCATCTGTGACCCTTTTGGTGTTGCGGGTGTCCATGGGCGGCGGTGATTGCTTTCCATCAGGTGACCCGCATGCTCGTTTGCCGCCCACTCATATTAAAAAAAAAAACAAGAAAAAAATTACAAAAAAAAAACAAAGAAGACGGGGCTGTGGTTGCTCGTGCGCATAATAATTTTTTTTTTGGCCTATCAATAAGTGTTCCTTGTTTACTACGGAACCCTAAAACGATATGATCTTGATATGTAAACCAACTGTGTTAAAAGTTACATACAGGGTGATTTTGAATTCATGTAATTCCCATTCTTGATTACGAACAACTTTCCCCAAAGAACCATAGTGGAATTTCATAAAAAAAGATGGTTTTTTATAAAAAAAAATTGTAACTCAATCTTTGTGCATTGTACTTTCTAGGATAAAATAATCAGATTCGTAACATCAATGAAAGCTACCAAAGTTTTGACGTAAAATGGAAAATTTACGTTCGAGCGAGTCAAACATAAATGACATGGCGAAATAGAAGAATAAGCGACTGCCCTAGCACGGTATAAACATTCTACTTAATAGGTTACATATTATAATGTCGAAAAACATAATGCCTTTACAAAAAATGCATGAGCCCAAAATACCCGATAATACTTATTCATTGACTTGACCCAGTACAAGTAACAAAAATTATTTTTACTCTTCAGTCAAAATAGTTGATAATTAATCATTTATCCAATAATACCTTTGACCTTTAAACGTACCCACTGTATTCTAATTTTGGTTTTGTAATTTAAGGATAATTGAAAATTTTAAATTTAAATATTTGGTATTTTAAAATCTGACATAATAATTATTAGTATTTCAAATTGCGGAATTGTACAGTAAGGTGTAATGGGTCAAGGTATTATGTATGATTAATAAGGTATTTCGATTTCGGGTATTCTGGGCTCATGCATTTCAAGTAAAGGCATTATGTTTTTTTTTGTATGAGTTTATTAATAAGGTTTATTTGAGTTTACGCATCCTTAAGAGTAGGTTTCTTGACCACATTTTTCGTAAAACCGAACATCTTAATCGTATATTCCACTTGTCAAAGCTGCACGAAAAAAACCGGAAAAGATAATTGAAAACTTTTAATTTTTTGATCAGTTTTCGGTAGTTTCGTAGTAACGAAAGTTCTAGGGTAATAATAAATACGTCATAATTAATGAATCGATATTTCATTATTACCAGCCAGTGAGAAATTTTTATACATGCTAAGGGTACCTAGGTGACTTTAAAACCTGCGTTAAACAAACAAAACAAGCAGCACTTAATAGGCTATTCACTAACATCACCCTCCAAACATAAGGCGGTGAAGTGACAGTAATTTTAAGCTTATGTCGTCATAATTCCTCGATAAGAAACGTCGCTGAATATGTTTTTAGAAGATTTCAATAAAATATGTAAAATATTCACCAAATAGTCTGATAACCATATCAATTGATCTCTCAGAAATAGATCTAATATAAGCGTACGTCAGTGCGCAGGCTGAGCTCATGAAAAAAACTGGCCGAGTTTGAGTTACACTCGTGTACTATGAGGGTTCCGCTCAAATCAAAGATTCTATATGTTATAACTACCAATCAAATGACTATTTACAAACATATTGGAAAAATTAAACGTAGCATACATAATAGTTACTACCTAATTAATTATATTAAATTATATTGGCATGCAAAAACACTAAATTTGTTTAGGGGAGGGGGGGGGCGTCATTTTTTTAAACATTTTTCATGGGATATTATTGTATCTAATAGCCCGGAATATTTATTTACCGGACGGACGGTAACTAGGGTTGAAAATCACACGTAACATATAATGTAATTTTGAACCGAGCAATGTCATCATCATGTATTATTCATTATACAATAGCAGAGTACAAACAATAGGTCACGTACAAAGGTGGACTTATCTCTTTAAGAGATCTCTTCCAGTCAACCTGAGCATTGAAATTGGAAACTTAGTAAATTTGGGGTTTCATCATCATCAGCCCGTAAACTCCCTCATATATGAGGCAAGGCCTATATGTCCCATATTAGGCCTTGCCATAGTCCACCACGCTTGCCCAATGCGGGTTGGGGACTTCACATGCCTTTGAATTTTTAGTTCTTAGGCATGTAGGTTTCCTCACGAGCAGTAAGTAGCACATAAGTAATTAAATTTAAAAACTCATTGGTACATTGGCCAGCCTGGGAATCTACCCGGACCTCCTAAATTTGGAGACCGCGTCCTAATCGCTGAGCCACCCGACGCTCCGAGCAATGTATTTTTCAATAATTCATATATTATTAACATTTTATTTTTATAAAGTGTATGCAAACAAACTAAACGCTCTCCATCCCCGGAGGTTATCATATCTACACCAAGCTCATATGGGACCATCCTGGCGTTACACCCTCTCAAACATATGAAATCATTTCCCAAATGATAAAGCGGAACATACATAAAATATACAGTCTAATTAATAACCTACTATTTGTAAGTCGGTTAAAAACACGGTATTATCATAGTGAACTAGATAGAACCATTCAAATTACGTATACTATGAAAACATTATTTAAATAGAATAATAGAGAATAGAGCTGCAAAGAGATTCGCGTATACACAGAACTAGCTCGTAGTTCGTCATTGAGAGAGGACGTGTTATCGGCTGTTGTTATCGAATTAGGGTACCTATAGTTCGAATGACTTTTCACACTACTCTCAAAATATTGTAATTTTATAGAAAACTTTTTAGCCTACAATTTTTGTAATTAGCTTAAGCACAATTTATGTTATGTGATGCTGTTGTTTTCCCGAATAAGTTAAAGAAAGTAAAGATAAAGATACTTGTAAGTACGTAACATGATTAAGGAAGTAGGTCTGTGTTTATAACTATATGTAGGAGAAAGTTTAAAAGGAAAATATTATTCAGGCCGAATTTTATCTATGACATGATGACATGATAGGTAGTGAAAGGAAATATAACAAAACCCAATCAAGACCGTCCAAACAATATCATAAAAATTAAGTCAGCTACCTTAATTGTGATGCGGACTGTACCAACGTTCGTAGGGGCGAACGATTAGCGGCTCCTCGTACATGTCGCCAAATATACTTAAATATAACTGGATATTATGATATCAACACTTGCTATGTATGGTTAACAATTGATTTGACTTGTTGATCAAGTGTCTGTATCATTCCACTTGGATGTAGGACGTTGACACCCGGCATGTGCGCCTTGCATATGCCTATTCTTATCGGTATAAAACTGCGACCTTAGCAGATCTATTGTAGGTATACCATTCAGTGGCGTGTCACACAGGCAGAAATGAAATGTTTATTTGCTTCGGAATTTGGTACATGAAGTTCTTAAAAGTTAGTACCTATACCCTAGAAAATTGTAAGCTTGCTACGCTTGTCAAGACAGCTGATTCATATTGATAAGAACAGAAATACTCTACACACAGTTGTGAATATTGGTATTACAGTAAGTTATTATTCTGTAGTTGTATTTTTTCACAATTATAAGCATATTTTATCATTCTGCCACACCCTGTGACAAAAACTGTGCACGCCATTGGAGCCATTCCCTCTTAGAGTTCGTCCCCCCGGCAAGCGGCCTGCATGTACCGCACGATATCCCGAGGGGCGAAGAGTTTAACGTCCTGACAGGGACCTTCCAGAGTCCGGCTTGGAGTTTGAATTAGTCCATAACTCACAAATGATGTATAAATAAGTATGTCTCCCTCTCACCACAGATACATGCGTCGTATACAAATAGAATGACAAGAGATACTCCGGTTACCACAGACAGAAAAGTTTAGGTGGTCCAAGCATTAAAGTGAACTGTGAATGTCAATTTACTAGAACCGACATCTCGAAATCTACAGAGACGTGCACGTCAGTCACACGTCGCCTTTCAAATGTGAAATTATAATACCTAGTACCACAGACATACCTATATGGCACCCCAAACAACCAAAATGGCACCTCTTCATTGGTGTTAAAATGGGAGTTCATTCGCGAATTGTCGTATCAAATGCTGATTTCTGTTGTTAAAAAATACTTCACTTACTACAAAAAAGTGACCTTACGTCTAGTCTAGTCTAGTTAAGTACTTAGCATTTTTTAATCAATTAGTTATAAAACTGCAAGGAAAAATTACAATGTTGATAAAAAACACTTAATTTTTTTTAGTCTGCTCACAACCCATAAAGGTTGTGAGCACAACCCATAAAGGTTGTGAGCACAGAATAAAAATTTTTTGGTGGTGCTCCGTAGATTTTGTGCTCGGTTTTGGGCATTTATCCTCAGCAGTCCTGTTAGTTCCAGAGGATTCTATGAGATGGCGTCGTTTTACATTTTGTATAGGTGTTCAATCGTTTACTATTAGCGAAGTTAAGCAATGTCTAACGGGGTCAGTCTAGTGGCATTTTAATTCCGTGGCAAGTGTTTCCGCGTTTCAGAGGGTACGTTAAATAATTGGTCCCAGTTGTTTTCAATTGAAGGGAGACGTTTAGCGAAGTCCGTGGCCTACAGGAACTGCTTTAAAACACTGACTGTCGTGGCCACGAGACTGACACAAGTCCACCAATCCGCGCTGGGCCCGGGTCGTGGATTACACATTCCCTTTCCCATTGAGAGGAAGTTGGACCAACAGTGACGACGTGTAAAGTTGTTGATGACGGGTGTTACGTTCTCTGGTACAGCATTAAATGGCCCTTATCAAGCCTTTACAGGCATCTCCCAGTCTCCAAAGTAACTATATACCTCTCCACCAGACTGTTGTCCAAGTGAGGGTAGACAGCATAATTAGATTCCAAAAGTTGAACACTGCAAATCGGCACAGCATAATGTCGTGACCGCGTCGACCAGGTCTCTTCAACTATACACAAAGTTCAAGTTTCAAGCATTTATATCAAGGTAAGATACATTTGTTGGATATTAATTTAAATATATTGGAAATAATAATAGGTCTTAAACATTACTGTGGGAAATCTTCTGTGGGAAAAGAAGCAGCGCGAGGAACCCACAGGATCATTGTTCTGTTCTTTTTCCGTATAGTCCGTGACCTGTTAGAATTTGGTGGGGGGAAGGGGGCCTTGAATAGTTCACTTTAATGAACGGCCTCTGCCTAGACCTTTTATGGTGTTGTTGTCCACTTGGCCAGGCAAAACTATCTGAGCTCCATACAGTCTTATCTTTTGTTTCAATTCTTGTACAGGGTGAAATTTAATTCGTGTAATTCCTGTTTACTTATGGCTCCACTCCTGATTACAAACCATAGCCGAATTCAGCCGAAAATTGCTGGACTTCCGTACTAAACGTAGTTTCAGAATGGTTTACTTTATACAGATAATCGAAAATATTTTGATCGAATTCGACTATGGTGGTTATGGAATAGAGTAGCATCATCAGTTAATGGGAATTACACGAATTCAAATTCAAATTCACTCTGTATAGTGATAGGAGACCAGTCGGACGGCGGCGGGTAACATGGACTACTTCGAGTATTAGACTATATCTGGCCTCTGTAAATTATTTTTTAAATGTCTTAAGTTTTACGTACAGTAGCAATAAGTAATACAACATGTGTGAGTACCCGCCAATATGTGAAGTGTGCCCAGAGTCGAAATGCATTCTAAGGGCTCAGGGTACAGCACAATAAGCTAGTAAACCTATTTATTTATTATATATAATTATGCTAAGACATCTCATTGTAAAGCAAGTTGTTGTCACGAAGGTTTAACCAATTTTATTGTCGAAGTTCTCTTTATGAGGTAATTAATAGATAACCTATCATCTGCTGATAGGTGGCAGCAAACCCGTTCAAAAATTAATTTTATGTCTAGTTAGTCACGGTTTTCGAAAAATTTGTCATTTTTGATTTGAACTAAAATTTACACCCATTGTAACATTTTTGGGTTGAGGTGATGCACAACTATTTCAGGCCGTGACACCCAAAAAGTGACAATGGGTATCGATTTTCGCACAAATCGAATGTGTCATTTTTTTCGAAAACGGTACGATTTTTACTAGTCATAAAATTATATTTTTTGAACGGGCTTAGTGCGTCCTTTCAACAGATGGTTATCCACTAATTACCTAACATCCAAATTTGCTCCTCGGGAGCAACATAAATTTGACGCATTGAAACAAGTTGAAACATAATTAATATAATATGGCATATCGCTCGTTATTTTACAGGAACTTAGAATTAAAACAGGGAATGGACATTTTTATATGAGAAACTTGCACTGCCGGGTTGCAGAGTGACGTCACTACACATGAAGTAGACGCAGAGTTATTACAAGTAATAAAAGATCACGTAGAAGAAAACGGCGTAGACTAGAACCGGGATCCACACGCGCCAGAACGCGTCTCTGTTCGCGGCGGCGGAGTCGATGTCCGCCGCCAGCACCCCCTCGTGTCGGTCCTCGGCTGCCACCTCTCCCAACATATACCGCGCCATGTACTGCAGAGCATCTTTGCTGTGACCGACATCTTGGAAGCATTGGGACGCGTCCTTCCCCGCGTTGTCGAGCAGAACCTCCACCCCGCCCGGGTGGTTCTCCAGGAACTTGGTCACGTCATAGACGACATTTTTGATGACGAAGATGGCATCCTCCCGGTGGTTGTGGCCCTCGAGCTCGCGTCGGGTGAACTGTCGCGTGCCCATGGTGCGGGCGAGCGTCGCGGACCATGGAAAACTACTAACCGACGGCACTGCCATCGGTATGAAGTAGGTACTCATTAAAGTTTAATAACAAATTCATATAATCGTAATTTCAAATATTACGTTTTTTGTTTTCAATTTATTTTCTTACTGAATTATTGATACGTACATATTTAGTACTATTAAAACAATATGGTTGGTCAGTGTACGTCAAACTATATAGCTGACGTCACTTAGGCCTTAAACACATCAAAACATTGGATACAGACCCTTCGTGATGTACCTAATTTTACGATCGGCTCAACATAACGAGATTATTGAATAGCCCAGTTCCACTTTTGCACGATCTCTCGATATCTACTTACTATCTTAGATAATAATAATAATATAGGTACCTACAGCGCCGGTTCTCTATTATTATTTGTTATTCACACTAACAATGTTCAACCTACATCTAATTAATTTCAAGTCAGAAACATCGTTATCACGCCACTATCAACTCATAATTTTAGACCCCCGACGAAAAACGACGGCTGTTATGTGTTTGACGGCGTTGTGTGTAGGTATGTGTGTTTGTTTGTACGTGTGTGTGTGTGTGTGTGTGTGTGTGTGTGTGTGTGTGTGTGTGTGTGTGTGTGTGTGTGTGTGTGTGTGTGTGTGTGTGTGTGTGTGTGTGTGTGTGCGCGTGCGTGTGTGTGTCTGTGCCTGTGCCTGTGCGTGCGTGTGCGTGTGCGTGTGTGTGTCCAGTCTTTGCCAAGATGTATCTCAGTATTGCCCTATTAGCCATGCTCGATGAAAATCGCTTAAGCCGTTTTTGGTTTGCTTTATCTTAATGATCAGACAACCGATTGGTGTAGTAGTTAGTGACCCTGTCAGCGAAACCAACAACCAACGGTTAGGTTCGAATCCCGGAAGGGGTAAATGTTTGTGTGAAGCATACGAACATAACTTCACTGTACTTTCAAAACCTAATAATAGAAATTCATAGAAATGTACGTGATTTCATATTTCCGCGATTTAAGAGCATGGCTCTTAAATAAGGTTATGATATTAATATTATATATACCTAGTAATACAAGTCTTTCTTGTATTAACTAAGAAATTAGCCCAGGGAAAATACGTTTAGACCTCGGAAAAATACATAACCACGATTTTCTTGAAACGTTTAATAAAGTGTTGTAAATGTAGTAACAATTGATAAAAATTAAACATTTGTAAGAAACGCAAGTACCTATATATTTTTCTAAATAAGTTACAGTAGAAAAATGTGTTTCTTTAAAAAAATGCTCAATTTATGGGTATTTTTTTATTGAAAACATTTCGGGAAGTTATCGTTACAAGTTACGTTACGTTCTCTTTTTTAAACGACTTCAAAAAAGGAGGAGGTTCTGTATTCGGGGCGTATTTTTTTTTTATTTGACATTTTCAGCTAAAAACACATGCATTATATAAGATTGTTTATCCATCAATAAGTTCACTGTGTTTAACAAAAATCTACCTAATTAAATATCAGTTAGTATTTATTGTTATTAAGATACAAATTAATAATAGGGTTCTCTGAAACAAAAAAGTTTTCTAAAAAAAATCTTTACTTAGTTATTCAAAATTACATCTCTAATATATACATCTGTAAGATAGCAACTATAATAAGACTGGATTCTGTCTACTAAGCTAATTTTTTACCGTATTTTCCCTGGGCTAAATTGTGTATCTAATGAAATGAAATGAAAATGAAATGAAAATCATTTATTCATGTATGCAATACATCTTATTGTACCATATTCTTGCAAATATATAATTTTTATTTTATTTATTTATATTTACAATATGCACTTATGAACGTCACTTGTTTTTTAAACTACCACTAGCTCGGAACGCGATCACTACTGAGAAGAGCTAGCGAGAAACTCACAGGGTTTGTCTCTTTTCAATCAGTCATTTACAATCTAGAAAGGTTACAACAATTTATATATATCGTGTAGAGGAGCCGTTTAATCCCATGGGTTACTATCATTAATGTAGTCTGAAATTTTGTAATATCCCTTTTTAGATAATTTTTGTTTTATAATAAGTTTAAATTTATTAAGCAGAAGATCTATTAAGTGCATTGCCAAGCAAACGGACACCAGGTAAGGTACCCTCCATAGAGCTGTATACATATTGTTGGTAGAGCGACTAGTTGCGCTGCCACTGGTGTCGTGGTGGGGTAACGCCCTAAGTATAGGTATTAACAACTCTGGCTGTGAAGGTCATTATATGTTTTTGTTGCGATATTTTTACATAATTTTCTAATTTAAGACCTAAATAATAATGATACTTTCGCGGTCCCTGATCTTGCGCAGTAGGTACATAACAGCTTATATGAATCTTGTCGTCGACTTTCGAGTTGACCTTAGGTAACACCTAGGTACCCACGGGGACGCAAATCGGACAGTTTGGCTCTATATGCACAAATGCTCAAAGTAACATATCTGCTCTACAAAGGCCCAAGTTCCAAATCGCCAATTCTGATAACATCTGTAAAACACAAATCTTTCAAAAAACGTTTTAAGTTATAGGCAATGGCATTAAGTACTTATATTATGTACGAAACCTACGACGACCGATTGGTGTAGTGACCCTATCTGCGAAACCAACGGTTGCGGGTTCGAATCCCGCGAGGCGTATATGATTGTATGATGAATACAATAATACAGACAGATAAATACAGACAACAGAATCCTTGAGAAATTTTAATTAACCTATTGGAGTATATTGATTGTTGTGCCCTGAATATACATATAAAAAGTATATCATCCAGATATATCTGCGAATTTAATGGCTTTGTTGAAATATTTTATATTACTATGCTTACCTTTTTATTTCTGCTGTTGATGTTCCGAATAAAATAAAATAAAATCTATCTATCTTTGCCCTAATTTAATCCAGGTATATAAAATGAAGTTTAAAACCGTCCTCAAGTCAGACCACGTAGTATTGAAGACGATGGTCTTTAATCAATGTGTGATACCAGTGATGGCTTTTAGCACTGAAACCTTGTCTCTCACTATGAGCCTCATAAGAAGCATCAATGTCACGCAACGAGCTAAGGAGAGGGCGATACTCGGCGTTGCGCTACGTACTCGAATCGAATGAAGATATCCGTAGGCGACGAAATTCGCCGACATAGCCCAGTGGATTAATAAGTTGATGTAGCGGTGCAGGGGACATAATTCGAAGAACTGATGGTCGGTGGGGCAGTGGAGACCACGCGCCGGCTAGAGCAGCGTAGGACGTCCGCTCACATGGTGAAGATCGCGGCAAGACGCTGGATGCAGGCCGTTTCCAAACGGTCATCTCAAAATAAATGGGGGAGGCCTATGTCCAAGCAGTGGACGTGCTGGGGCTAATGTGATGATGATGATTATTGAGCTACATGCGGACAAAGACTGGACACAAACACAGAACACCCATCGTTTTTAACAATCTTATGTCACGGGCACGACAACACCGCGACTTTACCTCAGCCAATACTGCGATCCCCGGCACACCAAGTAACAAGTTTTTGACCGACACCTAACTCCGGAATACACGTTTCTGTAGATTCATATATTGCCGTGCAATAGCTAAGGACTCGACTGACAAGTCTGGGTAAAAATCTGCAAACTTTATGTGTCGCAACGAAACTTCTCCTACACTATAATATATTCAGATAGAAGCTACAAAATTAAACCGATCTCTTGTCGTTACTATTACTAGCCTGAGTACTTTTAGATTTGATCTATGATTTAGTGCTATATCTATCCTTTACCGCTGACTTATCTAAAATTCAGCTCGACTTTTGATTAAGATTTTCATGACGCATACTAATTTGTAACGGGAAACCTTTAACAATAATAAAAAATATATTGTGATAAAAAGTTAAAAATAAATTAATACTTTTCAGAAAATTATACTGAATGTAATCCAGAGATTCATCATCATCATATTAGCCGAAAGACGTCCACTGCTGGACAAAGGCCTCCCCCAAGGATCTCAACGATCGGTCTTGCGCTGCCCGCATCCAGCGTCTTCCGCGATCTTAACCAAATCGTCAGTAATCTAAAGACTACAACAATTAAGTTATACACAAATTACGTGCTTTACAACACGAAAAGGAACAAGAAAAGAGTACAAAAAGCAGTTAATTAAAAAATCTAAACCTATTATTGAAGGCCTATCCATCCTACATCATGTGAAGGCACTCAGATACATGATACATCATAGACTTCTTCTTAGCGAGTCGATAGCAAAAACGTCAAATTCTTGAGGACAAGAATGTGGACTGATAATTATATTACCCTAGCTTTGCATTCAGTCGTAATAAAGTCATATTCAAACTCACCGCACTAAACACAATGTTATGATCAACTTTGACGGTAAATAAATATTTATTGGTCCTCTAATCTTAAATCATCTCCGATAGAAGATGGAGTAAATATATTCTTTGACAAAAAATATTCTTTTGATCAATTCATACCTGTAGTCACTATTCATGAAACCATAAGTAGGCAACTATCCCCCGCGCTATGGTACACCGCGCTCTCAAAAAAGCAATTAGGAAAAATCATATTCTACTCACAAACGTTGGAAAAGGACACGGTTGACAAGGACACTTTTTCACTCTTGCGTATAATGTGTTTTGAAAAACACATTATACGCAAGAGTGAAAAAGTGTCCTTCTCAACCGTCTCTATATTCATTTATAATATTGTTCATGAACTGTGTTGAAGTACAATATTATAAATGAATATAGAGCCCTCATTCTGGAAAACATAATAAATAATCCGAAATTTCTGGAATTGCATTAAAACACGAACATAAACATTGAAAAAGTAACTAATAATGTTACAATATCTTTATTATCTGCAACAAAATAGTATTACAATACAAATTAAAAACCATATTTCACACAATAACATATTTATAGTCATCTTATGGGAAGACAGCAATCCAAAATAGAATACCCTTTGCTACTATTGTCTTGAAAAATGTGGATTTAAATGCCTACGTAGATATGTTCTGTTGCGAATTATGAGATGTTATTAACATTAACATTTTATGATAATTAAATAAGAAATAATAACAATAAATAGTTCAAATGTTGGGGGAAAAAAATACTTATTAAGATATCGAATTTTATGTTGATAAAATAATTAGGGATTTAAATCAGTATGAGTTATTGATGCATACGTGGGTACTGGCCATGCAGTCATATAATTAATATGTATTTATGTTTTAAAGATAAAACGTAGTAACTTATTAGTAATCTGTGACGTAGTGTCCACGATGACAGTGTGAAAAAAATGATTCTCTGGCTAATCACCGTGTGTGAAATAATGCATACACAAAAAATACAATTACAGCGATCCTTAACTATTAATAGTTCTGTATTCTGAGATTAATAAATAAGGTTTACAAAAGGCGATCTTATCCCTAAAAGACATAAGTTCCATCAAACCCGACGTAGGACTATAACAATATTGAAGGGGAACATAGGGTGCATACAAATAAAAAGTAAATTTAAGAAAATAAATATTACATACATACATATTACATACATAAAGAAGGTCGCCGCGGGGTTTTAGTGTGTATCCCTCCCGATAGGTAGGGGAGTTACATATAACCGTCTCTCCGTCCAAAAAAAAAAGGGTGCATACCAATACAAAGTAAAAATAAGAAAATAAATATTACATAATAAAAGTACGTAAATACGCCTATAAATATATAAATGAAAATATATCTAAATATATAAATCAATATATATAAACAAACAATGGTTATGGACAGGACCTAATTAAGATAATGCTCTTTCAAACGTGATTTAAAGATAGTTAAACGAGATTTAATAACGCTCTCGTCTTGGTGCAATTTTAATAAATATTGTGTCTCGTGTGCTGGTCTGATAGTTTACTCCAATGCATCCGTTATTAAATGTATGATCACTAAAATTAGTACTCGTAATAGTAGCATGAATTCTAATTGTGTAATTCCCATTCTCATCACCATAACAGCGAGGCTACTAACTACAACTTAGAGCAATTCGAGTGAGAAAGAGTCGCGCGCGACATAGTCTCAGTTTCTTGCAGCTGATTGGCTGTCGCTTGACAGCTGTCAACTTAACCGCCAATCGGCTTTGAGAGATGTATATAATAAACCAATCTCAATACAAATCTTTAAACTGTATCACCCGAGATTGACGCTATCTCAAGCTCGGTGCTAATTTATAAAACAAACTTGAGGTCTACTCAGTTGAGATCACTTCTCAAGTATTCGCCTCAGCGGCGAATGAATGATAGTCTTGAGTTTCGTTTATTAATACGCGCACCTCTCAAGTGAGTACTGCTTAAGTATGCACATGCTTTTCAAGTCTCAAATTAGGTTTATTAATCAACACGTTTACTTGAGACCGGTCACAAGACTGTTCTCAATCTTGAGACTGGTTTATTAATACGGGCCTAAGTCACTCGAGTCGCGCTAAGTTGTAGTAGCGCTGCTGGTGACGCCACTCTCGATTACCAACCTCTTTACCCAAGGAACCATCGTCGAATTCGATCAAAAAATTAATCATACAAAGATTCTGAAGCCACCTTTACTAGGGAAGTTCAAGAATTTTTGACTGGTGGCTCCACCCCTGATTAAGAACAACTATCCACTAGGAACTATAGCCGAATTCAGCTGAACATTGTTGGACTTCCATAGTAAAGTTGGCTTCAGAATGGTTTACCTACTTTGAATGGGTAATCGACCATTTTTTGAACGAATTCGGCTATGGTTCCCAGTGGAACGCTGTTCGTAATTAGGAGTGGATCACCACTAAACAGGAATCACACGAATTAAATTATATACATATATAATAGAAAACATGGTAGGTAGTGATGTGACAGTGTTGGTTGACCCACTGTCCTGTTCTACTATGGGTACCTACTTACACAGTGTACACTAGTAGGTAATATATTTACATAATCATGTTAGTACTCGTTATAGAGTAGTTGAAGTTATAATTAAATATGGTTCCACTACTAGGAATCTAGAAAATTGTTGCCGCGAAGGTAAACAGCCGAGTTTGTTGTCAGACAGATGTATGTTTATTGATTGTTGTATGGCAGAGCAAAGTAAATTCGAGATATTGAAACAAGTTGAAACAAAGATAACCTTATCATAATATAGAATTTTTCGGCTGGTTCAACCTAGTTCAGGCATCTACCAATTAGCTTATTATGATTAGTTATATAATTGTATTGTTAACATAATTGTACTTTTAACAAATGAATAAAATGTATATTTTTTCAAGCATTAAACACCCAAACGCGTATGTTTAGCATATCTCTCACCACTCCATTTGGGATATTTTACGTTGTGATACACATTATGTATGTATTCGTGTCTATAAAATCACTATGATATTACACTGACACTTGGAATTAAAACCTGGATGACCTGTTTCTAAGAAAATACACTGCGTCATCGGGTTTGGTTTAGTGACGTCACTACGCATGGCGTCGGCGCAGAGTTAGGGGAAGAGATAGTTATAGGAGCAGAAGGCGATCGCGGCAAGGACCATTGGGGGAGTCCACACCCACACAAGCGTGCTCATCGTGACGGGCTTCACGTTCGTCGCTCGCGTCCCCTCGCGCCTCACCACCTCGCGTCGGTCCTCGGCCACCACCTCCCCCACCACATAACGCCGCATCCACTCCCGCGCGTCCTCGCTGTGTCCGACGTCGTGGAAGCATTTAGACGCGTCCTTCCCCGCATTGTCGAGCAATATCTCCACCCCGCCCGGGTGGTCGTCCAGGAACTGGGTCACGTCGTAAACGACGTTGTCGATGACGAAGAGGGCGTCGTGCCGCTGGTTGCGACCCTCGAGCTCCCGCCGGGTGAACTGTCGCGGCCCCATGGTGCGCGCGCTCCTCGCGGACGGTGGAAGGGAACTGCGATCGTGCAGTGTCACCACACCTTGACCCTCGCTTTGCTCGTACCACTCCTACGTCACATACTGTGTGCAAATAACCTGATTGTTGTTTTGTTTCCAATAAAATGTGCCAACACATCCTATTTGCCGCCCGCTGCCGTACTGCTCCGATTTGTTTGAATGACTATTCAATACGAACTCTGACGACACTTTTCAGATTTTTATAAATAAATAATTAGACAGAAGTACTAGTAGGTAGGTACAACTAACAACAATATATTCACTTAGATAGATAGATAGATAGATAGATAAAAAGTTTATTGCATAAACTGGCACACATACAAGGGAGAATCATGAACAAATAAGAAAACAACTTCCACTTCAGTATTTTGAGGGTTTCGTAGTCCTTCCCTTACATTTTCGCCATGTCGTCCGAGGCTCAGAGACTCTTAGGCCTATATTTCAGAATGTTGCTCAAGTGTAGATCTGCGCTTGAGCATAGTTAGAAAGAGATACCGCTGTGCAAGTTATATAAAGCTGCATGTCCCATTATAACTGTCCTCAAGTGGCTTGAGTATCATTCTTTAGCACGGGCCTAAGTACTAGAAAGCTGTAATTTAGCATAAGTATAAATATTAATCACGACGACAAAGTGGTAAAATAAAATATTGAAAAAAAAAGTTTTTAGGGTGCCTCGCCTACACGTAAAGTGGGGATGATTTTTTTATTCGTATGGGATGACGTTGCACAGGTCGTTCAAAAATATTATAGATTATCTTGAACAGTTTTTCGATTCAGGGATGCGTTTAAGAAATATTAAGCTTCAAAATGCTAATTTTTGTCAGAGGTAAGCGTCGCGGTCGTATATACATTGTAGTCTTTGGTCGTCGTCGCCCCAAGCTAAACGCTTGTGGTTTTGGACACGTGAAAAAAAAAATACACGGCAGTAGTGTATAAAAGAAATTAAAAGGACAACTATCACAGCTAAGCAGGCTTAACAAGTTAATGAGTAATAAATAATCGAAGAAACTATAAAATGTAGTTTTCGTTGAAAACTATTTATCAGACGTTATAGTGCCTAGTGTTTTCCTTTTAATTACTTTATATATACTACTGCCGTTAGAAATTCTTTTAGAAATTCCAAGACCCAAAATTGTTTGAGCCGGGGCGTGTGTCTTTTGAACACGGCTGTACTAGACCCAAAACAACATGTAGGGACTGTGTCGTTATAGTGCCTACGCAACATACAATTGTTTATTTGCATTCCATGTAAAGTACAATTTATCTTTTGAATAATTTTCGACTTCTTTATATTTTTTTTTTGTATTACTTAACATAACGTGTTATTGAGGTCAAATGCTAACCCGTTGTGCATAAAAAAAGATACATAGTGTCAAGAGCAAACCAGTACCTACGAGTTCCTGATTTCACTCATGACGGTTGGCAAGCAACAATAATTACTATTAGGTATTAAAAAAAAAAAAAAAAAAAAAAAAAAATTAAAATTGATTTATTGTGTAACCATAGTTTACAGAACCGTATTTCATTGCTGAGGACCCCTATTAAGTAAATAAATACCTGTACCAGGAGTCCTCGCTCTTCCATGATGACAGTTACAACAATTGCTATTAACCTAAATACAAGATTTACATACTACTTAAATCTACGATGCAAGCGAATGTTTATTTGTGTGTGTGTGTGTGTGTGTGTGTGTGTGTGTGTGTGTGTGTGTGTGTGTGTGTGTGTGTGTGTGTGTGTGTGTGTGTGTGTGTGTGTGTGTGTGTGTGTGTGTGTGTGTGTGTGTGTGTGTGTGTGTGTGTGTGGTACATACTATAAGAGATCATAATAATAATGTTATCTATAATGTGGTTGAATATAGTAATTGATGATAATGTAATAATGTATAATGTAATGTTTGGGTATAGTAATGTTCGGTAAATTAGATATTTCAATGTTTATGTAATGTATTGTAACAAATTTTCTGTCTCGTGGTAAGTTAATGTCTTTAGCCATTTAATTAGTATTTCTTTGCTATTTTGTAAGTTCATTGGATATATGTTTTTTATTTTATTTATTTTGTTGTATAAATGTGTTGAAAGTTTGTCGAATTGGCGGCTCGCAAAAGCTGTCTTAGTTCGTTGTGTTCGAGCAACTTTATCCCTTCTTCTTTTATTTAATAGGTCAGGGTAATATTCTAATAGTTTATGTTTTTTTAAAACTACATGTAGGATAAATAATTTTCTTACTGAAAGGACTGCACTTACAGCATATAATTCTTCAGTGGGGAATCTGCGTCGTTTAAAGTACATGACTTTCAACAAGGCTCTTTGGGATCGTTCTATTTCTAAGAATTTTATTTTTGTCGCCCCTCCCCATATAGGTATACAGTAAGTCAAAACTGACTGTACAAGTGCAATATAGATTGTCTTTAATAAATTTTTCTCTTTAGTTTTAGCTCCATTAGTATTGATTGGTACTACATGTCTTAGGGTTTTAAATATCCACGTCAGTTTCCTTATCCTATTTGAAATTTGTTCGACTTGGTTGTGCCAAGATAATCTTTGATCAACAATGACCCCTAAGTACTTCGTGTGAGTAAGCTTATCAATTGTAGGACACTCACATATATTAGCTCTATTATTTATATTATTGTTTGTACATTTATGTATTTTGATTTTAAATTCGTTCTTAGGTTGGGTACGATTATAAAGGCTAAAACAAATGTAATTGGTTTTTTTAATATTTAACGTAAGTAAATTACTATCAAGCCAACAAGCTATCTTTTTCATTCCCGACTCTACTTCAGACCGTAAGCTGTCCCAGGAAGATCCCTCGAAAACTACTGCAGTATCATCCGCGTAGGAAAATATCTGGGCACTGTTCACTTTCATATTACATAGGTCATTTATATAGATTAGGAACAGCGTTGGTCCCAATACACTACCCTGAGGGACTCCATATTCTATGTTCCTATCGGTACTCACATATTCTCCCACTTTTACCTTTTGTTTTCTATTGGAAAGATAATCCTTAAGAAGTGCTAATGGAGTACCTCTTATACCATAGTTATCAAGTTTGTGCACAAGAGTAGGGACAGATACGGTATCAAATGCCTTTTTTAAATCAATAAATACTGTAAGGCACTTTTTTCCTTTATCCAGTGTATCAACAATTAAAGAATTTAGGGCCATTATAGCATCCTCCGTGGATTTCCCTTTTCTAAAGCCATATTGAGATTCAGATAGTAGCATAAATTTATCTAAATATTTTAGAAGTCTAATATTTAGCAATTTCTCTAAAATTTTTGAGATCGAGGGCAGAACTGAGATGGGTCGATAATTATTGACATCTTCTCTGTCCCCTCCCTTGTGCACGGGAGTAATAACTGATTGCTTTAGCAAGGTCGGGAAGACTCCATTTTTGAAGCACATATTAGCCAGATGAGTAATAATGGGTATAATTTCGTCTTTTGCTATCTTAAGATAATTTGTTGAGATTTTATCCCATCCAGGCGCACTATCCGTTTTTAAGTTCATCAGTATGGAATGTACTTCATTACAATCTGTATCAAAGAGCACGAAAGATGATGGTTGGGAGAATATTGTCTTTAGGTGAGTATTTAAGGAAGGAGGAGGGTCGCCTTTCAATATGCGTAGGTATGGGCTGCCAGAATTACAATATCGTGTTAACGAAGAGACGCTTGGGTCTTTTACTATTTATGGACCCCAATCAAACCACCTATTTATATACAGTCCCCTTATATATCGAACAGAGGTAAGGTGAGGCAATGAAATTGCTGATTATTCTTTTGCGTCAACTCTCGGCTCGTCATTGTCATTACTACGTCATCGTACCACACACGTAGGTGTTTACGTGTCTATTACATTGCGACGTGGACATAACCTGAGATCGAAAATCGTTTATTCTGACTTTGAAAGAAATAAAGAAAAATTTATTTAAACCCATCTCATGACACAAACAATCAACATCAGGTACAAATATTACACAGTCTCGACTGTGATTAGATTTAGATGGCAAACACAATGTTATTTTTTGCATGTGTCTCGATACATGCAAAAAATAACATTGTGTTTGCCATTTAATTGTCGGTGTCGCAAGGTGGAGTCAAAAAGGTCTCCAACTCAGCATGGGTTGCAGCCGTTCACTACAAGTACTTCGAAGATTTTATTGATGTACCATTATTCATACGAAATTTTATAACACCGAATAAACACGACAATTATATATTAGATTATTATGGAATCAGGTTAAACTCCCGCGAAATATTTTGGATATTAAACCAATGCCTAAGTAATCCTTAAGCTGGCGTTCATTAATAGAGTCCATTCAGTAATAGAGTAGGTAATGAGTACATTTGATAGACAAATTGAAAAAAAAGTGCCTACATTGGTGCATGGTACTTGCTCTGCGGACTACATTTTACGGAATAGTCTTGTACATATAACGAGTATAAAATGGTGCAAAATATAGGGTGGTACCATGTAGGTAACCCGGTTAACCCGGGATAGTAGTGGACCAGCACCCGCCACCGGACTCTCGTTGTCACGCCAAGAGACTCGCCGCCCCGTTGATTCGCGCGGGACTGAATTATGCAAACAACTTGTTGTTGTTTATGTTTGTGTTCGCATTCACAGAATCATCTAAGTTAACAGACAAGTTCGTCCATCAATTATAACTTGGAACAGTGCGTGTGCGGGACGAGCGGGTTTTAAAAACTTGCAAATCACGCTTCTTGACCAATGAATCTAATTGTTGACGTTATTGTCTATTCTGTCATACAAACAACAAGGTAACTACAGTAAGGTGTATATTTATGACGTGGTGGACTCAGATCAGAATAAATACATGAGAAGACTCTAGGAGATAACAAACAGGAGTTTTGAATTGAATACTCGAACGAATTAGGTATAGTGAACAAGTTGTCGATTGCAGATTTTCTGGAGCTACGCACTAATGCAGAGTTCGGTCATGGCGATTTTTATTATCGCTTGGAATTGGACCCATCTGAACAGATTTCTAATTAAAGTGACAGAAATCATGAGTTCACTCTTATTGGTTTATCGACAAACGTAGTGATTGCATAAGAATATAATCATTGACAATCATCTCGTAATGATAAATGAAAGATATCATCAAGCGCTGTGTTAGCAATAGTCCGGGTGTAGGCGTGCAGCTGAATCTCATTGCCAGAGTTTGCGACCACTGTGACCAGACTGTATAAGTACCTATCTCTGAAAGACGAACTGGTAAAATAGAATTATTACACTGTAACTGCTGTGAGGATAAGTGGTACTCTGCCTGGCGCTTACTGAAGGTAGACCATGTCCCACTAACTCCATTGCTGTACCTTGGGATGCAGACTAAAGAAGCGGTAAAGATGTGAAATTGGAAAGAAGTTAGGTCTGTGAGACTGCTGAGTGGCTGTCGTAGATTTTTTGGGACCGCTTCGCACCAATAATGACACTGACCAGCGGGCTCATTGAATTCAGCTAGTTCTTAGATACTATTTCTAATGACAGTTGAACAGTTATATCAAGAGTATATCCACTTCATCGTGCAGGAATGATATAGGTACCTACCTAATGTCTATTCTATCACATATAAATAATTTTAATACTTTGTAAGATGGTTTTAACGAGCTGCGCCGTTGACGGGGAGTCTCTATTTACCTGACGCCACAACTCTACATCACCTTGTTATTACAATGAGGACGTTAGATTTGCATGTTTGATTGTAACATGTGTATTGTGTTAGGCTCCACTAACTATTGACATGTCGAAGACCAAGGACAGGTGTCGCACACCCCATCCCCCTTCCACATCTGCACTATCATACTAATTCTTAGTAATATTGTAGATTAAACATAAAAAAGTGGTGAGGAAACAATTGGCGGTGTAGTTTCCGGCACAGTAGAATAGTGCCAACCCTCTCATCCCGTGGGTGTCGTCCAAGGCGACTGTAAACTATTGTGAGCATAAAAGAAGAGACCACTGATAGGCAGCAGCGTCTTTTGTCCGGAACTTTCAGAAAAAATGCGATTTATCGTGTAGATGCGATATGCGATATGCGGCTAATATCGAGTAGGTAGTGGAATTTTACAGCCGATCAATGTGATGTCAGACACTTAATTGGGTGGTTCTAGGTAACATTTAAATAAATATTAACAATGTTCTTTACTAAAGAATCTTTATGCAGAAAAGAAGTTTACATTTCACCTGTGAAACGCTTCAGCTGGTGCTGATTTGATATGTACTTATTGAAACTGATTGTACCCCCCGGACCGAGGCGGGCGGGGCGTCGGGGGCCGAATCTGTATTAATAAATTATTGCCGGTACGTCTCGGGTGACAAACATTCTACTTCCGGAAAACAAACATTGCAGACGAGAAAACAACGTTAATAGAAAATGAAAAGCAATATCTCTTCACTTTTGTCTCCAACGCTTTTTCGGATGAAATTATGGTGTAGATTTTGTAGGATTTGACGCTTAAGTTCCTCATTCGTAGAATTCATTGATCATCATGATCATTGTGCGCATTCAATTTTTTTTTAAACTTTAATCTCAATCGTGAGTTTATATATAGAAAGCATCGTGAGGATGGAGGAGGATAATGTTCAGACCCAATGACCCCCCAGAGCGATCGGTTAGAAGCGGCCTGCATCCAGCAACTTCCCGCGACTTTATGTCATCCGTGTACCATAATAATAAGGGTTGCCACTCTAGAAATTAATGCGTAACGGCCATCAGCCACTTCGAGACCTGCCGACTTCCCAGTTTACTAATCCTATGTCGGTGACTTTCATTCTCCACAAAGAAAAGTCACTGAGATATTCCGAGACATTAATAATATTATAGTTATCCTTTGAGATGGCATAGGATTAGGGATTTCGGGTTGAATGTAAATTGAATTATTTTTCTTTTCTTTCCGTGAACAGGTCGCTGATAAAGGCGTGTGGGAATTGTAGTGTTCGAAACCATGTCGTTTCCGGTGAGGTCCAGATGCGGACCGGGCACCCAGGGGCTCGGGCAGAGCACGGCACGACCCGAGCGGCGCCCAGGTCTTTGTTCACGACTAATTGATGACCCCGGGACCGTATTAACGTCTTCCTGAATTAATTGCGCTGATTAATGGCGGTAGGCGTGAAACAAACGCGCCGGAACATTACGCACCCCGATTGCACATTTTCAACGACCCGTGATGCTGAGGATGTTCACCAGATATAAGACTTTACAATCATAAGGTTTTAAATAATAGTAATAGTAAACATGTACCCCGGTGCAGACGTAGCAATTTCCATACTTAACAATTCATGTACCTACATGTGCACGGCGACCGACACTTCCAATTGTGGTATGTGTGGGTAGGCACTTTTCTAAAACTAGTTAGAAGGTATCTTATAGACAAGCAGTGGATTGCCGACGAATACATCGCAACCAGTATAAGCGGGTCCTGCCGCGTTCTGATTTCCCATAGCGCCCGGCGCGGACAACTTTCACTAGTAGACTAGTGTTACGGTCATCGTGATGCCGACTGTATATATTTACTAATTTATTGCAGCACTTTCGTACTATTAGGCAATCTGTGTCTAACTATTTTTTCCTTCATAATATACTTATTTCGGTTTCAGGCGTCCAAAAAGGTGTTTTTAACATTAACTATAATGCCACTATAATAATACTTAGGTATCTAGGTACTTTAGACGCACAAAATATGACAGTTTGAGAACAAAAACTTAATAGCGTCTTTGCTCGTGGTTTGCCTACTTCGCAAATAGCTGTCTTTTTTTGCAGGAGCTATGATGCACCGGTATGCATAACTTTATCCCATATGGGGTGGTTAGAGATATCCCAAACGGGAGTTTGGGTGTTCAAATGCTTGAAAGAACAGCCACGGTTCACCTTTCGAAATATACAGAAAAGCACACGTGTCAGGGGTGAGCCAATTGAAACGTGCAAATATTATTGTTGATAAGTCCCTTAGTCGCATTTACGACACCCACGGATGAGATGGGTTGTGTCTTTTTTTAAGTGAAGATGAGGCCGAGTGTCTATTCTTTTTTCGTGCCGAAAACACAGCAATATGATAATTATTTTCCATGTTTAGGATAGTTCTATGCGGTAGGCTTTCTAACTAGAATAAAGGGGCGATGTACCGGTTGTTCACGCGTAATATGATTTATACTTATTGTACGTACTTATGTATGTGTTTTGTAAAATGTATATTCTCCTTTTGTGCAATAAAGTGTATTTGTATTGTGCTTCCGCCCGCGGTGCTGCCTGTGTATTATCAGTATATCGTCACCTGATATACATATACAGTGTGAAATTTAATTGACTGCACTCCTGATTACGAACAACTTTCCGCTAGGAACTTTAGTCGAATTCGATCAAAATGTTCGATTACCCATACAAAGTAAACCATAATGGTTTATGGAAGTCCAACAATTTTCGGCTGAATTCGTCTATGGTTCCTAGTGGAAAGTTGTTCGTAATGAAGAGTGGAGTCACCAGCCGAAAATTTTTGGCCTTCCATAGTAAAGGTAATTTCAGAATGGTTTACTTTGTATGGTAAAATTTTTTGATCGAATTAGACTATGGTTCCTAGTGGAAAGTTGTTCGTAAGCCTATTAATTATGTTAATCCAGTCTGCGTAGCATGACATCGTTTGTCGCGCGCGACGTAGTAGTTCGAGTGGGATACTTGTAAATATTATTTCCTCCAATGAGCAGGACAAATATTATCGCCCCTGTCATGCTACGGGCGCAGGCAGGACATATCTGTATTATGCTCAAGTGGCTAGGCAGGTAGGTATAGCTCCAAAAATCCAAAAGTTCAAAGTTGGATTCAAATCCAAACTATACAAAGTTTCTATTACTATTGCATAGACCCAGCTACCTACATAATCTGATGATATGATTATAATAATATGGAATATGCGAAGTATAGTAAGTATTTATATGAAATTTATATGGAATATAAGTAAGTAATTTTATCGAAAACGGGTATAATGACTACTCAAGACTTGAGAGTCGTTCTTATAATATTATCTCAGATTAAGGTTAATAATCTAAGCTATTTAAAGAACGACTCTCATGACTGAGTAATGTAGTCAATATTTTTTGCTGCAAAAATTATGAACCACAGTCTCCTTCGTTACGAACGAAAGATGAGTGTTGAAACTCAAATTGCCGCACCACTTTGTTTTATGATCTAAGCAACTGCTTACTTTTTCTACGTTTTTCTTCTGTCTACAGTTAAGTAGCTATGGTATGTGATCCAGATTACCGATAAAATAAGATATTAGATATTTTTGTAATCTGAGGGTGTGTGTATGAAGAAAGATTCAGTTAAAATTACAGTACAATACCAATACACTTTATTGCACAACAATTGCTCTCAGCAGAGTAGTTGTTGCCACCAATGAAAGTATTTGTATTTATTCGAAATCGAAAATAGGGACCAGTGTCAAAGAATACTAACTACTTATCTCCTAGAACAACGTCAATGTGGTGTGAACATGGACTTATTGGTGTGAATACAAACAAAGAAAAACATAAATAACCCAAAACGATTTGTATGACAAATTGTTGATCTGTTACCTACCGTGTAATGCATCCGTAAGACTAGGCTGTATGGACGGAGCATTCTTTACCTCGCAAGAATTGAGTGAGGAAATAAAAAATTATATATAATAATTGGGCTTTTTGGCGGGAACTCGGCGAGTGAAGTAGCATTTTTCTTTATAAGTCTTATAATTTGTGCATTCTAACTTTTGAAGCTTAATAATGGCAGAATATTGTGCAGCAAACGTTAGTGATAGTGTACAAGTGAAGGGAAGTGTAAATTAAAGTGCGTAACGGAGCTTTCGGGTTCCCACAAGAAGCCGCCAAAATCTTTTGTAAAGCATTCTGCCTCTTTACTGAAGAATGACTTGACCGTGACTAGACTCTGTATACGCCAAGTATACGACGAATTACTTGTTTTGACTGAGACTGACTTACAAACTGAAGAAATAAGATAAATAAGACATGGCTGTTATGGGCTAGATCCCTTTGCCTTCTCCTAGAGGAGAAAATAAAACTAAAAAAAAAAAAAAAATATTTTGTTTACTATATAGTGAGAGCGATGTTTTTATTTTACTTGCTAGTTTTATAAGAACTACAATATATAATAATAAAAATAATAAGTACTATTTTACTATACGTGAGGTTATAATGTTATATAAAAAGTGACATGGTAGGTACATCGCTAGTGATTTGCCTTTGAGGTTAGATTTGGAATAAAAACAACCATGAAACTGGTAAGTAACTTTAGTTTACGCTTAACAACAAATTTAGATTTCCTTTCTCACCGAGGGCCCGCGATCTAATAGCTGTAGGTAAACGTTTTATTGTATTTACCTGTTCATCCCTAGAATTTTCTAGAGTTGCTGTTTCACATCTACAACTCTTATGTCCCGACTGCTAGGGCACAGACACAGCTCAGTCCAGCCAGCAGCTAAAGGGTATAGGCTATAACCCACCATGTGGGCTCAGTGCAGATTGGTGGTTTTGTCAGGTCACCAAGTTCAGTGTTAAAGCTGCTTCTGTAGGCCAGCGAAGTCGAAACCAAGTGGTTTAACATCTTCCTTCAACCAGAACTAAATGTTTAACATGCCCTGTGAACCACGGAAACATTTATGATTAGTGGTCACACATTTAACAACTGACAGTACCAGATGTTGCCTAATTTCACTAATCGAAAACAATATAGAAATGCTCCATGAGTGCTTCTCTTGAACTCTTTGTATATCATACACTATATGGACTTGTAAGGAAACCTTTCATCAAGTCATATCTTTTATTTCCAACCTGACTTAACACCATTGTGGCAATTAAAAGGCACCTTGCCTTTAGAGAGTCCTACATACTGCCTTGACTAAACTTAATACTCACTTTAAGACTGTTGATATAAATGAAAATAACTTCTTTTACAGTACTGCCTAAGCAGCGATGCCTCGAAGCCGTGCTTCGTGCTGTCGTTCAAGGAGCTGATGATAATGCTAGACTGTGGGCTATCTGCGCATTCTGTGCTCAACTTCCTGCCGCTGCCACCCGTGCCCAGCACTCGCCTTGCCTCACTACCCAACTATACGCCACCACATATCAACGATCCTTTGCTCGAGGGGGTAATTTACACAAACACATAAATCATACTCTGTATTGCTAGGGCACAAGTCCTCTCACTAGGACAGGGCATAGGTCATAAATAATATTGTATTTTATGAAATTAATGCTAACATAAAAATACCTCTTTATTTTACTATGATTTAAATTTTTTGTATGTAATAATGAAAGTATGTAATTAATATCTTGTTTTGGTTTATTTATTTTTTTAGTATTTGGCAGGGTAATAAGTTGCTTTATTATACTTAATAACTTTGATGCGCTATGTTCTAGCAAACAAGTTCAATTCAATAATTGCAGCACCTTTGAAACTTAATACCCATTCTCTCACCAATATAATTTATCGCATTATTTATATATTTATTATTTAAACAATAAATATTTATTTATTTTTACTAAATACAGTAATTCGCATATTAACCAACAGTGGCAAGTTATCCTGCTATCTCCTTAGCGTTGGATCAACCTCAACATACACTATACCGTGATAGTACTCATAGTAATCATTTCTCTGCCTGCACCTCCAAAAGGCTTTCTTATTTTATTCTATTCTAATTTCAATCTACTTGAAAAAGGAGGAGGTTCTCAGTTCAACTGTATATTTTTGTCTATGTATAGGCATCGACCTATTTACTCACTTTTATTATAAATAAATAACAAAAGTTTCAGACCCAAGCTTGAAAATTTTTTCTAATGCAACCACTGTTGTGGACATGCTTGGACCTAAGGGTATTACAAAAGCGTCAAATTGCTAAAGTAGGAGATCATATAATTCCATTATGGTTCAGTGTAAAATAGTGATTTTCTTAGGTATTTCAAGACAATATCAAAAGATTGTACTTTGCAGTTTTAATTATAATGTTTTTCCAAACCTTCTGCAGTGTTACAATTTAATATTAATTAGTTCTTTTTGCAATGTAATTGATAACTTTTTTCTTGCAAAACTTTTCTGTTGTATGTTTTGTAAATAAAGAATTAAGAGTGACTTCTGCATTCTACTAACCAAAATTTGAATTTTTAATTAAGTACACGTAACATATCCAAATTCTGTTAACACAGAAGAAAAGTACCCACAAACTATTGCCTACATTAAAATATTTTATTAAAACATATGTGATTGTGTGACATTTCAGGAACTGAAGGAGTGTTGCGGTCGTGTATTCGTGGACAGCGTGCCTGAGTTCTGCCCACCGCTGGATAAGGTGGTGGACTTCTCTCAGCTGGATGTGATTCTCATCTCCAACTACACCTGCATGCTGGCTCTGCCCTTCATAACAGAAGACACGGGTTTCAAAGGGCAGGTGTTAGCCACTGAGCCCACTCTGCAGATTGGCAGGTATTTACAGATACAATGACTTCAATGTTCATGACACATACTCTCTAACTCTTTACATAGTTGTATGCCTTTTCAGCTTGTTTTTCTAAGAATGTTCTTTGTCACATTGCCTAAACGTTATTGACTTGTCGCTCATTGTTAGTTCTAATCTTGCGCACTATATTTTATGCAATGTGTATTTGCTCCGAATTGTGTTACAATATTTATAAAGTGACTAACTTGCTGTAAGCCAATTTAACGACTTTTTTTAACACGGGGAAATGCTATACGCATTCCGCTCACCTGGGGGACGGCGAGACGGATATGTGGGACTCCCCTCCCTGACGGGAGGGATACCGACTAATACCCCGCGGCGACCTCCGTCGGCAGAAGGTAGGACCTGGGAATGCATATCTGGGAACCAATTTAACTATTTAGTGATTGTAATTGGAACATCTGTGAAAAACTTTTCCAACTTCCAAGTCTGTATTAAGAATACAATCATTACCTTTAGAATAATAGAACCAATCGGCAGCAACTCCATCTGGTACTAGTTTGCAGAGTGTGAGATGCTGGGGTTCTGCGAGAGGTTCAGGCATCGGCACAATAGTCGAGTTTCAGTAGTCAATGCGGCGGCTCGAGGTTGTACCCACTAAGTCGACGATCCATGTCAGTGCCTGGAAACCTGTAACGTGAGCACTGTACAGGTTCTACCTGGAGGAGCTGGCGGAGTGGGTGTGCGGCAGCGGCGGGTCCGTGGCGGCGCGGCGCTGGAAGGAGCTGGTGCACCTGCTGCCCGCGCCCCTGGCCTCCGCCGCCAGACCCCGGGCCTGGCGCCGCCTGCTGCAGCGGGACAGCATCGCACGGGCCCTGGCCCGCGTGCGCCGCGTCGGCTACGACGAGCGGGTGAGTGCGGAGCGGGTGAGGGTGGAGCGGCCCCGAGCCTGGCGCCGCCTGCTGCAGCGGGACAGCTTCCGTCGCGTCGGGTCACATTGCCTGTCTTCGTGAATGCAATTTACATGCAAATTAATTTTCATAAGATACAAAACCCTGAGGAGTCGTCTCCTGTAGTTTTACGCCCATTACTAAATCACTTGGACACAAAGGATCGCATCACTACATATGCTTCCCTTTACCCCCAGGTGGACATCTACGGCGCGCTGGATGCCACACCCGTCAGCTCGGGCTTCTGCCTCGGCTCCGCTAACTGGGTGCTCCGTTCCGCACACGAAAAGGTCAGAATAACTTTATAATATTCGTAGCAAATTGTTGCACCAGGCAAAAGTGATTTTACACTTAAATGTTCCTTATTTAGTCTTGTACCTTCTAGGTGTTTTCACTTATTAGGGAATTGTACGTTTTAGGTAGAAATTCAGTCTATTGTCGCCTTTTGCTCCTAATGAAATGATTTTTCATTTCTGAATTCTTCGCCGATTTGCTTACCAGCTGTTAGTGTTCGGAACAACCTGTTGGGGCACGAAGTGCCTGAATTTATTTGAATTTTGAATAATAGTTTAGCTTGAAGAGCTTTTAGGTAGGAATTTAAAAGGGATTATGAAATGAATTGTTTTATTTTTATATTTAACAAATTAATTATATTTCGACTTAAATTACAAATAAATTACATTAATTGACAAGTTGAAGACAAAGCGGCAAGAGTGAGTGGTGAAAGATAGGACAGTCAAGAAAGGAAAGAAGGAAAAAGAGGTCTTCGTTTGCTTGTGCAGTGGATTTTATACTTTGATGAAGCGCCATCTGGTGGGTCTCGTGTGCGACGTGAAGGTAACGCAATAACTTCATCAATCAAATCTGCTTTCTTAAGTGACCTGGGGTCGAGCGGTGGAGTTTCCAACTCATTTCGATAGATGGCAGCTGCGTCAACATCTCGGCGGGCCTTGAGAGCATCGGCTATCAATAAGTTGAAGTGTATTCTCCAGCACATTCGATGCCATTCACCAGCAAAATTATGCAATTTATCAGCAGAATTGATGCAATTTATCAGCTGAAATGATACGATTCATCAGCAGAATTGATAACATTCATCAGCTGAAATGATACTATTCATCAGCAGAATTGGTAAAATTCATCAGCTGATTTTCTGACATAGGTATAGGCAGTGGACATATCTTCGACGCAGCTCTCTGTATGACTCCGTTCTCGGTTCGAATACTGGCCACTCTGCATATGCCATCTTTGCCTGGAAACATAGCGACGATTCTGCCCAAGCGCCATTTAAGAGGTGGAAGGTTATCTTCTTTGATCAAAACCAGCGTATTCGGTTGTATTTCTCCTGTACTCTCTTGCCATTTAGTACGTTTCTGAAGTTCTGCAATGTATTCTGTTGACCAGCGCCGCCAAAACTGTTGCCTCAGTTGTTCGACACGCTGATAGCGTGACAGCGTGTGCGTTGTTCGCGACGTCACGTCATCGCAGGCGGGAGACGTCAACGGTCGCCCAATGAGGAAGTGCGCCGGAGTGAGCGGGGCGAAGTCGTTCGGATCTACGGACAAAGGATACATTGGACGGGAGTTCAGAACGGATTCGATCTGCGCTAAAACCGTACTAAACTCCTCATAAGTTAAATGCGCATTTCCAATAACACGGGTAATATGGTGTTTACAGGATTTCACCCCTGATTCCCACAAACCGCCAAAATGAGGTGCATATATCGGGATGAATGAAAATTGAATTTGATTATTTGAAGCGTAATCAACAATAGACTGAGCACTGCCCTGTAAAAAGTCCGTAAACTCCCTAGCGGCTCCTACGAAATTTCTACCATTGTCTGAATAGATTTGATTTGGTTTACCTCTACGGGAGATGAACCGTTTTAAAGTTAAAATATAACTTTCCGATGATAAACTAGTAACGAGTTCCAAATGCAAGGCGCGGGTCACAAAACAAACAAACAAACATAAATAGCATTTTTCGAGTTTAGCTCCCCTCCCCTTTCGATTTAAAATATAGAACGGACCGGCGTAATCTGTTCCACACCTCTGAAAAGGAAAGGCCGGTGTTATACGTTCAATGGGAAGGTCACCCATTTTAGGTTGTATGGGTTTACATACGAACCGACTACATTTAACACATTCACGAACGGTTCTCCTAGCTAAGTTCCTTCCACCAAGTGGCCACCAGCTGTCGCGTATATGTGAAAGTAGTAATTGAGGTCCCGCGTGTAATAAAATAACATGTTCATGTCGAAATATGAGTTGAGTCAAGTAATGTTTTGAATCCAATAACATGGGATGCTTTTTATCATATGAAAATTCGATCGAATTTGTTAATCTACCGCCGATTCGAATGACATTATTGTTGTCTAAAAATAGATTCAAGTTCGACAAATTACGAGATGGCTTGAATGGCAACTTATTCAATAACATATTATATTCGTCCCGGAATGATTCTATTTGCGCTTGTTTAGTTAAAATAATTAATGATTTATTCAACTCCGCGACTGACAGAGAACCGGTTACACGATCGAGCTTAACCTTACACCGAGTATTTGTAATAAATCGATACATATATGCGTATACGCGTTGCATTCTGATAAAAGAAGAAAATCTATGAAAATCCAATGAATTATCTGGTTTGGTATCGATCAATGGTACGCACACAGCAGAGTTCTGTTTTAACTCGGGTAAAGTGAATTCTGTGTAGGTTTGTTTGGATTGTGTTTGTGTCCACTCATTTACCTTTTGATGCAGGAATTTAGGTCCATTCCACCACATATCTGAACTAATTAGCTCATCCAGGGTACAGCCGCGCGATACTAAATCCGCTGGGTTATTTTTTCCACTGACATGTAACCATATCGCGTTACTAGTGAACTCGTTAATTTCCGCAACACGATTCTGAACGAATGTTTTTAATTGATGCGGAGAGGTTCGCAACCAACCGAGGACAATCATGGAATCCGTCCAAAAAATCACCTTGTTGAACTGTAGCCGTAGCGATTTTATTATTTTAGCAAACATTTTAGTTCCGAGTACCGCGGCGCACAGTTCAAGTCTTGGAATGCTAACGGTCTTTAGAGGCGCCACTCGGCTTTTCGAACATAATAGTTTTACTGTACTGTCACCACGCACGTCGAGTGTTCGAATATACGCACACGTCCCGAATGCGATTTCACTCGCGTCTGTGAAGACGTGCAGCTCCGTTAGGCTCGAGTCACACTGAGCGCTTGTGACACAGCGTGGCACTCTCACAGTATGTAAATTAATCAATGAATGGATAAACTTCTCCCAACACATTTTAACGTCGTGGGGTACTTCGTCATCCCAGGATAGTCTGCAAAGCCATAGTTTTTGTAGAAGCGATTTTGCTACGATAACTATTGGACTTAATAAACCTAATGGGTCGTAGATTTGCGACACAACGGATAAAATTAAACGTTTAGTGACTTTAGTCATGTCTCCGGTTAATTTAGATAAAAAGTGAAATTCATCGCTTTTATTGAACCAACCTATACCTAAAGTTTTACTAGAGGTGTTCTCGCCCAGAGATAAATATTTTGATTGGTCAATGTCATCGCATTGAACTACGTTAGAAATGACCTCCGGCGAATTAGAAATCCACTTTCGTAATGGGAAACAACCAGACATACACAGATCCGACACCCTTTTACAATTTTGCGATAATTTTAATTTGTTATCGTCTCCAGTAATCAGGTCATCGACGTACAGGTCATCTAATATTATACGTGAGATCTCTTCGTCAGTACATTCCTGACCCAACTGCCTTACGCATCTCATGCTGAGATAGGGTGCAGAGGCGGTGCCATATGTTACCGTGTTAAGCTGGTACACACATAGGGGTTCGGAAGGATTTTCACGCCATAATATTAACTGTAATGGTTTCAAATCATCCTGTATACGAACTTGTCGATAAAATTTCTCAATATCGGCGCAGGCGACGTATTTATACTGACGAAATCTGAAAAGAATCGAAAGTAAATCGTTTTGTAGTGTCGGACCGATCATCTGAATGTCGTTAAGCGATTTTTTCGATGTCGTTTTTTGACTTCCATTAAACACAACACGTAATTGCGTGGTACAACTGTGTTCACGAAATACACCATGATGTGGCAAGAAAAATTCGGTTTCGTATAATTTTCAATGCGCGTCATGTGTCCCAAGCCTAAATACTCGTTCATAAACGCACAATACATTTGCTTATATTGCGGGTTTCGATTTAGTTTTTTCTCGAAGCTAATAAACTGGTTTCGTGCGGTGACGTAACTGTCTCCTAGCGCGTCGATTGAGTCTTTAAGTGGGATACGAACATGAAATCGACCGTCATTATCGCGTATTGTTGTAGTTAAAAATAATTTCTCACAGGCTTGGTGTTCCTGGGAATAAACGTGATTATTTTGATCGATTTCTTCTATTTCCCAAAATTTCTTTAATTGATCGTCTATTTCCGAGGTCTGTACGAAATTACACTGAACCTGATTGTTGCGCATGGGTTCCGTGAGAATGGTACCGCCTACGATCCACCCAAGCCTCGTATTTTGCAAATAGGGACCGTTTGGCAATCGAATTTTGCCATCGATTAAATATTCCCAAAAGTAATCTGCACCGATTATTAAATCGACCTCTGAAGGTACGTGAAATGAAGGGTCGGCGAGATTGATGTGATTGGGTATTTTGAATGAACGAATATCGATACCAGTAAATGGTAATGTAGTTGTAAGTTGAGGCAGTACTAAGCAATTGATGCGTGCTTGGTACCCTCCGTTTAACGATTTTAAATTAATTTCACAGGATTCGGTGGTCTGCACAATAGACTTTCCTACACCGGTGATTCGATATGTGGACTGTATACGTTAAATATTCCCAAAAGTAATCTGCACCGATTATTAAATCGACCTCTGAAGGTACGTGAAATGAAGGGTCGGCGAGATTGATGTGATTGGGTATTTTGAATGAACGAATATCGATACCAGTAAATGGTAATGTAGTTGTAAGTTGAGGCAGTACTAAGCAATTGATGCGTGCTTGGTACCCTCCGTTTAACGATTTTAAATTAATTTCACAGGATTCGGTGGTCTGCACAATAGACTTTCCTACACCGGTGATTCGATATGTGGACTGTATACGTTTAGCGTTTAATTTATTACATAACGAATTAGTAATTAAGCAATGCTGGCTACCACTATCCAATAACGCGCGTGCTTTATAATGCCGATTGTCGTTTCCTGCGACTTCGATAATAGCCGTGGATAGTAGAACCAGTCCCGATTTTTGCGAATTAAGTGCGTTCTCGCTGCACTTCGAATTTACGTGTGTTTGTGTGGTAGTGTGTAAGACTGTAGAACAATCGAAAGGAACAGCTGTCTGTGACGTTATATGATGCGCCGCCGCAGATATTGACGTACTGTCCCTTTTACACTCACCATGCAATAAACTGTTGTGTTTTTTGTTACATTGTTTGCACGGACCAAAATAACAATCTTTAGTTAGATGTCCCTGGCGTAAGCAATTGTTGCATAATGTTTTCGCGTCAACAAATTGCATTCTCTCGTTAAGGGATAATTTCAAAAACTGGTTGCAAGCGTGAAGCGAATGATTTTCGTTACACATTATACAATTACGTGTAAGTTTCTGAAATTTCCTGTTTTGCGTCGATATAAAACTGTGTACCTTTTGAGGTGGTTTCTTCGTGTGATCGACAAGTAATTTATTGCTGGAAATGGAATGATTTGCTTTTATCATTTTCAAAATGTTGGCTTTTTCTTTTAAAAATTCAATTAAAGCGTTTAAATTAACTATTTGTTTCGAATTGCCAACCGAATTGCTCTTAAATTGTTCCCATTCCTTTTCTACGACTGCATCCAATTTTGTAACTATAATATAAATTATGAGGGTATCCCACGACTCCGTGGGTTCGCCTAAAGACTTTAACGCGCGTAAGTTTTTGAGTACGCTATCAATTAGTTTCCTTATTTGCGACGGGGACTCCTTATTTAATGCTTGCATGGAAAATAACGCTTTCACGTGGTTGTGAATTAGTAATTTACTATTATTATATCGATTATTAAGCAAGTCCCATGCAATTGCATAATTTTCGGACGAAAATTCTAACGATTTAACAACTTGCATTGCATTTCCCGTGAGAGCCGCTCGCAAATAGTGAAACTTTTGTATGTCATCTAGTTGTGTTGAGTTATGAATCATTGACGTGTAAGTGTCTCTAAATTCTAACCAGCCATCATACGAACCGTCGAATGTAGGTAACGATATCGTAGGTAACTTGATAACCGGGTGCGACTTGCAATTCAACTCGTTACTAGCGCGACTCTTGTCTCGAACATTTAGTAAGCGAGAAGCGTTTGCCATGACATTAAAATAAGAATTCTCAAAGGTTTCGCGATAATCTAACTGCACAGAATAATCACTTTCGTGCACTAGCTCTTCGATTTGACTTTGCACATTATTAAATTCCGTAATGAAAGTGGACGCTAAATCATGTCGTAATTTTAATTCGGTTAACTGTCTTTCGGTGAGTTGCGCGCTTTCTAAGGAATTTACGTACTTTGCGAAAATTGTGAGTCTACCCTTGATTGTACCGCGTTTTCTATTGTACTCGCGAATCATACTATCGTTTAACTCGTTTGTCAAAATAGGAATTGGAGATTTGCTACGCACGGATAATAAATCTTCGACACTCATTTTGGCACTTAATGGAACAGAGGTACTCACGGATATCCTGTTAACACGTAGCTGCAATAGCGTATAGTACGCGCTATTGCCCCGTTGCGCGTATTTCCTAGAAATTAAAACAGTTTTAGTACAGATTCGTAAGGATAGGATTTTACCATTCGCTGTTGCCGATTATATTATTTAAGGTTCAAAGACACGTATATTTGGCTAAGAAGGACCAATGTTGGGGCACGAAGTGCCTGAATTTATTTGAATTTTGAATAATAGTTTAGCTTGAAGAGCTTTTAGGTAGGAATTTAAAAGGGATTATGAAATGAATTGTTTTATTTTTATATTTAACAAATTAATTATATTTCGACTTAAATTACAAATAAATTACATTAATTGACAAGTTGAAGACAAAGCGGCAAGAGTGAGTGGTGAAAGATAGGACAGTCAAGAAAGGAAAGAAGGAAAAAGAGGTCTTCGTTTGCTTGTGCAGTGGATTTTATACTTTGATGAAGCGCCATCTGGTGGGTCTCGTGTGCGACGTGAAGGTAACGCAATAACTTCATCAATCAAATCTGCTTTCTTAAGTGACCTGGGGTCGAGCGGTGGAGTTTCCAACTCATTTCGATAGATGGCAGCTGCGTCAACACAACCACATTGTTCTTAATTGAAATATCTTTGTACGAGGGTCTACAAGTTTTACAAATTAAAGATTTTTATTTATTTATTTTTGTACAAGGAAATTTACCTCCAAAATAGCATTAAGGGCGGGAATATACGTCAGATTTGTTTCCGGCTGTCTGAACTGAGTCGTTCTCTAGGTATTATCCCGAGCGCTTGCATGCAATCGGATCGGACGTGTATAGTACGTTCACACAAAATAATGGCCCCAAAGCCTTACGATAGTCGGATCGGACCATCGGATCCGATATATCTGACGGAAATATCTGATGTATATTGCCAGGCTATATGTCATACGCTCGTAAGCGACTGGGACATTTTCCACCAGCATCCGATGTGGCGTCGAATCTCGAGAGGTGTTAACAGATGGAGGTCTCTCTACAAATTCGCTAGTGCAAGTGTAGTCGGTCGAATGTGTCATGTGACATCGCCTAAATTTACTCGGTTTCCTACCGTCAGAGGAGCCCGGCGGGAAGAGTTGTTAGGCAGTTGAGCTATCGCTGGTACTCGTACCGTGTGAATGTGGATGTGGACTCGGCAGGTGGCGTACGTGAGCGGCTCGTCGACGCTGACCACGCACCCGCGGCCCATCAACCAGGCGGCCCTGCGCGGCGCCGACCTGCTGGTGCTGGCGGCGCTGACGCAGACGCCGGCCCACAACCCCGACCACATGCTGGGCGACCTGTGCGTGCACGCCGCCGTCACCCTGCGCGCGGGCGGCGCCGTGCTGTGCCCCGTCTACCCCTCGGGCGTGCTCTACGACCTGCTGGAGTGCCTCTCGGCGCACCTCGAGGTGGGCCCCTCCTCCTCCTCCTCCTCCTCCACTCGACTGCCCTAAACTTGATTTGTCACCACACTTCTTATATTTCACGAATCATCATCATATCAGCCACAGGAGATTCACTGGTGCACGTGCCTCCCCAATAGAATTCCAGAGAGAGTTGGAAGCGGGCTGCATCCAGCGATTATTAGGTGGTCTATCCACCTTGTGGCCTGCCCCCTGCCACTTCTTGCTAATCCGCTGGGCTATGTCAATGACTTTCGTTCGCCTACGGATTTCTTTATTCCTGATTCGAACATGTAGTAAAACACCGAACATCGCCCTCGAACATAGCTCGTTGCGTGACTTTGACCTTTGTTATGAAGCCCATAGTGAAAAACCACTTTCCACCGCCGTAAGTTATCAAAAACTCGTCTTCAAGCTATGCCTGGAATGCGTTCGTAGGCCGCAGTCACGGGTCGATAGCGATGTAGTGCACGCTGTCCTTGTCGACGTGTGGCTTTACTTGCTGAGTGACGTATGTATTTGTGGCGTACAGCAACATCTTGGCGGAGTGGGTGTGACGTGTGTGTGTGTGTGTGTGGCAGGGCGCGGGGCTGGCGCACGTGCCGCTGTACGTGGTGTCGCCGGTGGCGGACGCGTCGCTGGCGTACAGCAACATCCTGGCGGAGTGGATGTGACGTGTGTGTGTGTGTGTGTGTGTGTGTGTGGCAGGGCGCGGGGCTGGCGCACGTGCCGCTGTACGTGGTGTCGCCGGTGGCGGACGCGTCGCTGGCGTACAGCAACATCCTGGCGGAGTGGATGTGACGTGTGTGTGTGTGTGTGTGTGTGTGTGGCAGGGCGCGGGGCTGGCGCACGTGCCGCTGTACGTGGTGTCGCCGGTGGCGGACGCGTCGCTGGCGTACAGCAACATCCTGGAGGAGTGGATGTGACGTGTGTGTGTGTGTGTGTGTGTGTGGCAGGGCGCGGGGCTGGCGCACGTGCCGCTGTACGTGGTGTCGCCGGTGGCGGACGCGTCGCTGGCGTACAGCAACATCCTGGCGGAGTGGATGTGACGTGTGTGTGGCAGGGCGCGGGGCTGGCGCACGTGCCGCTGTACGTGGTGTCGCCGGTGGCGGACGCGTCGCTGGCGTACAGCAACATCCTGGCGGAGTGGATGTGACGTGTGTGTGTGTGTGTGTGTGTGTGTGTGTGTGGCAGGGCGCGGGGCTGGCGCACGTGCCGCTGTACGTGGTGTCGCCGGTGGCGGACGCGTCGCTGGCGTACAGCAACATCCTGGCGGAGTGGATGTGACGTGTGTGTGTGTGTGTGTGTGTGTGTGTGGCAGGGCGCGGGGCTGGCGCACGTGCCGCTGTACGTGGTGTCGCCGGTGGCGGACGCGTCGCTGGCGTACAGCAACATCCTGGCGGAGTGGATGTGACGTGTGTGTGTGTGTGTGTGTGTGTGGCAGGGCGCGGGGCTGGCGCACGTGCCGCTGTACGTGGTGTCGCCGGTGGCGGACGCGTCACTGGCGTACAGCAACATCCTGGCGGAGTGGGTGTCGGCGGGGAAGCAGGCGCGCGTGTACCTGCCGGAGGAGCCGTTCCCGCACGCGGCGCTGCAGCGCGCCGGCCGCCTGCGCCACGCCAAGCACCTGCACGACGACGCCTTCAGCCAGGACTTCCGACAGGTCGGTGCCGTACTGTAGGCCAGACGAATCAACCGAAAACGCAGAAGTAGTTTTACTGGATAAAGATCAAGATGGCCTCGCCATCTTTCTTGATCTTTTAAAAGCTTTTTACACCATTTCAATCCCCATACTTTTATATAAACCGGGAAATACTGAAATTGGAATAATCTGTCTCGTTTTTAAAAAACTATCTGTTAGATAAAATATAAAAGTTGAAATCGACTAATTATCAGTGACGACATTAGCGTTACCTACGGCGGCGTTCCGCAAGGAACTGTTGTAGTACCAATCTTATTTTTAATCTACATCAATCTCAAATCAAAAAATGTTTGAGTTTTGACATGTGAATAAAATAATGCACATGTTGTTTCATATGCTGCTGATAACGGCTATTGTATTTGGAATACGTCTTGGTACACAATTAAAGGTTTAACGCAAACAAATCGCCTCACCTCTACCCGTTTTCAATACTGTGTATGAATTTTAGCCTTGGTGGCCTTAAATGAAGTGTATAATTTACGGGAGCATTATACGCCCGTCAATCGAACTTTGCGTTTCCGTTAACGTTACCCTTAGTGCACACATCGCATTATAAAGAAAACCTATTTAAAAGATGTGCTGTCATGGAGTTTATTGTCGCTTCTTTTTCCAAACAATAGCACCCTGTGAAGTGATGTAGTTTTAAAAAACATTGTTGACTTTCAATAAGTAATATTTTGTACCCTACATTGAATAAAGAAAAAGATTTTGTGTTGATAAAGTGTGTGTGAGAATGATGTGTGTGTGTAGCCATGCGTGGTGTTCTGCGGCCACCCATCGCTGCGGTTCGGCGCGGCCGTGCACCTGCTGGAGCTGTGGGGCAGCTCGCCGCAGCACGCCGTCATCTTCACGGAGCCGGACTTCCCGCACGCCGAGGCGCTGGCGCCCTTCCAGCCGCTCGCCATCAAGGCCTTCCACTGCCCCATCGACACCTCGCTCAATTTCGCGCAAGTTAGTTGGGAAACTATATTTTGCCTTATATCCTTATGGCCTCTCACGACGTGGTCCCAATGCGGATCGGTGGGTGCGTGTCATACTAAGGGTAGCTTAAGGGTTTTTTATTTAGTATTTTTATATTACGAGGATTATTGCCTTTCCAGTCTATAATAGCATTAATTAGGATTCAGTCCGTTGAGTCCGTTCATAAGTAGAGATATATAATGAAACATCCAAATACATTATTCATTGAGTTTATATATAGACATGACACGGAACCACAAGTAAGCTGTGCGTGAGAGAGGGAACAATTGAAGGGCCGGGGCGGGTTTAGGTAACGAATTCTCCAAACGATTATCGAAACAGCTGCAATTAAGTATTATTATGTAGATTTCATTTGCTTTAATATAGCTTTTGAATTAATAAATGTATATTTGATTTGATCGAAAAAATCATTCAAATTGTAAACCACTTTTGTGTTGTGACCACACAGCTCGTAAACGTTAACCTAATATAAAATTATATTTGTTAATCGTTTAGTTATTGATTTAAAACTAGTGGAGGAATGCCCAAAGTACCTTATTTACCTTGAAATTAAGTTCGCTGACTCTAGTAGTAAAGATTACAACGTTTGTGTCGTCAGCAAAAGCTACTGTTTTATATCTGTTATTTGGCTCTCTATAAAATTGTACAGATCATTGCTCAGTATGATAAATAGAATTGGGCCCAAGATAGAACCCTGAGGCACTCCCCTGTAATTTTGGCTTGATGTCTTTTCATGTCCATCCTCAGTAGATTTGATTTCCACATATTGGTACCTGTTTAAAAGATAGGATCGGAACAATTCAAGTATTCTACTCACACATCATAAAATTTTAATTTCTCTATTAATATTTGATGATGAACAGTGTCAAACGCAGAACTTAGGTTCAGGAACAGACCAGCCACTTTCAATCTACTATTCGTATCAGCCATCAACTAGTTCAATGGGTTTTTGATAACCAAACTGCCCTCGATTGATGATGTTTCTCGATTTAGAATGAGCAAGTTCAAGCAAGTTGAACCATAATGAGTTTTTCAAAAAATTTCAACAGTATCGGTAATAATGATATGGGTCTGTAGGTCTTTATTTAGCGATCAAAGGATTACAGCGTATACCATCGATCGTACAAAAAGGTGGCATTTTCGCTAACGGAGATCTCCTCCGTGCAGCTTTAGGGGACAGATACAAGCTGCACCGGTGACTAGACGATAGAGATAGGTAAAGGATCTCAGTTACATAATACGTCGACGAGTGCGATCGACGTGCGGCGCGTTTACACGGGGAGAGTGTCGTGTGCAGGCCAACAAGCTGGTGCGCGAGCTGCGGCCGCGCGAGCTGGCGCTGCCGGAGCAGTACGCGGCGGGGGGGCGCGCCCTCGTGGGGGCCGCCGACGCGCCCGTGCTGCTGCTGCGCCGGGGGGCCGCGCGCCGCTGCGGGGTGCGGCGCCGGGCGCAGCGGGGCACGCTCTGCGGCCAGCTGGCGCAGGGCATCGCGCCGCGCGACCTGCGCCCCGGCCTGCGCGCCGCGCCGCTCAGGTAGGGGGAGGGGGGAGGGGGCGGGGCGGGGCACGCTCTGCGGCCAGCTGGCGCAGGGCATCGCGCCGCGCGACTTGCGCCCCGGCCTGCGCGCCGCGCCGCTCAGGTAGGGGGAGGGGGGCGGGGCGGTGCAGGGAGGAACCCTCAGCAGTAGTGACTGTAGCAGCAGGATGAAGGATGATGTTTATGAAGTAAAGAAGGGTTTCCAATGGAATCTAACATAATAGCTTAACTAACCTAGAACAGTAATTTTCTAGAAAAACGGAACTGTGTAACTATAACAATCCTCCTGGACAATTGAAAAACTAATTTAAGCATCTATCAGGGATGAGATGGGATGTCGCTCATCCCATGGAAACATGGGGGAATTCTTGTATGAGATTCGACCTGCGTCGACACTTCGGCCCTATCCCATTTTCGGTCCTCGTCGATTAAAATTGATGCGGTGGCTGAGGCGGCAAAAGATTAAGATAATCAATCGAATCAAACCCCAAATATAATTTTATTCCATCTGGAGTTGAGAGTCCAGGTGTTGCTGGAATGCTCGTTCTCATACGCACAGACTGCTTCACCTATGAGTGTACCCCAAATACCGGCGTATATGCGACCCTTGTCCCTCGTATCGCAGGGCGGCGCTGACCCTGCGCGACAACCGGCTGCACCTGTCGGCGGCGCCGAGCGCGCCGGGCGTGGGGGGCGAGGCGGGAGGCGCGGGCGGGGCGGGCCCGGCCGTGGAGTGCGCGGCGCTGGAGGTGGAGGCGCTGCTGCGCGAGCTGGCGCGCGAGGGGGTGACGGAGGCGCGGGTGGAGCGCGGCGCGGACGGCTGCATCGTGCACCTGCCGCGCCACGACACGCTGGTGCACCTGGAGCGCCACGCCACGCACGTGTTCTGCGAGGGGCAGCCCCACGTGCGCCAGGCTCTGCGCCGCGCCATCGCCGCCTGCCTGCCCACCATCTAGGGGGAGGGGGGGGAGGGGCAGCCCCACGTGCGCCAGGCTCTGCGCCGCGCCATCGCCGCCTGCCTGCCCACCATCTAGGGGGAGGGGGGGAGGGGCAGCCCCACGTACGCCAGGCTTTGCGCCGCGCCATCGCCGCCTGCCTGCCCACCATCTAGAGGGAGGGGGGGGGCCTCTCGGTGTGCAACTGGACTTATTTATCTATACTTAAAGAGCTTGCTCTCTTGAATGTAACCGACCACTGGAAGTAGTGACCGAGTTGTGGTATCATCTATGTATTTTAAAAAAATAACAATAACTTTGTACAATAGACTAGCGTTATCAGGATTGTTTTTTTTATATCTCTATTTGTAGCCATGTATAGCCCCCTGCGACACGTAATTTCATCGGGCAATTTATTAACGATCACCTAGTAAGTAGAGTACCTAGTATTAGCCACGAGAATAAACAACCGAACAGAATGAACGATTCGTATAGACGCCTCGCGCGGGAACGCTACAGCACGGCTCGGCTCAGTCGAATGGTAGGCCAGCAGTCAGATCGCCTAAATCAATTACTTACTTTGGAAATTGTTATCATTTATGACGTCGATAATCCGATTCGATCCGATCCGAGCGAGCGACACGTGAACTTAATTACGTTTAATTCTGTTCCTTTCAATTCATTGTACTGTTTGTACAAATATTTGTTTTTTCTATATCCAAAGGATCTTTTCAAGTAAATATGTACCTGTTTGTATCGTGCCTTCGGCCTCCGTTGTCTCTTATCGGGAAACGGCAGCGAGGCGGGGTCCGTGCACTAACTCTTCAGGAGTGCCCTCAGGAGGAGACAATGCTATCTGCGGCATCAGGTTACTCATCATCATATCAGCCGAAAAACGTCCACTGCTAGACAAAGGCCCCCCCCAAGGATATCCACAACGATCGATCCTGTTACTTCTATCATTCTAGTTTAATATCAACAGAACTGAGCAAGCATCCAAAATGTCATAGTCCTAAGTTTAGAGGAAGTGATTCTAATTTAGCTTGCAAACACACATACATGTGATGTTAATTAAAAACTTGTAATATGTAAAGAATTGAATTTTAAACAAACTCCAATTTAGTGTTATGGCTGCATCGTTGTGCACGATGATTCTGCCAATGTCAGGGTTGAAGTTCACAATTCTAAAGTTGCCGATTGTGCGGTAAGTTAAGCTTCTCTAGTTTGTGTAGCTGGAGAAAGTACAAACAGAACAACACATAACCACCACCTCAACACAATTAAGATAATAGACGATAAACTCAAAGAAGTAGACATGATAGATAAATTATAATATAACGTTGTTAACTTATTTACATAAATAACCATTTGACAATAGCCCTATGACGATAGGTAAGAATTGTGGCTTTCATTCTGTTAAGTTATTTATTCTTGTGTCGCTGCGGCCAATGCTATCACCACAGACCACCCACCACACTGTGCGGTGGGTGGTCTGTGGCTATCACCGAGGGATTTTTGTGATGGTGTAAACGACGTCATAAGTCGTCATTGCAATTTTCGTAATCGTAGTCTACGATACGATTTAAGAGCGAAAGAATTAAGTCTATTATGTGCAGTTCTCTATGCTTTTTCTATTCCCATATCGCAAACTACTTATTATAATACCAAAAATTACATCAACGTCAATTTTTACTTGTATTTTTCGATTAATTCATTAATCTTCTTCAATTTAGGCGGTAGAGCCCCAGTGCGGCCGTATACCGCGCCCCGTTCGACGTTCTCAACCTTTTTATTTTTATTTATTATATCATCGTACAATTGACAGAATCTCACTGGATGCGACAGACATATGAGCGTGAGAATTGGTGTGATAGAGAAGATACCTATACCCAGCAGTAGGTGGTGGGCTATGAATGAATGTTCATAGAAAAAGCATTATTAGCGAGAACACTCGTGCTGTCGAATAAAATAGCGCTCGTGTTGTAACCAATGACCTGTATTTATTACCAGTTTGTTTGTATAACGCTTCGTGTACACCTTGTATGTAAAATAAATCGAATACAGAATTTAATACAGCATTTATTTTATACCATAAATAAATAACATTTATTTAACACTTACATCGGTAGTAAAGATATCGACTAAGTATACAGGTGAATTTTTGTAGTGGGCGTGCATTGCCAAATCCGGATCTATGAGGATAGCGAAAGATACTCAAAGGAGTCTCAGGCCCGATTTTTATGAAAACTAAAACTGCCTCATTGGATTTTTGAGATCAAGAACCTGTTGGTTTTGAAAAAAAAAAACTATTATTACTACTGTGTACTGTGGTTTTTAACCGCGACGAGATAATAGAAATTTGAAATTAGAACTTTTCTTAAGTTTGCCGTATGTCAATTACTTCATAGAATTCGTTCCTTATTAGAAACACTATCGAATGGTGTTAATATAGTGGTTTTTCTTCTTTTTTTTTTCAAAATCAACGGGTTCGATTCCTGCCTAGGAATATTGATTTTTCGAAATCAAAGTTCAAAGTCGAGCCGGAGACTCCTTTGAGTACATTCTCATAGTTTCGCATTTGGACAACTTACTTTACAGCTAACCTACTTAATAAATTCACCTGTATATTATTTATTATAGAAGACGATCTGTCGCCGTGAGACGATGGATCGTCGTCGCATCTCTCTCTCTCTCTCTCGCACGCAAACACACACACACAAACTTTCCGTCCACAAACAAAACAATTTGGCCAACTGTTCGGTCTATAAAGTGAGTGACTTAGTTTACTTGTGGCCTGAAACCGAACAAAATGAGAAAAATAATTTTCACTGACACACGTGAGGGAGCGACAGGCGCATGGATCATTTTATAAAGATTAAGATTTTAATATAACACTAAATTTTTTATACAGAATTTAAAAAATAAATGGAACTTCTAAATAATTAACATCACCATAATAAATTCGACATCCACAGACTGCAACAAGAACATTTCCAAGATTTGTCTGAATGCAGTTTCGAGGACTCTATGTAACAATAATCTTTAACAAAACAAAATAGAAGCTGTTGTGATAGATACGAGTTACGTAGGTAATTATACACAGAGTACGTACTACAGTATCATTTGCAGCGACGATACCTACGAGGTGGGTCTGTCTCCTAATCAGCACGTTCGTACCAACTACATTTAATAAAAGGCAGTAAAAAAACTATCGCCTCATTTGAAATTTAATTTCAATGAAATTACTACAACTAACCCCCCTTTTTAAGTTTACATCATGCGAAAGAACATTAAATCTGAGATAAATTTTAGAGTTGAATATGAGAAGGGAAAGAAATATGGTACGGGCACACTTATAGGACGCTATGTACAGTGCCGAGCTCTGTTACGGTCGGCAAACCGGAGACGTCAATGCTCGATATGACGTCATCGCACGAATTGAGGAGCTTGTGCAAACGCGCTGGTTGGTGACTTTATCTAATAGACCCACAGATTGTATAAGGCTGGGAATATTCGTCAGATTTTTCTATCGATAGTCTAATCCGTCTATCGGAAGGCGTTGGCGCTATTATTTTGTTTGACCATTCAATATTCTCACGTCCGAGACGGAAACAGCGCCAAGGCTTTTACGAAATTTATTACCGATTTTTCCTTCTTTCGTGTCAACACGAACAAATATTATTACCTTAAACTGTCTCAATAGATTATTTTTTTATTATTTGTGTACATTTGTTTAAGTAGAATATGTCATTTTTATTTATAGGTTTTGTATTTATTTTTATCATATTAGATTATATATTTAATTATATTTATTATTTTATTATTATATTATTATTATATTATTATTATATTATTATTATATTATATATATTATAACAACACCATAATTTAAGTATGTATGTCATCGACATGATTGTTATTTTCTCTATATGTATAGTAAGTTTGTTTATAACTACTGTTTTGTAAGTGTACTCGCTGTCTACTTTTACGTTACCTCATCTATTTATCTCCTTACTGAGGTTTGCTGGAAGAGATCTCTTATAGAGATAAGCTCGCCTTTTGTATATTTTAATATTCTCCTGTTTTTTTTGTTTTTGTTTGACGTGTATGCTTATATACAATAAAGTGTTAAATAAATAAATAAATAAATAAATATTTTCATTTTTTTTTTGCAATAAGTAAGTTACTGTAATTCGTCGTCTATTGTTTTTTTCTGCTCCGCATGCAAGCACACGGTATAATAGCTCGAGAACGGCCGACTGCAGAAAAAATCTGACGTAACAATCGGACGTGTATCGAGTAAATACAATCAGAGGTTCTATTACATAATTTCATAGTTATCGTCTTCGGTTACGTTTAGACATTAGTGATTGGTTGGTTCATTGTTCGCTCGGTAATTTGACGCTTTCTCATTGGTCAACGTAATCGATGACGATACCGATGAAGTTACATAATCTAATGGCAGATAGATCAGACAATCGGAAACACAATCTGACGTATATTCCCGCCCAAAGACTGAGCCACTCCGTACTCACTACACATTGTAAATAGGCAAATTCAAAGTATATGACGACTCATCTTGGCCATCGACTCAATAACCGACTTTATAGAAAATTAGTCACGAGTCAGAACTTGTCCACCCTTTAGAAGATATAGCAAGGTATTGGTGGCCGTGCCAAAGTGAGCGCTCAACTGATTCAAATTCTAACCTAATTGGAGACTTGCTTCACCAAAAGCTACCTGATAAAAAGTTAATAGCACAATAGCGCGGGTGCTCTGTGCGAGCATATGTTCTATTGATAACTTATTTATTTTAGGTTTCGGTGCTGAATTAATACTGATTAGCAAAGTTCGAGTTCGATTGTGTCACGTACGCATTGTAACCTAGACATTAGCTTGGGTGGCGCCGTCTAAACATCAGTGGTGCATCTAACACCCGAGTGGTCTGATTTATGAAAAACACTGCTATGCTATGAATGACTACTGCTGCACTGCTATGAATACAACATTCCCAGTCGTTCCATCGATGGGACAGCTGGTTCAGAATGCTATCCGACTCTGATCTGTGACTGTTACGGGCACTGACGATTGTTACAACGGATTCAGCAGTTGTTGTTCATGCATCATTCTACATAACATTGTAATAAGATTTTGCACCAATTTCGATGCATTCTTCAAAAATGGTATGTTAATTCTCAGGAGAAGTAGAGGTTGATTAATTTTAGCATTCGTTTTTTATTTTCCAAATCTGTTTCTTGATTAGATTTGAACATTCGCATAATTGAAAGTAACCGATTCAAACAGAATTACGTACGACTTAGAAATTGGTTCGCTGGTCAGTTGACCGACATTCGGCGTGGACAAGGGGCACTCACTGAGGTTGGACAGATCCACAGGAAATATACAATGACGAACCGAGGGCAGTGTTACCATTCCTTTACAAGTGTTGCGACCTACGGAGATCTATCGTGGTTTTACCCCCCCGGCTAAAGTTCGTCCCCCGGATACCGCACGATATCCCAGGGGTGAACAGTTCAACGTCCTCGCGGGGGATTTTCGGATTCTCGAGACGTACAAATTATATACGAGGTCCCGATTACAAAATAAATAGTTCACAGTCTCGATCCGGCGAACGCGCGACTGCGGAGGCCCAAAATATTCTCAACAGCAAGGTCGTTTGTAAAAATGATAGGAAAACACGGAACCGTCCGGCCAGGAGGACCGCCGCAGCACTGGAGGCGGACGCGGCTCGGGTTTTTTTTTTATTATTACGACAAACAGAATCGTTTTTTGGAATACCCCGGACCCGCACAGGCGCGCGTCGAATGCGTCGGGACCACACAATCGGGACCTCGTGTACATGCAGCGACGACCGCCAGGGGAGGCCCCCCTACGCGTTGAGGTGTATGTCGGCGAAGAGCGCGCCGCGCGTGGCCACGGTGAGCGCGTAGTGCTGGTGCAGCTGCAGCAGCAGCTCGCGCTCGTCCAGCATCTCGAGGCGCTCGACGCGCGCGCGGTCCTCGTCGGGCAGCGCGCGCCACACGGCGTCCATGTCCCACGCGCGCGCCGCCAGCCCCAGCGCGCCCAGCGCCGCCGCCTGCGCGCCCGGCCCCGCGCGGTGTCGCGCCCCCGCCCCGCCTCCCCCGCCCCCGCCTCCCCCACCCCCGCCAGCCGCCGACACGCAGCCGCGCGCCGACAGGTTGCGCAGCATCACCTGCGGACACCCCGCGCGTCAGTCCCTCTCCACCTCTCGCCCCCTCGTCCGCTCGCGCGACCAGTATTTTTGTAATATGAAAATTCCCCGGTGAGAACAGCGACACCCCGGGCTGCCCGAGCTCCGGCCGGCCGGCGGTCGTCGGACGGATCTGGAGTTGGCGTGTCTCGCATTACAAAAATGCTGCACGCGCGGCCATCGTGGGGGCGAGAGATCCGCCTCGCCTGCGAGACCGACCCGACTCTCGCCAGAAAGTGCGCCTCGAAACCGAAAGTTAGCACGTTCCGGGACACATCACACCAGACACGATAGAAGTTTTTTTTTATAACGTCGAGAGACGAATTGTATCTCGGAACGGCTACGTTAAACGACTGTCGTATGAGGGAGAAGCCTCGCTCGTTCCTATTGACCTGTGCCTGGCCCGTACGCCGCGTACTCCAGGCGAGGTCGTTGAACATTCATATTATTAATGCTGCCCGAACTCTCTGAACGTCCGACGTCTTTGAGGTCATCCATTGAGGCAGGAAATAGTTTGAGATACGTTACACATATCCCGTCGTAGTGGATATATCGCTATGACATTTTAAATAATTTAAATTAGAATTTAAGACAACGGAGAGTAACTCTGGCACCTTATTAAAATTAATTAAGAATTATAAAACTATTAATAGCCAGCCCACAAAAATATGTAAATTGAACAATAAATATAATCTAAAAGTATTTCATCAGAATATTCAGGGCATATTGGGCAAAGATCTAACAATCGAATTATTTATGAATAATTTTAAAATTGATATTATGTGTCTTACTGAACACTGGTTAAAGACCTATGAACTCTTATTTAATTTTAGTGGTCACCAGGTCGCAAGTTCGTTCAGCAGAAAAAACGCCATACGCGGAGGCTCCTTAATACTTATTAGAAAAGATTTGAAATTTAAAGAACGTAATGATATTGTGAGTCTATCTGTTGAACGTACTATTGAAATATCTTGTATAGAACTTGAGCGACTTATTGTAATGAGCGTATACAGACCCCCAGCTTCCTCATATGACCAGTTTGAAATATGTTTAGATGAAGCGCTGTATAAAATTGGTAATACCAATAAGTACATTTTAATTTGTGGCGATTTTAATATCAATATACTGCAAGACACTCCTTTGACTAGAAGATTCCAATCATTTTTTCTTTGTCACAACTTAGTTAATGTTTTTCTTGAACCAACCAGGACAACAGCAACTTGTGCAACCTGTCTTGATAATATTTTTGCGAACATTAAACCTGTTTATAAATCTATTGTTAACAAATTACAATCAGACCACTCCGGTCAATTAACTATTTTTGAGATTGCTGAAAGAAGGTTGAAAAAAATAATTAAGTGTGTGCCTGTTAACGAAAGTCGGCTAAAATTATTTCGAAATAATATAATAACAAAAGTGCCTTATTTGACTTATAATGATGATCCCAATAAATTGTATAACACTGTATTTGATTTAACTAAAGATCAATATGAAAAAGTTTTTAAGTCAAAAACAATAAAAGTCAGCGAGTCGCTAATGTTCAGTGATTGGGCGACAGCAGGAATTCACAAAAGCAGAAATAGATTATATGAACTTTATGCCGAAAAATCATATAATAAAAATGATACCTTTGTTAGCTATGTTAGGAATTATTCAAAAATTTTTAAACGCGTTTGTTCTGAGGCTAAATCTATGTTTACCATTAGTAAAATTAAAAACAGTTCTAACATCATTAAATCCACTTGGAAAGTCATAAATAATGAGACAAAAAAAGTCGAAGATCGGAATTTAGAATTCAATTTGAAATTAAACGATAAAATTATTAGTAATGACTTACAGGTTGCCGAATCATTTGAAAAGTTCTTTACCAACATTCCAATCTCGACCACTAAATCTCTTAATTCATCTCCCGCTCTGGCCGAATCACTTATCTTACAAAATGTAGAACCATGTGAGATAAACTTTAAATTTACTCATGTAAATAGTAATAGTGTACTGAAAGCCTTTAAATCATTGCAAATGAAAAAGACTGCTGACGTTCACGGCCTATCAGTTAAAATTATTAATTCCATAATTGATTGTATTGCACCCCACTTGGCTACTATATTTAACAAATGTGTTGATCGTGGAGTGTTTCCTGATTTAATGAAACTAAGTAAAGTCATTCCATTATTTAAAGCAGGTAGTACATCAGATCCCACTAACTTTAGACCTATATCAGTACTACCCACATTTAGTAAAATTTTTGAGAAATTGATTTTAAACCAGTTAATGTCTCATTTTTATCAAAACAATATCATGCATCCCAAACAATTTGGATTCACACGGGGTCGCTCAACAACCGATGCAGGTGTTGAGCTAGTTCAACATATTTTTGATGCCTGGGAGAATTCGCGGGATGCAATTGGCGTCTTCTGCGATTTGTCAAAGGCTTTTGATTGTGTTCATTATGATATATTAATCAGGAAATTACACCATTACGGCATACAAGGTCAGGCTTTGAATCTTTTAAAATCATACTTGTATAATAGAATTCAGAGGGTAGATGTTAATGGCACTAAGTCCTCTGGGTCTGAGGTCCATATGGGCGTGCCACAAGGTTCAATTCTAGGACCATTTTTGTTTCTTGTGTACATTAATGACTTGCCTCATCTTGCCCGGAATAGATGTGAAATAGTATTGTTTGCAGATGACACCTCTGTGCTATTTAAAGTTAAGAGATATCAATCATCTTGTGACGATGTAAACACTGCTATTTTTGAACTTGTTAACTGGTTTACAGTAAATAATCTTCTTTTGAATGAAAAAAAAACTAAATGCTTAAAATTTACTTTACCTAATGTTAAACAAATGCCTATTGACATATTTGTACGAGGCGAAAAATTGGACCTTGTAGACACTACTGTCTTTTTAGGACTGACATTGGATGCTAAGCTTCAGTGGGGGCCTCATATTGAGAAACTAGCGAAAAAGCTTGCTTCTGCTGCGTATGCAGTCAAAAAAATCAGAAATTTAACAGACGTTCATACCGCAAGACTGGTTTACTTTAGCTATTTCCACAGTTTGATGTCATATGGCATATTGTTGTGGGGAAACGCTGCTGACATACATATGATTTTTGTTCTGCAGAAGCGTGCTATTCGTGCCATTTATAAATTAGGACCCAGAGAGTCTCTTAGAGATAAGTTTAAGGAAATTAATATCTTAACAATGGCATCTCAATACATTTATGAGAATTTGTTATATGCAAAAAAAAATATAACCTTATTCGCTAAAAATAGTGATAGGCACAATGTTAATACAAGGAATAAGAACCAGTTATCTATTTATGTTAGCCGACTTCACAAAGTTAAAATCAAAATCAAAATCAAAATATTTTTATTTCATAGGATAAAATTATCACTTGAAAACGTCACTATTAATATTAATATTACATTATAGTTTAAATTTACTGCTCATTCACAAAGCTGACTCCCCAGAGAAGAACGAGCAAGAAACTCTAGGGTTGCTCTTTTAAACAGATTATAGGTTGCGATTTGATAATTATATGATTAGACAGCTATGTCCATGCTTGCTTATCATTCAAATAGTCAGTGATTTTATAATAGCCTTTTCTTAATAATTTCTGTTTTATGATTGCTTTAAATTTATTTAAAGGCATATTTTGAAAGTCTACTGGAACCTTATTATAAAAGCGTATACATTGCCCTTTGAAGGATTTACTAACTTTGTGAAGTCGGCTAACATAAATAGATAACTGGTTCTTATTCCTTGTATTAACATTGTGCCTATCACTATTTTTAGCGAATAAGGTTATATTTTTTTTTGCATATAACAAATTCTCATAAATGTATTGAGATGCCATTGTTAAGATATTAATTTCCTTAAACTTATCTCTAAGAGACTCTCTGGGTCCTAATTTATAAATGGCACGAATAGCACGCTTCTGCAGAACAAAAATCATATGTATGTCAGCAGCGTTTCCCCACAACAATATGCCATATGACATCAAACTGTGGAAATAGCTAAAGTAAACCAGTCTTGCGGTATGAACGTCTGTTAAATTTCTGATTTTTTTGACTGCATACGCAGCAGAAGCAAGCTTTTTCGCTAGTTTCTCAATATGAGGCCCCCACTGAAGCTTAGCATCCAATGTCAGTCCTAAAAAGACAGTAGTGTCTACAAGGTCCAATTTTTCGCCTCGTACAAATATGTCAATAGGCATTTGTTTAACATTAGGTAAAGTAAATTTTAAGCATTTAGTTTTTTTTTCATTCAAAAGAAGATTATTTACTGTAAACCAGTTAACAAGTTCAAAAATAGCAGTGTTTACATCGTCACAAGATGATTGATATCTCTTAACTTTAAATAGCACAGAGGTGTCATCTGCAAACAATACTATTTCACATCTATTCCGGGCAAGATGAGGCAAGTCATTAATGTACACAAGAAACAAAAATGGTCCTAGAATTGAACCTTGTGGCACGCCCATATGGACCTCAGACCCAGAGGACTTAGTGCCATTAACATCTACCCTCTGAATTCTATTATACAAGTATGATTTTAAAAGATTCAAAGCCTGACCTTGTATGCCGTAATGGTGTAATTTCCTGATTAATATATCATAATGAACACAATCAAAAGCCTTTGACAAATCGCAGAAGACGCCAATTGCATCCCGCGAATTCTCCCAGGCATCAAAAATATGTTGAACTAGCTCAACACCTGCATCGGTTGTTGAGCGACCCCGTGTGAATCCAAATTGTTTGGGATGCATGATATTGTTTTGATAAAAATGAGACATTAACTGGTTTAAAATCAATTTCTCAAAAATTTTACTAAATGTGGGTAGTACTGATATAGGTCTAAAGTTAGTGGGATCTGATGTACTACCTGCTTTAAATAATGGAATGACTTTACTTAGTTTCATTAAATCAGGAAACACTCCACGATCAACACATTTGTTAAATATAGTAGCCAAGTGGGGTGCAATACAATCAATTATGGAATTAATAATTTTAACTGATAGGCCGTGAACGTCAGCAGTCTTTTTCATTTGCAATGATTTAAAGGCTTTCAGTACACTATTACTATTTACATGAGTAAATTTAAAGTTTATCTCACATGGTTCTACATTTTGTAAGATAAGTGATTCGGCCAGAGCGGGAGATGAATTAAGAGATTTAGTGGTCGAGATTGGAATGTCGGTAAAGAACTTTTCAAATGATTCGGCAACCTGTAAGTCATTACTAATAATTTTATCGTTTAATTTCAAATTGAATTCTAAATTCCGATCTTCGACTTTTTTTGTCTCATTATTTATGACTTTCCAAGTGGATTTAATGATGTTAGAACTGTTTTTAATTTTACTAATGGTAAACATAGATTTAGCCTCAGAACAAACGCGTTTAAAAATTTTTGAATAATTCCTAACATAGCTAACAAAGGTATCATTTTTATTATATGATTTTTCGGCATAAAGTTCATATAATCTATTTCTGCTTTTGTGAATTCCTGCTGTCGCCCAATCACTGAACATTAGCGACTCGCTGACTTTTATTGTTTTTGACTTAAAAACTTTTTCATATTGATCTTTAGTTAAATCAAATACAGTGTTATACAATTTATTGGGATCATCATTATAAGTCAAATAAGGCACTTTTGTTATTATATTATTTCGAAATAATTTTAGCCGACTTTCGTTAACGGGCACACACTTAATTATTTTTTTCAACCTTCTTTCAGCAATCTCAAAAATAGTTAATTGACCGGAGTGGTCTGATTGTAATTTGTTAACAATAGATTTATAAACAGGTTTAATGTTCGCAAAAATATTATCAAGACAGGTTGCACAAGTTGCTGTTGTCCTGGTTGGTTCAAGAAAAACATTAACTAAGTTGTGACAAAGAAAAAATGATTGGAATCTTCTAGTCAAAGGAGTGTCTTGCAGTATATTGATATTAAAATCGCCACAAATTAAAATGTACTTATTGGTATTACCAATTTTATACAGCGCTTCATCTAAACATATTTCAAACTGGTCATATGAGGAAGCTGGGGGTCTGTATACGCTCATTACAATAAGTCGCTCAAGTTCTATACAAGATATTTCAATAGTACGTTCAACAGATAGACTCACAATATCATTAGTATCATTAGTTAGTAAATCCTTCAAAGGGCAATGTATACGCTTTTATAATAAGGTTCCAGTAGACTTTCAAAATATGCCTTTAAATAAATTTAAAGCAATCATAAAACAGAAATTATTAAGAAAAGGCTATTATAAAATCACTGACTATTTGAATGATAAGCAAGCATGGACATAGCGGTCTAATCATATAATTATCAAATCGCAACCTATAATCTGTTTAAAAGAGCAACCCTAGAGTTTCTTGCTCGTTCTTCTCTGGGGAGTCAGCTTTGTGAATGAGCAGTAAATTTAAACTATAATGTAATATTAATATTAATAGTGACGTTTTCAAGTGATAATTTTATCCTATGAAATAAAAATATTTTGATTTTGATTTTGATTTTGACACTATTTACACTGTATCCATGGAAACTGTCTCTGCAGGGTTAGCATCACCTTTAGTCTATCTACGGCGGCACAGAATGCTGCTGAAGCGACTATCATGTTTACCCTTTATACGAATAAAAGAGATGCAAAAGTATCCCATGTCATCATAGAAGTCTCAAAAACGTGCCAGCCAGTTTTTGGAAACCGACCAATGACGCTGAGCTGAGCTCCCAATCCCCCGTCGCCGTTTACGCCGTTTAAGAAGGCCACACGCACGGGCGGACGGGCGGACGGCCTGCGACACACTCACCTCGCCGAACTTGTCGCCGAGGTTGCACTGCTCGTAGACCAGCAGCACGAGGCGCGGGAAGGTGTCGGCCAGCAGCTGCAGCAGCGCGGTGGAGGCGTCGGGGCGCAGGTACACCAGCACGCACTCGGCCAGCACCAGCGTGGGCGCGTCCGCGCTGACCCCGCCCGCCGCCAGCTTGCGCCGCACCTCGCCCAGGCAGCGCAGGTCGCAGCCCAGCAGGTGGTAGCCGTCCGAGTGCAGGTCGCCCGACCGCAGCATCACCTCGCCGTCTGCGCACACACCCGACACCACGTCTTATATGTATACTCTAAATTAAACATTGCGCTTCTCTTTAAAGCGACCGCGACAATTTTCTCCTTCGTAATCGTGAGAAACTCTTGGATATGAACCCTCGAGACGCGCCACTGATCCCGATTTCGGATTTACGCCCGTCAGTCCCACGCTGTCCGGCACAGATCTCCACTCAAGGTTTACTAGGCCAGCTTTCCAATTTTACGAGGGCATCAGCACTCAAAACAACTGTGCCGCCATATTCACAACTTCTATCACTGTTTTAGTCAGTCACACACACTCGCTCGGTGTATGTAGCATACGTACGATATTCGACAGTGTCGCTAATAAGGAACGAATTCTGTGAAGTAATTCGTTCCTCATTAGCGACACTATCGAATGTGTAATAAATACAGGTGTGTTTTGTTTTCAAAATCAACTGGGTCGATTCCTGGCTAGGAATATTAATTTTTCAAAAATCCAATGATGTACTTTTAACTTTCATCAAAATCAGGCCCGAGGCTCCTTTGAGTACTTTTCGCTATTCCTCATAGTTTAGGATTTGGCCATACAGGCCCACTTAAAAATATCGCCCTGTATAAAAAAATACAGTATATAAAATTAAATATTGTGTGTATGTTGCAGATTCCACATATAAATAAATACATAATATGTCGGGTAACTACCTCACGTAAGCAAGCTTTATACTGGTGAGTTTTTTTACCGTAAGGAAAAAAATAGGGCATATTAGGTAAGTGAAATAGAAGGTATTGGCATAGGTAGTTGAAATTTTTTAAACCCACATGGAATTAAGCCTTAATTTTGTCATTTAACGGTCGCGTTTGTAGCCTATTCCAGATAATTATTACATCATCAAATTAAATAAATAAAGAAAACTTGGAGATCATATGAGTTCCAAATAAATTTTGAATGATAGGAACGTGGGCGTTTTTAAAAAAAGAAAATTAAACTACCTATGCCAATACCTTCTATTTCACTTACCTAATATGCCCTACTTTTTTCCTTACGGTAAAAAAAATTCGTGGGTATATGAATAGAATATAAAAAAAATAGCCTTTATTTCAGACAATTACATAATTAATTAGATTAAATTGAATACATTTTAAATCATTACATTAAATATTTTAATTTACTAGGTAGTTATGAATTTAAACCGGGTCCATGTACGTTTGCCTAGTGGGAAAGGCCTCCTCCAATTTTTTCCATTCCTCTCTGTCGACAGCTTTCCTTGTCCACATTTTTCCAGCTATTTTGCTTATTTGATCAACCCATCTCTTGTACTTGTACACTTGTTGAATAGAATATACATTGGCATGGTTAAGATGATTTGAGAAGGGGAGCGATAATTTCTTTTCTGAAGATAATTTTTGAAAACGAGAATAGATCTACATTTGAGATTTTTTAATTAGAAATGTTACTGGTAACCACTAGGGGCAGAGAACTCAAAAAAAGTGTAGACGATAACCACCTGCCAGTACTTGCAACTCCCGAACCAACACACTGGCCGACTGTTCCTAGAAGATTGCCGGACGTCTTGGACTTTTTTATCACAAAAGGCCTTGCAAGATTATTCTTCAACATAGAATCCTGCCTGGACAGTTCATCAAATCATGTTCCCGTAATTCTTACAGCCAGCACCACAGTACTTAAACAAGAAAACATCCCCCGTCTCTACAATAAGTCTACTGACTGGAACTCCTTTCGTGAGATAGTGGACAACACCCTAAATATTAAAATAGCCCTAAAAACCAGTGAAGATGTGGAAGATGGAACCATGCATTTCACAAGGACTATTCAAACGGCTTGCTGGCAATGTACTCCAGAAAATGCACCAAAATACAAACAACCCAATATTTCAAGAGAAATAAAACAAAAAATCTTGGAAAAAAGAAGACTACGTAGGGTTTGGCATACTAGTAGACACAGAGATGATAAAAAAGCGCTAAACAGGGCCATCACAGAGCTAAAAGAAACAATCTCGAAAGCAAGGGAAGAGACCTTAGAAGCACACATACAATCACTTGGTCCTACCCATGCATCTAACTACTCATTATGGAAGGCTTGCCATAAAATCAAGGAATCAATTAACCACAAACCTCCTATAAGATTAGCAGATATTGCCATTGGGCCAGAACTAGCTCTGAGAAAGCACAAGCGTTTGCAAATCACCTCGCACTCGTCTTCAAGCCTAATGATGCCCAGGAACAAGTGGATGAATCAGAAATAGATGAGATACTTGAACAAGACTTTCAGCTCGATCTACCCATTAAACATGTGACGCCAAAAGAAATACAAAAAGCATTAAAAATCTTGCCAATAACAATGCGCCTGGTTTTGACCTCATAGACAAAAGGGTACTGCAAGAACTCCCTAGAAAAGGTATCCTGTATCTCACAATACTTTTCAATGGTTGTTTCGCCTCTCTGTGGAAGGTATCTCAAATAATATTGATTCACAAGACTGACTTCTTTGAAAGGATATTACTGCATAGGCTATTAAAACCCCTTAAAGAAAGATCAGCAATACCAGATCACCAATTTGGGTTCAGACAAGAACATGCAACCATAGAGCAAGTGCATAGAGTGTGTAAAGTTATTGGAAGAGCTATGGAACGAAAACAGTATTGCTCAGCTTCTTTTCTGGACATACAGCAGGCTTTTGATCGAGTATGGCACAAAGGCTTACTTTACAAGATTAAGTGCCTACTACCACACCCATACTACGGCATTCTAAGATCATACCTATCGGATAGAATCTTTCAGGTCCGAGAAGGGGACGCGACATCACGCTTTCATTCCATAGAGGCAGGGGTACCACAAGGCTCTGTCCTCGGACCTGTCCTGCACACGATATATACCGCTGATCTACCACAGAGCGACGACGTCACCGTTGCAACATACGCAGACGATACTGCTATACTTGCATGCAGAGGGTGCCCTATCGAGGCCTCAAGAGCTCTACAAAAGACCTTAAATAATATACAGGCATGGCTCCGGAAATGGAGAATAAACGCCAGTGCATCTAAATCAATACACATCACATTTACTTTACGAAAAGAAAATTGCCCACCTGTGACACTCGGCATAACCCAACTCCCGCATCAGGATTCTGTAAAGTACCTCGGAATGCATCTAGATCGCCCAGAGACAGGCCGCCAAGTCTAGTAGGCAGCAGAACGCCGCCGAAGGGACCTCCGGGACCCACGATCCTGAGACACGTGCTCCTCAGACCCAAAGCGCCGGACCTAACCAGGCTGCTAGGGAAGTGGGCGCGGTCAAGGGGACTTGTGCCGGCTTGGCTTTGGAAGCAGTTCCTGGAGGGAGTAATCCCAAAAGGAGCAGTGCACCTCGCCCTCGCGGCAAACGAGCGGGCAGGTCTAGGGCTGCGGCTGCTGCAGGGACCTCGAGTGGGGCAAAGCCCTGCAAGAGGAACCGCCCGGACGACACTCTGTCGCCACGGGACAGCGGCAAGCGCTCGAAAACTGACGCTTTTCCAACACCCCCTGAGAGACCTCTGTACTCCGATGCGCTGCGCGCTAATGAATTTTGCATGGCCATCATGACGGAGCCTTTCAGGGATCTAACCAAGGAGCAGGCGGAGCTCATCAATGATGAGATAGAGAGGGCGGTGGACGAAGACATCTTCGGACAGGACACCCCTCAACCGCTTGGTCCTTCATTCCGCGGCAAGCCCTTTTGGAGCGAGGGCGTCCTTAAACTCTGGTGCGAGGACGACTTCGCCCGGGAGTGGCTTAACCGCACGGTCCCATCGCTGACGTCACCCATTGCGGGCACATCCCTTGTCGTTCGTCGACAAAGTGAGGTGCCGCGCAGGGTTAAAGCAGCGATGTTCATTCCTAAATTCAAGGATACAACGCTGGACCAGCTGCGTATCCGACTTGTGGCCCAAAATCGTTGGTATCACATAAACGAGTGGACCGTCTACCTTGCTGAAAAGCAAGAAAGTAAAGAAGGCGTGTTCCTCGTTCTTGGGATACCACAGACCGATATACCTGAAATTCAGGCAAGAGGTCGACGTGTGGCGTATAAAACCGGATCTGCTTACGTCAAATTCGGTAAGGAGGAGGTTCTAGAACCTCAGAGGGAGGCGTCACCAATCGGGTCGCCGGCCGCGGAGCCAACTCCAATGGAGCAGGACGCCGCGTCTGGTGGCCGGGCGGGTGGCGAGTCCACTCCTACTGTACGTCCACGTGACGAGGCTGGGCAACAACCCTCGACTTCCGGCTTAGCGAAAGCTAGGCCTTTGCAAGCCACCACACCGGACGTTGGGCTCACCTCCGAGCCAGACGAGGATTTGCTGAGCAGCGATGGCTCCCCCATCTCTCCAGCGAGCCCAATTTAACGTCCTCCAAACCAATCTCCAGCATAGCCAAACCGCTACGGCCAACTTACGCAGGGCGCTGGAGATCAACAACGAGACCATAGCCCTAATCCAGGAGCCGTGGATTAGGAAGGGCAGAATATGTGGTCTGACAAACATTGGCGGGAAACTACTGCTCAATACCACCGTAAGTAACCCACGTACATGCATCTTTGTTCCCAAACATGTAACCACCACTGTACTAACAGAACTATGTTCCAGAGACTTGACAGCTGTCAGGATCTTCAATGATCCCTCCCAGGGTCTGCCGGATGTGGTGCTAGCGTCTGCCTACCTGCCGGGCGATGCTGATGTGCCCACGTCTGAGCTGATCGCACTTGTGGACTACTGCGAGCGAGAGGGATCAGAACTAGTACTATCGACCGACTCCAACGCGCACCACACCATTTGGGGTTGTGGTAATACCAACGTACGAGGTGAGGAATTACTGACCTTTTTATTTTCCACTAACCTTCGTATTTTAAACAGAGGCTCTGAGCCTACCTTCGTTACGCGACGAGCCCAAACTATCATTGATCTCACTCTAGCGACAGAACATGCGGCACACTACATCTCTGATTGGCATGTATCCGGAGAAGCATCATGTTCGGACCACAGATGGATCAGGTACAAGATGAATATCACCATTAAACCCGCGGAACCGCGCCGTATCCCTCGTAAGCTGAACCGGCAAGAATACAGGAGGCTCACGAGGGAATCTTTGCGCGAGGTAACCAGTCCAGCCATGTATGACAACACCGCGGCGATTGATTCTCACTTAAACCAACTTGTATCAACACTTACAAACTGCTTTGAACAGACGTGTCCCCTCGTGACCCCGCGACAGGCACCCTCCCGGACTGGTCACAGTTGGTGGGGCCCGGAATTGGAGAGGCTTCGTCGCGAGGTAAGAAAACTCTTTAACAAAGCAAAAAACTCTCGACTAGAACAAGACTGGGACCACTACGTACAGACCCGAAAGCAATACAAAAACCGCATTAGACTCAGGAAGAGCGAATGCTGGAGGCACTTCTGTACGAACATAGAAACAACCAACCAAGCAGCCAGAGTTAAGAATATCCTTTCTAGCGAACCTGAGCGCGGCATAGGATGTCTTAAAAAACAAGATGGCTCCTTCACCAACACAGATGCCGAGACTAGTGCGTTATTACTTCAAACGCATTTTCCGGGGTGCCTTATTATGGATAACCCAAGTTGGGCAGACCAACTAAGTCACAATCCCGAGCCCTCGGACTGGACTACAGCCCGTAGAGTTGTCGATTACGACAAGGTCAAATGGGCAATTAACAGCTTTCTCCCATTCAAATCAGCTGGCCTGGATGGTATATTTCCTGGCCTGCTTAAGTGGTGTGATGAGGCGATCGTGGTACATCTGGTAACCCTGTATAGGGGATGTATCGCGTATCGTCACATACCACTTCAATGGAGAGAAATCAAGATAGTTTTTATACCAAAACCAGGTAAGAGTGATTACACGCAACCTAAATCATTCAGACCCATTAGCCTCACATCGTTTCTATTAAAGACTTTGGAGAGGCTATGTGATAGGGACATTAGAACGCACTCCCTAGCTTGTAATCCACTACACCCTTACCAACACGCCTACTGTATGGGCAAATCAACCGAATCCGCTCTACATAGTGTAGTGTCATATATCGAGAACGGATTATCAAGTAAACAATCAACCTTAGGCTGCTTCATTGATGTAGAGGGAGCCTTTGACAAAACTAGTTTCACGAGCATAGGAATGGCCCTAAAACATCATGGTGTGGATCGCGCGATTGCCGGTTTTATCGACAGTATGCTGCGGTACAGAGCCATTCAACTCACTGTAAACACAACCGTGAAGGGAGTAGTCTCTCGGGGTTGTCCACAAAGAGGGGTTCTATCACCACTCCTGTGGAATATTGTAGTTGATGAACTAATTCGTCAACTAAATACCCGAGGGATATATACAGTGGGCTATGCAGACGATTTGGCCATCCTAGTCAGCGGCCCAGTCGACAGCGCACTCTGTGACATTATGGACAGTGCCTTAAAAATCGTCGAACAATGGTGCAACAAGCACGAACTAACAGTGAACCCGTCTAAAACTGAATTAGTCATGTTCACAAACAAACGCAACTTGGGTAACTTGAGATTACCTAAATTGTTCGACACCAGTCTGACCCTAGCACAGGAAGTCAAGTATCTGGGCATAATACTTGACAGTAAGCTGAATTGGCACAGACATATTGACCACAAGCTGGAAAAGGCTTGTATCACCTTTTGGCAATGTAAGAGGCTAATAGGTAAAAACTGGGGTCTTACACCCAAAATCACCCTATGGCTGTACACTGCCGTAATCAGACCAATATTAACTTATGGTGCCATAGTTTGGTGGCCCAGAACCGAACTAAGCACTGTTATCAACAAACTGCAGAAATTCCAAAGACTCGCCTGCTGTGCGGTGACGGGCTGCATGCGCACGACACCGACAGCAGCCTTGGAAGTCCTACTTGGAATATCGCCTCTGGATCTGCATATCCAACAGGAAGCAGCTATGTCAGCCATAAGGCTTAAAAAGTTAGGCCTGTGGCATCACCGCGAGGGACTACACTGTAGAGTGCTTGGAAGATTTGTTGAAATTCAACCTCTCTTCGGGGCACCTTGCGATAGAATCCCCAAGACACAAGTGTTTGGTAGAAGCTACCGAATACAATTACATGAAAGCGAACAAGATCACTCGGGCATCCATGAAGTCCGGATTTATACAGATGGCTCCAAAACCTGCAACGGTAGTGGGGCTGGTGTGTTCTCGTACGATCTAAATATTAATCTATCACTAGCATTAGGAAAGCATAGCTCTATTTTTCAATGTGAATGCATTGCTATTACTAATGCAGCTAATGCGGTCCTTCAGAAAGGGATATCTGATTACAATATCAGAATACTTTCTGACAGTATGGCCGTACTCCGAGCACTAGAGAGTAATACCTTTACCTCTGGGCTAATACAAGAATGTCACCTTGCTCTGGAATGTGCCTCGGTATTAAATCGAGTAACATTACAATGGATAAAGGGGCATAGCGGCTCACTGGGTAATGATGCTGCAGACGAATTAGCCAGACGGGGCTCGGAGAGCCCAGCCGTAGGCCCTGCACCATTTCTGCCCATTCCTTACAGCCAGTTAAGGACATGGATGCGTAAAATTACCCAGGACAAACACAATAACCTATGGACTAATATCACCAGCTGTAGACAGTCAAAGGAGGCGGTATCTTCTCTATCGCCTACACTAACACGACGCCTACTCAGCCTTAACCGTCAGGACCTTAAAATGGTTGTTGGCGTGGTTACTGGCCACTGCCCCCTGAACAAACACTTGTATACAATGAGCTTTACCGACAGCCCTATATGCAGAGGCTGTCTTAACGCTGAGGAAACAGCCGCCCACGTTATCCTGGAGTGCGAGGGAGTGGCATCACAACGGGTACAAATCCTCAAAACGCCGAGGTCGCTCCGAGAGGCCTGTGAACGTCCCAGGAGACTTCTGTGCTTCTGGAAGGAGCTGGGCTGGCTGAGCTAGCTGGCATTCCCACGCATAATGGACCGAATAGGAGTCTAAATGCGGAAAAGGGAGCCCACCATCAAGTATCAAGTATCAAGTATCAAGCATCTAGATCGTAGACTGACATGGAAAAATCATATTCAAACTAAAAGGAATGAAATAAACTTGAAATACAGGAACATGAGCTGGATTCTAGGAAGAAACTCAAAATTATCACTGGACAAAAAATTATTAATTTACAACACAGTATTAAAACCTATTTGGAGCTACGGTATTCAACTATGGGGCTTTGCCTGCAACTCGAATACCACGATAATCCAAAGAGTACAAAACTACATATTGAAACAGCTCTGCGATGCTCCTTGGTTTATAACCAACAACGAGGTTCACTCAAATCCGGGCGTGGTGACAGTGAAGAAAGAAATAGAAGAAATCTGCACCAAATACAACGCTAGAATGGCAGTACATCCGAACAAGCTAGCAGTGCAACTTATAGAGCCCGAGAGCGGGCGACGCCTGAAACGTAGAAAGATTCAGGATTACTAGAGTTGCTCTCAGTGGAGAGTTACTCAACAAGCCACTAAGCTATCAACAAATCTGCTTATAGTCACAGACTAATCTGTGCACAGACTGATTGCATGATAATTAGTATATAAAAATAAAAAAAAAAAAAGAAAAAGAATTGTTACAAATACGATTCATAGGAGTATTTAGCATAATTTGTCGTAAATCGAAAACGTGTGTCGTGTACGTTGCGTAGGTACAATAAAGTGAATCAGAGATAATAGTTTTGGGCTATCTATGCGTCCATACAGTATGTCATATAGTAACATTTGGTCAAGTAAAGTGCAACAGTCACTTAATGGTACTCATTTTAGTCTTGCTTTCAAAATCAAGGTACCTTAAAAATTTAATAAACTTACTCTTAAGATTTCACACTGCAAAAATTTATGGCAGACGTGGATATAAGACTACTTTTACTGTGCGAAAAATGTCATTCCCACAGGAAAACAAATTAAATGCAAGCACAACCGCGGGTGGAAAGCTAGTTGTTACTAAAGTATCTAAGGCCCGTATTTCAGAATGTTGCTCAAGCACAGATCTGCACTTGAGCATAGTTAGAAAGTGATGCCTCTATACAACTTACATTAAGCTGTCCCTTCTTAACTGTTCTCAAGTGGAGATCTCTGCTTAAGTAACATTCTGTAATACAGGCCTTAAGTACAATACGTAACAATATCGAATTTACCTTCATTTGTAATCTTCTCAAGGAGCTGCTTGTTCCGCTTGATGATGTGACACTTCTTGGCAGTGACGGCAGGGAAATCCAGCTCAATGAAGTTCGACACAGCCTGTGTGGAGTCCTTGAGTCGCCAATACAGTGTGTCGAAGCCGCAGCCCAGGTTGATGATCTGGCACTTGGTGCCGCAGCGCTGTCACAGAACGTCATACCGTTTCACTATTGCCACAGATTTTTACAAACACCAATTTAGAGCTTTATTTCAAAAAGCTCAGGTTCCTAAAAGAAATCCAATAGGTAAGTTCTATGGTTAGCATGTGCACTCTGATTATTTGTTAGTTAACTACATGAAAGAAATCAGCTACACTGCAACCGATAATATAAAGTCATTTTGAAAATGAATGTGGTAAGTTCTTACCTCTAAAAACTGGTGAATGAATATCTCCATACCCTTGACTCGCGCGTAGTAGCCGCGGTTGATCTCCGGCGCCTTGCGTTCGGCACGCTTCGCAAAGTACGCGATGTACTCGTCCTTCCAATAACCCAGCTCCACGGCGCCGCGTTTGCATTCCGTCGCCTCAGTGTTGGTGGCGATGATTGCCTCGTCCTCCGCCGTCCATGACTTTATATTGTCCATGGTGGCTGCGGACTACGACTATAATACACTGCCGATACAATTTACCTCATCCCAATGCGATTAACTCTAATTAAATTCTCATTTGATTCGAGATTTGCCGAAAACAATACAAATAAATATTTTTATTTGAGATATGGCTGCGTGCGTTCCTTTTTTGTCGATAACGTCAGTTATCTAAGGACTCTTAGTAGTCTGTGGTTGGTTATCTATCATCAGAAAGAAACGGAATGATAGAAAGAAAGAAATTCGTTCGTTCTTTCATTCGTAAGTATCGTTCGTGTCAAGCATGTGTCAAGTGCTGCTGATTGCTCAGAACAATAAAGTTATTTTCTATGGACGATTTGTGACCATAGAATTATTATTATTTATTACCTATGTCAAACAGGGCCGCGTTCTCCAAGTACTTTGTCTACGTATTTGTATGAATAGGCTGCCTAACAAAATTGTGATCGTCTTTGTGTTCTTTCGTTTGTTCTAGATACGCAAAGTGACTGGAAATACCGGCTCTTAGCTCAAACACTTGCTTCTTGAAACACCAGTTTTTGAATTACTACAAAGTATAACAAAGTGAAATGAAGACATGGCTGCATGGGCGTAGATTCGTTTGCCTTCTCCGAGAGGAGTGAATTAAAACGATAGATTGTAAATCAATAATCTTTGATGGTTGTGATTAGAGTTTCCATTCAAAAGCCGTAGAAAGATTAGAGAAAAGCCATAGAACAGGATATAACAACAGTATCCTACTCCTACTTTAATTAGTAATAATTACATTACATAAAATAAGGAACTTATCTTAGTACATACTCCGATCTGTAAGCTGAGGTAGGTCATAGTCCCATTTGTAATGTGATTAAGGCTTGTTATAAACAATTTATAACAAGCCTTAATCACATCTCATCACATCATTACAAATGTATTAGAACTTTGTGTTGATCTCAGAATACTCAGAATTTCCAGACGTGAGAGATGGCATCAGACGATACATTGCCGATCATTTTGGTCAGCGCTGCTGACACGGATGTTGCCGAAGATATTATATCTGGTAAATACTAATCTTATACTCTGATACCTCTGTAATCCGAATATTTAGAATCTCGGTTTATCCATCTGTGAAAGTGTTAAATGTTCTTGAAAGAATGGTTTTTCTGTATACCTATGTGGGTGTTTCTTTAGTACCCTGTGTCAGGGGGTCAGGGGAGAGACGTTGGAAATCCAGTTTTTGAAATTATTTATATAAATTAACCTAACCAGCTGTGGTTGAGGTGCCCCGAGTCAGTTCTAGGTGGTTATAAAAAAAGAAGTAAGAAGTTTTATTCATCTAACCAATACTATAAATGCGAAAGTTTGGATGTTTATTTATTTGTTGCTCAATCACAGCGACACGGATTAACTGATTTGGATGATTATAACGCGATAATTTTTTTACATTGGTGACTATTTTTTTCAATGGCCAAATTGATTTTCATGAAGTTTCTAAAAGTGAGTTTTCTATGTTGAAGGAGCTTTGACAATTAGCATACTGTGGAATATCTAACTCACTGTAGAACTAATGTTATAAATGTGTAATGTGTGTTTGTTTAAATTGTTTGTAAATAGTTGCTCAATCACAGCGAAACGAAAGAACGGATTTGGTATATAGGTAGAACATACCCTGGATTGTAACATAGGATATTTTTTATCTAGATAAAGTGAGTAGTTCCCGCGGGATATACAAATTAAACATATCCGCGATAGTTATTCCATGCAGGCGAACCCGCGGGTGGAAAGCTAGATGCATCAACTTAAGTGTAGGAATACACCTGCGGAATGTGCTTCGCCGACACTTCGGCGACTGAATTATCGGTCGTAGTATTCGGTTGGCATGACACACCGAACGCGCAATTACGCGGCGCGCGGCGTCCTTGTTCAGCGCGTTACGCGACGGACAATACGTGGCGTCGTCGTCTTCTGTGTCGATGTGGTCACTAAACGAGACGAAAGACACTTGTACTGAAAGAGAGAGATCAGTCATTGCTGAACAGGAACGCTATGTTGCCGCTCTTCGCTTTGAAAGCACATACTGAACGTTCAACTACCGTGGCCCAACATGCAAACGCGTGATGTGTAGCTTACTATGCAAAATACATTGAAGAGGTTTTCGCGGGAACAGTCGCTAGACGAAAGGTTAGGGACTATGCTGAACGCCGCGTAATTTCGTACGCTAAAGCCCATCGCCGATTCCTTTCCCAATGGCTATGACGAGTTAGCTTGTACTGCCATTGTTTAGAGTCGAGGAGTGACACAATGTTTCCCCTCAATAATAATAATATAAATAGTATATGCTTTCGCTCCGAGCCTAGCTCATTACTTATAACCTTGTCTTTGAATTGAGTATCTAGTAATATAACGACATTATGCTGGGGCCCGCAGAGGTGATCGAGGCTACGGAAGGCGGGGCGGTTGGGCCTGGCCCGAGCCGGCGCTGGGGGATGTGCAACAAGTACTACAGCGCGGTCGTGCTGCTGTGGCCGCAGCCGGACTCGGCGCCGCCGCCGGCGCGCATCGCCCACAGGGTGGAGGCGCACCTCGTGCTGCTGGGGGACGGAGAGGTGACTACCACCACTGCGCCATTTGCGGCTGCACCCACGTAGCTATCGTTGTATAAAAGGAGACCTGGCCACTTGATATATCAACCTACAGCTGAAACAATTGACAGATTTCTTACTTAAGTCATTTAGAGGCCTCTAATATGGGAAGGACATAAAATTTCCACGGGATTTGGATCAGGGCGGGTAACACCGCGAGCCTCATATAATACAGGGTGTTCGGCAGATCGTTGAACATACGAAAGTGGGGGGTAGGTGGGTCTCCTACCTATTCAGGCAATAAAAAAAAATCCTAGTCATAAAAATATTTTTATAGGATATTTTTTTTTTTTTTACAAATTTTACCATTTTTATGCCCTTAAACCCCTGTAACTTTTTGTTTTTTATAGCTATGTCCTTTTTTTTCTTTATTAGAATCTTAGGGGATTGTAGGCTCTAATGAAAATGTACCTAGCTATAAAAGACAAAAAGTTACAGGGGTTTAAGGGCAGAAAAACGATAGAATTTCTAAAAAAAAAAATCCTTTAAAAAAATTTCACGACCAGGATTTTTTTATTGCCTGAATAGGTTCTAGACGACCCCACCTACTCCCCATTTTCGTATGTTCAACGATCTGCCGAACACCCTGTATTTCAAAATTTTGGAATGTTCGTATCCATCACCCAACCTATCTATCGTCCGGTTGGCCACCACCATCTCATCCAAGTCCGTCGAGTAGTCGAGTAGCAATCGCTCCACGACGCGTACTCGAACGCTCAGGATCGAGCTCGCTAAATATCACGCCGACACTTTCGCGTCGTCGACATTCAAAGCGAATCTTTAGTATTCGAATGTCGCACACCCGGCGTGCATCGACGTCGCAAGCCACAGCGTCGTCCGGCGGGGCCCCGACCGGCGGCGGCGGCGACGACGAGCAGGCCGCAGTAACGCGCTCCCACCGGCAGGGCCCCGTGGAGCTGGAGCGGCGCGTGCAGGGCGCGGGCGCGGCCGCCGACCCCGCGCACTGCCACGTGCGCCTCGTGCTGTGCCGCACCCGTCAGCCCTGCCTCATCCACGCCCTGGCGCGCCACCACGGCTACGAGCTGGTGCCGCCCGCCCCCGCCCCGGCCCCGGCCCCCGCCCCCGGGGAGGGCGAGGCGGGCGGGGAGGGGGAGGGGGAGAGCGACGAGGCGGGACTGCCGCGCGTGCGGGCGGCGCTGCACGCGCACACGTGGCCCAACCTGCGGCTGCACCCGCGCGCGAGAGGTGAGGGGGGGGGGGAGCCGAAGCGCTGTTCGCCAAAACAAACCTACTCGACCGGATCTCGTGATTGGATGCGAGAATTGTGGGGGTCTCCGCCCTCTTATTATTACTTAGTTAAAAATAACACGAGTATTTTGTATGCCTATATGCCTGCCTCCGTGGCTTAATGCAGGGTTTACGAATCGGAGGTCGCGGGTTCGATCCCCAACGGGGTACATGTTTGGTAGTCGATTTGGTAGGTGGTAGGGCATATTAAAAAATGTTCGCCAGGTTAGCTCCCACCAAACAGCAATATTAATAGTATTGTTGTGTTCCGTGTTGTCAGAGGTAAGATGGCCAGTCCCCCAAATAGAATGGGGTATCCGGGTCAGTACTCTTCCACCTTCGGCCTCATCTTCACTTTTTTTTCTCGTTTATTTAGGGATAAAAACAACTTTACTATATAAACTACTGATCTACATCAAAAGTGCAAACCCGTTATGCACAAAGAAAAATCCTTAAGCGTCTCTTCAATCGCGTTGTGGTATCGGACTGGACATTCGGCGCTCAATAAACTAACGATATTAGACTTCGAAGGTCGTCGTAATGTTTCGATACTCGAGTGCTGTAGACCACAGAGAATCCCTTTGAACGCCACCATACATTAGTACTAGTAGTAGACGGTAGCAAGTTTTTTGATAAAATATCAACAGCGTTCGTCATAAAATTCGTCTTCTTAATTATAAAGTCATGTTTGGCCCATCCACGACCGTCATAGTCACACACATTTGACAGAAATGCTTTCAAAAAAACGTTTGCTATTTTACGTCTACTGTGGTATGTGGTCTGTGCCTAGACCGTCTGTTTAGCTGAGCCGCTGCCGTGTCGATATCTATGTCTAGCCCACCTCCATGGAGGAGCTTTCTCAAAAACAAATTAAACAGCATAGAAATTAAATCTCACTGAAAAAGATCGACCGCATACATGCCATAAAGTAGGTAACACAGGGTCACAGGGGTAACCGAGGATCGTAATTGGAGACGTTGGGAATTTTTTCCTCCTCGGCCCCACTATGGATTTCCAGCTGTCAAACCGTCCGACGACGAAGGAGAAGCTCTACAATTTTTTCCCCTTTTGAAAGAGACTATAACAAATGGCGGGTTTTAATCGTAATGTTTATAATTGATTACATATCCCAATCACACGCAGGGGCCGTGGCCAACGGGCATGCGGAGCCGGAGCCGGAGGGGGAGAGGGAGGGGGAAGGCGAGGACGACGAGGAGGCCGCGCTGCGACGCGCCGAGGCCTTCGCCGACGCGCTGGAGGCGCTGGGCGAGGCTCGCGGGGGGGCCGGGGGGGGCAGGGGGGGCGGCGGCGGGCGGGCCGGGGGGGACGGGGAGCGGCTGCAGCGCGCGGAGGCGCTGGTGGCGTCCTTCTGCACGGCGCTGGGCCTCAACCCGCGCGACCTGTGAGCGCTGTGAGCGCTGTGAGCGCCGCGCCCGGCTCCCACGATCCCACTCTCACATCATTCGTTAACTTCGTGATACCGTGATGGGTCCTATACCGCATGACCGTTTCTGGCGGCAGTCCACGCCGAGGGCATTCGGTATTGTCCGATGGGCCGGCGGCTGGTTCTATACATTCGGACGAGTGACGGTATCGCGATACGTTATGGTGGGCGTCCCACTCGGGCCTCGACTGAACCGCGTCGCGTCGCTCGGGGGGACAGTAGGAAGTAAAAATGCAATGAGTGATCTGTGTATAGTATGTATAATTAAAACGTGTAAATAATGTAATATATTAACATCTTATACTTAATCATTTAACCAGTCGCATTGCATCCGTTGCCACTATTAACGGTTAACGAAATAAAAAAAATTATATAACCTGACCTATCGTTTTTTTTATCAATCTACTCCAACATAACAGAGCGAGGGAACAGTGTGATCGCATCCGGGATCGACTCCTCGCGAGGGTAATGGGTGAGGCGCGGAGCACCACCGGACGCCACTTGTAGTGACACACAGGGTCACAGGGGTCGCTTTACTACGCGAGCTGTGAGTCGCTTTTAACATTCTCAGCACACTCGACAAATTTAAATTGTTCATTTCACGGCGGGCAATAGCGAATGTCCCGCGCCGTTCTGGGCAGAATTATAAACGCTATCACGTGACAGAAAATGAACGCTGTTCAAAACATTCACCTTCGCCCCATTGGACCAGCAATATACACATGGATCACAGGGCGACTAGCACAATATAAATGTATATTTTCTACAAGGCTAAGACACCCGACAGGAATAGTACGTCCCGAGAAAAAAATCTTGGAAATCTTAATAATGGTATTACTGAAGCACTAAACATTGTTCCGTCACATTAAAAAATTCAAGTGGGAACTCTGTCGGAACATAGACAGAAACTTTTTATTCAACAACAATTAATTTTTGAGAAAGTTGGTGGAATTTTTCATCCTTTGTATTACGATTAGAGACGAATGAGAGTCAAACGGAATGTACCGAAGAATACCTACGGTGATGAATGCGGTCGACCTATCTGTGCACAGGAGAGTGGTCTATCACCCGGACTTACGCTGCAATGCGACTGCGTCTCACAAACGGCGATGCTGCGCTAGTCAACTGATTTATCAATAATTAATTACTATTTTTTATTGTTAGTCATCTTAATACAATGTCATTAGACTGCCGAAAGATAGTACCCGGGACGCGTCGGGCCCGCGATGACCCGGACGGTTCACATGGTCCGTCGAGCCGACGACGGCGACTCGTTCAATTTGCGTCTCACAATTTTAACCTCTAATTAATAGCTAAAATTAAAACAATAGTACGCACTCGTACAAATAACGGCGTGTAAATAAATTCATCTCAATACAATAGTAACGTCAATATATAGCCAACAACGGAATACTCAACAAGAGGGCGCGGCATTCTGATATGTGCGCGAGGCGGCTCCGGCCCCACTAGTGGTGTAGTGTGCGGAGCACACGGGCAGAGTCACGGGGCGTGGGGAGTGGGGCGTGGGGCGACCACACACCTCTGATGTTAAGCGAAGGTTAAAGATTATTGACAAGAGGAGACTGGGTATGTATGTCATCTCGAACGGGCAATTTAACAGCAATTGGGTGGTAGAATGCAGTTAATGGCCTAGGGCAGGGATGGCGAACTAATGGCACCCGACTAAATATGTTGGGTACGACAAGATGGAACCGAATGTTTGCATTTTAGTTCAAAGTAACAAACTTCACTATGAAGTTCAACGAAGGTACGAGAGTTGATGTATTTAGTTTTATTATTTTCCTAACAACTAAGTCAAAATTATTAGACAGCACGTCGCACATTATTTTAATCGGAATTGAAAGCATTTTTTTTATATATAATGAATTAATAAATAACCACTGTACGGTTTACCGTGCCTTAGTTATTTATGTCATTGCTTAGCATGCATTTTCACACCGTTCGCGTCAATATATCATTAGACAATTAATCAGTGAATTACACGCACTCAAGGCAAGCGGTTGTTTTATTATAACATAGCACACACCGCGCCCTATCACCCTAGCACCTTAGCATCCCTTATCATAAGTGTAGTTTACCCCTACAACCACTTTAGCCCAGGGAAAATACGGTAAACAATTAGCTTACCTAAACATCATTCAGAACCGACATATATAATTGCAGTGTTATAGAGGTATATTAGAGATGAAATGTTGAATAATTAAGCCTAAAATGAACGACCGCTTAGTCTAGACTTTTTTATAAAACCCTATTTTTAATTTGTATCTTAATAACACTAAATACTAACTGATATTTAATTAGGTAGACTTTTGTTAAACACAGTTAACTTATTGATGGATAAAAAACTAAGCATGTTATAGTTAGGCACGCATGTGTTTTAGCTGAAAATGTCGTCGAACTGCATTGCTTAAGAAATAAAAATGAGAACTAATATTTTGTAACGATAATTTCCCTAAATGTTTTGAATTTAAAGAAATACCCATCAATTGAGCATTTTTTTTTAAAAGAAACACATTTTGCAACTTTAGCTTATTTAGTTACTTAGTATTTGCGTTTCTTACAAATGCTTAATTTTTAGCAATTGTTACTACATTTACAACAGTTTAAATTAATAATTTAAATGTTTCAAGAAAATAGCTGTTATTCGTTTTTCCGAGGCCAAACCGTATTTTCCCTGAGCTACTTGCCCGATTGTTATGGGAGTTGAAAATGCATGTACCTAATATTTAAATTTTACAATCTGTCCTATGACATAAATATTTGTATGCCTATACTATACTGGCTAATCACAGAGATCAAAGAAATACCTGTAACCACCTACATGTTACCTGTGTATCACAATAAAATTATTTGATTGATTGATCGTCTATGGCCTCGTAATTTTTTTTTAAATGGCACGTATTCATAAAGGTTCGCCATCCATGGCCTAAGGCAATACGTTAACGGACACAGGACTCGCAAAGATAACATTAAACAATTAATTGTGCCCGCTTCACTGTCAGTTGCATTATCATGGACCAAGAAAACATATTAGTTCGTTTAGGTGTTTGACGCTAAAGATTTTAATTGACGGATGGTCAATTAAAAAACATTTTGGAAATCTCCGATCTCTCCGTATGTCACTCCAACCGCATCGGATAAACGTCACAGCAATTTGGTGTGCAGCAGTCGGTACAAGTGTGTCGAGTCTTCGGATGCAGACATTACATCCCTTAACGGACCGAGCGCTCCAAAGCGAATTGTTAAGTAGAAATATAAGAAAGGGACATAATATATTATGTTTAATCTTTCAGAAAGTAAATTAAATAAAAACGGTTGAGTGGGTGTGAGTGACAGGTCGCTACAGAGGGGTGCGGGTCGCACACTGCACTGGTCCCGGGGGTGGTAGGGGGGGCAGGGGGGGGCCGGCCGCCGTATTGTCTAACTACACCTACAAATGCAGCCCACACTATAATTAGCACCTACCTATAATACTAGTCTCTCACTCTCGCCCGCGGGGCGCTGGCGAATATCCTAAGTTTTTAGGAATAAATTTTTGTGCAGGTACGTAAAGTAAGTTAGCTAAATATATTATTATTTAAAGCGAGTAGCATAATTGAGCGGCATATTGGTCGGGGTGTGGACACGGGAGCTTCCTGTCGATAGGCGTGGCGTAGCAAAGTGTCCTCGACGGCGCCGCGAGGATCGCATCACGCGGACGAACGTTCAATACCACACTTTGGTTTGGACTGTAAAAAATGGCAATACAAATCGACTAACCAATGAAGAATGAAACGGGTCGAATCGATCGCCTCCGGAAGTCCCGAGTGCACGAGCGGAACGTTTGACGTTCCCATACTTATGCTGCCCAATTATTATTTTTTATTTCCTATTCCTAGTCGATCGAATTCGTTCGTCGATTCAAGCAAGGCCACTTTTTATAAAGCATCGTTTACGAGAAGGAAACTCGACTCCTACTTCACTAATTATCACTAGCGTCTTCCCCCTCCCGCGGGGGGCGAGGGCGGGCGAGGGCCGACGGGGCGCTCCTCACGCGGGTCCGGCCCTAGGCGAGGGCGAGGTCGGGAGTGGGGGCGGCGAGGAGTGCAGCGAAGTACTGGTGCGCCAGGCGCGCCATGTACTGTCGGTGCGAGGCGCGCGCCGGCCACCAGCCCTCCAGGAAGCCGATGTGGCCGCCGCGCGCCGTCACCACCAGCGCCACGTGCCGCGACGCCAGCGCCTCGCGCCACGGCAGGACTGCGCCACAACACCACAACGCCACAACATCAAACCCACCGCTGCTCTCAATGGGATCGGCTCTCACCCCGGGGGGCGGGGGGCGGGGCAACCCTCCCGCGGACCTCAGGTGAGATCCGACTTTATTTTTTGTTAACATCGGTGTAACTCTACTCGACGTCGGGACGTGACGAATCCATCGCCCGCTAGTGGTCGTGTCCCCCGGTTGAACCGAACGGTGACGGTCAAAATCCACTCCACCGGGTCGGGAGAAATGCTAATATAGGATGGGCAGCAGCTACCTGTAAAGAGACTCCCGATCCACTGCGATCGCCAACTCGCCTGCGGAGTGTGGCGATTATGGCAATTACCCCCCGAATATATGGACACAACACATGTGCCCCGGCCCCCAGTCTCCGACGGTCCCGCTATTCCCAGCTACCATGGAAGCTCCCCCTACCGACGAAACTGAAAGGTGACAGGGATGTGAGTCTCACAAGAAGGCGCAAGATCACCTAAAACGCAATGGACAGAGAACCAAGGAGAATCGGTCTCCTGCGGATCTCCTTATTTATATATATTCGATCCCGCAGGAGGGCTCCGAGCATAGCTCTGTCCATTGCGTTTTGGGTGATCTTGCGCCTTCTTATGAGACTCACAGGGAGGTCACCTTTCAGTTCCTTGCTTGAGAAATTTGCAAACTTAAGGGCAAGTGTGCCCCGCTTGTGGGACCGACGGCCGTTGGAGCGAAGAGGCTCTCGAAGGTAGACACACACGAGGTGGATTTGATAAAGATCACGGGAAGTCGCTGAATGCGGGCCGCACAGGACCGATCCTCGTGGAGACTTTGGAGGAGGCCTTTGTCCAGCAGGGGACGTCCTTCGGCCGATATGATGATGATGATATATTTAGTTACGATGAATTTGCACAACTAGTACAACTTTCCGCATTGCGTCGGACGCTCTTGACGTTGGGCTCCTCTGAAAACCAGTGCTGTAACAATTGCTACAGCATAATATGCTGAGATAGAGAACATTTTTGACATCACACTGCACTCACCGCATTTCAAAATCTGTTTCTGTATATTGTAGTAATTTTCTTGTTTTTTAATATTGTTGTTGCTATAGTGTGGTGTCAAATAAATGTATATCTATGAACTCTAGGCGGACACTCACCGTCCAGCGGCTGGAAGGGGTCGTCGGCGGCCTGCAGGCAGAGCAGCGGCACGCGCACGCGGTGCAGCTTGTCGCGCAGCGTGGCGGCGCGGTAGTAGGCGTCCACGGAGTCGAAGCCGAAGTGTCGCGCCGTGAAGGCCGCGTCGAACTGTCGCACGGAGCGCGACTGCGCCACGCCGCGCCAGTCGCACGCCTCGCCCGCCAGCAGCGCGTGCGCCCTCACCGTGCGCCGCAGGTTGCGCGCCATGTGCCACGACAGCAGCGCGTTCAGCGGCGGCCGCTCGATGCACTCCGCGCCTGCGGGCACGCCCACGGCCACGGTCACTACACGCTCCCGCTCCCGCTCCCGGTCACTGCCACGCTCCCGGTCACGGCCACGCTCCCCACCCACCGCGGATGACGTCGAGCGGCGAGGACACGACGAGCGCGGCGGCCAGCGGCGCGGCGGCCCCGTGTGCGGCCAGGTACTGCCCCAGGATGAGCCCGCCCAGCGACACGCCGCACGCTAGCAGCGGGCCCGGCGCGCGCGCCCGCACGGCCGCCACCACCTCGGCTAGGTCGGCGTGCGACACGGCGCAGTACAGCCGCGGCGTCTGCAACACGACCACGCGCACGCGCACGCTCACGCTCGCTGCCCCCGCGCCTCCCCTCCCCGAGGGCGAGGCGGCGGGGGGGGGGCGAGGGGTACACTCACGGTGAGGGGCAGCCCGCCCAGCCCGCGGTTGCTGAACACGACGGCGTGGGCCCCGAGCGCGCGGGCGGCTGCGCAGAGGCAGCGCACGTAGTCGGCGTGCGCGCCGCCCGTCAGGCCGGGCAGCACCAGCAGCACCGGCCGCGCCGGGCCCGCGCCCTCCTCCGCGTCCAGCCAGTCCAGCGCCACCTGCCCGCCGTCCGACAGCCGCAGGATCTCCCTGCAAGCGGGCCGCGGTTAGCGTCGGGGTCTGCCCGCAGGGGGCGTGGGGTATAGGGGCGTACCGGCGGAATCGCGGCGCGGGCAGCCAGTGCGTGCGCAGCAGCGAGCCCAGCACGGTCTGCAGGCGCGCCTCCACGCACCAGGGCGTGGGCCAGTACGGCTCTCGCAGCAGCGGCACGCGCTCCTCCAGCAGCCGCCGGAACGAGCCCTCGCGGCACACTAGCGTCGGCTTCTGCCGATACACACGTTAATAGATTCGCATCTTTGGTACACAACAGCTGGAGAGAAACCAAGATGGACACTTTTTATCAGATAAAGTGAGTAGTACCCATGCGGGGGTATATGTATAAACGAATTCCAATCCAAGCCACGGGTAAATATTTATATATAGGTATCTCCTATGTAGAGATTTATGGGATTATCCTATTTTGAGTGTTCAAAATATAAGATCCAGCAAAATTAACCCGACAAATGTTGGCAATTGCATATACATGACAATAAAATAATATATTCATTAAAAAAGCTAGCCTTTATTTATTTTTAGAATATAATCTGTTATCTTACGTTTTATTTTATTGTGTACATCCTGTACATACACTCTGTAATGTTTGTTGGGTTATTTTGTTAGACCTTATACATATAGGTAACTCTCAATTATTTTATTAAGTGAAACTAAGATAATATTTTCAGTTTAATAAGATCCTACTAATTGTGTATGTAATTTAATAATAGTTGTTCTGGTCCTAAAAGAATTAAATAAAATATCTCTTATTTTACTTTGCTCAATATAGATGAACAACATTCATAGACTCGACTAGAGCATTATGAATAAATGGTTTCCACACGCATAAAGTTTTCTTTGTTCAGCTTTGTTCAGAAAAATAGCCTATGTCTCTCTCCAACTCTTCAAATATACTTGTGCAAACAATTAAGTTATTCTAATGCTCCATAACGACCTGAAAGAAAAACAAGCAAACACTCTTTTCAATACTTATTAATAGTATAGGTACTTAGTATTAGCATAATATGACGTCCAATGGATAACATAGTCAACAAAATATACATACAATAAATACATCAGTCAGCATCAGATGGAGAATGATCCCTGCACAACAGTCACAGGAAACACATACATAGCTCTGATATGTAGCTGTGTCATTGCTCCAAAATGAACAAGATTATTAGAGGGTTAATTTTTGTGTAGTCAGTGTGCCCATGCATGAGTACGTTCGTTAGAATCTGCCCTTGTGGGTTATGAAATTGTTATAGCAATTTAATATACAGGCCACTATTTGGGTCTTCCTATAACACTACTTGTGTATCTTTGTAGATAAAATACCTAGGATTAGGAAACTCGTAGTAATCACAAATACTTAGTAGTTTACGGGTTGTAAATCTTTTATATGACGCGATAGTGAAGTGATAATTTAGTCAAGGTCTATTATAATAGGTTAGGGTGTCGTTAAGGGAACAATTTTGCCTTATTGCCGAAATATTTATTATTATAATTATACCCCCTCAACGATACCCTAACCTATTATCTACAATATGACCTTGTAATTGTTTTATTAGTGAAATAAATTGAAGGTACCCAAATCCTCATTCAAACACAAAAACCATTACATTCACATAGTATTCAAACGATTGTGAATCAACAAATAGTTCCATTTGAATGCATAATCAGATTACTGTTAACGCACCACATTAACAGATTTTTCTCTTTCATCTGTAATATTATTCTAATGAAATTTACCTTGACCACTTCCACAAGATAATAGGTTAAGTACAAAACCGATAGCGAAAGACCCACTAGAAACTCCTTCTTCACTTCAAAAATATACATAAATAATTCTAGCATGATAGTTATGAAATAATAAAATAAATACAAAAATAAAAAACCAAAGAAATAATTTTTAAACTTCTACAAATTTTTGAAATGGCCCATTTTTTTTTTTTTTTAATAATGTTCGCCCTTTGAAATGGCCCATTGTATCACCTTTTTTTACAGTAGTATTGCCATTTCATTATCGTTCAAGAACCTGTGACTTTTTTCCAATGCACATGCTGGACAGGCTTAGGTAACATATGGTGCAACTTCATTTTGAAGCCTTTTGAGTGATACACACTGTGTGTGACTACAATACAACACATTTGTTAGATTGCATGTGATAAGAACATAATGTTATTATGCAAGTAAAGACTTTACAACAAATTACACCTAATTCATTAAAAGCTAAAAACACTTTACAGCATCCAAGAGAAACGAACGCTAGTCTGTTTTTCTAATTAGTGTTTCCAGTTTGATGTTAATTTTTAAATATAAAGTCATAATGATACTTTTGCGTTTATTTTATTTTTATTTTATTTTATTTTCTTGGGAAAACCAACAGCTGTTTTACAAATTATCACTTTTAAATTAAGAAACTGAAAGCCAATTAGAGGTTTCCACTGATAGAACCTACTTAAACTTAATAAAGAATAAAAACTATACATTGCAATCAGAGAACGGTTGAAAAAATTAATCTAATTATAAACAATCTTATAGGATATCCTTGCATCGCCAATCCAAAAAACAACCGGGTCACAGCAGTATTTTCTTTTCTTTATTTTACAGCAATTACTACTTCATTTATTGCCAGACAGTGATACTGTATAATAATAAGATATCGATAAAATAACATTATGAGACGAAAATAAATGAACTCAGGTACATGATTTTTTCATTTATTCTAAACTAGCATTCCGCCCGCGGCTTCGAATGCGTAGAATTTTTATCGCGGAAGTATATATCGGCAGGGTATGTTCAACCTATAAGTATACCAAATTTCATCCAAATCTGTTCATCCGTTTCGCCGTAATTGAGCAACAAACAAACAAACACCCAACTTTCACTTTTGTAATATTAGTTGGATTATATCAACAGATTTTTTTCTCCATCTCCTGAATTTTTGTGTCAATTTCTCCTGATCTTTTCAAATTTGACCTGGCAACACCCGACCGAATGAATGACCGCGGGGTTGTGTTTTTATAGTAAAAAATATTTTATATACATAATCATATTTTTAAATGTAATTATTAGCATAATTCACAAAGTACCTTCTTATTGATAGGGTTAGTTTATTTCATGGGTTTGTGCTTCTTAGTGAAAATCTAACAATATTAATATTGTTCAAATAATATGCACGGCGATTTCTCTACAAAATTGTGATTAACGATTGTCTTCGAATTCGTGAATAAAAAGCGGAGAATCATCAGAACAATGAGGGGCAGCAAGCTGGTGCTGAGCGCGCGCCGCTGTGCTGGAGGAGCTCCGACGGCCGTCAGGTGAGCGCTCTCACTTTGCAGTCCATAGTAGTCTTTGGCGCGGACTTTGTACCGGGACCTTGATACAGGCTGCTCCAATTATATAGAGGACGTGGCGGGCGATATAACTACAAGGTCTTGTTTGTACACTTAACGTAACTAATTACAAGGTAGAGGAAGGTCCAAAGTCTGTTATTGTGTAAACAAGTACAGCTGTTCAGCTTGTTACTTAGTGATATTGGTGTCGATTCGGTTGCACACGAACTAAACTAAAACCAGATTTAGACTGGTGCTGTCACATTATATTGTTCCAGAGGGAAAAAGACAGACCTACTTTAAAATTGGTTTTAGTTTAGTTTGCGTACAACCGAATCGACACTATTGTCTGACTAAAAAATGAAGTATGGACTGTATCTATAAGTACTTTGTGGATTTCAAAAGTATTTTATTGCCCTTCTGTAGTTTATCCGCCTTGAGCAATGAATGGAAAATAGCTGTTGGGGAAAGATGACAGGAAAATGAAAAGCCTGTGACTGACCTGCCTATACTTTGTGGGTGCTGGTTCTTAACGGTGGCTTTAGGGTCGAAGTCGTTGGTGTAGAGATGATATGCACGGAATGCGTGAATGCAAAGTTGTAATACAGAGATGGTTACTTACCTTGAATTATAAATCTACTGAAGAACTTTTTGTAATTAATGCGTAATTCTGGTATGATATAAAACTTCTTTCTTCTGCCCTACTGTAAAATTATTCCAGATAAATCTGCTTCCAATCAAATGATCAAATGCTGTGCACAATTTATACCTACAATGCTATTCAGAATATAACCTAATTAAATATATTAATATAGAGGTATGTATTTATGTATACAGGTATCTATCAACTTATATGTATATGTTACTAGATAAATGAAAAATAACATAAGTGCAACAAAGAATTTTGTAGATATATATTATATCCTATATATATATATTCAAATATATTTTATATACATATATTATTTACTTATATTTATATATTTATATTTATATACTTACCAAACACTCTACACCCTTAGATGGCAAAAATTTACTTATTGTACAAATTATATGGGGAAGACATTGTTGTCTGTAACACAGTTTTTAACTACCACAGACAACAAAGCTTCAACAGTTGTGTAATTTATTTCGGTTCAATAAAATATTGTTATTGTTATTATTATTAATGCGCACGTAGATGTCGCGGATGAAGATGAGATAGAAAGTGGTCTTTAGGAGACGGTGATTTATATTAATTTCGCCCTGGGACGGAAGCTGCATCGCAAGCTTGTCCGCCGCCTTTGAACGTAATGATAATAATAATAAAAAAACTAAGGATGGAGTCTATAGAGGTAGTCAATTGTAAAATAGGGTTTCAGAATTCGGCAGCAAAGGGCACAGCTTAACGACTGGCCTAATCATAGTTCCAGTAGATGCTTTGAGCTTGATGATTCTGATAACACCGTCAGCGCATGGACAAGTGCGTATCACCCTAGCCTTACACCATGAAGTGGAGGCAATCGAGGATCTTCAACAAGGACCAAGTCACTGAGTTGGATTGGCGTGGTCTTAGCTAACCACTTGGGGCGTTGTTGAAGTGTGTGTAAATATTCAGATTGCCATCGCTTCCAGAAATGCTGGGTGATTTGGCGAAGCAATAACCATTGTTTGAGTATCGGAATGTTAGAATCGACAAGACTGTGTTCAGGTGTGGCTAGAAATGGCTGACCATCAATATCCATCAATAGCATTCAACTCTTAACGTTTGCGAAACCCAAACACTAATGTGGTGTAAATCTTGGTGATTGAGGCGATAACGGGGCACAAAATTAGAAAGAAACACTTTTTTGGCTGCAGTTTGCACCTATGCAGCCATTTAATGATCGATTGGTGTAGATATGTGGGTTATTATGTGTATGTAGGCTTATAATATTTTGTGTTATGTATTTATATAGTAGTTGGTAGGTATATGTATTATATCTATTGTAAGTTTATTATTTGGTTATCTTTTAGTTTAGTATTTTTCATTTGCACACAATTTGCCGCTAAACCCAAATTTACTCCGTTTCCTACTTCAATGCTCAGGTCGCCTGGAAGAGATCTCTTAAAGAGATAAGTCCACCTTTGTACATGACCTATTGTTTGTACTCGGTTATATGTAATTTTTTAAGAATATTATATAAAAAAAAGTAAATGTACATATTGAATATTCTGATGTCACAGGTTGTAGGTGAGTACAATATTTGTAAATAGTAATAGAAATACATTTTTTTGTCGTCCAATATGATGTTACAAAATTTGTATAAATTATATGTCAGTAGGGTTAACATTCCTGACTCAGAAATTGCTCAATACCTACCCAACCTATTGAACTTAATTCGATTAAAAGATTTTTGTTATATGAGCGTACTCAATAAGGAGTGATGGACGCGAATTAATCAAGTAGCGTGTACAGGGCGCGGACGCTGAGCACGGAGAGCTCAGGGAGCACGAAGAGCAAGGAGAGGCAGGAGACGAGCGAGAGGAGGCGGGCGGGCGCGCGCCACAGCGCCTCCTTCACGCTCAACCTGTTCCGCGGCGTGCTGGAGCCGGCGCAGGTGTTCCCCTTCCCCGACCCGCTGACTGCCGACCAGCGCCAGGTGCTGACCGAGCTCGTGCCGCCCGTCGAGAAGTTCTTCCAGGAGGTGAGAAGCGCCACGCTGCTCCCACCCCCCACACTCCGGCATTCGATCTCCCAGTGTAATAAACTCGATATTGCAATTTTGTTATGTAGGTTAAACATTGGAAGTGCTTTCCAATTTAATTTTTTCTAATAGAAGTGTTTTCCCCGCGACGGAGATATTGTAGTCAATAAAATAAATATTATAAAAATATAATAGCTCCGTTACAGCTTCCAATACTATTGAACTGTCTAAACCAGGCTAATCGAGGTGAGTGAGTGAGTCCTGTTGCACACACTGACCGTCCGTCCTCGTGTTAGATTGCTGCGAGTGCTAGACCGCTTTCACACCATCAGTTTTGCGTCAAACGCACCAATGTAGACAGTCTAAACATTTCTCAGATACAGATTATTTTCAGGGCTCCTTAAAGACTGAAAAATAAATCGCACTGCCCAGGCGCAGTCCCAACGCCAAAAGTTTTCAAACGCTTTCGATATACTATTACAACGTCGGCGTGCGATCGTTACATTTCAGGTGAACGACCCCGCCAAGAACGACGAGCAGGCGCAGATCGAGGAGGGCACGCTGAGTGCGCTGTGGGAGCTGGGCGCCTTCGGCCTGCAGGTGCCCACGGACCTGGGCGGGCTCGGCCTCAACAACACGCAGTACGCCAGGCTCGTCGAGGTCGGTCTTCCCTCCCTCCCTCCCCTCCCTGTTCTTGCTATCAGATAGCTAGTAGAGGCATAGTGGAAACAAAAATAATAGTGAACGATCAGCTATGGGGTGTCGCACGCTGCCGGGAGGGCATTTATTTATTTACATAGAATCAACGACGCTATTGCAAATTCTTATACAGAAAACTACAAAGAAATATGGCGGAAAAGCTAGCAGTGGTCACATTTACAAAATTATTTCGTCGCGTATAAAAGAGAATATATAACAATATGGCGTCAGCATAGCCAGCCCTCGCAGCGCACGCACCCGTCGTCACTATGCCTTTTGTTTCCGCCGGGTTGTGGGTAGAGGAGTGAGGTGCCCGTTGGCGCAGGTGGTGGGCGCGCACGACCTGGGCGTGGGCATCACGCTGGGCGCGCACCAGTCCATCGGCTTCAAGGGCATCCTGCTGTTTGGCACGCCGGCCCAGCGCCGCCGCTACCTGCCGCGCGTCACCAACGGCGAGTACGCCGCCTTCTGCCTCACCGAGCCCTCCTCGGGCTCCGACGCCGGCTCCATCAAGTGAGCCCTCACCGCCCCCCACCCCACCCCACCCCACCCCGCCCCGGCTCCCTCTTCCCGCCTCCCCGCCTCCCCGCCTACGTTATAGTATATGACGCTAATACCGTGCGTATGTTGTGTCCAGGTCTCGCGCCGTGCCGTCGGCGGACGGGTCCCACTACATACTGAACGGCTCCAAGATCTGGATCAGTAACGGTGGCATCGCGGAGATCATGACGGTGTTCGCGCAGACGCCCGTCGAGCGGGACGGCAAGACCGTCGACAAGGTGATCCATTCACTCGTTAAGCTCTAGTCGACGACGAAGACATCGTCGTGATCGTAACGAATGCATAAACGGCAAGATGGTCGTCACTGACTGGTATCTCTGGGAATAGTAAAATCACAATGTCATTATGTTCAAAAAATGTATAAAAATATCCAACTGTAAACAAATCAACCCAAAATGTATTAATTCAAAAGGTAAGATAATTGCAACTGTAACACTAACACTAGTACCTGAACAAGGAAAGGCCTGTGTTTTTAATAATATAATCATATCGGTACAAACTAAAGACCTATAAATACATACTGAATAATTTGCCAATTACTTCAAGACTGGCAATAACTTCTCGTATCTTCTTCACTGTTATCCTTGTACGACAAATATAGAATTCTTGAAGTAGTTTCTTATCCTACAGTCACATGTGGGAATGGTGGTACCGTATTTGATCTACAGAACTTCTTTATATAGGAATTTAACATAAAGAAGTAGTCCTAGTAACACGTAAAATCTAGATGAATTTGCATTATTTGTTCCTATGTTGTTAGGGCAAACTATACTATATATTGTTTCATCTTTTGTCAGTAATTTGAGTGTTGTATGGAAAACTTTAGTGCGATCTTTATTATAAGTAACGATCGGACTGTTCCTCACAAGATTTATAAAGAAGATCAGTGGGGAAGAGAAATTAACGAAAATATAGACCTTTATGCTATGATATGCTGCCGTGAGCTAATTTCAAAATAAAATTAAGAACAAGGTAGGGTCTCAAATACTTCGTTGGGGATTTCCAAAATTTGTGTTTTTTTGGTCAGAGAATATTGTCTATTTTTATGTATTGGGTACGCCCGTGTAGGTGCACGAGTGTGCAATAGCATGGGAATGGAAACGGTATCAAAAGCCTTAACAGTCAAGGAATATGATCGTGATATCTGCCAATCCCGCATTGCTCGTCACGGTCATAACGTGTCCTCCCCACTCGTTGACGTGAGTTTTATCCTAGATTTAGTAGGTATACGTAGTTGCAAGTGTTTCCAATTTTTTATTATAGTTTATTTTTTAATAAGCAGACGCAGGATTTATTAGCTCGGTCCTTCCTACTGAGCTAATAAATCCCGTCCACGGAAACTCCCCGTCCAAACTCGTGCCGCAATTTAATTTCCGTCATAAAATGCGGCACGACCTCCGGCGGGAGTGATGAGACGCTCGACCCGGCCGCAGGTGACGGCCTTCATCGTGGAGCGCTCGTTCGGCGGGGTGACGTCGGGGCCGGCCGAGCACAAGATGGGCATCAAGTGCTCCAACACGGCCGAGGTGTACTACGAGGACGTGCGCGTGCCCGCCGACAACGTGCTGGGCGCGCCGGGCGACGGGTTCAAGGTGGCCATGAACATCCTCAACAACGGCCGCTTCGGCATGGCGGCGGCGCTGGCCGGCACGCAGCGCGCGGCGCTGGCGGCGGCGGCCGGCCACGCCGCCACGCGCTCGCAGTTCGGCGCCGCGCTGGCCAGCTTCGGCGCCGTGCGCGACAAGCTGGCTCGCATGGCGCTGCTGCACTACGTCACCGAGACGCTCGCGTACTGCGTCAGCGGCAACATGGACCAGGGCGCCCAGGACTACCATCTGGAGGCGGCCATCAGCAAGGTATCTACCCTGCGACGGCCTCCGTCGCATCCAATCAAAAATGCTTTATTTTGTAGGTACACAGGGTACACTTAAAATAGTCAAATTTTACATTTTTAAAGCTCCTGCTTGTTCAAAAGGCAATTTTGCCCTGAGAATGTTGCTGTGCCTACACGAGGTCGTTATTGATACAGTACACTATAATGTCGGCTCGTTTTTGTAAAACAAAGATTATATTTATATCCGCAGTATTTCCCCACAGCAAGATACCGTAAGACATGAGGCTATGGAAATAACTAAAATATATTAATCTAGCAGTATTTACGTCCGATATTAGTCTAATTTTTATGACTGCATACGCTGCAGATCTGAGCTTCTTCGCCAATTTATGGATATGAGGACCCCATTGTAATTTGGCGTCCAAAGTAATGCCCAAAAATACAGTGGAATCAACTCAATCCTAGAGTGTCATTTTTTATCATTATATTTGTGGGCACCTCCTGGACATTAGACAGTACAAATTTGACACATGTAGTTTTTTTTCTCATTAAGTAACAAATTATTTGCCGTAAACCATTCTAGTATTTGAGAAATAGCGTTGTTCACGTCGTCATACTTTAATTTTAAACAATGCAGAGGCATCGTCAGCAAACAATACTATTTTATGTTTATCCTTTACAAGGATTGGCAAGTCGTTTATGTAAACCAAAAACAAAAATGGTCCTAGAATGGAGCCTTGTGGGACGCCCATACAGACTGTTGACCTTGACGATGTCGAACTAGGTTATTTAAATAAGAATTCAGAAGAACTTGTTAAGAAGACGAAATGGTTACACCACTAGCATGATATTAATATATGAAGAGTTATAGTCTTAGTTTTATAAATTTTATGTACAACTTTTCGGCCTTATTATACTGTAACTTGTTCTCTATGCCTAATAAAATAAAAAAGAAGGCAGAGAGCATGCCTGGTTCACCATAATTGAAATGTCATGTTGAATACAATCAAAGGCCTCGGACAAGTCTTAGAATAATCCACTTGCATCCCGCGCATCTCCCCAACCACCTCCTTCAGTTGTTGAGCCTAGTAAAACCGAATTGCTTATATGCCATTGGATTGGTACTGTAAAAATAAGTGAACAACCGATTGAATATGCGCGTGTGTGCAGGTGTTCGCGTCGGAGTCTGCGTGGAGCGGCGTGGACGAGGCCATCCAGATCCTGGGCGGCATGGGCTTCATGCGCGCCGCCGGCCTGGAGCGGGTGCTCCGGGACCTACGCGTGTTCCGCATCTTCGAGGGTACCAACGACATCCTACGCCTCTTCATAGCGCTCACAGGTCACTATCACTCCCTCACTTCGATGGCCGCAGCTCTCACTCACTCTCCATGTCCAAATACTCGAACGCTTCCCAACTCACACCGGTCCGTCGCTTCGAACGGCCGCGGCACGAGAGGGTCGGCATCGTATCTAAGTCGGCACCCAATCGGGCCGCGACACGAGGCCGAGTCCCATAGCCGTAGTTCGGAACGCGGTCCGAGTCGCTAAGGTCGTTCCCCGCCCGTCCCGCAGGCATCCAGTTCGCCGGCTCGCACCTGCAGGAGCTGCAGCGCGCGTTCCGGAACCCCGCGGCCAATCTCGGCCTCGTGTTCAGCGAGGGCGCGCGCCGGGCCTCCGCCGCCGTGGGGCTCCCCCCCCGCCCCCGCGGGCCCGACCCGCAGCGCCTCGTGCTGCCCGCGCTGCGCCCCGCCGCCGCCGAGCTGGCCGCCTGCGTCGCGCTGCACGGCGACACCGTGGAGCACGTGCTGCGCAGGTGGGTGTGGTTCCTCCTCCTTCCCCCTCCCCCCTCGCCCCCCTAACCGTTGCTGACCGCCGCATTCGGCCCCCCGCAGGTACGGGCGCGGCGTGGTGGAGGAGCAGCAGGTGCTGGGACGGCTGGCGCAGGCCGCCATCGACGCGTACACGACGGCCGCCGTGCTGGCGCGCGCGTCGCGGCCCGAGGCCGAGGCGCACGAGGCGGCGCTGGCCGAGGCGTGGGCGGGCGAGGCGCTGGCCCGCCTGCCGCGCGACCTGGCCGCGGCCCGCGCCCCGCTCGCGCTGCAGCAGGACGAGCGTCTGCGCGCGCTGGGCGCCGCCGTGGCGGCCGCGGGCGGCGCGCTCACCTCCAACCCGCTGCGGCTGTGAGCCCCGCCCCGCCCCCAGCTCGCCCCGCCCTGCCCCGCTGCAGCAGGACGAGCTTTTGCGCGCGCTGGGCGCCGCCGTGGCGGCCGCGGGCGGCGCGCTCACCTCCAACCCGCTGCGGCTGTGAGCCCCGCCCCGTCCCCAGCTGGCCCCGCCCCGTCCCCAGCTGGCCCCGCCCCGTCCCCAGCTGGCCCCGCCCCGTCCCCAGCTCGCCCCGCCCCGTCCCAGCTCGCTCGGAATCTCCGCCCCGCGGCCGCCCGACGCCGGCCGTCGATAGCTGCGATCGTGTTAAGTTTTCGAAGTTATTTATTTTGAATACATAGTATATTTTTGTGATGAGATCCTTAGTTTTCTTTTGAAGAGCCTCCCGACTGTTTTTTTATCACGTATGGAGACACATTTGACAAATTACGTGCGTTCTTGAATCGACAATCTACATAGGTAATAGAGATACAATCTGCAACGCACGCAGCTCACGTGTTTACGTGAAAGATCTCCACCAGTTGTGAATGTATAGAATAAGCGTGTATAAATAGTGAAGATGTAAATTAGTCTAGCGAGTGAACAACACTACTGTTAAATCATGCTCATGTTCGCGTGGTGTCTCCGTTTTTCTTAAACGACATAGTTACTCGCCGAGTGCCGGGTTACGTGATAAACGTCGCGAATGTAGCACCAACACAATTATCTGCGGCGCGCTGGACAGAGGTGTGACTTATCTAAGATACAAGTATCTGAAATACGGATACAAGATGCAAGATACGTATTTTCATTTTGTATCTAAAATACTTTTTAAAAAATCATTTTGTATCTTGTATTTAAATATATTTTGTTTGGTATCTTAGTATTTTATAAATACTTTTTCTGATAAAATACTTTTAGTAATATATTAGTAGAAATATATAAAATAAATGCGTAAAATTGAGCATGTCATTATTAGTCCAACATCACATTGGTAGATGGCGACTCTTTCTTTGCACTGCACTGGCCTGTATCTATACAAGATGTGGCAAATGCACAAGTCGTGCGAGCCAAACAATTAAAAAAAAAAAACTGAAATGTAATTTCATTTGAGAAGATGACCGCCTTTTTGTATATATTACATTACATAAAGCGGATATAATAGAGAAGAGGCCTATTCTCCAATATTGATTTAGTAGAGGGTTTTGTTTTAAATAAAATAAATACCCATTGATCAATAAAAAAATATCAGTTGGGGATTTTTTAAGTTATTTACGAATAATTCGTAAATAACTTAATGTTAAGTTATTTACATACGTAAATAACATTAAGTTATTTACGAATAAATCGTGTTATGTTATGTAACGTGTGTGTTATGTTATCGTGTTATGCTCGTGTTACGTCAATTAAGAAAAATAAACTTAGAATTCATTAAAATAAAATCTTGTTTTCTTACAAAAGTATTTGTATCTTAAGAAGTATTTAGAAGATACGTACTTGGTATTTAGTATTTCAGATACTATTCTCGAAAGTATTTTGTATCTGGTATCTGAAATACTTTATTTAAAAGTATCTTGCATTTTGTATTGCAGATACTTTGTACAGGGTATTTTGTACATCTCTGGCGCTGGAGCAGACAGGTAACCAGCATCAGCATACCAGGAGTAATCGCGCACCCGGCAGCTACAACTTGCATTGCTCTGAGCTTCGGAGCATACGTCAGCATTCATAAGTAGTACCTAGCCGCATTCAAGCAAGACCTTTCCTTATTAAATTAGACAGCAATATCATGCATAATGGCTGCCTTAATTGCACGTCAAGCATTTTAGAGGAGATTTTAACTGCCTCCATGGCTCAATGTGAACAACATTGGGTTTACGATTCGGAGGTCGCGGGTTCGATCCCCAGCGGGGTACATGTTTAAATACTCGGTTTGGTTGGTGGTAGGGCATTTTAAAATGTCCGCCTGGCTAGCTACCACCATCTTATCTAAATCTGCCGCCAAGCAGCAATGTTAATAGCATTGTTGTGTTCCGGTTGTCAGAGATAAGATAGCCAGTCCCCCAAATGTGTTGGGGTTTCCGGATCAGTACGCTTCCACCTTCAACCTCATCTTCACTTAACATCAGATGTGATAAAGTCAAGTACAAACCCGTCGTACATTTATCATTTATCCCAAAAATATCTTTATTTTAATAAAGATTGGTATATATATAAAAAATAAAGATATTATTGGGATCAAATATTGTGATCCCAAAAATATCTTTAATATTTGATTTCTCTAAGAAACCTGAGATATGTCAAACGAGCAAGCAGTTCAGTAATATTTGCAATCTTCCTGAGAAAACCTTCCACCTCAATTCAAGAATCAAAAATATTGTTATTCCAAGGACTAAGAATTATGTACTTGTCTATTATATTATAACAAGGGAGATTGGAGATCTTGTGGGAGGCCTTTGTCCAGCAGTGGACGTCTTTCGGTTGATGAAAGAAAGAAAGAAAGTATTTATTTGGATTTCTGTTATAAAGAAGTATACGTAAATTTACAATACCTAAATCCAAAAAGGTCTCCACTCAGCATGTGTCGGGTTATTGGTTGGTTGATCGAAGGTCTCAGCACAAGTCCATTTGCTCTGATGTACGGCTACTGTTATTTATATTGTATATTAACTTCAAAAAAGTCCTCTACTGTACTTTGGAACGAAGCACTCTTGAGTACGCAACGCAAATATGGAAACCTATTTATTTAAAATACCTATATCAATCATATTGAAAGCATCCAAAGGTCTCTTGAATGCCTGTTTTCGTACTAAAGACGAGCACAGTTCTACAGAAATTTATGTTCAAGGTTATGATTTATTCGATCAAAAGCTTTACTATAGTCGGTATAAACAACATCTACTTGGTGACGATTGTCCATAGTTTGCGTCAAATAGTCAAAGGAGTACTAAGTTGGAAGTGGAGGATCGCCCTTTCAGGACGCCATGCGCCATGCTGACAAGGGCTAAATGTGTGTTGTAACCAAAGAGTATAGTAACTATTTACCGAGGTTGTAACGAGGAATATAATCTGATTATAGACCCATTTAACCGTCTCCGTGCATGGCTCGATGTAAACAACATTGGGTTTGCGATTCGGAGGTCGCGGGTTCGATCCCCAGCGGGGTGCATGTTTAAGTATTCGGTCTGGTTGGTGGTAGGGCATTTTAAATGTCCGCCTGGCTAGCTACCACCACCTTTTCTAAATCTGCCGCCAAGCAGCAAATGTTAATAGCATTGTTGTGTTCCGGTTGTCAGAGATAAGATAGCCAGTCCCCCAAATGTGTTGGGTTTTCCGGGTCAGGTGTGATTGAGGTCAAGTACGAACCCATCGTGCATAAAAAAAAAATATTTTCGATACAATACATAATTTTGATATCGGTCTATAATTAGTAACATCTGTCCTCGGCCATGCTGGTGCTGCTGGCTGGTATGAAAGTTTGCTTCCAGAGTTTCGGAACGGTACCTTCGGCCAGAGATCTACGACACAACATCGCAATAGGAACAGCCATTGTCTCCGAACATCCAATCAAAAACCGAGCCGGTAGATGGTCGGGCCCCGCAGATTTTGAAGGATCCAGTTTAAGAATTACATAACCATATTTAGGATATACCTATATTGACTTTGCTGGAGCTATCATGGGTGTCAGGTAGCTGAGGTGATGGACAAGTCGCTGTAGTTAAGAAGTTGGAGTAAAAGTAATCTGAGAACACATTACAAATGGATTCTCAGGTATTAACTATTGTAGTACCAGACTTAAAGTGATTAGGTAATCCGTGGCTGTTTCTTTTAGATTTAATGAACGACCAGAAATGTTTCGAATTCCTTGCTATGGAGTCTTCTACGGCGGCAATGTATGTTGCATAACATGATTTCTCAATTCTGTTTGCACGGTCACGTAGAATTTTGAAAGACTCATTATCAGAATTATTACCATATATTTTGAATTTTCTTAGGAACTTGTTTTTCTTTTATTATTTTTTAAGAGCCGGAGATAACCACCTGGGCTAAAAATCACAATTTATCAATTTTGACGGAATATAGGCATCTCAACGCTAAAAATCTGTCATAAAAATACTGCACGGCATCATCCCCGTCGATGCGTGACTCCTAATTACTTCGTAAATGGCGCTTGTTTTAATATATCTAGTTCAGTAATATCCAACTGTATTTTAAGAGCACCGTGATGGGGATCAATCACGGATCAATAGATAAAGACAGTCGATACGAACAATTGGATACAGTGACACTATCGTTAGACAACACAAGGTCGAAAATAACACCGTAGCTGTTTTTTTACTCCATTAAACTGCCGAGGTTAAGGTTACATACTTAACTCGTCCACAAGCAATTTCTCTTCCTGTGTACGGAAATTAGATGGTCTGAGAGAATTATCGCCAGTGTGTATACACTATAATGTCTTATATTAGAATCGCCCACTATTAAGAATTTATCTGTTGGATACTGTATCATTGTTTCATCAAGTTTAATAAAAAAGTTGGACAACTGGTCGGAAAATTAAGACAAAATTTTGTGATATTAAAGGACATATATGTATTATCGGTAGTTTGGTAGCCCGATGTGTGACAGACAGAGTCACCCAGATATTTTCCGTACTCGAGTGAAAGCCTGGTCGAGGCATAACACTCAGGTCTATAAGTATAGCAATGGGGATTCCACCACCTAATGTCTGCTGCGTCAGTGCGCAATCTCGATCTCGCCGCCAGACCACGTATCTGTCATCAAATAACTCGCTGCTACTTATACCACCCAGCAGCCACGTTTTCGTCAAAATTATTACATTTTCGTTGAGCGGGGCCATTCGAGGGTTCAACGATACCACAGAAGTCAATTTCGGTACAAGTATATTCGTTAACAAAACTATATCGTATTCACACTGTGCATAAAATATGTACATATAATCTACGGGACGAGGGGCGTCGGGCGTCGGGCGTCGGGCGTCGGGCGACAGGCGTGAGGCGTCGCGCGTCGCGCTACACGTCGACGAGCAGCGAGCAGTCGTAGGCGAGCGCGTTGACGTGCCGCAGCGAGTGGCGCAGCGCCTGCGCCGGGCCCAGCGCCAGCGTGAGCGGCTGCGCGTGCGGGCGCGGGCGCGCGTACAGCGCGTGCAGCGTCTGCTCCCACAGCACGGGCGCCGTGGTGAGGCGCGCCAGCCCGCGCGCCACGTGCGCCGCGTCGCGGTACGGGCGCGCCTCGCCGCACGCCAGCACGGCCACGCGCGGCGCCGCCAGCGCCACGTGGCGCAGCGCCTCGCCCACCGCGGCCCGCGCGCGCGCCATCAGCGCCGTGTGGCAGGCGCCCGCCGCCGCCACGCGCGCCCACCGCCGCACGCCCGCCGCGCCCCGCCCCTCCCGCTCCACCCAGCGCAGCGCCTGCCCGGGGGGGACATCGTATCAAAAATGTACCGAGTATAAAATTAAAGGACGGACGGAGTATCAGGACGATCGGGATCGTGGGTGGCCGATGTGACTTACCAACTACGGAAACGAATAGGATGGACCGATGCGGTCACGTGATACGTTCGAATCGAAACAAACGGACGAACGAGTTTATCGTCTCGTGTCCTAGGGGCAGAGAGAGGCGCCGAGGGAGGCCAGGGAGGAGTTGGGAGAGTGATCGATCCGAAAGATGGAGGAGAACGTGTCTGGATCGCCGCCAGTGGCACATCATGGAGGATTGATATACGGATTAAATTTGAATGACCGTTAACTGGGGACGCCATTCTATTTTATTCAGAACACCAACAGCATAAATAAAAAGGTTGGGTACATAGAATATTTCAACAAAGCCATTAAAAGGTATTCGCAGATACATTCTGATTAGACTTATCAACCATAAAAAAGAAGAAATAAACTCTGCGGGATGAGGTCCCTAGGAGTGTGCCTTGCTCGAGGTGGGGCCAAAGAATTTAGCTGTGAATATTTGTTTTATCGCTGAGGGTGTTGTGTTGAATAGGGCCAAAGTTCTGTGTTCCTTAGATAGTTTGTTAAATTGATTGCTGACTCGAATGAGAAAATAGTTAGTGCTTGCGCAATAGCAGGTCAAGGGATCGTTGTATCGGATAGACAATCTAGTGGGTTTATGAATATTAATTTTTTCCAACAAGGATGAACAGTCTATAACACTGTTCACAATATTAAGGAGGTATAAAATATCTGCTATTTCTCTCCTTTTTTCTAAAGGTAAGAAATGATACCTTGTGCATCGGGTTTCGTACCCGTGATTGATTTTTTTTTTTTTTATTTTGAATTGGAGATATCTTAGAAATCGTTTTTGAATAGATTCAATACGATCAATATATACCCTATACTGTGAGTTGCATACAACTGAGGCATATATTAGGGTACTGCGCACATACGAGCAAAAGAGCACTTTAATCGGCTTGATATTTTTAAATTCGGATGTGGATGTGATTATAAAACCGAGGATTTTTGAAACCTTCTTAACTAGATACTCAATATGATGATCAAAAGCTACTTTGCTATGTTGGACAACTCCCAGATCCTTCATTAAATTAACTTTGGCGAGGAGTTTTTTACTAAAGGAGTAGTTAAACTTTCTTCTTTACTTTATTCTTGATTACTAACAACTTCAGGGAACCGTAGCCGAATTAGAATAAAAAATTACTGTTACCCGTACAAAGTAAACCATTCCGAAACCACGTTTAGTAGGGAAGTTCGACAGTTTTCGACTGGTGACTTCACTCCTGATTACGAACAACTTTCCACTGGGAACTATAGTCGAATTCAGTCGAAAATTCTTGGATTTTCATATGAGGTGGTTTCGAAACGGTTTACTTTGATTTTTTGATCGATTTCGTTTACGGCTCCCAATGGAGTCGTTCATAATCCAGGGTGGAATCCCAAGTGAAGAGGAATTACACGAATCAAATTGCACCCTCCATGGGAGGAACCTCCTCGTGCAATTGAAGTTCTCAGAGCGTCCGGTGACGTTCGAGCCAGTACCTCCTCGTCGCCGGCGATGACCTTGCAGCCCGGGTAGAGGTAGGTGGCGACCTCGCAGCAGGGGTCGGGCACGCCGCGGGCGGCCGCCGCGTCGCGCGCGCCCCGCAGCAGGGCGGGCAGGCTGGCGGCCGGCGCCAGCCACAGCGTCAGCATGCCCTGCGGCCGCTCCGCCGCCGCGGCCGCCATGGCCGCCTCCCGCACGGCCAGCACCCGCAGCGCGCCCTCCAGCGGCAGCGCGCCCGCGAACACGAGCGCCGCGAACTCGCCCAGCGAGAACCCGGCGGCGGCGCGCGCCCGCTCCACGGCGCCGGGCCGCTCCTCCCGCGCCGCCTCCAGCGCCGCCAGCGCCGTCACCGTCACGCACACCTGCGCGCGCGCCGCCAGCTCGCTCGCCGGCCCGCGCGTGCACACGCTCCACACGTCCCACCTGCCGTCCCCCACCCCCCGCCCGCATTAGTTCCGCGAGGAGTAAGTAAAAATATAGGAATGCCTTTGGAAATATTTACCGGGAGCTCCAACGAGCTACATTAGCCATTTGCGAAGAGAATTGTTTGTGTAATGAACTTGCATCGCCAATCCAAAAAACAACCAGGTCATAGCAGTATTAGATTACTTTCCGGCCAAAAAAAAAACGTCTACTTAAGGTCCAAGTCTAAGTAAATTGAAATTCTTACTCGCTCGCTGCACAAACGCATTCTGCCAATAGTTGGCGGAGCACGATGGGAGATCCTAAAGCGGGTTGAACCTAAGGATTCTGGGTGGGGCTCTTACTGAGATCTTTGACATTTTGAATTTAAATGCAATTAGTGAGTCACCATTCCGATGCTGATTAAGAGAATTCAAATCAAGTTTCACTCAACCACAGCAATCGGTAGCGGTGGCACAACAGTCCTTGTTGTCATTTATACTAATGAGTGATCCATTATCCATGAATAAGCCAGTCCATACATACAAAGTCAGGTTAGAGCATGGAGGCAGAAAAAGTTTTAGAAACTTTAATGCATTCAACATTTTCATGATCTTTTGGTGTAGTGGTTAGAAACTCTGACTGCTGTATTAAAAGGTGCTAGGGTCATTTTGTATGATGAATTCGGACATGTGAACTTGACTTATGGGTATTTATTTACAAAAAAAATGTATTCGTGTAGTACAGTATCCTTAGTACCACCCACTAACCTTAGCGTGGAACTAAATGGCGCCATGTGCAAAGATAGTTTTAGATTTATTATATTACATTTATTAGATTTCTTGCTTTACAAGTCTACTCCGGTTAGCACTTGACCTCAATCACACCTGATGTTAAGTGAAGATGAGGCTGAAGGCGGAAGCGCACTGACCCGGAAACCCAAATATTTGGAGAACGTTTGGTTAATTTTAGAAATTATTGAACATGTCATAGGAAGTTTTAAGTAACTCCATATCGACACTCCAAACCAAAGTCGTAATGAGCAAAGCGATTAAACATCCATTGCATGGGATAGTAAAGCGACCGCCTGCCGCGCACATGAGCGACGGCTCCCCTACGCCCGCGGGCGGGACACTGACCCGAGCACGTCGGAGGCGAGGCGGTACAGGTCGCGCGCGGGCGGCACGTGGGCCAGGCGCAGGCCCATGCCCACGCGGTGCGCGCCCTGCCCCGGGAACAGCAGCACGCTGCAGTCGGCCGGCGCCGGCCGCTCGGCGCGCGCCCGCCGCCGCGGCGCCTCGGCCGCGTAGGGCTGCGTGGCCCACTGCAGCTCGGGCTCGGCCGGCCGCGCCTCGCCGAACGCTCCCGCCTCGTCCAGCAGGCGCCGCAGCGGGCTGTCGCCGCCGGGGCCGCCGGGCCCGCCGGGGCCGCTGTGGCCGCGCACGCCCGCCCGCAGCAATGCCCCGCGGAGCCGCGCCCGCGCCGCGCCCTGCATGTCCCCCGCTCCGAGGGTTCCTCCTCGAGACCGACGACGGGCTACCTCGTCCCCTAGTCTATCATCTCCTCGCCGGCAGATGTGACGAAGCCGATCTCGGTCACGGTGGAGCCCGATCTCCGCCTTGCTTCGATTGTATTTCCCGTCTTCGTTCGAAAATAATTGTAAAACGAAATTTGTTTACCGACACTGCACTGAAGTTCACTGAATTAACGAGTATTTAAAATTGATTACCGATACTACACTGAAATTCACTGAATTACCGCGTATATTCATAGTACTTTATGAATGAATTTAACCTTAAATATGCAAATAGCACTTTAACCCACAGATTACTTTATTTTTATTTTTTTTTTTTTTATTCACTCCTCTCGGAGAAGGCAAAGGGATCTATGCCCATACAGCCACGTCATATTCCTCTTATTTCAAGTGTCGTAGCAGCGAAAGCGAAGCGACTTAGCTAACGCTCAACGCTGGTTTACTGTCACAAGGGTCACAGATGCGTTGCCGGCCTTACCGGAATTACCGTCGCTTGTTGCTTACACAGAGTATTCCTGTTACATTTTCCTGACATCTAAATATTACATCTATTATAAATATTTGACGACCTGTTCGGTGTAGTGGTTAGCAACTCTGACCACTATACTAAAAGGTTGCGGGTTCGAATCCCGCTAGGGGCATATGTTTGTGTGATGAATACGGACATGTGTACCCGAGTTATGGATGTTTTCATTTATAATAAGCATGGTCTTACTTACACCCGTCGATGCCAACCGGTGGCCCGATTCTCAGTTCATGCGAGATATCTCTAATTCGAGATAATGTCTAATCGTGGAATGTCGATTAAAATGTCACAAAAATGTCTATGATACGAAAGAAACGTATTCTCGCAGTCGCTAGCGTCGCTAGAGATAAAATGTCACGAACTATTGGGATGTTGATCTAAGTTACGTTCCGTTTTATCGATTGTGTTTAGTCGTAATCGAGATCAACGAATCCAGCCTTATAATAGGTTCTGAAATATAAGACTTAACCGACTTCATTTCAGAGTATAAATAAACTACAAGGTATTGCTTTATTATTGAAATCTAATGAAAAAGATTCCACAGAATGACTGGTTTGTTAAACAAATCCGCGTAAAACGTAACTCAAGCAAGTGTCAATCTGACATGAAGATATAAAATTGTCAACTCCTATTACTTCGTCACCTAACATTGTCGAATTTGTCGATTTAAGAGCTAAATAAATGGCACTTAGAGGATAAATCACACAAAAACACAAACACTTTTCCAATACCAAACTAGCAGAAAGAAATGTCACTACGATACCTACGATTTGACGATAGAGATCCAATGTCGACTGACATTTACCACTCGTTGTAAGTCGAGCGCTGGGAATAGACAATTCTCTAACGTGACATTTTGAGAATACGAAAATTCTGTTTCATTCGACATTCGCCATTTTATTTCGAGATATGTCGAATACGACATAATGTCTATTGCGCAAGAATCGCCTCCGAACCGCGGCCGCTGCACATTTGGTTGCTGGCGGTCGTCGCGTGCAAGTGAGCCATTTCGTTTTCCTTTATCACGACGCATATTCATACCAAAAAATTTAACCAATTTTTCCAATGTATGGACTTACAACAGGTCGTGAAGGAGCCTACTCATTTCACAGCTGTATCGGAGACACTCATTGATCTGGTATGCACTAATGCGAGGGTGCGGGAGGTTACAGTTTCTAGTATTGCGGGGTCCATTGGGCACGCAATGGTCAATGTCAGTCTCACATTGAAGAAATTAAAAATTCCTCCAAGAGTCGTTACTTATAGACTTCTCAAAAGTATTGTTCTGGATAACTTTAATAGAGATGTGAATTCGACAGACTGGGAATGTGTTTTGGGATTGAGCACAGTGGATCTAATGGTTGATAAATTTAATACTCTATTGCTACACCTTTTCGATCGACATGCTCCGATTAAAACAACTAAATTGAGAAATAACAACGCGTTGCCGTGGGTTACTGGAACTGTCAAGCTAATGATTGACTTACGCAACAATGCTTTTAAAACGTACCGAAGGACAAAATCGGATGTGCATAAAAAGTATTACAAGGACCTCAAAAGGCTGGTAGTAACCAGTATTGCCAATGAAAGGCGGGCATATTTCAATCATTGTATCAACTCCCAAAATACTAATACCAAAGCATTTTGGAATAATTTAAAAAATAAAATTTTGGTTGATCCTGCAAAACATGATGGTCTTCCTGATGTCTTCAATAATGCCAATGATATTAACAATCATTTCTTAGATATTCCTGGTCCCAATTTAGTGCCAATGTCAAAACTTACTTATTTTGAACATCATCGGTACGGAAATACTATATTCCAGTTGCAGCAGGTTGATGAGAGTGACGTCGCTAAATATGTATATCATGTCTGTCAAGTCAAACGCTGTCGGCAGTGATGGTGTTAGTAGGGATATGGTATTACTCACTCTCCCGCGCACCCTGTCCGTTATTGTCGGTATCTTGAATAGGTCCATATCCGCCAGCACGGTCCCTGTTCAGTGGAATGCAGCTTTGGTTAATCCTTTACCTAAGGTCGATGATCCTACCGAATTAAAAGACCTCAGGCCTATCAGTATCCTGCCTTTTCTCTCCAAAGTGCTTGAAAAATGTGTATACATGCAGTTAAGTAAATACGTTGAAAGCAACAACATACTACCACCTTTTCAATCGGGATTTCGGAAGGGTCGTGGTACAGTTACGGCCCTGTTGGATGTTACGGACAATATTCTCTCTGAACAGGATGCCGGGCGTGGTACTGTCTTGACGCTGTTGGATTTTTCTCGTGCTTTTGATTGCATTAATGTTTCGTTGCTATTATCTAAACTTACGTACTACGGTGTAGATCATCAGTCGGTCAAATAGTTTAATAATTACCTCAGCGATCGATCTCAGTCTGTGAAACTTATATTGGACGGTGATAGATGCACATTCTCTGACTCTCAATTGGTTGTGCGAGGTGTGCCTCAGGGCTCAATTCTTAGTCCCCTACTTTTCATTATATACTGGGGGGCGATTCTCGCGCAATAGACATTATGTCGTATTCGACATATCTCGAAATAACATGGCGAATGTCGAATGAAACAGAATTTTCGTATTCTCAAAGTGTCACGTTAGAGAATTGTCTATTCCCAGCGCTCGACTTACAACGAGTGGTAAATATCAGTCGACATTGGATCTCTAATCGTCAAATCGTAGATATCGTAGTGACATTTCTTTCTGCCAGTTTGGTATTGGAAAAGTGTTTGTGTTTTTATGTGATTTATCGTCTAAGTGCCATTTATTTAACTCTTAAATCGACAAATTCTACAATGTTAGGTGACGAAGGTGTTAGTTTAACTAAAGATCAATATGAAAAAGTTTTTAAGTCAAAAACAATAAAAGTCAGCGAGTCGCTAATGTTCAGTGATTGGGCGACAGCAGGAATTCATAAAAGCAGAAATAGATTATATGAACTTTATGCCGAAAAATCATATAATAAAAATGATACCTTTGTTAGCTATGTTAGGAATTATTCAAAAATTTTTAAACGCGTTTGTTCTGAGGCTAAATCTATGTTTACCATTAGTAAAATTAAAAACAGTTGTAACATCATTAAATCCACTTGGAAAGTCATAAATAATGAGACAAAAAAAAGTCGAAGATCGGAATTTAGAATTCAATTTGAAATTAAACGATAAAATTATTAGTAATGACTTACAGGTTGCCGAATCATTTGAAAAGTTCTTTACCAACATTCCAATCTCGACCACTAAATCTCTTAATTCATCTCCCGCTCTGGCTGAATCACTTATCTTACAAAATGTAGAACCATGTGAGATAAACTTTAAATTTACTCATGTAAATAGTAATAGTGTACTGAAAGCCTTTAAATCATTGCAAATGAAAAAGACTGCTGACGTTCACGGCCTATCAGTTAAAATTATTAATTCCATAATTGATTGTATTGCACCCCACTTGGCTACTATATTTAACAAATGTGTTGATCGTGGAGTGTTTCCTGATTTAATGAAACTAAGTAAAGTCATTCCATTATTTAAAGCAGGTAGTACATCAGATCCCACTAACTTTAGACCTATATCAGTACTACCCACATTTAGTAAAATTTTTGAGAAATTGATTTTAAACCAGTTAATGTCTCATTTTTATCAAAACAATATCATGCATCCCAAACAATTTGGATTCACACGGGGTCGCTCAACAACCGATGCAGGTGTTGAGCTAGTTCAACATATTTTTGATGCCTGGGAGAATTCGCGGGATGCAATTGGCGTCTTCTGCGATTTGTCAAAGGCTTTTGATTGTGTTCATTATGATATATTAATCAGGAAATTACACCATTACGGCATACAAGGTCAGGCTTTGAATCTTTTAAAATCATACTTGTATAATAGAATTCAGAGGGTAGATGTTAATGGCACTAAGTCCTCTGGGTCTGAGGTCCATATGGGCGTGCCACAAGGTTCAATTCTAGGACCATTTTTGTTTCTTGTGTACATTAATGACTTGCCTCATCTTGCCCGGAATAGATGTGAAATAGTATTGTTTGCAGATGACACCTCTGTGCTATTTAAAGTTAAGAGATATCAATCATCTTGTGACGATGTAAACACTGCTATTTTTGAACTTGTTAACTGGTTTACAGTAAATAATCTTCTTTTGAATGAAAAAAAAACTAAATGCTTAAAATTTACTTTACCTAATGTTAAACAAATGCCTATTGACATATTTGTACGAGGCGAAAAATTGGACCTTGTAGACACTACTGTCTTTTTAGGACTGACATTGGATGCTAAGCTTCAGTGGGGGCCTCATATTGAGAAACTAGCGAAAAAGCTTGCTTCTGCTGCGTATGCAGTCAAAAAAATCAGAAATTTAACAGACGTTCATACCGCAAGACTGGTTTACTTTAGCTATTTCCACAGTTTGATGTCATATGGCATATTGTTGTGGGGAAACGCTGCTGACATACATATGATTTTTGTTCTGCAGAAGCGTGCTATTCGTGCCATTTATAAATTAGGACCTAGAGAGTCTCTTAGAGATAAGTTTAAGGAAATTAATATCTTAACAATGGCATCTCAATACATTTATGAGAATTTGTTATATGCAAAAAAAAATATAACCTTATTCGCTAAAAATAGTGATAGGCACAATGTTAATACAAGGAATAAGAACCAGTTATCTATTTATGTTAGCCGACTTCACAAAGTTAGTAAATCCTTCAAAGGGCAATGTATACGCTTTTATAATAAGGTTCCAGTAGACATTCAAAATATGCCTTTAAATAAATTTAAAGCAATCATAAAACAGAAATTATTAACAAAAGGCTATTATAAAATCACTGACTATTTGAATGATAAGCAAGCATGGACATAGCTGTCTATTCATATAATTATCAAATCGCAACCTATAATCTGTTTAAAAGAGCAACCCTAGAGTTTCTTGCTCGTTCTTCTCTGGGGAGTCAGCTTTGTGAATGAGCAGTAAATTTAAACTATAATGTAATGTTAATATTAATAGTGACGTTTTCAAGTGATAATTTTATCCTATGAAATAAAAATATTTTGATTTTGATTTTGATTTTTTGATTTTGAAGTAATATGAGTTGACAATTTTATATCTTCATTTATTGGTGATGTCGTAGAAGAAGCTCGAATCTTGGCAGAGTTTCCTCGTAGACAACGCCTATGGCGCCAAGACCCATATGAAATGCGGGATAATGCTTTTAAAAAAAATTTCCGATTGTCGAAGGACTTGGTTATGTCAGATTGACACTTGCTTGAGTTACGTTTTACGCGGATTTGTTTAACAAACCAGTCATTCTGTGGAATCTTTTTCGTTAGATTTCAATAATAAAGCAATACCTTGTACTTAGTTTATTTATACTCTGAAATGAAGTCGGTTAAGTCTTTTCAGAACCTATTATAAGGCTGGATTCGTTGATCTCGATTACGACTAAACACAATCGATAAAACGGAACGTAACTTAGATCGACATCCCAATAGTTCGTGACATTTTATCTCTAGCGACCGCGAGAATACGTTTCTTTCGTATCATAGACATTTTTGTGACATTTTTAATCGACATTCCACGATTAGACATTATCTCGAATTAGAGATATCTCGCATGAACTGAGAATCGGCTCCCTGTGCTGACATGACTGATGTAATTACACACAGTAATTACCAATGTTACGCGGATGATGTCCAAGTGTATAAGTCTGGATCCGGATACAACATACCTGCTGTGCTGCAGTGCTTAAACGAGGATTTAGATGGAATTTCCAAATGGTCGTATAGCAACGCCCTTATGCTCAACCCCAATAAAACCAAATACATGATCTGTGGTACAGCGACGCAAATTGGGGAAATTGAGAGTAGTGATTCAAAAATTAAAATTGGTGATCACGATATAGAGCGCGTGTATGAGGCCAGGAACCTGGGATTCACTTTCGATAGTCAGTTGAGATTCAGAACACATGTATCGAAATTGGTTAAAAACTGTTTTTATCGGCTGAAAATTTTGTATATAATACGAGGATTACTAAGCGAAAAATAACCCTGTGCCAATCTCTAATCTTGTCGAGGCTTAACTATGGCGATCTCGTGTATGGTCCCCGGCTGCAGTCTGAAACAGAACGCTTGATACAGCGTGTGCAAAATGCATGTTGTCGATTTTGCTTTAACGTTCCACCACGTAGTCACATATCACCTTATTTAAATAACGCAGCTATGTTAAATATGGACTCACGTAGACAACTGCATCTTGCATGTCTCTTATTTGATATTATGAAATTTAAGAATCCCGAATATCTCCACTCTAAGCTCAAATTCCCACCATTTTACGAGACGCGTAACATCCGGTGTCTACGTCCACCACTTGTAGTCCATAAACATAAAACGGTAGCATTTACGGGCAGCTTCCGCTACCAAGCGACGAAATGCTGGAACAATATTCCTCCCCCCACAAGAACTTTGATGTCGAAATTCACTTTCAAGAAAAGGATAAAATCTTCAATTTTAGAATTCCAAAAGTTAAATGTGTCAAGAAGGGATCGTGAAGCGGTTGCTGCTGCTTTAAGATATTGAGAATTGAGAGAGAAGAATTGAGAACCCGTGACTACTAAATTACCAAATTATGCTGAGCACCTAGTGATCCGTTTTGTGTTTTTTATTATTGAATCTTAATTATGAATGTATGTCGTTGTCTCAATCTTTTGTAAGCTAATTCGTATATTTATTTACTTATTTATTCCAATCTACCGACAGTGTATCTGTATCTATTTGAGTACCTATACTGCATTTGAATACACATATACCTACGTGACATTATTCACTGATGCACACAGTAAAATATGCTTGTCTGGTTGTTCTCTTTTGTACCAGTGTCTCCTCGTGGGTAATAGCTGAAAATCAGTGTTTTGCTCTCTGAGCAATTATATACACTGAGCTATGACCCATTTGTACGGCTGTAGCACACACATACTCTAGTGTATCCTGATGTTACTTTTATGAATTGTTATAAAATATGTTTATCCAATTGCTTTGGAACTTATGGTATGTGTGTGACTGGAGATACAAATAAACGATCTATCTATCTATCTATCATTCGTATAATGTTCGTATAAGAGTGAATAATAATTTCTTTTTAGTTTGGATGATTTGTTCCTCCCTTAACTCATGAAATATCAATATTACAGATATGAAAATACATGTTTAGATTGAAGCCCTTGTCTTTTTTTAAGTTTATACCACTTCTGAAGCTAATATCAGAAGTGGGATAAAGGACAACATGAGGCCCACAAGCAACGGAGGGAACAGATCTACCTTTCACAATCCTTGTTTAGCTTTCTGACGTGTCATTTCTGATAATTTTTCGAATTCATAATGTCCGAGAATACCCGCGGTCGAACAAAAAAAACGCATACGAGAGCGCACGCCAGCGCCGCCCCCCAATCTAAGTCAGCTGTCGGTGACGATGGAAGCTATCCTGAACCGAGCAACGCTCAGGCTCCCAGGCACTAGAAGCAGCGCCATTGGCAGTCAACGAGAGCAATGCGGCCACCGCGTCGTCGCCGGGGTCTGCATCATCCCGCGACGCTGCTACCCTCACGGATGTAACGGAGCGTCTCATAGATGCGCTCAAATTCCTGAACCCGGTGAGATCAAATCATTATTATATGTCCGATTTAGACTGTGCTTGTGTTTGTAATAAGTGGGATGAGAAAGAGGGTCTCGCACGTGTCGGTCTTTGCTTAAAAAGGGAAAAATGCGAAGCTAACGCCAGAAACTATTGTCGAGTTTTTATCGATATATCTAAAACCAAGATGAACAAATCTATGTGCAACTAGTACGAGTGCTCGCATTATCCGACCAAATAATAATTTCCCCAGTCGCGATAGAAAGCGTAGCATGGTTTTTCTATAAATTTACGCAAGTGCTCTTTTCTCAACACTAAGTACCTCTGAAGAACAATAAGTAACGGTCAGGTAAGGCCGAGTCTGCCCAAGATTGAGGCTTTAGTTAAGTCTCCGATGCCTACTAACGTCAGCAGGCTGCCTGCAGGTTTATTACTAGAAAATCAAACAGCCCAAGGCTCGCGAGTGAACAAAGATCGGAGTGCTCCTACTAAAACATTTTGTGTTAACGACTTGACTTATGTAATGAAGCGATCACAATGTGCAGGAAAACTAGACAGCAGCATAAGAGGACCCTGTAGAGTGACCAAAGTCCTGCCACATGGTGGATATGAACTACAATTAGTTACAGTCTCTTATGGGAAAACTACTCAGGCTGTTGCCGAGTACATGTTACCCTGGAGGGGTGAGTGGACACCAGAGACGTGTGCCGCTTTTTTTCAAGTGGGAATCCTGTGTGCTCATGTGCGTAAATCGCCGGTCGAACTGTGCTCGTGTGCGATCATCGCCGGTCGAACTGTGCTCGTGTGCGATCATCGCCGGTCGAGCTAGCCCGTGTGCGTAAATCGCCGGTAGAGCTGGGCTCGTGTGTGCGATCATCGCCGGTCGGGCTGCCCGTGTGCGCATTTTTGCCGCCGGTCGGGCTTGTTCCAGGTGGCCATTAAGATGTCAACCCCGCTGCGGCTGGGTGCTGCATGAGCTTGCGGTCATGGGCTGAAGGTGCAGCAGCAGTTTCGCAGTTGAAATGGAAACAGTAAAACGGCCTTGTTTTATTACCTAATTACTTTAATGGGACGTCTCGATAGGAGGAGATGCACATGAGGATATGCGATGAGTGCATGGTGACGAGTGAATATGGAAGGAAAGTTTGTGAGATGTATGCTTACCTACACGATCGTAGACTGATTATCTAATTCGATTTCCAATTGCAGATGATGACGACCCCTGTGAAGGTTCGTCAAAACCTTCACCTGGCCCCAGCGTTGAACTATCGATGGCACCTCTCCATCCGGAACCAGGTCCAAGACCGCTGTCAAGTAACGCTGGTTCCAGTGACACCATCTAGGAGACCTTGGTCGGGGACGACCAAATGTCAAAAGAAGCCGTATTAGCATGGTCTTACTTACACCTGTCGATGCCAACCGGTGCTTCTATTTAAGGCGAGCTGAACCGCGGCCGCTGCACATTTCGTTGCTGGCGGTCGTCGCGTGCAAGTGAGCCATTTCGTTTTCCTTTATCATTCGTATAATGTTCTTAATTAAGAGTGAATAATAATTTCTTTTTAGTTTGGATGATTTGTTCCTCCCTTAACTCATGAAATATCAATATTACGGATATGAAAATACATGTTTAGATTGAAGCCCTTGTCTTTTTTTTAAGTTTATACCACTTCTGAAGCTAATAGTATTACATCAACCATCTTGTATCCACAACACAAGCCTATAGTTGCTTACTGTGGAACTAGATGGCGCTGTGTGCATGTCTAAAGATATTTATTTATTATTATTATATGTAAATGCTCGTTTCTGGATAACAAAAATTATATTCATATAAGCGGCATTTTCCCACAGCATTTAGCTGTGTTTGCCGTTTGACAATGGAAGAAAATAAAAATCGTTTCTCCTTCGGGATATACTATTATAAATCCTGTGCCCAAAGAGTACTATCCTGTGCCAAACTTATTGGTAATCTGTGCCTGTGCCTACGTGGTGGTGGTATACTTACACGTATACCTACCTTCCGCTTTTCTCTCAAACTTCGTCTGAGGGTTTTCTTGAATCTGATACAACAACCCTTTAGCTTTTCATAGCAAACAATGAAATTGGAGAACGACTGTTCACATATGTTCTGGACTTTGTACTCATAGCTCTGTCCGGTCCTATTTCAAATGCTCAAAAATAAATAATAATAATAAAACCGACAAATAAAATCGTTTAATAACACTAACTGCGAATGGAGTTCTTTTGGCTGAACAAGCTGTTACAAAAAATGAGGGACTGCGGCAAAAATTTCAAAGCTTCTCAAATGATGTTGTCCAAAGTGACTACCACACTTTACAACTGGTGTTTTCCTTTGAATGATGAAGTATCTTTTTTTTTTTTTTTTTTTTTTTTTATTAAAAACTGGATTCGCGTTTGGCCACAATCTCACCTGATGGAAAGTGACGATGTAGCCGAAGATGTATCACGCGCACCCAGTAAATGCCTATTCACTCTAGACTTGAAGATCCCAAGGTTGTAAGTGTCGGGAAAAACCGACGCGGGCAGTGAGTTCCATACCTTAGCAGTCCGCATTATAAATGACGAAGCAAAGAGCTTAGTGCGGATGTTCGGTATGTTGACAACATATGGATGGAAACCCCCCCCGCGCCTGGTTGTCCGAAGATGGAAAGGGGACGGTGGAATAAGATCATGCAATTCCATCGCACACTCCCCGAAATGTATCCTGTAAAACACTGAAAGGCAAGCGACCCTACGGCGGTGTTCAAGGCTTTGCAATTTGCCGGTGACCGTTGAGTCATCGCCTATGAGTCTTATGGCGCGTCGTTCCACAGAATCGAGTGCAGCCAGTTGGTACTTGGCTGATCCGTCCCAGAGGTGACAGCAGTATTCCATGCACGAGCGGATCTGAGCTTGGTAAAGCTCCAGCAGCTGCTTTGGTGTGAAATACCGCCTGACCTTAGAGAGAATTCCAAGCTTCTTGGCTGCTAGTTTCGCTTTCGATTCGATGGAGCGCCCAAAATTCAGACTCGAGGTTAACTCCAAACCCAAGAGGTTGAGATGGTCAGAGATTGGAATGGATACATTCCGGAAAGTCGGAGTGAGGTGGAAAGGACTCCGTTTGCTAGTGAATAGACACGCCTGTGTTTTAGAAGAATTGAACTCGACAAGATTGGCGTCGCCCCAGTCGGACACTGCCTTTAATGTCGAATTCGTACCCTCCACCATTGACTCCCTGTTAGAACGAATCTCATCTCCACTAGATTGTGCACTGGACATGTATCTCTCTGACGTTGTGGTGTCGTCTGCATACCCATGGGTGCCGGGTTGGAGCAGATCGTTGATGTGCAATAGGAACAAAGTAGCAGAGAGAACAGACCCCTGAGGTACACCGGCGTTAATAGCCAATAAGTCAGAAGAGCAGCCGTCAATGACTACCCGAACTGACCGTTCGCTCAGGAAATCAGATATCCAGGTACACAATACCGGAGGTAACCCGTACGCTGGAAGCTTGCTTAACAGGCTAGCATGCCAGACCCTGTCGAAAGCCTTAGAAATGTCGAGGGACACAGCAAGAGCCTCGCCATGTCTCTCAATGGCCTCACCCCAGCAGTGAGTGGTATATACGAGCAGATCGCCAGTAGATCGGTTCCGGCGAAAACCATACTGCCGATCACTGAGCAGATCGTGGTGTTCCAGATATGCCATCAGCTGGTCGTTCAATACACGTTCCATGACTTTACAAAGTACGGAAGTGATTGCGATAGGTCTATAATTGGCAGGATCGGCACGACTACCCTTCTTGGGCACAGGCTGCACGTTTGCAAGCTTCCAGGATTTTGGGACTTGACCCGTTCTTAAAGAAAGTCTGAACAAGCGTGTCAGGACAGGAGACAACTCAGGCGCGCATAGCCTCAGAACAATTGCAGGAATACCGTCAGGACCACTAGCTTTGTTTATGTCCAGATTGCGAAGTGTTTTAAGAACTCGCCGTTGGTGAATTCGCACCTCTGGCATCTTAGTGCCAGAGGGTGGGATGACAGGCGGAGTTTTATTCACAGCATCCAGACGCGAATTGCTTGCGAAGAGGGATGCAAATAAATTTGCTTTCTCTGTCGCAGTATGAGCTAGTGACCCATCCGGTTTCAGCAGAGGCGGCAGCGATGATCGACAGAAATTCGTTTCGACCGATTTGGCCAACGACCAGAATGCCTTACTTCCAGAGGGATATGAGGCAAGTTTGTCACCGATCCGGCCAACATGGTCGAAACGAGCCTTACGCAGCACCTTCTTGCATGATTTGGCAGCTTTGTTGAATGCCTGCTTCGTACGATGAACATCCGGAGCTTTTTGCGAACGAGCGGTAGTCCAGGCCTGATATGCAGAGTGTTTCAGTGCCTCGGCACCAGAACACTCCGCATTATACCATGGGCGCGCTTTGCCCCCGGTGGAAACGTCAGAGTATGGAATATAATATTCCATCGCCTGACGCATCACATCGGTAATGGCTATCGCGCAGCTCGACGGGTCAACCGAAGCAAAGCATGTTTGCTGCCAAGGATAAGACGCAAAGAAACTTCGCATCTCATCCCAGTCTGCTGACTTGTATCGCCATACTCGCCTGCTACCTTTAGGACTAGGATCGGGCGGAGAGTAGTTTGACACAGATTTCACCAGACAGTGATCGGATGTCCCCAGTGGGGATGAAACTGAGACCGTATATCTGTCGGGATCAGTTGTCAGCAGAAGATCTAAGCAGTTGGGTGTATGACCGGCAACATCAGGTATGCGCGTTGGTTGATCTACCAGCTGGGTAAGATTTTGTGACACTGCCATCTTATAAAGTTCTTTCCCAGCGTGGTCGGTCTTCTTGAAAGGGAACAACCACTCCTGATGGTGTGCATTAAAGTCCCCCAAGAAGACCATTTGCGCAGTGGGATATCGCTGCTGCACGGTATCGGATGCTGCGGTAAGGTATTCAATAAGTCTGGTTGTCTCCTGATCACCACTGTGCGATCTGTAGATACCAGCATAGAGAATTTTCTCTATTCCGGTATCCACAAGTATCCATAAGACTGAGAACCTGGGATCCTCAAGATTACGGAGACGCCGACAGCAGATGTCATCGCGAGCATACACACAGATTCCAGCGTGTGGTTTAAAATTGTGCTCCAGGGAGTATCCTGGGTAGTGGAGGTATGCCGCGTCTGTCGGACACCTGATCTGCGTCTCGGTGAGGAAAAGCAAATGCGGTTTTTCAGTCTCAAGATGGTGATGAACTGGGTCGAGATTTGAGTGCAGGCCTCGAATATTACTGAGGTGCACTTTCAGAGAGAGGACGTGCTTCCGCTGTGTAAACCGCACTTTCTTATTATTGTATTTTTTCATGTTGTTTAAATAGAGTGAATAGGCAAGGGAACGGCAGTTGAACGAGGCGCTACACCGTTGACCCGCTGACGTAAACGGACCCGCCACGCCAATGGTGGACTCGTCTGGAGACTGCGGGGACGCCCGAACCCCCCCGAAATGGCCATTGGGTCCTCTCATCCGGTCGCCAACCGGCTCAATGGAGCATTTCGGGATTTTTCGCGAGTTGGCGGGGCAGCCTTTCATAACTGGCTAGGTTACTACTTGGGCCCCCTACTAACTGCGGTCGGCCAGCGGAGAACCGTGCTTCGGATCACGCTACCCTCCTCGACGAGTCAACCAGCACAGCGGTACCGCAATATCAAGACCGGTCTACTAGTGCAGCGCAACTGCTCAGACCCGTTCCCTATGTGGCTACTCCAGGCATCAAACCGGAACACGGCTAAGCCGTTTGGCGGTTTGGCTTTGCCTGGAGGGTGGTGACCAGCCGCGGCCGAAGCCTACCACCGGAACTGTTGCTCGTTTAGCACCACCCGGGGGTCACGTGTAGGGTCTCGAGGGTACAGCCTACGGACGCGAGCAACACCAACCCCCAAAAACTATTAGGACATAGGTATCTAAACTATTAGGACATAGGTATTTGTAAATTCCCTTGTCTATGTATAAATAAATAAATAATAATAATAAATAAAATATCCTTGGACATATACAGACAGCGCCATCTAGTTCCACACTAAGCAACTAGGCTTGTGTTATAGATACCAGATGGTTGATACACAAATACATTTTTTTTGTAAATAAATGCATAATATAAATGAAAAACATCCATAACTCGGGTACATATGTCCGTATTCATCATACAAATATATGCCCCTAGCGGGATTCGAACCCGCGACCTTTTGGTATAGCAGCAGAGTTTCTAACCACTACACCAAACGGGTCGTGTTATAATAAACTATAATAAAATAAATAAACAGTTAAATAAAAATATATGGGCGTTTTTTTTTTGTACGATGATGGTACTTGACGTCAATCACCCCTGATGTTAAGTGAAGTTGAAGTCGAAAGTGGAAGCGTACTACTGACCCGGAAATTGAGGGACTGGATATCTTATCTCTAACAAACGTAACACAAAAATGCTTAACATTGGTGCTTGGCGGCAGATTTCGATAAGATAGTGGTAGCTTGCCAGGCGGAAATTTAAAATGCCCTATTTTAAATTTGAATTAGGAGAGAAAAATCCGTGATAAATCGATGTAAATGTTAGAAAGCGCTTTTGTAGTGCCGATACCACATTTCTCATGTAACAACCCTGTGATTGACTCAGCTGAGAGAGAGACCATCTAATCTATACTTGGGCTTTTTGGCGGGAACTCGGCGAGTGAAGTAGCATTTTTCTTTATAATTCTTATAATTTGTGCATTCTAACTTTTGAAGTTTAATAATGGCAGAATATTGTGCAGCAAACGTTAGTGTTGGTGTACAGGTGAAAGGAAGTGTAAATTAAAGTGCGTAACGGAGCTTTCGGGTTCCCACAAGAAGCCGCCAAAATCTTTTGTAAAGAATTCTGCCACTTTACTGAAGAATGACTTGACCGTGACTAGACTCTGTATACGCCAAGTATACGAAGAATTACTTGTTTTGACTGAGACTGACTTATAAACTGAAGAAATAAGAGAAATTTTTTCACTCGAAACTGGCAGTAATGTCCCTCGACAGTGAGGTTGAGTGGTTGCCATCCTCAAAAATAAGAAGAAGAATCTATACTTGTCTATACTCATCTTTTGTAGTGTGAAATGAGAAACGCGAAAAAATAAAACCTATTTTTTTCATATCATAGTAGCCCTACCAATTTACAGTTTTGCAGAAAACTTCGCTTTACACCAGGTAAAGACCCTGTGTTATTTATTACTCCTATAATATTTTGTCTTTACCCATATTGTGTATTTAACTGTTTTTCGAAATTCCTAACATATGGATGGCCGCGTCGACAAATTACTTTGTCGAGCTTGAGCTAGTGTTGTTGGCGTTATCGTTATATCAACTTCTTTAGCCTTTGAGGTTTTGGGCCTATGAGTGTTTGTTATCCAAATGATGTCAATGGCATTAGCGGCTTAAATTAATGCAATTCACGCGAAAGCCGTGGAAAGTGTGTGGTTCATAGTGCATTTATGAACAGGGCGCGATGGCTCGCGGGCAGCAGAAGATCCAGTCGCAGGCAAAGGCGGCCGAGAAGCAATCGAAAATGAAGAAACAGCAGGGCCACAGTGCGACTGATCAAAAAAAAGCTGCCCAGAAAGCGCTCGTCCATGTGTGCGCTGTATGCAAGGTAAGTACCTAATTCCTTCTCAGTTGAGATTTCACTGAGTTATTCATTTTTAAAAATTTATCCAATCCTTTTTGAACAACTTCACTGATTGAGCGGAGAAACGGCTATATTGTTTATTTACAAAGAGTCTTATTCGTCCCTAAACATTTTTTTAACTCTCCATAATTTCGTTTTTAACCTAGTTATTAAATATATGGTAATAACTTACGAACTATCAGCACTTTTTCAAGGTTACACGCTAATGTACCTACGGCTCTCATTCACCAGAGTGAACATAATCCAGTCAGATGCCACATACTATGAAGGACTAAGTAAAAGTTCCACCAAAATCATTTATAAATTAAATAAAAGGATTAGAAATATTATTTTAAAATAATTTTGATAAAACGTTAACGAATAGGCTGATAGACACCCTATGCCTATATATGCCTGCTACATGCTAAAGGAAGTGAATTTTATACATGTTTGTTATAGTTATTTTTTAGGTTAATAATTTTTGTGATGATTAATTTAAAATATTTAACAATAGAAATTAAGGGAGAGTAAAGAGTTCATTGCTCATTATATTAATGTGAGATATATATTATTTCAGACAAATAATAATATTTTATAGAATGTAAATTAAAACAAAATGTTTTTATTTCATAGAATAAAATTATCACTTGAGAATGTCACTCTTAAATTTAAATTTACTGCTCATCCACAAAGCTGACTCCTCAGAAAAGAACGAGCAAGCAAACAACTGTTTTTAGACCTCTTAGTATAGACTGCCTTGGTGTTGGGTAAAAGACACACATGATCGCCCACCACCATTGCAGACAACTTAGTAGATACTCTCCGCCTGCATAAGGTATGTTTTAACACACACAAATGCTTGTGACATCTTTATAGGTAATTATAGTGTTAGAAAGGTATCCATCTTTTACTATGGAGTGAAGTATCTGGTCTGTAAGCCCTATTAGTAAATCTGTGCTATCAGTCTTAAACATTGTGAAAGTTATTGCCATTTATGTAAGGAGCTTATCATCATTGTTTGGAAACGGTGTACTAAGCTAAAAGGGGGTTATTATAGGTATTTTATTTCATTGTCTTGGAAAAACGCAACAGCTATTTTACAAACTAAAAGCCAATTGGAAGTTTGCACTGTTAGGTGGTCTCTGGTTGACCGACTTAAAGCTGAATTAAAAACAAAAATTATCACAAATAGAAGACATTCCCATGGGCAAAACATTTTTTTTTTAAATATAAATTTCTCAATGTAATTTATTTTACTCACGATACCTAAGAACCCTATTGTGCCCTAGTGCCCCTCTCCGACTAACTTTGTACAGCAGGTGAATCAGTTTTTTTCTTTTTTTATATACAAGAACTAGTTTTCCGCCCGCGGTTTCGCCTGCGTGGACTACTTTATCGCGGATATGTTTGTTTAACCCCCGGGAACTACACACTTCATCGGGATAAAAAATATCCTAAGTGTTAATCCAGGGTATATTCTACCTATATAATAATAATAAATAAGTTTATTAAATACATACGTACCTAATCCTGCTTATTGAAATATTTAGAAAACATTTACGTTGAAACAATTCTTGAAGTTTGAAGGATTCTGGAAAATCACTGTTGTTTCAATATTTTTGGATTTGATTGAAACTTGCCCACTTGGTAGTTGAAGGATTGATGGCAGTGTAGATTGTTTGTTGCAGGCCCAAATGCCCGACCCCAAGACATACAAGCAGCACTTCGAGAACAAGCATCCTAAGAACGACTTACCGGAGGATCTAAAGGCTATCTAACACAACACTTTATTTAGACGTAATATTAATAAACTTAATTAAAGAATAAGAATTGTATAAAGGTCAATTTTCTTAGGGTGTTAAAGTGCATTTATAAACTTCATGACCAATGACGACGACGACGAATGACGACTCTCAGAGCCATTAAAATGAGCTAAAACAATCAAGTCAATCTGAAAGATTTCAACTCTGTAAATGAACAATAACATTGTTTGATCAAAACAACAATGAAATCTTTGCCACATTTAAAAAGCACAGCCAGGTGTCGGTTGATTTAAACGAACATTAGTATTATTTATAATCTGACTTCCTATTACAGAAGGTTGAGATTTTTGGAGATTGGTTGATACACTCAACGAAAATTAATAAATGTTTTATTTTCTTTGATAACTATTGACAATTTCCTTGTTTTATGGTTTCACATTCGTAGGGTCCACACGATATACAAAAACAATGAATTTTCCTCTTTACTTGTAACAGGAGACCTTCCCTTTCATACAGAGCACTCTCACCACGCATGCATCATTATCCTCGTCAGTTATATAAAAAAAACACCTGTGCATCCTCTTCTTAAATCCCGAGGCTGTAGCGTTCTCAATCAGGTCAGGTCAGCGTCAGGTGGGCTATTCAACCGAGATCCAGAACACAATATATGTATGTATTGTGTGTCTAGAACGACGCATGTCAGCTACATAATTTTATCTATAGGTAAGCACGAGTTTTTCCATATGATTTCTAAAATTAACCGAATAGAGTGGAACACAAATTGAGACAATAAATGGGTAGCAAGAGAGCACACTGACGGGGCTGGGACGTCATTGTGGAAGAGGAGTCAAACATCATGCGAGTAGAGTAGTAGGGTTGCGTGTTAGATTTTATATTGTAGGTGTAATTTAATTAAGATAAAACTCTTCTAAGTAATAAGTTATACATTAATCCACATTCCATGGCAAGTCAGTGAAGTACTTCGAACTAACAAGATAATTTTGATCCGCGCCGGTCGCGTCGGTACGGGTTTATCGATCGATCGATCAATTAATTTATCTATGTAAAGTAGGTACCTACTGGTGGTCATTTTAGTTACGTGTACAAAAAGAACTGTCATAAATGCATGAATAATAATTTAAAAACCCGACTATGCAGTCGGCAATACCACGGCGGCGGCGCGGCGGCGTGGCGCCCGCACAATAATATGTTATTGTGCTGTGCGGGCGCCGCCCGGGCGCTGTTGTATTTTAACCACAATTTTTTTTAAAGAAAATTAGATAAATTAAACTCTTTGCGCGCGGACAGGGACACTGCACCAACACAATAGACGTGCTAACATCGAGAAGCGGGTTGTGTAATATTTAGGGTTCCGTGATACCTTAAAGGATCACTTTGTGTAGCCACACTTCGAGCATAGTCGGCAAAGGCAGGTTGCCGTGTGGGTCAGAAAGACGGGTGTATTGTTTCAGAAATGATGGTGTTATACAATGTGTCCCGGAGAGAAGTGACCAGCGGGCGTAGTTTGAAAATTTATACAAAATTATCGATAAATCATTTAAATTTAGAGACCTAACTGCTTTTGTTTTTTAAAAATTGTTAATCCTTTTTTTTTAATAGACATGTCTGACCTTCTGCACTATTTTAGTCATAATTTCTTTGTTTTTACGTCTTTCCCAATTCTTTTTTTTTTAATTCAGTGCTGTTATTATTATTCATCAAATTAAGTTATGAAAATTATCCCAAAACAAATAAATAATTTATTAAAAAAGAAATAAACTTAAAATTCGACCAACAAAACTGTATTTCTTTAAGTTTAAAAATAAAAAAACGAAAAATGTCCCTATAACATCATGTTTTTTTTTAATTATTATGATACTACATGATATTCTCTAAAATATCCTCGAACAATGTTTTATGTTATTTCAAATAAATGTGAACGTACGAGACATTGTAATTGACCTTTTATGCTCCAGTAACTAGATAGAGATAAGTTTAAAAAAATGAAAGTAATGTTTTAAGCAGTTTATTTGCACATTTAAGTGTTTTGTTATTACAATGAATCATTTTGATTTTAACATGATAGTTTAATAATAAATAAAAGATACTTAATTTGTTAAAATGGTTGTTTATTAAGAAAAATCAGGTAATTAATTAATTATGTTTTCAAAATGACCGCCGTCAGCGGTTATGCAGGCCAGGCCAATGAACATTATCCAAGATGGATTGGCAGAGGCGGTCCAGTAGCATGGCCCCCGAGGTCACCAGACTTGACGCCTCTTGATTATTATTTCTGGGGCTACATGAAGCAAAAAGTTTATGCTGTGCCAATAATTTCAAGAGACCAGCTGAAACAGAGAATCGATGCTGCTGCCGCAGAAATAGCGCAGAATCATGCAGAAATAAGGCGAACTACACTAAGGATGTCATTTAGGGCCCTGGCCTGCATAACCGCTGACGGCGGTCATTTTGAAAACATAATTAATTAATTACCTGATTTTTCTTAATAAACAACCATTTTAACAAATTAAGTATCTTTTATTTATTATTAAACTATCATGTTAAAATCAAAATGATTCATTGTAATAACAAAACACTTAAATGTGCAAATAAACTGCTTAAAACATTACTTTCATTTTTTTAAACTTATCTCTATCTAGTTACTGGAGCATAAAAGGTCAATTTCAATGTCTCGTACGTTCACATTTATTTGAAATAACTAAAAACATTGTTCGAGGATATTTTAGAGAATATCATGTAGTATCATAATAATTAAAAAAAAACATGATGTTATAGGGACATTTTTCGTTTTTTTATTTTTAAACTTAAAGAAATACAGTTTTGTTGGTCGAATTTTAAGTTTATTTCTTTTTTAATAAATTATTTATTTGTTTTGGGATAATTTTCATAACTTAATTTGATGAATAATAATAACAGCACTGAATTAAAAAAAAAGAATTGGGAAAGACGTAAAAACAAAGAAATTATGACTAAAATAGTGCAGAAGGTCAGAGATGTCTATTAAAAAAAAAGGATTAACAATTTTTAAAAAACAAAAGCAGTTAGGTCTCTAAATTTAAATGATTTATCGATAATTTTGTATAAATTTTCAAACTACGCCCGCTGGTCACTTCTCTCCGGGACACATTGTATACGACAGAAAAGTACCTACAATGTACTAGTATGTATCTACCTTTAATGAAGGTCAATGTACGAAAACTTAATCCGGCGAAATGAGAATCCGTGGAATCCGTCCTTTTGGGAATCCGACCAAGTGGGAATAAATGTTATTTCGCACTATTGTCGTCTATTTTATCTGTAGTAGGTATCCACTACATAAAAGTTTTGTTCTCGATGGATCTGGCCGAATCTGCTGATTGTGGTGAGCTCGGCACATCATACTTTATGGGATTGGAGTAAGCAGCGCGAACTCATGCTCCGGCAACCTAAATTCACTGGACTATTACTGTCACGGCAGCCTTCCATTTGCCAAGGGGAAGTGGGGAAACCTGTTTTCTTACTACATACCCTATTTCTTTGCTTAAATTAGTGTGAGGTCTTTTAGGAGTTAGAGTGTAGAACAAGTGTCGAGGCGGGATAGCAAATAAAAACATTGAAACTTTTTATTTATATGTTAGTTCTTGACGTACAGAAATCTTATTTTACTAATAAGACAGTCATAAATTTTATGCACAACGGGTTAGCTCTTGACCTGAATCACAACTGATGTTAAGAGAAGATGAGGCCGAACATAGAAGCGTACTATCCGGAAACATCATCTTATTTAGGGAACTGGTTATCTTCTATTCTATCTCTGACAACCGGAACACAACAATGCTTAACATTGCTGTTTGGCGGCAGATTTAGATAAGATGGTGGTAGATAACCAGGCGGACATGTAAAATGCTCTACCACCAACCAAACCGAGTACAGCTCTTGACCTGAATCACAACTGATGTTAAGAGAAGATGAGGCCGAACATAGAAGCGTACTATCCGGAAACATCATCTTATTTAGGGAACTGGTTATCTTCTATTCTATCTCTGACAACCGGAACACAACAATGCTTAACATTGCTGTTTGGCGGCAGATTTAGATAAGATGGTGGTAGATAACCAGGCGGACATGTAAAATGCTCTACCACCAACCAAACCGAGTACTAAACACGTAGCTACCTCGCTGGGGGTCGAACCCGGATCCTCCGAATCGTAAACCCTATGTTGTTTACATTGAGCCACGGAGGTGGTCAAAAATATATACATAAGGTACATAATGTAGTCACATAAGACAGCTACAATCACTGTACTGATAGTTGTAACCACCACTGTAATGATGGCTACATTCACTGTTACTCCAGTAAGAATACGCTTTTAACTTCCTATCATTTTAAGGGCCGTGATTTTTTTGCAAATGGATAGAGTACCTGCCAGTGATAGAATAAAAATGCTTTCTAACAAATCGGTAGTTTGCTTTAGATAAAGTATAGCTATATTTAGTAATAAAGCATAGACTATGTGACTAAAATTACAACTGTGAATTCCATTGCGTCCGAGAATGTACTTAGAACTCCTGTAACAATTTTCAAAAATATCGATCAATAATTTCTTTATATTTATGGAAAAATTCATCGAAGGCAAATATCACGACTCAATAAACTAATTTTAGAAAATATATAGAAGCCATTGATTAATTTTCAGAAAAATGTGCATGTTCTAAAAAATTAAGTTCATAGTGGTAACTTTATTTTTTTTTTATGCACAACGGGTTAGCACTTGACCTCAATCACACCTGATGTTAAGTGAAGATGAGGCTGAAGGGTGGTAGTACTGTAGTAGTAGTAAGCGTACTGACCCGGAAACCCCATCTTATTTGGGGGACTGCCTATCTTATCTCTGACAACCGAAACACAACAATGCTATTAACATTGCTGTTTGGCGGCAGATTTAGATAAGATGTTGTAGGTTTTATTACTAAATACCTATACTTTACCTAAAGCAACCTACTGTTGGGTACTCTATGACCCTTCTTCAAAAAATTAGGAACTTTGAGATTATAGGAAGTTACACCTCAAAAAATGCGTATTTTTACTGGACCAATGATCGTATTATATTCTATTGCTATCAGATTCGTATTTGGCTTACGCAAGTATGACCATGTTTCTGAATACAGGGCTCAACTCAAATGGCTCACAATCCGGCGTCGCAAGGATTTGCATATAGTTTCTCTTCTCTATTCAGTGTTGTTCGATCCAAGGACACCTTTCTATCTCAAAAATTGGTTCAAATTACTTTCCGCTTCTCATAATCGCCCTTTCCGTTCTTCCGAAAATCTTCGTCTCTACGTCCCTCCTAACTTAACAAAATTCTATAGCCAGTCCTTCAGACTGCAAGCCACTCGTCTGTGGAACTCTTTGCCGGAATCTATTAGGAAAGCTCAATCATTAAATATTTTTAAATGTCAAGTCAAAAACCACTACTTAGGTCTCTGAATTTTTTCTTTTCGTTGACTCCCGCCTCGTGAACATTAGTTGACTATCTATAAGTGCTTCTAGTGATTGTGTTTTATACTATACAGTGTGGAAAGATAAGTCGGGCCCTGGAGGGAAACTACCTTAAATCCTTAAGCTGGCTCATTTTACTTAAAAGAGACATTCCTTTATTTTTAAAAAGAAACAAAACTGCATTCAAACATTTTCTAAAACTCGCTTGCCTCGCCCGGGACTCGAACCCACTAAAATTAAAAAAACAAACACTCCCTATTTTATTATACTAATCGATAGTATTATTATTCAGGATAAAATTTCCCTAAGAAACATTTGGTCTTAAAAATAAAAATGATCGTTATATCTAACATTAACTTTATTTTACTATCAATTTGTTACACTTAAATTATTTAACTGATAAATTGTTCGAAATGAGCCCCCTCGTTCTGGCTACACAAAATTAGTCGCCGTTGAAATTCATTTCTTGTAGCCTACAGCAAAGTGTTGTGGTGTATGCTCCTAATAACATTTTCAACCGCAACCCTTAACTCTTGAACGGTTTCACAGCAAGTTTCATAAATAACATTTTTACATGACCCCATAAAAAGAAGTCCATGGGCGTCAGGTCTGGACTCCTTGCAGGCCATCTAATCGTCCCGTTTGTACCTATCCAGACCGAGAAATTTTCACTGAGGTAAGCCCAAATGTGCATAGAGGTATTACTACCATTAAAACGATTTTCTTACCGAAGATTTCAACAAGGTACTTAGCGATAAATTAGCTAGCGTGTACTTCATACGAAGTCTTTGAATGTTGGAGAGATAAGAGAACTGTTACGTGTATTTTACTTGTTGGAAGTGAACAGTAAGTAGGTACTAGATGTTCACTTTCCAGAGTAAGACCAAATGTTTGTTAGAGAAATTTTATTCCGAATAATAATACTATCGATTAGTATAATAAAATAGGCAGGGTTTGTTTTTTTTTTTCATTTTAGTTGGTTCGAGTCCCGGGCGAGGCAAGCTAGTTTTAGAAAATCTTTCAATACAGTTTTGTTTCTTTTTAAAAATAAAGGAATGTCTCCTTTAAGTAAAATGAGCCATCTTAAGGATTTAAGGTAGTTTCCCTCCAGGGCCCGACTTATCTTTCCACACTGTATATTAAGTATTTCTACATATTTATTTATATATATATATATATATATATATATATATATATATATATATATATATATATATATATATATATATATATATTTATTTATTTATTTATGTATATATTTATATGTATTATGTATATATTTATATAATTAAGTCAATTAATATGATATTATTATTATATTTATGCATGCACCCTACCTGTTTTTCTACCTACAAATGTCCCGTAGCTGTGGGTTGTCTGGAAGAGATCGCTTTTAGTGATAAGACCGCCTAATTGTGTTCTATTGTTATCATCAAAATTATTGTAAATTATTTTGCGCAATAAAGAGTATTTGTATTGTATTGTATTATAACAATTTGCGTATTACCTACTGCACAACTTTAAATTATCTACTCGTAGTAATTTCGAAATGTGCTGTAGGGCACGCTCAAAATGGTTTACCTAAAGTTTTAGTACTTTGTCGTTTTCGAGTCATTGTACTTTCTCATTAAATGGAACCGGTTTTGCCTATTTTGGAAGTAGATACAGGTGCGACTAACATCATAATCATTAAAAAAATCTCATTACCTACCTAGGTACAAATGTAGCGTTTTTTATACTTCCATAACGACTGACCTTGACCTCAATCACATCTGATTATTTATTTTTATTTTATTTTATTGAGCCCATTTGGCGTAAAAGTCGTGACATTGTGGTTGTACATACATTCACGACCTTTTTCTTATGTGAGATGGTCAGAGAAATCCCAAACATGAGAGTTTGGGTGTTCCAAACATAAAAAATGCTTTAACAACATTCACGGTTCACTTTGGTTGATATAGAGAAATACAGATGTGACAGGGGGTCGGCACATGCAAGTGTATAGATGTCTTTTATTAGAAAGTTCTTTAGTCGCACGGGAGGAGACGGGTCGGAACACTACAAGCACACGACACTAATGCAGGAGTAAAAGCTCAATTCTTACTCCCGTAGCATCAATGTGTAATAAATAATGATAGGATAATGTTTTAATTATGAATTAAGTTTATTGTATCACATTTAGAAACTCAGCCATGACATTATTGCAAAAACTTACTACTACTTGTACATATTCAGGCGTGTATTCAATCATTTTTTTTTTTTCGAAGACTGCAAAAATTACTTCGGAACATCGAACTCCACAGAAGCGTCAGAACGGTTCCACGGGATTGAAAATAAAAAGCAGGCAACGAGGCGGTCCTCGTCGCCGCTCGGGCGCGGCCGCGAGCGCGAGCGCAGACGACGTCGCTCGGCCGCTCACATCTTCTCGTAGGTCTCCTCGTGTCCGCAGTCGGCGCAGGCGCGCGCGAACACGTCTCCCCCCCCGGCCAGCGCGCGCTCGGCGCCCCAGCGGTGCTCGTGCGGCGCGCGCTCGCGCACGAACAGGCCGGCGCGCACGTCGCGCCGCAGCGCGCGCACGCGCCGCTCGGCCGCGCGCTGCCGCCCCTCCTCGCGCCGCCCCGCGCGCCGCGCCCGCTCCTCCTCCAGCGCCTCCTCCGAGCCCCACACCGCGCGCGCCCGCGCCTCCACCTGCGCGCGCAGGTACAGCCGCATGTCGCCGCTGGCCGCGCGGTGCGGGTTGCGGCGCCGCACGCAGCGCAGCGGCGGCTCGCGCGCGTCCAGGTCGCAGTCCTTCAGCAGGAACTCGCCCTTGGCCTCCGTGCGCGTCAGCAGCGAGTGCGCGCCCTCCTCGTCCCTGCGCACACACACACACACGTACGTCACGCGGGTGGGGTCGGGGTCGAGGCCGGGGGGGCGGGGGCGGGGGCGCCGCTCACCTGCACGCGTCGCACACGCTGCAGCCGAAGGTGTCGAACAGGTAGGACTGCGGGAAGGGGCGCGCGCACTCGGCGCAGTGCGGCTGGTCGGGCGGGTGCACGAGCGGCGCGTCGGGCGCCACGGGGCGCGGCCGCGGCGCCGCCGCCTCCGGGGGCAGGAACCCGCCGCCGCCCGCCGGGGGGGCCTCGGGGGCCGGGGGGGGCGAGGGGGGCGCGCGCACCCGCCGCGCGTCGGCGAGGGCGCGCGCGCGCAGGCGGTGGCGCTCGATGCGCGCGCGCTGCGCGGCCGTCAGCTCGGCGCTCGCCATGTGTCGCCGCACTCGCCGCCCGCTCTCGCCTGAGTGCCGCAGTTGTTCGTTCGTTTGAAAGTCAATTTAGGTGGGCCAGGGGTTCTATTACATAATTTAATAAAAATTTAATGAAGACTATTCTAAATTAATAGATCTATTCAATACAAACAAAAACAGACTTAAATCTTTTATATGCAGTATCTTTTTTGGCGACAATAACAAATAATGGCAATTTCTTTACATCTTTACATCTCTACTCATTTGGAATTTTATTTTTGTTCAATAATCATGCATTGACTTAATTTAATTTAACTTAGTTTCTTCAATATTATGATTTTACTGTGGAATTACGAGTTTGCGTTGTTATCAATATATATATATATATATTTCCTTTACTTTCAAACAAAGAACATTCTTAGTTACAATGCAATGCAATGCAAAACAATTTGGGCAATGTGTTCGCCCACAAACGCGTGCACAGGCGGAAACTTGTAATTGGCTCTGTCAGAACCGATTATTGTTATCCATAGCATTATTGTAGCTGTAAGTTTTCCAAAAAAAAAAAAAAAAAAAAAAAAAAATTTCATCGTTATCGTCATCGATTACGTTCGGATATGTAATTGGGTGGCTTATCGCTCATTCGGCGAATTGACGTTTCTCATTGGTCGACGCGCCGTCTCTTAGAATCCTCGAAAACCGACGGGATTGCCGAGCATAAATGACCAAAACCAACACGCCCAACCAAAATTTTTTTTTTAGTCTGCTTACACACAACCTATAAAATAAAATACAAACGTTTAATAGTAACAAGACCCATTTTGTTACTAAAAGCTTAAAATGAAAGGTTAGTACTTTAAAAACTAGCAGAGACTTAGTACACTGAATGAGGTGCGCGATATCGCACGATACGCGAGATTAGGCAGAACCCCGGGCAACACCAGCAGCCCGGTGGAAGATCTTCCCTTTTCCCACATTATTTATTATTATTATCCCACGCGTTGGATGTGGTCACAACTGACGGTTGGATCGCCGCCGACCGTCGGAATGTGTGAATGGTTGCCACGTCCGCGTCGGCCGCAATTTGACTGCCGCCAGCCAAATCGGAACGTCTAACTGCACTATAACTTGTCAGGCATGGCAATGTGGACGAGAGAGTTTAACCGCCTCCGTGGCTCAATGTAAACAACATTGAGTTTACGTTTCCGAGGTCGCGGGTTCCATCAAACTGAGGCCGGTACATGTTTAGTACTCGGTTTGGTTGGTGGTAGGGCATATTAAATGTCCGCCTGGCTAGCTACCACCATCTTATCTAAATCTGCCGCCAAACAGCAATGTTAATAGTATTGTTGTGTTCCGGTTGTCAGAGATAAGATAGCCAGTCCCCCAAATAATATGGGGTTTCCGGGTCAGGACGCTGCCACCTTCGGCCTCATCTTCACTTAACATCAGGTGTGATTGAGGTCAAGTGCTAACCTGTTGTGGATAAAAAAAAAAGAGGGAGGGAGACATCTTATTACTTATTTATTTATATAAGAAGGAAAACCAACAGCCATGTTAAATCAAAATCACAAATAACAATGGAAAATTATACCTGACGGCTAATAAAAGGTTCTCACATATAGACATATTGTAGACAATATAATAGTGGTCTAATAAAGCGCTCAGCAGGATCGAACACTACACATACACTACGTAGCTTACATAATTGTGATATCCATACCTACATGTAAACATTTATAAAATATGTTGCTTAGATACATAGAACATTGAAAACATGATTACACAAAAACTACCGGACCGATTGCGCTGAAATTACAATGGGACCAACTCGACGGTATCCCCTTTCATTTACAAAAAGAACCATGTGAATCAACCGCCAAATCTCGGAGAAAAAAAAAATAAAAAAAATACGCCCCGAATACAGAAACTCCTCCTTTTTTGAAGTCGTTTAAAAATAGACGATTAAAAGAAACTATTACTAAGGATATGTCTCGCTGTGGGAACGCTTGTGTGGAAGAGATCGACATTGAAGTGGTCATATAATATGACGACCGGTTGGTGTAGTGGATAGTGACCCTGTCAGCGAAACCAACGGTTGCGGGTTCGAATCCCGCGACGGGTAAATGTTTGTGTGATGAATATGAACATTTATTCCTGAGTCATGGATGTTTATATAAATATTTATGTATGTTTATCCGTTATCTGGTATCCATAGTACAAGCTTTGCTTAGTTTGGGACTAGATGATTGGTGTAAGTGTACGAAATATTTATTATTATTATATAACAGTTTGTTGAAGTTGTTGCTCGCACGCCACATAAAGGTGTTTTGCTTGTAGTTGGATGATTGTAGTATCATATGTAGGAGCCATATTAAGTTATTATGTCTCAGAGGCTTATTAGGGGCATTAATATAGATATGTGATACAAGTTCGGGGCAATCTATCAAACATTGTGCAACTTTTTGTAGAAAGGCAAGATCTGCAATTTGGCGACGTTTTGTCAATGGAAGTAGGTGGTGTTTTTTACATAGATTACGAAATCATTAAATAATCCAAGTTATTGAAGTAGTACTAATTCTTCTAATTGGGTTTCCATTATGTAGTTTATGTGATACTTTGTAAAACAGTTATTGGTTTTCCCCATGATAAAACTTTTTAACACACAAATAGAACAACCGACTTCTCTGAATCAGCAACTACAAAGTAAAAAATCATTTTATTGAAACGCTCATATTATTATTGTTTAATATAATATGTCCTAATATATATTGTACGAGCTGCTCCTGCTGCACAACTTTTTTGCTATGATAATAAATAAAAGAAACTGGGTATATTGTTCGGGAGGATTTATTGCTATGGTAAATGATGGCTATGCGTTACACATTCGCCGTGATTTGGCTTCGAATTAGAGCGAGTACTAAATTAAATGATAGAAATTATTAATTATGAATATTGTAGTCTTTTTTTTTTCAAATTTTAGCGTGCTTGCTAATCTCCCTGATCATTTTTGTGTAACGGTGACCCTTCTAGCTCCTACAGGTTAGGTGGGCAGTTGGGGTATGCCAGCTCGACCTGATGATCTTCGGTTTATCATACTTATTGGTAATCACTACACTTTTTCCATACAAACTCAAACTGCATCTAGTTTCCCTGTGTAAATCTACACAATCGTCTAAATATGTAATGCTATTCTGCTGTTTACCATAGTTGCAAAAAAGCAACAACCTATTGCACTGAAATTTTATGGGACCAATTAAACAGTGTCCCCTTTCATTCACAAAAAGAATCATGTGAATCAACCGCCAAATCTCAGAGGTGTCGGTATACATAAAAAAAAAAGTCTTTTTGAAGTCTCGGTTAAAAATAAAAATATTTATATGTTATTTATGTATCTAAGCCAGAATAGTAAATAAATGGTCTGAAATCCCTAGATTTATTTATCTACTAATCACTGCGAAAATAGCATTATATTCTACTAGATTCCAATTCCCTTTTAGAAAAAGTTAACTTTAGAATCCTACCTACCTACCTATATCCTCTCCTTCGAAAGGCTGAGTACAAGTTTACCTATAAGCTAAGAAAACTTTCATAACTATGCGACGACTGAAGTACTTATGTGAATAAATAAAAAAAACAAATCTCGTGTACATATACATACTATAATCCCATCAAAACCATAAAATGTTTAAAATTGTCAAGTCTCGGAACGCAATCCTTCTTCAACCACCGTAAAAAGTTGTCACATCTCATATAGAACGGTCAGTGTTAGTCAGAGATGTTTGTATAGAAGCACCTATTCAAAAACTTTGTCATAAATTGTTTCCTACAAACATTTTGGGTTTGTATCAATGGTGTAGATTCGGATGTACACCAACTAAACTAAATTAAACTAAAACCAGTTTTAGAGTAGTACTGTCTCTTTCTCCCTGGAACAGTATGTTGCGACGGCACCACTCTAAAACTGGTTTTAGTTTAGTTGGTGTGCATCCGAATCGACACCAATATTAAACATTTTATTTCTTTAATAACTACAGCTTGTGTATGGTAATAAACAGCATAGGCTATAAAGTACGTGTCGGAAACTGTTCGTGATGAACTCTTTGTAGTAATAAAAAATATTTGTTTTTTTGGTAAAGATCGCGGGAAGCCTCTGGATGCGGGCAGCGCAGGGCAAAATTACTTCTTCACATGGCTTTTGATTCTATTTAAATAAGTTCCCAGCTGTCATGGATGTATAGGCGTCGGTTAACTAATAATTTATTTATCCCACTCATTATCAACAAAATAATGGTACTAACCTTGCACATGTACACAATAGATTTCAAATATTCTTTTTTTCTGCCGAGATATTTTTATTATCACAAAGAGCAGATTCCCCCCACTGTTATTGATCCTTTTGGGGTTAAAGTTTAGAAGGCTGGGACAGGCAAACAATTGTCTGAAAGGAAAACAAAAACTAGTAATACCTACTACGTAGTAAACAGTTTGCGAAAACTGACGATATGCAAAAACGTAGTGATCAACTCTTTGGATACGCAAAATAATTATTAAAATATTTATTTACCTACCTGCATGCATAAGTACATTGTTGTTGTTGTTGTTTTAATTTATCCCAGCAAAGGATAGGCAATGGGGCTCAGCCATACAGTCTGTTCTTAAGTTTATTTTTATACGATATTTATTATAAAAGCTAAAAGCCAAATCTTTTATAGGTAATTATTTCTTATCCGAGTATTTTTCCCATTAAAATCCGAGTATCATGTCAAATCCGAGTATGATGTCCATTCCGGGCAAGGCAATCAATCTCTAAGTAGTTTCTCTCCTCAAAGCAATAAATATATTTATGGTGAAGATGCCCTACAACACTTAGATTATGTACCTGTACAACATTTACAATATTTTTTTATTTTTTTTTTCGTTTTATTCATTCCTTTCGGAGAAGGCAAAGGGATCTAAGCCCATACATCCATGTCTTATTTCTTCAATGTCGGTCTCAGTCAAAACAAGTAATTCGTCGTATACTTGGCGTATACAGAGTCTAGTCACGGTCAAGTCATTCTTCAGTAATGTGGCAGAAAGCTTTACAAAAGATTTTGGCGGCTTCTTGTGGGAACCCGAAAGCTCCGTTACGCCCTTTAATTTACACTTCCCTTCAATGGTACACCATCACTAACTTTTGCTGCACAATATCCTGCCATTATTAAGCTTCAAAAGTCAGAATGCAGAAATTATAAGAATTATAAAGAAAATTGCAACTTCACTCGCCGAGATCCCGCCAAAAAGCTAGCCAGATTTAAAAATAATGACATCGTTTTTTTTTTTTTTTAGTTTTTATTTTCTCCTCTAGGAGAAGGCAAAGGGATCTAGCCCATAACAGCCATGTCTTATTTATCTTATTTCTTCAGTTTGTAAGTCAGTCTCAGTCAAAACAAGTAATTCGTCGTATACTTGGCGTATACAGAGTCTAGTCACGGTCCAGTCATTCTTCAGTAAAGTGGCAGAATGCTTTACAAAAGATTTCGGCGGCTTCTTGTGGGAACCCGAAAGCTCCGTTACGCACTTTAATTTACACTTCCCTTCACTTGTACACCATCACTAACGTTTGCTGCACAATATTCTGCCATTATTAAGCTTCAAAAGTTAGAATGCACAAATTATAAGAATTATAAAGAAAAATGCTACTTCACTCGCCGAGTTCCCGCCAAAAAGCCCCAAAAAGCCTCGTTTTTTTTTGGTAATTCTTTTTTTTTTTTCGTTTTAATTCACTCCTCGCGAAGAAGGCAAAGGGATAAAAGCCCATACACCCGAATCTTATTTCCTCAGTTTCGTGATTTTCGTACTTATCCGTCGACTATCGATATTCGGTGGCCGTTTCGTTCGTAAGTAGGAAGCGCGGGCGGGGATCGCCGTCGCGCCGTGTCGTACAGCCAATCAGGGGCATAATACACCAAGCTAAGAAAACCAATATGTATTCAATCGATCGATTCACTAATATATCATTTAAAACAATAGAATTTCGCCTTATCTTACACTATCTAACTGAAGTAAACAAATCTATAGATATCTAACATACTTGCTGCGATTCCTCGGAAAATTGTAAAAGGAGACTGGTCATGGTCCATAGAAAATTACCCCAGGCCCGGCGCTAAAGAAATGTATCTCAAAATTTTCGTAAAAATATGTGAAATAAATTGAAAAAGTCCTCAACTCCGAAATCAGAGGCTAACACTTAAAAAATTGCTTTTAATGTTTTTTCAGGCATATTTTTAAAATATGTGTATTTTGAAAAAAACTTTTATTTCAATAGATAATAATGAAACTACCTACTACTAAACTATCAAAAATAAAGTATAAAATATAAGCAAAGAAATAAAACAAAAGATGCAAGTACTTAATGTTTTTATTACATAAAATATTCAAAATCTTAATCTTCTATTATTAGTACATCATCCATACCCAATGGTCGAACTCCTGTTGGTGTCTGGCCCACCCCAAATAGTAAACAACACTAATAACATGGGCGCAACTACCTAACGTTCTCCTTCCTTGTATACAAGAACAATAATAACCTGTTATTGAACTTCTTCCTTCCGACACAGGTTTATACAAAATGTATGTATAATAGATTTTTGAAGTGGTGTGCCTCGAGTTTATTTTGCACCTTATTAATACATCATTTTCATCATTAATAGATTCCGGATGTCTATATACCTCCATTTCGTAAACTCCAGTGCGCTTTAGATGCTCGCTACAGTAGGAGCGCGCTATTTTTATGTGGTACGTACCAATCGAAAAGAGGATTAACTCCTCAATGGTCAGGCGTGGGAAATCTGCCACTTCCGGGTTATTGGCCCCAATCCTCAAGAATGTTGTTCGCTGTCTATTGAGATTGTTATGCTGTACATACTCAGCCAAAAGATTTGGTCTGTTCATATTTTCATTTATAATATCTATAAAAGCATTCGTATATTGGCTGTCTGTGTATGGCTCCTGGAAACAGTTTATTATTGTGGCAGCGATTTTGAAATCCTTCAGGATATGAGGTACGTGGAGATTGAAAATTCTGTTCCTAAATAATTTGAAGTCGCGTTTGAAACGACCATTTACTGTTTCAACAACCCATCTCACCATTGTTATGAGCCGTGATTTGTTTGCATCTTCAGTGGTGAGTTGACTTTCATTTCGGTGTTTTGATGGGGGCATATGCGGTACGTAGCCGTATGACTCCAATATTGACACTGCATCCCGGAAACCCCTATCCAAAATAAATACGTCGCCTTCCTCAAAGAAATAATTGAACGCTCCTTCCTCCATTGGTTCGTTGTGATTATTTAAAATCTGTTCCATTATATTGGCATCGGACGTTCTTGCAGAATATGGACCCTCCACGTTAAGTATGTACCCATCTGCACAAACGATCATAAAGGGCTTCAATAAATTGCGGTATTTATGAGTACTGTAAGTTACTCGTTGAAATAAGAAGTTGGTCGATTTCTCAATGAATAAATATGTGCCATCCAGGATTATAATCGCTTTCGGTGTCGTATTATTTCCGAAGAAATAGTTAGGTAGAAGTCGGTTACGTTCTATAACTTGCTCCCGAGTTATGTGGTCTAGTCCGAGATGATGTGAGAAATCAATCCTATGCCAACAAGCGTGACAAACTGCCCTAGTGCCATCGAATGGAACCTGTTGAAGAAAAGTATAGAATGTAAAACACGCGCAAGAAACATTTAAAATACGTCATTAAATGCTCATATCCTTTTTAAAATAATAATTAACAATCTTAACAGCTTGATGTGTTGCGGCGCGAGCCTGTATAAGGCGACGTGGACCGGCCGCCGCCCCTCACTTACAATTCGACTGCCATACATTAAGCATTTTATATTACGGACTCCTACGACCTTCAGCCTATATAAAGCGACGCCTTATATAGTTCAACACGGACGCCTAGGACCTTCATTTCTTTTTGCTCAAATCAGCCGTCTGTGCGCCAGACACAAAAATAATAACGTAACCATGCTCTACTTGTTTGAATAGTTATAAGATATAATAAAGTAGTAATTACCTCTTGCTCTGGTACTATATCACGTAACATGTGTTCTACAAAATCTCGCCGGGTTTCCAATAGTCGTACAGAGAGTACATGTCTCCGACGACGGCGAAGTGAACGCTCACACACAATACAATTACTGTCTCGGTCTCCCATATCAACAAACCAATCACAAATCAAGCACAAAGTCCGGTAAGAGTAAGCGAAATCGTCGTTAGATAAATCAGATCCAGGATAGAGAGATAAAACGCACAGGTCACACTTAACGAGCAAAGCAAGTAAGAGTGAATGCGCGCGCGCTTCCGCCACCGAGCGATATAGTTGTCGGCGGCGGCCATTAGTTTTCTCGCTCGCTTTTAATAAGTGCAAGTGAGAGCGCGATAGTACGCAGGTACAAAACGAGTCCCGTCCCACTCCGAGAAAAGGTGAATCATTGCGTCGTCGTTTATAATGCCTTGCTTGATTGTTTACATAAAAATAACACACATAGTATTTATTTATTTTAACGGATTTTAATTAAGGTATTTAGAAATATTTTGTTATATTATGCTATATTTAAAACTGCTAATTGCAATAGCGGAGTTCAATGTAATAGCAGAGGTTTTTAAACTAAAAAAATAAACAAAAGGATTAAAAAATATTCAAAATAAAATATTGCGCCTTATCAAAAATACCAGGCAATTTTATTGTGTTCGCCACTGATTTCAGACATGTGGTATTTTTATATTTACTCTACCTAATTTTACGAAAATTCTGACATAAGCTCATTTGCGCCGGGCCTGGGGCTCAGATGACCAGTCTCCTTTAATATGTTCATGGCTTTTATATTTATTGTTGGCACACGAGTCGCATGCCGTGCTAACCCCGACTGCTCAGGCGCACTCGCCACAGAGTACTTTGTATATACGGAGAGCACTCGCGTAGTAACCGTGCACCGAGTTTCAAGTATGAATAAATTGTGATCGGTCTGAAATAAACGTGTTGATTAATAAACCTAACTTGAGACCTGAAAAGCACGTGCATACTCTAGCAGTACTCACTTGAGAGGTGCTCCGAGTTTCACGTATAAACGAAACTCAAGACTAGCATTCATTCGCCGCGGAGGCGAATACTTGAGAAGTGATCTCAACTGAGTAGCCCTCAAGATTGATTTATAAATTAGCACGGAGCTTGAGATAGCGTCAACTGCTTAAGACGCATCTCGGTTGATACAACCTCAAGACTTGTATTGAGATTGGTTTATTAATACGGGTATAAGTTTATAGAAAAATATTTTTTTTTTTTTTTTTTGTTGGCCTTATCCTGCGATCAGTCGGTGACTATGAGCAGATTTGTTCTTAGGGCTTTGTCGGGAGAGTGCATACCCCAATGGATATAGCTACTCTTATTTCCATTCATAGGTTGTCCAGGATTATTCGTCTTTTCAGGCGTCTTAGGCTATCTGGTATAGTCAACTGGACTGCTAGCTTGTTGGGATGGTCTGTCAGCCGGGTTTTGTATGATTTGGAGTAAGCTTTGATCTCCTCGCTCACTGTGTTAATTTCCAGGTAGTGGTGGATCTCCGTGTTCTTAATAAACCATGGTGCATTGGATATTTGTTTCAGGATATTATTTTGTACCCTCTGCACCATCATTATATTTGAATTGCAGGCGGAGCCCCACAGTTGGATACCATAGGTCCAAATGGGCTTCAGTACCGTTTTATAAATTAGCAACTTATTATCAAGTGATAGTTTAGTGTTCCTCCCAAGCAACCAATACATGCCCTTGTATTTCAGATTTATTTCTTCTCGTTTTGTCTGGATATGCTTCCTCCAGATCAGTCTACGATCCAAATGCACCCCAAGGTACTTAACCGATTCGTTGTGAGGCAGTTGATTGCCACCCAAGAAGACTGGTGAGCAATTCTCTCTTCTTAGGGTAAAAGTGACATGGACGGACTTTGACGCACTAGCTGCTATTCTCCACTTTGCGAGCCACCCGTCAATCTCATCTAGGCTGCTTTGCAAAATTTCTGATGCCATCTTAGGGCATGTGCTGGAGGAAAGAATCGCCGTATCATCGGCAAATGTAGCTACTGTTACTCCAGGATTCTGTGGTAAGTCTGATGTGAATATGGTATAAAGTACGGGTCCAAGCAGCGAACCCTGGGGAACCCCTGCTAATATACTGTAGAATGCCGATGTACAGTCACCCTCTTTAACCTGGAATATCCTCTCGGAGAGATATGATTTCAGCACCCTGAAGAATGTGTGAGGCAATAATAATTTCACTTTATAGAGGAGGCCCTTGTGCCATACTCTATCAAAGGCTTGTTGCACATCCAGGAACGCAGCCGAACAATATTCCTTGCGTTCCAATGATCCTCTAATGGAACTGCTTACTCTGTGAACCTGTTCTATGGTTGCGTGCTCTCTCCGGAAGCCAAACTGATGGTCAGGTATAATACAATTTTCAGACAGAGCAGCCATCAATCTGTTTAGTAGGACCCTTTCAACAGCTTCGACACTATCGATAGAAAAATATAAGGCCCTTGTCTGACAATCTTACCGTACAGACTGATAAACCTACCTACCTACCAACCTAATTACCTAGTAAACCTAAAGTACCTAATTAAACAGAAATGCTCTGATCTTTGGAAGGAGTATTTCAATAAAAAAGTTCAAGAAAAAGGAAATTGGTACAAGACTATACAACCGGAGCCTATGAGTTGCCCCTGGATTGACAACTGCTCACTGGATCGTCAGGATATTGTTATAGCGTTTAGACTCCGTTCCGGACACATTCCATTAAATAAGTTCGCTCATATGATGGGAAAAGTCCCATATCCTAATTGTACCGAGTGCTGATGTGGTGGAGGATACCTATCATGTGCTGATGGAATGTGTCCGTAACGAAGATTATAGAAGAGAAGTTGTCATAAACAATAATATACGGGTATTAGGTGGTTGCAATAGGGCTCTAGCACACCCTGGGTCTCTAGCAGCCAAAAATATGTATAATTTATATAAAATAACAAAAGAATCATAAGAATTCTTAGTACCTATAGTGAATACGAATAAGATTGCGGTAAACCCCGACTCACCTTTATCGTTAACGTTTGAATCGTATACGATGTGCATAGGTAAAGCCGATGTCATTACTTTTGTATGAGAGATCATTCATTCATCGTCAATCGTAACGATGACACTCGCATTCGTAATCGTTTGAAATGCGTAATAAGATTTCGCGAGCTTGACGTCGATGATCGTAATAATCGTTCATGATGGACTCATCGTTTGACTTACGTAATAGATCCTGTCTTCAACGATCCTAGTTTTGAAAGTTTTCTCTTAATATGGGTACTAAACCCTAGCTCTGTGCGAAATTTCAGCTCTCTAGTGTACTTCTCAATACAGTGTAGAAGTAATATAGTGGAAGTACTAGATCTTTTTGATGATCGGTGAGTGTGTCACTTACAAAATTGCTTAACTTCAATTGGCTATAGCTCGTAAACTATAAATAGGAATGGCATGTAGTTTAGGGTTGTAGCTTGTTGCAGTATCTACTTTTCGCCATTGAAAATTCAGGCCTCTAGCTTTACCCAAAATGAAGTTACAGAGGGGTCAAAAGACACCTGAGTGGCTTCGAGAAAAGGATAGTACGGCCGTGCCCTTTTTCGCTCGACTTGGAGGCGGCACTGCTGTGCCCCCAGATCAAAGTAGATTCTTAATCTAGTAAGGTTTCATAAGTTTTATAAATATAGTATACGAATATATGAATAAACAAAAGAAAATATAAAATAAAAATATAAAGGATTTTGAGTTACAGACTCAGTCCGGATGCGATTATTGAATAGGCAATATTTTGTATTACGATTAATGGTCAGTTTGTAAATTTGTATATTATGCTTCACAGTACTGCCAAGTGAACCTTGTTGATTGGGCTTAAAACCAAACTTCCTCTGCAAAATTTTATATTAATATAAATGCTGAATGTTTACCTTACCAAGCTATTATGGGTGGGTGGGAGGCCGATTTTTGCCGTTTTTCAGCGTCGGAGCGTCCCGTGCGAGGTGTCGTTGGATTGGGCGCGGCGAAATCTACGAGCCTACGCTGCGCACGGCAGTTATACAAAATTAGAAAAAGAAAAGTTTTTTTTTTCCAAATAATAGGAGTAAGACTGGGGGCAAGGTGAAACCCATAACCTAACCTAACCTAACATAAAGCGACGCATTTACGCGTTCAACCCGCCGCCAACGGGGATCGGCGGCGGGGATATGTGGGACTCACCGCTCCAGACGGGAGCGGTCCTACCCACTAAAAATCCCCCGGTGTTCCTCCGCGCGCACCGTAACGGCGTGGCCACGGGTACCCCTCGGTAATCGTCCGCAGCCACGCCAGCGCGGCGCCCGCCGCCAGGGCAACGGCGGCGGCGGGCCCTCCTATAGGCTGGAGCAGGGAGGAATCTCCTGGTCCAGCCACCTCAAGAAGGCGCGTGGGAACACCACGCGCGCCTTCTCGCGAGGCTTGCGTGTGGGTGGTGACTCCCCCGAGTCACCACCCAGCCTTGCTAGGTAGGGGAGAGAAGGTGGGCATACGCCCTTCTCCGGGTCCCAGTGCGTCTGCGGCGGATGGGATGAGAGGAGGGATCGACCTCCCTCTCTCTCTCCGCCGCCTCCTTCTGCGAGATCACGCTCTCGCAGAAGGAGAGGACCGCTTTCCACGACCTCTCGTCGCCGACCATAGCCTTGACTATGGCCGGCAAGGAGAGATCGTCTCCTACCGCTGCGACGAGGTCGCGGCGCTCCCCTGCCCAGGCTGGGCATTCCTCAAGGGTGTGCTGCGCCGTGTCCTCGTGGCAGCCACAGTGATGGCACTCGTCGGTCGCTTCCCGTCCGGCGATCCGGTGCAGGTATCTCCCGAAGCAGCCATGCCCCGAGAGAACCTGCACCGCCCGGAAGGTAAGCGAGCCCCGCATGCGCTCCGTCCAGTCCCTTATTACTGGGCCGAGCGCCTCGACAGTCCGGTGGCCGGCCCCTGGCGAGGCCAGCCTTACCCCTCAGAACCCCAACACGGACTGTCGAGCCTGGAGTTTCCGCACTTCCACCTCCCTGGGAGCAGGATGCTCGCCCCGGAGGAGGAGGCCCCTGCGCCACTTGTACAGTGACGCCTGGGCCCCCGCCTCCAGGTCCCAGGGAGGTGTGCCCGCCATTACGCACGCCGCCTCGAAGGAAATGGTGCGGTATCCGCGTATGACACTGACGGCCATCACCCTCTGAGCTTTCCTCAAGAGGGCGATATTACCGGCCGTCAGGGTCTCCGCCCAGACCGGGGCCCCGTACAGGGCCATCGACCGCACCACCCCCATGTAGAGGCGGCGGCTTGCCGACTCGGGCCCTCCGATGTTTGGCATCAACCGCCTTAGGGCAGCCGATGCCGCGACCAATCGGGGGGCCAGGCGGGCGAAGTGTCCACGGAAACTCCAGCGCGGGTCGAGGACGAGGCCGAGATACCTCATCTCGGGCTTGACCTCGATCCGAGTGCCACCGACTTGGATGCTCGCGTCCGGGCGCGGTGGAAGCACAGCGCCTCGGACTTGTGTAGGGCCACCTCCAGGCCAAGCATCCTTATGCGCCTCATCACCTGTGCTACTGACACAGTGGCGAGGCGTGCCGCGTCTCGGTACGAGCTCCCCCGGGAGGTCACCGCCCGAATCTTTTTTTTTTTTTTTTTTTTACCAGGAGAAACGCTCATGCTTATCCGCCCTCCTCGGGGGAGGGGGGCGGATTATGTCGGACTCCGGCACAGAAGGTGCCGGCCTACCGACTAAAAACTCCTGGGTGTTCCCTCGCGCGCGCCGTTGACGGCGTGGCCGCGGATACCATCTGGTATTCGTCCGCAGCCACGCCAGCGCGGTGCCCGCCGCCAGGACAAACGGCGGCAGGCCCACCTCTGGGCTGGAGCAGGGAGGAATCGCCTGGTCCAGCCACCTCTAGAAGGCGCGCGGAAAACACCGCGCGCGCCTTCTCGCGGGGCCTATGTGTGGGCGGCGATCCCCCCGGATCGCCGCCCACGGCCCCGCAGGGTAGGGGGGGCAGAGGATCGCCTATCATTGAAGATAAGCTCTCCTCCGTGCCCCCCATGCGGCTGCATCTCCCCTCGCTCTGCGAGGTCTATGCGTGACCCTCGCAGAGAGAGAGGACCGCTTTCCACGGCCTCCCCTTGGCGTCCGCAGCTCAGACCTGGCTGCGGGCGGCAAGAAGTGGCCGTCCCGCACGGCTACGACCTCCCCATAGCAGAGAGGCGGTCCCCCGCCATACCACATGGTAGTCAAAGGGTTACCACCATATGGTATGGCAGGGGACGACCTCCCAACAGAGAGGTCGTCCCCCACCATAGCGGCCAACACCAGCGGGATGCCCGGGGAGGCGCGTCCTAAGCCACGCCCCCCCGACCCGCCCGCCGTCTCCCCCCCTGCGAGCAGAGGGAGAGGGCCGCCTCCCACGACCCCTCGTCGGCGGCCGCTGCCCTAGCCGCAGTCGTCGTCAAGGAGAGGTCGCCCAAGCGCTGCAGACGATTTCAGCACTTGGGCGACGCCCGACGACGAGGGGCCGTGGGAAGCGGCCCTCTCCCTGCGAATCTAACCTAACCTAACCTAACCCGAATCTAACCTAACCCGAATCTAACCTAACCCGAATCTAACTGGAGCCGAGAACGAAATTCAAATTCAAAAAGGATTTATTTCGTAGTTATAAGAATAACATTTGAATACGGCAAGATATACAATTATCGCTCGTTCACAACGTAGATTCCCCAGAGAAGAACGAACAAGAAACTCTTTGCTCTTTTTAAATAAGTATTTTTACAATTTATGATTCGACATGAGAAAAAAAAGAACGTACTATGAGATATATAAGACTGGATAAAACAACATGTAATAAATTGATAACAACATATAAGACTGGATATCGCCGAGCGGTTCATGGCTACTAATTGCTAATTCTTGTCATCCAGACAGTCACAAATTTTATAATAGGCTTTGGCGCCGCACTTCCCCATAACAGGATGCCATAAGTCATTATGTTATTGAAATAGCTGAAGTAAACCACCCTCGCGGTGTCCACGTCAGCAAATTGCTAAAGTAAACCACCCTCGCGGTGTCCACGTCAGCAAATAACTGAATTAAACCACCCTCGCTATGGCCACGTCAGCAAATAGCTAAAGTATACCACCCTCAGCAAATAGCGTTTTTTTTTTAACAGCGAAATGTGACGTTTCGACAAAAACGACCTTTATCCAACCCTTTATCCAACGTGATACCAAGGAATATAAGCTCTAACTCCTCGTTTTTCATTAAAATAGTACTTGGCTACCTGTTTAACATTAGGTAGTGAAAATTTTATGCATTTGTTTAGTTTTTCATTAAGAAGTAGGTCATTTGACGTAAACCATTCAACCACTTTAGAGATAGAGCTATATTTGATAAAAAAATATTTATTACATTGCTGATCGAAGCCGATTCTCAGTTCATGCGAGATATCTCTAATTCGAGATAATGTCTAATCGTGGAATGTCGATTAAAAATGACACAAAAATGTCTATGATACGAAAGAAACGTATTCTCGCGGTCGCTAGAGATAAAATGCTATAAAATGTCATGAACTATTGGGATGTCGATCTAAGTTACGTTCCGTTTTATCGATTGTGTTTAGTCGTAATCGAGATCAACGAATCCAGCCTTATAATAGGTTCTGAAATATGAGACTTAACCGACGTCATTTCAGAGTATAAATAAACTACAAGGTATTGCTTTATTATTGAAATCTAACGAAAAAGATTCCACAGAATGACTGGTTTGTTAAACAAATCCGCGTAAAACGTAACTCAAGCAAGTGTCAATCTGACATAACCAAGTCCTTCGACAATCGGAATTTTTTTTTTAAAGCATTATCCCGCATTTCATATGGGTCTTGGCGCAATAGGCGTTGTCTACGAGAAAACTCTGCCAAGATTCGAGCTTCTTCTACGACATCACCAATAAATGAAGATATAAAATTGTCAACTCCTATTACTTCGTCACCTAACATTGTCGAATTTGTCGATTTAAGAGCTAAATAAATCAAATCAAATCAAATCAAATATATTTATTAATTCAAATGGTACATTGAAACATAGAATCTAAATAATAATACTTAATTGCAACTGTAACACTAGTGCCTGAACTAGGAAAATCCTGTGTTTCAGGCGAAGCTAGGGCTTCTATAAATTAAAATAATATAACCATCTGTAGGTACAAACTAGATATCTATAAATAAAGTAGGTATACAGAGTAAATCTATGCTTAAATGCTACTTAGTCTTAGTCACGCCTAGTCTAGTTAGAACGCTTAGTCAGCCAATACTCGGTTAGAACAACAATTTCACAGTTTACGTCTAGTCTTTGTTGGAGAGTTGCAGAATTGACAAAATTCTTTAAAATGATTCGTATATTTTGTTTATTAATGTTAGTGTATTATTAAAGCAGGAAAGATATTGTTTGCAGTTTTACAACTCGCTCAGTTTTGACTCCGATACAGAGAAATTGTCTTAAGTCACGAATTAAATTATTAACCATAATGATAACGATTAAAAAAGTAGAATAAGTAAAAGAAAATAAATAAATAAAGACTAAAAATACGTGATAACTGACCGGCGCGCTTAGGCGCCTTCATAATCTATTGTGTTGATATATCTTTTTTCGGCCATTTTTTTGGCAGGGCATTCAGCATCACCTGTTTTATGATTGCACGGTTTTTTAAAGTGCAAACACGTTGCGCATTTTGGTGTCTCTGCTTTCTTCGTACAGTCCTTAACTGAGTGACCTAAATCGGCGCAGTGGCCGCAGGTGACCGAAGTTTCCCGACATGTCTTGGCTGCATGTCCATATTGCTGACACTTAAAACATCTGGTGACCAGAGTAAAATCTCTCACAGGACATGAGGACCAGTTTATAAATACTCTATCTGTCGTTATGAGAGCCTTCCGTATATGTGCTGGTACTTCTATAATATAATTACAGGTCTCGGCGTCCCTCTTTCCTGACTTGTGGCTTAGCTTAATGGAGGTCAAAAATGCCTCAAATGTGGTATTATGTAACTTTTCGGCTAAGTTTTGTTGGTATATGCAGCTGAAAACCTCTGTCTCTTGCATAGTCGCGGGCACTCCGATAATTACAATTCTAGGTTTGCGTTTATGGGACTCGTCAATAGTGAAGCCAGAGGTTGTTAGCTGCACAGACTGCTTCAACTTTTCGATGTCTTCTTTGGTTTCTGTGCTGATGATAACGCCGCCGTTTCGTGTCTTGCGCAAACCTCTCACGTGTAACTTCATGTTTCCAGGTTTAATAATTTTTTGTACAAGGCTTTTGGTCTCCTCGCTTGATTTCTTGTCATTAGGATAAATTGCAATAGACTGGACATTGCTTGGTTGAACAAAATTATGAGTGCTTTTTTTAACCATATCGGCGAAAGAAACTGTTCCGATGTCAGGTTTTGAGGACTCTTCTATGCTATTTTTAAGGTCTAGGAGTCGCTGAGATAGGTCTTGTTTATCTTTGAGGGCTTGTAGAGTAATATGGCCCTGAATGGTTTTTTGTTTAAGGGACTGGTACTGCACTGCCATTTGAGATGCTCCGTGACCCACTTTTCGGCACAAGTTACTAATTCTCAGTTTCTGGTCTGAATTTAATTTACCTTCGGCTGAGACAGAGCACACTTCGTTCAAACACTGTTCTATGGTCTTCATCCAGTTCTGTATTTCAGCTGTCGACACCATTTCAGGGCCTACTTCTTCAACTTGGTTTGGCGATTGGCAACGGGGTGGGGGCGTGGGCGCGGGCGTGCATGGCGGGCTCCGGCGTATTAAGGTACTCCGGTTAAAGGGACTGCCTTCCATTTTTATATATTGAATAGACAGTTATTCACTGCACATTCTAACAAATTATTCACTATTCACATAGAACGCATGCAAACTGGGTAACTAGGTCACATACGCTTCCGTACGTGATTAATATTATTTTTATTAAATAATCGACACGTCCGTTTACACTGAGTCCGTCTATAGGTCAATGGCACTTAGACGATAAATCACACAAAAACACAAACACTTTTCCAATACCAAACTGGCAGAAAGAAATGTCACTACGATACCTACGATTTGACGATTAGAGATCCAATGTCGACTGATATTTACCACTCGTTGTAAGTCGAGCGCTGGGAATAGACAATTCTCTAACGTGACATTTTGAGAATACGAAAATTCTGTTTCATTCGACATTCGCCATTTTATTTCGAGATATGTCGAATACGACATAATGTCTATTGCGCGAGAATCGCCCCCGAACGCAAACTTGATAGTATGTTGTTTGTGAACGACAACGACATCAATCTTTCTTTAATGGCTTCGTCTTCTGAGCACCGGACGGGTCTTTGTAATAGGTGACCTAACCTGCAATTTAATCCTTGTTTATTGATATAACTAATTATTGCATTGTAAATGCGGCTATATATTCTGTGCAATATATTAGTTGATCGAAGAACCTCATTTTATTCCATCGGTGCCAACACTTCGCTCATCCTGCTTGTTCCAACAGCGCAAGGACTGGCTCCTCTGCTTTATGTTCAACAGTATTCACGTCGCCAATCGTTTTCTGTCGTCTCTTAATTTTGAATACTGAATCACTGTACGCCCTCGCTCCTGGCTCGCTCGCACTCTGTACGCTGTAGTATTCCCGGCAGAGTCACTCTAATGATGTAGTTTCATTATGTTACATATGGTAATGGTTACATGTTAGATTTCCGCCCGCGACTTCGTCCGCGTGGAAGATTTAATCAAAATCGGTAAAAAAATTAGCTTATATATGTTAATCCAGGTCCTAATATGTCTACAACCAAATTTCATCCAAATCAATCTAGCCGTTTAGGCGTGAGGAGGTAACAAACATACATACATACACACACGCAAACTTTCGCATTTATAATATTAGTTAGGATATGTAAATGTGCCTTCTCTGTCGCACTCTCTCTCTTGCATTCGCTCCTTCAACTGGCGCGCGGAGCCTCTGTATCCTATAATTCATTAAAATTAGAACTACCAAGTGAGCCAGTGTACTTTTTTGTTTTTTACTTTCGGACACTTACAGCCATCATCTAGTCCCAAACTAAGCAAAACTTGTACTATGGAAACTAGATAACGGATAAACTTACACAAATATTTATATAAACATCCAAGACTCGGGAATAAATGTTCGTATTCATCATACAAACATTTACCCCTCGTAGGATTCGAACCCGCAACCAGCTAAACGTGTTAATAAAGTGTCGGTGAAGCGTGAACAGAGTTTTCATTGAACTACCGCCACGTGAGTAGTCACTCGATTTAATTTAATAAAGTACTACGAGTACCTAAAAGTTTAGTCGCACTTATTTTTTCAAAGCAAATTAATATTCTATATCGATAAATATATTATTTTCCTGTTTCGTTGAGTCACAACTTGTTACTGACAGAGCGAGCCCTGAGTTTTTTACCCATTCTTCTCTGGAGAGTCAGAATAATGTAATGTAACAGCCCGTTCACGCTAGTCGTAAGTCGCATTAGACTAAAAGTCGAAAGTCTGATGTACCTGTTCACACTGCGTCGCGAGTCGTATAGGTCGTAGTTTCGCGCCATTCGGTACGTAGCGAACTCGCGAGATGGACGCCGACGAAGAACTTGTTGTGCTCTACTACTTACGAAGAAAATTAAAAAAGTTGAACAGCTCCATATAAAGTGTATGGTGACCAGAGCATTCGACTTTTAGTCTAATGCGACTTACGACTAGTGTGAACGGGCTGTAACGGTGTCAAGTGATACTTCACTACGCTCTATCCCACGAAACGTAATATATACCGGATGAGTTTTCTTACCGTAAGGAAAAAAAATATGGCATATTAGTGAAATGGAAGTTATTGACATAATGTAGCTTATTTATTACTAGCTTTCCTCCCGCGACTTCGTCCGCGTGGAAGATTTTATCAAAATACAAACAACAAACTTTCATCCCCTATTTTATCCCCTTGGGGGTAAAATTTATCAAAATCCTTTCTTAGCGGATGCCTACGTCATAATATCTACCTGCATGCCAAATTTCAGCCCGATCCGTCCAGTGGTTTGGGCTGGGTGTTGATAGATCACTATGTCAGTCACCTTTGAGTTATACATATATTTAGATTTCAAACCATCATCGGCCCACGTGACGGCGGAGATTGATATGCGACTGGCCGTACTCATAGAGTTCCTATCATGCGAAATTTATTTGGAACTCATATTTCCTCCAAGTTTTCTTTAATTTAATGATGTAATTATGTGAGATAGGCTTGCACTTCAAAATTGGTACAGCTGTTTCGGCTACAGGAGGTTACATAGAAATCTACATACATACTCTAGAAAAACTTACCCTCCTTTTTATGGCTGGCGGGTAATAAAAATTCATGGATGGATGGGTGACCAGCACGGGTGGCATTTTCATACAAGTTCGTTTCGCAGGACAAGTAGACGAGTAGTAGAAGTTGTTTTCCATTGATATCAGTCGGTGGCCTACTCGTACAGGGGCGACTTGAATACACTGGCTGTAAGGTAGCCGCTAGTGTGACACACGTCCACCAATACTGGGCCCACTTGGTAGGTCGTGGCCCGTTCGCTGTACTGGGAGGAGGCTGAGGCCCAGGAGAGGGGAGAGAATGTGATGTGTGATAATGATAACGTCAGCCGTCCAAATCAAATCAATAATGACGAACTCGTTCACTCTTCCGACGTAAATGGAAGCTTGTATGTGGAGCAATGCTAGTCCTTACTCCCCACTCCCCGCGCCCCGCATCAAACTCCTCTTTCCAGTAAAAATTATACGAGCAATTATCTGATACATACGTTGATAGCGATATCAAAGCTAAGCTGTGATTCCACCGGCAGGTGTATATTACCCAGATTACATGTAAAAACACTCCTGTGTCAACATGGCCCCGTGTCAACACTACACCAGCACTCTACAGCGGCCATTAGCTGAGACAACAGTGACGTCACCGCGTCATCCGCCGTTCTGCCCCTTTTTAAGGTTCCACAGCCAAATAGCAAAAACAATCTTTGTGATTCCGTACATCTGCCTCAGGCTTATAATGTATCGCAAATTATGCAAAAAGTGTTCGGACGCACTCGACTAAAACTAAGAAAAGTTTATTACGCTCACCCATCTTTTTATTTCTCGAAAGAAAAGGTTGAGAAAATTTCCCCCATACTTTCTGATACGTATCGGCATATCTCTGTGACGGAATGTGTGTGTGTGTGTGTGATATCTGTATCTTTGTTATATATGTTTTTTTTTAATTTTGACTGTTAGTGTTAACCAGCGAAGGGTACAATGGTATTGACATGTCCCATAGGACAAGAATCTCTGAATAAAATAAAGATTAGAATAAATCTCTGTTACACTGTTATTATTTTATATTTGACTACACTTTTATTTTAAACTTCACTAATTTACAACTGTATGTATGATGTGACATTGTAAAAGTGAATTAAATAAATCTAATCTACTTAATCTATCAAACTATGCATTTAGTTTTTTGCCTGTTGGTTGGGGAACACTAAACACAGGTTCACCTCACCGCTATACAACAAAATACTAAGTAAATAAACGTAACAATAATTCCTCTCCGATGTTGGGGCTTGGAATCACACGAATGAAAACATCTATATGTCTCGAATTAACTTTGTTTATTCTCAGAGGCCTTTTCTTACATATTCTTCTTAGCGAGTCGATGACAAAAATATCTTACATATTTTTCCAGGAGGGGCGAGGCATGTTCGGTGAAGTGTAACAATGTGTATAATTTAAAATGGGATCATTTTAATTAATTATTTCATGGCAAATAGATCGATAGATATAGCATTTATTCACTGCACAATACATACAACCACAATAGAAGAACACAAACACAATGTAAATAACACACACAATAAATTAAAACATCAAAGTTACTTAGTGATGGCTGTACCCACTGTGCACTGAAAGTGCTCTGACTCATCATAATGCTGCAGACAGAGGCCCACACCACAGACAGCGCTGATAATTCTGCCAGTATCGCTTGCGGAAAAAGGCACGAAACACTTTTATTAGTTAGTTCTCAAAGTGGTCCGATCCATGGGAACCCCAGGGGTCCACGGGAGACTCGACGGGGCTCTACGTTGGTGTGACAAATAATGGGGATACACAATTCGTTCACGAAAATTTATCTGCTTTCGATAGTGAAGAACTAAAATGTTGGCTTGACTTCACCTATCAATGTAGACAGATAATATTTTAATAAGCTCAGCGACTTACTTGAAAAAACTTGCATAATATATATTCAGTACATGGCGTCGAGACTTGTGATTGTCATTGTAAAAGTTGCGTTATTAATGTTTAATTTTAATTATATTACGACTGTTATCATTATTACAATGTATCGCAATGTATGTTATGTTGTTAGCGGTATGAGGCGCAACGCAACAGGGCCCGATGCGAATACATCCCCCCGGTCGCTCCGGGGGGCGTCATCCTCTCCCGGGTCGCGTCCGGCGGCTACATCGCCTTGGTCTGCAATCCAGCTCCACACGACACGCTCGGGGTCGCCCCGGCCCGCTATACCCCCGCCCCCGCACCGAGCTCGCCGGTTGCAGTTGTAGTGTTGATCGTTCACTACCAAATCCGCCACCGTATATCTTTAATAGTCCAGTAAGGATACACTTTTAACTTCCTATAATTTTAAAGGCCGTGATTTTTTGCACATGGATAGAGTACTTGTCAGTGTCAGTGATAGAAAAAAAAAACAATATTTTAGAATTTTTGAATATTGTATCTATAATATTATAGATATTTAGTAATTAAACATAGACTATATGATTAAAATTACCACTGTGAATTTCATTGCGTCGGGGAATATACTTAGAATCCCTGCAACTATTTTCAAAAAATAACGAGCAATAACTTCTTCACATTTATGAAAAATTTCACCGAGGGCAAATATCACGACTGTAGAGGACAAATAATGGCTGGTTGTATAGCTACTCTGTGTATTTTAGAAACATATTACAAATGTGACAAATCTCAACGTCAAGTGGAAAAATATACAATTTACAGTATCAAGCGTTCGTGGTTATAATTTATCGTAATTAAACGAATCCGCCGCCCTCTGTAGCTCGATCCTCAACAACGACTCAATAAACAATTTTTAGAAAATATAAATTAGTAAAATATTTTTTGTGAAAATTGTTTTAAGAGATCTTAGCATCTTTTACAACGCAATGAAGTTCACAGTGGTAACTTTAATTTAATATTGTAGGTTTTATATCTAAATACCTGTACTTTATCTAAAGCAAGCTACAGAATTGTTAGAAAATTTTTTACTTGATTACTGATAGGTACTCTATCCTTCTACAATCAGGAATTTTAAAATTATAGAAAGTTACACCACAAAATAGCGTATTTTGACCGGACTATAACAGCATTGAATTACCTACTTTAGCCCTGACTTGGTACTTGACCTCAATCACACCTGATGTTAAGTGAAGATGAGGTCGAAGGTGGAAGCGTACTGACTCGGAAACCCCAACACATTTGGGGAACTGCCTATCTTATCTCGGACAACCGGAACACAACAATGCTATTAACATATCTGCTTGGCGGCAGATTGAGATAAGATGGTGTTAGCTAGCCAGGCGGACATTACAAATGCCCTACCACCAAACCGAGTACTTAAAGATGTACCCGCCCCGGTACCCGGGATCGAACCCGCGACCTCCGAATCGTAAACCTAATGTTGTTTACATTGAGCCACGGAGGCGGTTGAATTGTTTTAATTAAACGGGGACACAGGGACACAATTTTTATACAGGATTACCCGTACCTATATACATGGTTAGTACAGATCTACTCGTTTTAGTTACTAACTGAGTACCACATGCTGCCAAGCACCAGTGTCTGCATTGTTGTGTTTGACAAGATAAGATAGACCGCCGAACTCCGTCAACTACATCGGAATCAGTGAGCTATACTCGGACACTCGAGATGTATCTCACTCGCAAAATATTTCGTGAGAACTCGGTCATCTCAATAGAAAGACAATTCTTGCATTTGCGATACGTGGTAGTATTCTCTGTTCGCCGTGATGGCGTCGCGCTAGTGCGACATACAATAGTAGTAGCGACGTCGCGACAGGTCAAGGGCGTGACGGGTCATTGGTGCGACACGGGCTCTTATACACAGGTGAGTTAGCGCTTGACCTCAGTCACATGTCGTGAAGATGAGGACGACCGAGCTGGGAGCGCGCTCATGTAGAAACATAATTATATTAATTGTCTAGTTATTTCCAAAGTAGGAAACTATGGTCGTTTTGAACAAACGTAATGTTTATATAAAGAGCGTCGGTGGCTCAGCGGTTAAGGCGCGGTCTCCCAATTTGGAAAGTCCGGGTTCGATTCCCAGGTAGGCCATGTACCAATGAGTTTTAAATTTAATTTAATTACTTATGTGCATTTATCCGACTGCTCTTGAACGGTGAAGGAAAACATCGTAAGGAAACCTGCATGCCTGAGAAATAAAAATAAAAATTCACGTGGAGCCCTCAACTCGCATTGGGCCAGCGTGGTGGACTATGGCCCATACTCCCTCATTACGAGAGAAGGCCTATATCCTACAGTGGATGTTTACGGGCTGATGATGATGAATGTTTATCCGGATGAGTTTTTTTAACGTAAGGAAAAAATAGGTCATATTATGTAAGTGAAATGAAGGTATTGGCATAGGTAGTTTATTTTTTTTTCCAAACCATCATCGAATAAAGCGTTAATTGTGTCATTTGATGGTCCCGTTTGTAGCCTATTCCACATAATTACATCATTAAATTAAATAAATAAGGAAAACTTGGATAAAATATGATTTCCAAATAATTTTCGTACTATAGGAACCCTGCGAATCTCGCCAATAGCATATCAATACCCGCCCAAAACGTTCGATTTTGGAAAATGCCAATAACTTCTATTTCATTTACCTAATATGCTCTATTTTTTTCCTTACGGTAAAAAAACTCATTCGGTATAAACATTAATGACTTGGACAAAAATCGTATTCATGCATCACACACACATTTAGCCTTATCGGGAATCGAACCCACAAGCCGTCGTATTGCGCTGCCCACTCCCATTGAGTAACAAAAAAAAGAATCATTGTTGTTTTTTTTTCCTTTTTTGTAATAGGGTACAAATTATATCAATCCTATATCGACCACGTGTCTACTGTGAAGTAAATGGTAACTATTTATAAGATTAATTTTGGGTTTATTTATTTTATTAAATTGTTTTGTTTAAATGTTCGTTCGAATCTCGCTAGGGGCATACGTTTGTATGATGAATACAGACAATGTGCCAGAGTCATATGTATTTATTTACAAAAAAAAAATATTACTGTGTTTATCCACCATCTGGTATCCATAATACAAGCTTAGTTACTTAGTGTGGAATTAGATGACGTTGTGTGAATGTGCAAAGAAAAAAATTGTGAAAATAGCCAAAGAACACAGTGAAAATGAAACCGATGATAAAAGTCTCTTAAACAATTAGTGGTAGACACAGTTATATTAATGACCAAGTCGTCATTTTAGATATTTGAAATTAAATTCCATGAACTCTGTTTGTGCTAACCCTTAAATGGCCGACGCGTGCGCAATAAATGTCGCTATCTCTCATAGGTTCAGATTTCCCTTCTCAACAGATCTGCCCGCTATAATTTGCCAACTGGTCTCAGTATTTATAAAACTAGCGACAGTGTCGTATAAGATCAATCATCACTAGAAATACGTTTGCTAATATGCGCAGGCGCACGGACCGGGTCGTTACCTCACTCACTGCATAGCTGAGTAAGAGAAGTGAGCTGTGAACCGGCTCATAAGTACCCATTACCTACATGAGCTAATTAGTTAACAGACAACAGTGAGTGCGATTAACTGGTCGCTGTGGAATTGTATGGGGGAGGACTTGGTCAGCAGTGAACGTCATGTGGCACGTGATTGTGATGAGGGCGAATAACTCTAATAAATGGAGTCAACAGTGCTGTGGCCCTGATGTGTCCGTGCCCCCTACCCGGACCAGGTGGTCTACTCTCTAACGAAAATAGCTTCGGACGGCCGTAACTTCGGACTTTTTCTTTTGCTAAGAATCCTTTATTTGCATAACTTCAGACGTTCCTTGCGTCCCGTACTAACTTGTGATGTCCAACTATGTACAATAAACGTAAAATAATGACGATTGGTTTATAATTGACACAGCAAACTGCAAAAGAAAAAATCCGAAGTTACGGCGGTCCGAAGCTATTTTCGTTGGAGAGTAGACCCCCAGTCGTCGTATATATCTGTAACAGATACCCATGTCATAGTATTACAAACTCCCTAACTAATACTGTACCCATGTATCATACAAAATTTTTCGCAGGGAAATTATGATCTCATCATCGTAAAAAGAAATAGAAGTAAGGATAAAGGGATAAACGTCTAATGGATAATGGATAGAGGATAGAGAGTGAGAGAGAGGATAGGTCAGGTGTGTAACCTGGATAAGTCCTAGGGCTTTTATAACATACAATATATTCTATAACTATCCTCTTAAGAATCTGATCTTCGTCGCCGACGTGTCTGTTTCTGCACGTTCTATCTTTCTTTCAATCAAAATACATGTAGTCTGAGGAGCTACTGGTGTCGATTCGGAGTACACCAACTAAACTAAAACCAGTTTTAAAGTAGTACTGTCTCTTTCTCCCTGGAACTGGACGATGCGACGGCACCACTCCAAAACTGGTTTTAGTTTAGTTGGTGTACATCCGAATCGACACCAATGTCTTAATTGTAAGGTAAATAAATGTCAGTCACCATTGTTTGAATCTCATATTTGAAGCTTTCCATTGATCGAATCTGATAGTTATCAATGAAGTTTATAGAAAAGGCGGGCGCAGCGCGGGATAACCATGACCAGCCTGTAAGGTAATACGGATGAAATAATAAAAGCTGTAAGTTGCTGGATGTATGCCGCTTCCAACCGATCACTCTGTGATGCCCATGTTCAGCTGTGGACATCCTGTGGCTAATATGACCAATGCAAATCATAAAAGTTTTAGACAATACCTCCCTTTGTTTCAGTAAGCGGTAGGCAGGATAATCAACGGTGTGGTATGGACCACTGTCTGTACTGCAGCATTAGGCTGAGTCAGAGCCCTTTAAGTACACAGTAGATACAGCCCATCGCTGGGAAAATCTTGCTTGGTGTACCTACGACAGTGAATTATGCTTTCATTTATTTATTCTGTTGTGTTAATTACATAGGATTTATTGTCTGTGTTCTTCTACTTTGGTTGTATGTACTGTGCAGTGAATAAATGTTTTTATCTATTCTGCTTATTTAATTAGTCCCCAGTCTGATTGAAGCGCGTTTTTTTTATATAAGATTAACCTCGGTGATACGTTCTTAGCCATGTTTGATGGAATTCCGTTAAGTCCTTTCGAAGAGTTGGTCTGTCTGGATTATGTAATCATTTGTTTATTCGGGGTTTTACAAATTTTCAATTTATAAATAATAAATAAATAAATAAAAGGTATTTATTCATCACAAAAAAGAAAAAAAACACAAGCATACATAGAATCGAGAACCACAGTATTGTGATGTATGGGTAGGGACTCAGCAGTGTTGCTGATTTTCAGTCCCCCCCTGTAGAGTAGTTGCTGCTACCAAAGAAAGTTATAGTTATCTACTTTTTGTGCAACTATCTGTCCGTAGCGCAGTGTGTCGTCGCTTCGATCACTATAGTTAATAGGAGGCAAGATCTAACCTCCACACTGCTCGCTAAACACCTTACGTGATTATAGCTCCAATGCGTCTCCCACACTCCCATTCACCACATCACCGCACCAGTACCTGCAGACTGTAACTATATTAACTTAGGTAACTGTAACCCACATTACACATTCTCTGCGCGTAATCGACAGCCATGAGCCAGGTTATTAGCTTTCTTGTATCTAAGTGTGTACGGGTGTCGTCAGTCACGTGCGCGGCGATGTCACGGCGACTCTCACCGGACGCTCGGGTCAGGAAAGTGGTGACCAATGAATTGGTGACATCACTGGGGATGATCCCCACGTGTGGTAGGCACCGCACAGCCAATTGTAGATCCATGTGTCTAGTGTGAATTACTGTGACACATACAGAAAGATGTCACATACTGACGTGATGCGTGGAAGTGACAATGAAACAAAGTTCACCCATGTAATGTTGTTTGATATATATATATTTCTTATGTCCACTGCTGAACTGCTACCCTGCGCGTGCGACCCCCCCCCCCCCCCCCTCATCCCCCAGAAACAGAATCGTGATCGTACGATGATAGTGACTTTCAACAAAAATAAACAACCTGTCTCAATCAGCTCGATTAGCCGCGCGAGTTTCACGCACAATCACAGCTGAAAGGCAGCGCGTCCTCAGCTATAATTAGGACTGTTTTTGCGAGCCTGTCTGTCGCCTTGTGGGAGAGTATGCTTGAGTTAATAAGCGAACAGAATTTGCGGTATGTATGTACTAGTACGTACATACATAGACATGTTATACCTACATAAGTAGTTATCGAGGACGGCACAGCCATAACAGTGCACTACCGTTTGTGTCATACACTGTCATAATAATTATATCTCTTTTGTATTTCTTTCTATAATTCATTCTGGGGCCTCGTTAGACTACAAGGTCATTCGGTGTCAAGTGACGATATCATCGAAGATGAAGCTCCTCATCATTATCTAATTCAATATCTACATAAGATTGGATGGGACCTGGATGTCTATCATTTTGACACTTATTTGCGAGGGTAAAAGTGACAAAGTTACCAATCGATATTGAAATGGTGACGGGCCCCTGAAGCCCCTCAGCTTTGGGTTAAGGGCCTATTACACCATCCTAAATGCAGAGACTAATTCGGCATACATTGCTCGTTCAAATAAGGATATTAGAATTAACAGAACCAAGCCTCCCAGCAATGTATGCAGAGTTAATCTCTGAATTTAGGTGTAATAGTCCAGGGAAAATACGGTTTGACCTCGGAAAAATGAATAACCGCGATTTTCTTGAGACATTTAATAAAGTGTTGTAAATGTAGTAACAATTGCTAAAAATTGAGCATTTGTAAGAAACGCAAGTACAAAGTAAGTAACTAAATAAGCCAAAGTTGAAAAACGTGTTTCTTTAAATAAAATGTTCAAATGTTGGGTATTTCTTTAAATTCAAAACATTTAGGGAAATTATCGTTACCTAATATTAGTTCTCACTTTTATTTCTTAAGCAATGCAGCTCGACGACATTTACAGCTAAAACACATGCATGCCTGTCTAGGCATGCATGTGTTTGCAGCATAACTAGCTAAAACAAATGCATGCCTAACCAAGCATGCATGTGTTTTAGCTGTAAATGTCGTCGAGCTGCATAACATGCTTAGCTTTTTATCCATTAATAAGTTAATTGTGTTTACCTACCTACCTATTAAATATCAGTTAGTATTTATTGTTATTAAGATATAAATTAAAAACAAGCTAATTTTTTTACCATATTTTCCCTGGGCTAGTAATAGGATCTTAAGTCACCAATTGGACACACGGATATGGACCCACGTGAGTCCAGTCAGTGAAATTTTTCTGATGAGAAATGATAATAGCTAGTTTTGAAGATAGCAGTAGTGATGGATATGTGTCAGCGGGAATAACCGTTAGATGTGGAGGATGAGTCACGCGGCGCCGGCGACGGCGGCGAGGACGGCTCCTCGCTCGCTCGAGCAAAAACACAAGAGGCTATTGAATAATGAATATTGCTATATTTATTATTGTTAATGTAGCAATGTGGTGACCTTCGGGGCGGGGAGCGGGGCACGGGGCGCGCGGGACACGACCCGGCCTCGCGCTCGCGCCTCATCACGGCGCGCGGCGACCGCGGACTGTGACCGAGTGTGACCGGATACAGCGTGGGCAATCCCTATGACCAGCGGTGAGTTTCACCCACTTCTTCTTCTTAGCGAGTCGATGGCAAAAACATCAAATTCTTAAGGACCAGAATATGGCCACAATTACAGCATTGTCTGTGGTCCACCCACTACTGGGCAAAGTCATTTTACCGATGAACAGACACCCGAAAAATCGACTTACCTATTGTATTATTTATTGGTGGACAAAGGCCTCTACTATATTATGTACAATACATTAGTATTAACTCTTATCGCGCAAAATAATTTACAATAAATTGTAACATTAACAATATAACACAATTAGGCGCCCTTATCACTAAAAGCGATACTATGTACTAGTATGTCATTTAATCTCACGGTTCACTATAATGAGGTAACTAATAATGATATTGTGCTTGAAATATTTAACCATTGTTGTACCATATTAAGGAGATTATAGCTCTATATAAGCTATATTTATAATATACTAGTGTTTTATTGATTTAGTTTGATCTTGCATGTGCATGATTGTAGTGTGTGAACATAGATGCAAATAAATGCTTATCTATGTACCTAATAATAAAATATAAATGACTTTGTTTCTAAATAAAGCTAAAATAAAATATAATGTGTGTCAATCGTGTAAGACAGGGCTTCCAGAAATTGTTGATATAGCGAAAAAATTATTATTTATCGAGTGGAACACCAGGACATGGCCGTTGGCTTAGTGAAGATAAGGCCTAAGGAACTCATGGGAGCGCCTTCCTTCACCCAAAAACCCAACATTAGGGATGAATGTAGGGTAGGAGAGCTGGTCAGTGTCTCTATTCGTCAGCTTGCTATAGCTATCCTCTTATGAATAATCTCTAACAAATTATTTTAAGTAAATCCAATAAGAAAGAAATACGCGTCGATTTGATTTATTAGTAGAGCATAGTGGATAGGTTCGATAGTCAATGGTACATCGAGAGCGGCTCAATGTTAGTTTGTTAGAAGCGATGTTTTCTAATAGAGTTCTGTAGAGACGCTCTAAGTAAAATATCGTATCCGTGATATTGCCCATTGCCTCCTCTTGAGGAGACAATCCTGACTTTTTTTTTTATATGAGAGGGCGGCTAACGAGCATGCGGGTCACCTGATGGAAAGCAATCACCGCCGCCCATGGACACCATGGACACCCGCAACACCAAAAAGACTCCAGCAACAGTTTAACCATCAAAGCCAACAGTGTGTGCAAAATTTAGGAGACGATCCTGGCTGCAGCATCAGTTCATGTCTATCATATAACTGTATTGTCATCAGGACTGAAGAACGAGTGTGCAAAATGTCAGCTCTTTAGGTAAATAGGAAATACTTAGTTATAATTTGACTTGCAAATTTTGAGCGGGAATACATAAATATGAAGCAAGTTAAAAAATATATAAATAAAAAAAAGCTTGTAAAAAATTGGTAACATTACAAAAAATACTAAATTTACACTTTTTCTTATTACGTGTATATTAATATGCGCGTGCGGAACGAGTATCTATCTAGAATTGCATGTTATTGTGATTTATAATAATAGAGCTTGTAGATTATAAAAAATAGATTAACATTGACGTCAATTTCAATTTAGTTATTTGCAAAGCTAAGTGAATCAACTGAGTCATTACAATTACTAAGCTCTTTAAATAACAATATTGGTGTCTTATGACAAGTGATGCTTATAACTTAGCGCTTATTACACTATCATATTTGTAGGAAACTTAATTAGGAACACTCTAACTAAGGAAATCGTAAGTTAGGAAGCGCTTATTACATCATCCTAAATGCACAAGGCCGGCAACGCATCTGTGACCCTTTTGGTGTTGCGGGTTTCCATGGGCGGCGGTGATTGCTTTCCATCAGGTGACCCGCATGCTCGGTTGCCGCCCTCTCATATAAAAAAAAACGGAGACTAATTCGGCTTACATTGCTGGTTGAAGTAGAATGTGGTGAGGTATATGTAAAATTTGTTATTAATAAGCTTATCTATGTAAATAAGGATATTTGAATTAGCCACCCAGCAATGTAGTAGTGTGGTCGGCACCTTCCAATCCACTAAATCTGAATCTAACCGTTCTGACTTCGATTACACCTTCCTATTTCCTAATTAGATTTCCTATTTAATATAGTGTGATAAGCGCTTAACGGTTAGCTAGTCCCAAACCTGTGCCTATAACGACTAGTGTATACTCAAATAATGATGAAACTTGTTCGTTCATTCGATCACCGAACCCGCATCCGTTGGTTTCATAGTCCCTGGCCCCGCCTACTGGACCGTACCGACAGCAGTGAGGTTATTTGGAAGGTTATAACAAAACGTAAAGTCAAATATTATAACGTACACGGAACTCGTATTGTATATATACATTGTTAATGAAGATAATGATTATATTGGTACGGATGTGAGCGGACTCACACAACCATGAGATACTAGCAGTATGCATATGCATATACTTGCACAGCACTTGTCGAATCACAGCGGAGATTCAAACAAGCGCTGCTGTGGCAATTGCTGCAGCATATGCTGAGATGGTGTCCATAATTCACATCACTCTGCACTCACCTCATTTCGAAAGCTCGCTGTATTCCGTATTGTACTGTAATTTTCCAATTACAAGTTACATTATAGTTTTGTACAAGAATGGAGAGCAGAGTATCCTAACACTAGTTTTAAGAAGTTTTAAGGATACTCTCACAATTGTGTAGATTGTTATGCCTGAATGAAAATAAATATTTTAGGATTTGAATTTGAATTTGAATATTATTATTGTTATTCTGCTGTCAGTGTGTGGTGTCAATAAAATCCTAACAATAATTAAACTTTCTTGGAACTTAGTGTTCCACAAATACGAAGTGTGAGGATAGATTGATTGGCCAACACTGCCTGTGAAACCAACACGTATGCAGGTTCGAATACCGAGAGGGGTAAATGTTTATGTGATGAATACGAACATTTAATCCTGGGTCATGGATGTTTATATAAATATTAGGACCTTACCTATGAAATTGGCGTTTTGTATGAAGAATTTCTCTCCATACAAACATTTTTGATTTTTTTTTGGGAACGGTAAATCCAAATTTAGCTAAACTTTGTGTGTATTATCGGATAACATTAAGTTAAGTATAGGCAGCGTTAATTTTTAAAAGTTACCGCTTTATAAAAGTTTCAGCGAATTAAGAAATGATTATGGGAAGCACATGGAAAGAGCTCTGTTCAAATTTTTTTTATTATGTGATTTAGCCCAGAAATTAAAAAATATTTCATGTGAAACCTTGAAATAATATTCCATTTTCCAAATAAAAAACAAATTAGGATATAGCTTTGAAAATCGCAGGAATTGGTACATATGATTAACGAAGAAAAAAGCTCCAATTTCATAGGTAAAGACCCAATATTTATGTATGTATATGTTTATCCGTCTCTATCTGTATAGTAGTACTACAAAGTATCTTTAGATGTGTGATAATTGATGTGGTTAAAACACTACTATTAGATTAGTTTAAATACAGATTAAATGGATTACTACATATAGATAGGTACATATAGATTAACAGCGCTGTGTTTTGATGTTGGTCATCTTACAACTTCGCTTTGTTGTGAAAATTCCCTCGAGGATTCATTTGGAGTATTTTCCACCGGACCCCTCGGAGCTGGGGAATGCTCTTGTTACATAATCTCTCTACAACACAACGGCTGAACCAATTGTAATGGAACCGAATCGTGATCCGAACATCGTTGTCCATTGACCGACAGCCAACACAAGTTTTATGGAATATTTAACAAAACCTTCAACTGTGCACACATTGTGCTGTAACACGTACATGTTGGCGAAATACCGTATAATGCATTGTGAGCATTATTTGTACACGCTCTAGTGGTACAGTCGGACGCAGATAAACCTTTGCAGTGCGGCATAATACAAATATAGGTTTCTCAGGAATTCATCAATATTTTTCGATGGTATTTTTAGTATATTGTTGAGACTCAGTAATAGCTGTAACTAAATGAAAAGTTATCCAAAAACTTTCATGATTTCCAGAAAATTAAACCGTCGTTATAGCGGATGAGTTTTTTTACCGTAAGGAAAAAAATAGGGCATATTAGGTAAGTGAAATAGAAGTTATTGGCATAGGTAGTTTAATTATTTTTCTTCAAAAACGCCCGCTCCGACCAATTTTTAATATGCGACGTGGAGTTCCTATAATGCGAAATTTATTTGGAACTCATATTTTCTCCAAGTTTTCTTTATTTATTTAATTTAATGATGTAATTATGTGGATTAGGCTACAAACACGATCGTCAAATGACACAATTAAACCTTTATGCGCTTATGGTTTTGAAAAAAAAACTACCTATGCCAATACGTTCTATTTCATTTACCTATGCCCTATTTTTTTTCTTACTATTGTTTAGTACTCGGTTTGGTTGGTGGTAAGGCATTTTAAATGTCCGCCTGACTAACTACCACCATCTTACCTAAATTTGCCGCCAAACAGCAATGTTAATGGTATTGTTGTGTTCCAGTTGTCAGAGATCAGATAGCCAATCGCCCAAATAAGATGGGGTTTCCGGGTTTACTCTTCCACCTTCCGCCACATCTTCACTTAACATCAGCTGTGAGTAAGGCCAAGTACTGACCCGTAGTGTATTAATAAAATTATTTGTATTGCAAAGGCGTGTGAACGTACCTTGTTTCCGACTGTACCTTCTGTGAGCCGCCACCAGTCACATTATAATTATGACCCGTGCAGGTAAATAGATAGGTAGATGGGTATGCGCCTGAGTTTAGCATTGAGTCGTTTTGCAATAGATGCTAAATACCAGGCAGTAGGTACCAACGGTATTGAATGTTAGACAAATATCACTGAGTTATCGAGCTGGAATTTAAATAAAATCTGAATTATTTGTAAAAACATGTTTGACTTTCAACATGTGAGTGAAGGATGTCGTTGGGGGCAGTATCCTACTTACGAGCTTTGACTAAGTTGTACTGTTCTCTTGCTCGTTTTCCTTGTGTTATGTTTATTATTGTTGTGCAATAAAGAATATTTAATTTGTTTGTGACCTTCCTTCTGACTCCACTACAACCTCCCTTCATTGGGAGAACATACTCGTTATCACATCAAATATATTTATTAATTCATGGTACATTAAAATATATAAAATCTATATAACAATATTTAATTGCAGCTGTATCACTAGTGCCGGAAGCTAGGGCTTCTATAACTTAAAATACGTATATACTATATACTATAACTTAACAAAGTAACGTTCCGTATAATATGATTTTATTGTATTTGTGCTAACGTGATTGGAACAGAACAGTTGCACTTCATAATACAATACAATAGTTCAATGTTCATCATTGTGCTTGCATATTACATTTGTAATAGGTTGATCTTACAGTAATGGGTACGACATATATTAATCTCTATGACTTTAACTTGTATCTGGCAATTTGTAGAGCCCAATGCAGGGGTTAACTACAGCGGAACTACTGGTGTGTGATGGATGTGAACTGATAACTGGATAACTGATAAAACAGATAACATACTTATAGATAATGATAAATTGGCTTATTGACAAATAAATATTACCTTTCTCGGCGTTGGAGTGGATAACGCTCGGAGTCTCTGATGGAATATTATCCGAACAAAGACATAACTTAAAGAATCAGTACGCAGAAGTGGTGGTGGGTAGGACATATCTGTTCCAGAGCCGATACACCTGGGGACAGATGTTCGAGTGAAGCCCAGGCGCAGGTAGAGAGGCGCACCGTGTGACGGGCCCCGCCATGAGTGAAACTGTGTAGCTCAAGCAGGAGTGGGAACCACTTCAGGCTCTGGGACGCACAGCCCGGGCGGGGATACCGGTTTATCTTCTGAGCTGCACATGCAGGGCGGGGCTTCCACTTTATCTAATGCCAGAGTATATTAGGTAGGTACAATATACTCGCATAGTACTAATCTAAATTATTAGATTGGGCCTGGGCATCCCCTTTGAAGCTTGCTGTACCAATCAACCAACTATCAGAAAAATCCCCAAACTAGTTACCATTGCCTTAACTTATGGGAGAGGGGTTGAAGAGAAGGCTGTCCCAATTTTTATACACCACGGACAGCGCTAAAATGAGTGTTAATGTTCAGCGGATCTACTCTTTAACGAAAATAGCTTCGGACGGGGTAACTTTTGTTGTGTCAATTATAAACCAATCGTCATTGTTGTATATAGCTGGACATCACAAGTTAGTACGGGACGCAAGGAACGTCTGAAGTTATGCAAATAAAGGATTCTTAGCAGAAGAAAAAGTTATGGCCGTCCGAAGCTATTTTCGTTACAGAGTAGACCCCCTGAAGCGAAAGGCTACCGGGTAGTGAATCATATAGTACCCAAACTATTATTAAATTCCAAAAGGCTTGAAAATTATGTCGAGTCCCCAATAGATTAGGTGCAAAATACTGGCTGGTTATACGATGATACTTTATCCAGCAGGACCCTGCGATCATTACAACAGCGCAGTTTGCACGGTAAGTCACATTCGGGGGACAATGATTATCAAGTAATTTAACATTGTTTGCGAAACATTTCATAGTACCGAAGTACTTAGTTACTTACATATAGTGAGGTAACGTTGTTTAGCATAGATCACAATATTACATTGCAATCGGTTCTCTCGTCCTTGTGCGGCGGTGAGGCGAGTTTGAATAGCGCGGGGTTCCCACGGCGCGGGCGGCGCATGCGCAGCGGAGCCACTGACGTGACGTCACGCCGCTGACAATGGATGCTTCATCGCATCCATAACCTGTCATCGCGCACAATGTGTACCTACTGCTGCTGTAGGTAGGGACCGTGAAGGGCGAGCGCTTTGTCCGGTCGGCGCTAGGTAGCTACTCGGAGCATTGTGTAGGTACACAGTGGTGCGATTGTAAACTACGTCCGTCACCTCACCCGATACGGGAGCCGCAGACGGACAGCAGAAATTACTGCAATAACAATGTAAATATTCCAAATATGTACGTGTTTATATTTAAATGTAACGGAGCCACGGAACAGCGATAGATCACGTTCGATACACACACACACAGACACGCAGGTACGCGATATAGTGTTATTTACACTTTATTTATCTACCTGAGCTAAATTCTAGTTTGCTTTATTCTAAAAGCGTGTCGTAAGGATCGGTAAATATAAAGAGTCATCGAGCAAAGTATCTCGCGTCATTATAGACATATACCTACATACCTAATACAATATTATCTCACGCCCAGGACTCCGCCCGCGTGGAATAAGTTTTTGTTTTCATTGTTTAACAAGTTCTTAAAGTTACTGTCCCGTTACTGTCCTGTCCTGTCCATATACAGTATAGCTAGTAAATGTTTCAGTCAACTTAAAGGCATGATTCATGAGAATTTTTGCAAAAACATAATTTAGATAAGTATACCACCTATTTAGACAGATAAATTAATATTCTATGAGCGATATCAAAACAGATGTTGTCGAAGATATACAGGTCTACAATAGGAATTCAATATATCACGTATATTTTTTCACTTTTTCAATCTTCGAAGTGTCAGGGCTCATCTAAGTGCAATGTGGGAATTTTGGAAAAAATCACGATAACGAAATATTCCGTAAACACGAAGAATGAAAATTGTTTTGGTGACGAGCCGCCAACAACAAGAGATAAAGAAGCCGTGAAATAGCTACAGAACCCGATTAATACGTGGACACGCGCCCTTGGCCTATTTTTAGGGTTCCATATTTCATGGTATCATGTTGCACTTAATGTCAATTCACTAGATAAAGAAAAAGACAAAAGAAAAAGTATTTATTGTCAACAAATACAGATAGATGGTGTTTTAAAAATGCATCAGATTTCAAGCGTCAACTCAAGCTCAATTCGATCCCGAGAATGCTTCACCAATATGAGCCTCAGTAAGAAATGGAGTTCTGAGTCCAAAACTAGGTTTCCCTTTACTATGGGAATCAGCGCTTCACAGTTTTATGGCATTTATAGGTAAGTTAGCTAAGTAAGGTTTTTCTTAGTTATAATTATAACGCATTTAAACGCAAAAATATAAAATTATATAAACTTATAGAATACAGTGTGAAGTGTGTGTGTATGAGAGAGTGATGAGTATATGTGGAACAGTGTGTGTGTGTGGATGGAGTGTATGTGTGTATGGTCGTCTTCTATGCAACACCTGAGTTAAGTAGGTACCTCTTATTGCAGCTTAAACACCTTAAAATTAGATCGAACTGAACATTTAGGTACCTACTGAGCTATGTCGGTTCAAATGGTTGTCAATGGGGAAGTTAAAGTAAACAGGCACAGGATACGGAGTGATGTGATATTAACCGCAAATAACGTTTGTCTCGTTATAATTTATAATAAGTATTTATTTACAAATAAATGTATTTGTGTAGGACATCAACCATCTGGTATCCACAACACAAGCCTAGTTGCTTAGTGTGGAACTAGATGGCATTGTATGTCCAAGGATATTTATTTATGTAATTGGACATGGCTTTTGAAATTAATAATTTATATGCTTGTGCCATAAGACCTCCCGTCTCGTGTCTCATGTTTTCAGGGGTACCTGGATGTAATTTTGATTTATTTGCGAGTGACAAAAATATGTCGCACAATGTTGCCGTAAGCGTTTGAATTTAATTTCAACAGGACGCATGCCTAGTTCCACACGGTTCAATAGCGCTGTTATGTACAGAACCTTCAGCGTTCGAGTTCTACTTGCGCTTGACCTTTTCTTATAGACTGAAAACGCGGACGGTGACAACAGTGATGCTAACCCAAGAAATTCTGCGATTGCCATCCCGCCTGTCTACTGTGGCGATTAGGACAAAGCCTTCCATGGAAGAAGCAATGTCCAATAGTCGACTTGAGTGCTGAACTAGAGTCCCGTACATTCGCATGTGTTCGCATTGCAATTTTTATTCATTATCTATATCATTTAATACCAATCTCTACTACCTACTTAGCTATAATATAAATGAATATTAATAAGGTCTCGGAGAACACAAATGCCCTATTGTTTATCTATCTATCTACCTGATCTAACAACCTATACCTACCTGTATGTAATATGTCAATAATGTACCTATAGATAGGTACCTACATTATTGACGCAATCAAGAATTTTAATATTTTCTAATAGTAATTACCGATCCTTCCTGCGATTAGTGTTAATTACCGCGATAATAGTTGTGAAAACCGAAAAGGTATTCGGTGAGCCAACGGTAATGTAGGGAGCTCTGTGTGTGGACACAGAGCACACAATAGCACAGATTACTAATTGACAATAGTACTAATGTAGTGTACAGTGTAGGTATCGCGGGGTTGTCGGGGCGCGCGACCCTGCCCTGGGGCGGGATAGCTAACCCTGCGGGTGCGGCCGGACGGGGCCCACGCGAACCAGTTCCAAATAAAGTTTAAACAGACTACTGTGTAATTTTGTTTATTAGTCATACAACAATAATTGCACCTAGGTACATATCTCTAAACTACACATTTAGATAATCAAGTTATTAAAATTTAATTGCATTTCATTCCATTCATATAAATATACAATAAAGGTATCTATGTACAAGTTAAAATCGATGGCAATTTTTAAAAGGCACAATATTCACATCAGGATCTGGTAAATTCGATACCGCTCGCTAATTATATCGCTCATTATTATCATACAGGAAAATCGTGTTTATTGCGAATCGAATCCGATCGGCGCGGGCGGCCCTGCGGCCGGCCCCGCTCGTGTACACTCGGGCGACGGCGACGCGACGTCGCGGGACGGCGCGCGAGTTGGCAACGGCGCCACCCGCAACCTTCGACCACACCATCACTGCCATTATGTACACCATTACGATACGACGGCACGCGAGCGATGTCGCGCGCCCCGGGAGTCCGCCACTGACACACTCACAGTTTCTTCACGATGTCGAACTTGGACTTGAGGTCCATCGGCACCTTCTTCGGGTCCACCTTCTTCTTGGCGGCGAGCTGCGCGCGCATCTCCGCCGCCGTCATGTGCAGGTTGAGGGCGGGCGCGGGGGTGGCAGGGGCGGGGGCGGCAGCGGGGGGCGGCGAGTGACGCTCGTCGGTCCCGGAGCCTGCCGACTGCGCCGAGGCGGCGCGCTCGGGCGCGTCCAGGTCGGGCAGCGCGTCGCCGGGCGCGGGCGCGGCCACCAGCAGCTCGGCTTCGTCGGCGCGCTGCTTGATGCGCGCCACCACCTGCTTGTGCGTCTCCCCGGCGATGCTGTGCCCGTTCACCTCGAGGATGCGGTCGCCGCGCTTCAGCCCGGCCGCCTCCGCCGGCGAGCCCTCGTCCACCTTGCCTATGTACTGGCCCGGCTTGCCCTTCTCCGCGTGCAGGTTGAACCCGTACCCGTCGAAGTCGGGCACCTTCCGCACGTGGCAGAGCCGCGGCTCGGTGGCCGCCGACCCGTTCGCGGACATGTTACACTGCTCGGTGCGGAGCGCGTGGCCGACGACGCGCGCGGGCAGAGACTGCGGCGCCCGCGGCCCGCGGCCCCTGCCCCACCCCCCTCGCCCCGCCTCGCCCCCCTCGCCCCGCCTCGCCCCCCCTCGCCCCGCCCGCGCCCGGCACACCTGCGGCGGCGGGGACAGGTACCGCGGGGCGGGGCGGGCGGGGCGGGACGGCCGCGCGCCGGAGCCTCTCCAGTGCAGACCGGGTCGCCGCTGAGGCGCGAAGTATCATCGCGAGTGTATAGTTCGGTTCACGTTGCACGTATCGCAGTCCGGAGCGCCGCACAAAGGGGTGAGTATCCCGGAGGGCGCGTGGGAGGGACGCGCCTCGCTAGCGAGCCTGTCGCCGCTGCGAGCCACATATGCGCGAAAACGGGAACTCGAATCGGTGCCGTCGTTGGCTCGCGGATCAGCTGCCTTGTGTCCACGTTGATAGTGATTACCCCGGTGCCGTTCGGTGGGCTCCACGGTCCGATAGTGAGCCCCCGCGGTGTGGATGCTGACGTGCCACGGAGGGCCGGGAGGCGCGGGCGCAGGCGCGGGATGAGCCCCCGACGGCCGCTAGATGGCGCGCGGTCGCCGGTCGTTGCCCGCTCGCGCCACGGTTTCACACACAACATTACGGTTCTAATAACATCTCAATCCTAATTAGATACTGATAATTAAAAAGGTACTCGCTGTTGTGCTCATTTGGAACTCCATGTAGGCGGTACTGTTTCCTACCGACCCACTACGTGTAACGACTATTCTCGTGACACAAACAACGTGGACGTACCGACCGTGAGATTGATACCGGTCACATTCCACTGATTATAATATAACGTGGGTAAAAGTTGTCTCGACCGAGCACATCCAGCTAAACCTCACACCAATGTAGGCCATCCTACAATCATATCACGTTTAAACTACGTATATATTAATTGAACTTAAATAGTATTATTACACTCGGACAAACGGATTGTACTAGTTATTTTATCTGTGTAAACTGTTGTAAGTAAAAATATGAATTGTGTAAAAGTTCCCATTGTCGTACAGTATCAGTGCGCTTCATTCCGCGACCACGACCTCGCGTGTGACCTCTCCAACCCCAGACTCAACCACTTTAGGGTTAAAACGGGGTTGTGGCGGAAACTTCGCTACGTCGTCATTGTCGCTGTCAAACTATAAAGCATCAATTTACAAAATAGTTGCTCTACTCAAGTACACATTAACTGTGTCGAGTGTTCGTCGCACGACCTGCGGACACTCGTCGGGTGACGACTCAGTCACATGTCACAAGTACCTACTATGTGACTGATCTATTTATGTGGAAATTCAAAAACACTACGAAATGGAAAGTTGGGCGAGTTAGATAACGGTACATTGATGGAAACATATTTGAATTATTTCAAACGCCTTTTTCGCCTTAAACCTGCAACTAGACTTGATCAGGTTGGAAGCGTATTGTATCAGTAATAAACTGGAATTAAATCACAACAAATGTTATACAATTTCCTTCACAAGGAAGCTTCACCCTTTTTCTTTTAATTATCAGCTTCATGGAAAATCCTTATTAAGAACAAATTCTGTCAAAGACTTAGGGATTACTTTAGATTCAAAATTTATTTTCGACGAACACATTGAGACTATAACTCGTAGAGCCAATAGAACATTAGGATTCTTATTCAGAATGTCTTACAATTTCAAATCTGTCAAAACTTTTAAAATACTCTATTGCACCTTGGTAAGAAGTCAAGTTGAATACTCATCACAAATCTGGAACCCAAGATATGATATCTATTGTACTCTAATTGAAAAAATTCAACGTAAATTTCTTCGTTTCCTAAATTACAAATTCAAGATCTTTACTACATCATATCTAGATAGCTGTAAACGTCACCACATTTTGCCTCTGGAGCTGCGTCGTCACTCTGCCGACCTCATAACACTACACAGTATAACCTCAGGGAACCTAGATGCTCCTGAACTATTGTCTCTTATTAAACTGTGTGTTCCTGGCACTCGATCTAGACGGGACAATAACCTAAAGTTATACCTGCCAAAGACTTTTACCAACTATAGGCAAAATTCCTTTATCTGGCGAGTTTGCAAAAAATTTAATGAAGACTATTCTAAATTAATAGATCTATTCAATACAAACAAAAACAGACTTAAATCTTTTATATGCAGTATCTTTTTTGGCGACAATAACAAATAATGGCAATTTCTTTACATCTTTACATCTCTACTCATTTGGAATTTTATTTTTGTTCAATAATCATGCATTGACTTAATTTAATTTAATTTGACTTAATTTAATTTAACTTAGTTTCTTCAATATTATGATTTTACTGTGGAATTACGAGTTTGCGTTGTTATCAATATATATATATATATCCTTTACTTTCAAACTAAAGAACACTCTTAGTTACAATGCAATGCAATGCAAAACAATTTGGGCAATGTGTTCGCCCACAAACGCGTGCACAGGCGGAAACTTGTAATTGGCTCTGTCAGAACCGATTATTGTTATCCATAGCATTATTGTAGCTGTAAGTTTTCCAAAAATAAATAAAATAAAATAAAATAAAATTATAGACCAATAACGAGTTGGTGCAAAGCACTCGTGATACATTCACTGACCGAAAACGCTTGACGAAGTTAAGCAACTGCGTGAATTCTGGTGTATTTGATTACTAGGGGAGGGTGCGTTGAACAGTCTGCTAAGTTGAAAGCCAACTGCCGCGACACATTTATAAATCCATAAATAAAATTTTGTAATTAATTAATCGTATCCTTTGTAATGAGAAATATTGATTATCTTTAATACTTTACTTTATTAGCAGAATTTTACACAAATAATAATAAATCTCTGCTTTCCAAACAAGATCCCAACTTATACCTATTGAATGTTGCGAAATGTACGTATGTATGAATGTATGTTTGCTATCTCTTCACGTCTAAACGGCTGGATGGCTTTGGATGAAATTTGGTTGGTAGAGAGATTAGGACCTGGATTAACATATAGGCTACTTTTTTTGGTGAACCGAATTTGATGATGATGATGAATGAAATGGTTCACGCGAACGAAGCCGCGGGCGACAGCTAGTAGATAAACTTCGATAAGAGATCTTATCTCAGAGATTTCAAATAAAATCAAACCGCATCCAAATCAGTTCACCCGTTTAAGAGCTATGGTGGCACACACACACATAGCGGTAAAACTTATAACACTACTTTTTTGCGTCAGGGGTTGAAAACAAAGAAACAGCTGAACATACAACATGCTCCTTTTTTGATTAAAGTTGGGTAATTATTATTAGCAGCAGTAGGGACGTAAGGCTGTTGATGGAGTTGCCACGAACTGCAGTAGTTACCTATAATATACATAGATAGTTGATTTAACTATGCGCCGGCGGCGGGCGGCGGGCGGCCGTCCCTCGCTGTACGCACGGCCATAGTTACAGAGAGGTCTGCTTACGTCGGTAGTGTTACGGGTGATGAGCAGTCGATTCTATTAATTACGTATTATGGGGGACTAGACAAAGAACGATAGCCACTCTCATACCGACGCGGGAGATTGATGTGAAAGAGACACTTGTTTATTTGTAAACACTCGTGTCACTGCGCTGTAACACGTCGTTCGAGTGCCGACCGCGCGGCTTGCCACAACCAGCGATCTAGTGAACGATTCTTCATTATCAATCCTAACAATAATCCCAGACGAGCACGTGTGCGAGACAATCCCGATATTATTACAATAAATCTACTACTTTGTCTCGTGTTGTATCCCGTAAAGGGTTGATAACATCATTCTGTTGGACAGGGTAACGGTACCTGGGTACACAGTTGGGACATTCTTGATTCACCTCTCGGGTCAAATCTAACAAATTTTAAAAAACTACGTTATCGACCATAGTGTGGTTTATTAACCCCCGACGGAAAACGACGGGTGTGTAATTTGGCAGCGTTGTGTGTAGAAGGTAATGCCTGGTTCAATTTGAATGTGCGGCTTATATCGTCCATTTCGTCGATAAACCCCAGGTCGAGAGTAAAGTACATAATATATTGAGTCCTAGTTTAAATAATTGTTTTTATTTTTTGGTGATTTGATTTAGGTAGTAATCTTCTTCTTTTCGAGTCAAGGCAAGTTTCAAATTATATTGGACCAAAACTTAGCCACTCAATTCAAATTCAAAAAAAGTTTTATTTCTTATAGAAAAACATTTCAAATCGTCATGACATACAATTATCGCTTATTCACAAGACAGACTCCCCAGTGAAGGACGAGCAAGAAACTTAGGGGTTGCTCTTTTTACCCGACTGTCGAAGGAAACTTTTTCTAACGGCCAGAATACAATTTATGACTCTAATAGCACTCAACCAACATGCAGCTGTCAGGTACACATAGTAAAGCCACTGATACTGTTCATTTGTAGTATATACCTAGTTATCAATGGGGGAATTGGTAGGTGGGAAGAGATCAACACGCTTCACAGAGTGAGCTCAGTCGGTCGGACGTCAGCGAGATAACTCTGACGTAGAAGGTGATGTGCAGTCCATCTCCAACTCAAACGATTGAGATATATTTTATTCGAACAGCAAGCGTTGTATTTTCACTTTAAATTCCCGGCGTCAACATTGTGTATTGTTTGCTTTCGTTATTGAGGAGTTACGGCAAGTATCGAGTACGATATTGTAGCTCCTACAGTGCAGGGACAATGAATACATTATGATTGCACTAAGTATGACTGCACTATAATAACGTGGGCCCACTGTTAAAAGGAAAACATTGATACGTGACTGCCACGCCCCACTAGTGGTCACCCATCCATGCAAGGGCTAACCGACAGCGAATGCTCCTGCCCCACACATGCCTCAATGGACTGTTGCCATAGAGACAGGAGAGGGATTGCCCGCAACCGGTCGCACCACTCCACTAAGCCTCACCCGTGATTTCTAAAATTATAATGAGCTGGCTCCTCAGCTGTGCAGCCCGGTTGCTGATGTTGTAATGGTCGTTATAATATGTGTGTATGTTAATGCGCCCGCACCGTGTGCGCCCGCGCCGCCGGGAGAGAGCTCTCCGCCATCGATCCGTGTGAAAGTAATGAAAATATGAAATATGTTATGACGCAATAAAACATTTACTTCAAAATGCCGTTTATGTATCACCATCCACGAGCTAATCGATCGTTCAATGCGAGAATATAAACGCGCGTGTATATAACGTTGTCTATGGTTGTACGAGTAATATTTATGAAATTGCAAATAAAACTTAAGTTTTTCGAGGAACATCTTCTTTATGACATTAAAACTCAATGGGCTATTTTTAACCATTTGTTTCTGACTAGACTTTCGCCCGTGGCTCCGCCCGCCTGTACTCACCTCATATGAAATTTCGAGATCGAAAGTACAAGTGCCAGGCCATCTCTGCACCAAAGTTTATCTCCTAGGGAACTCTAGTCGCTTGCGCATGTGTAGTCCTCAATCTCTAAATAGTAACAAACAAAGATCTAAACTACGCAACAGGTTTGATACTGTTTTCATTGTCATTTAGATAATATTTTCCGGAAGGTTTAGATGATACTATATCCAAGTGATAGTTTATATTTTATTTTGAAATCCAAACGAATGAAAGCGGAGCTAGTTCATAAAATATGAATGGGATGTGAGACACACGCTTGCCAAATAATAACATCGATGTAAACAGACGACCGATTGGTGTAGTGGATAGTGACCCTGTCAGCGAAACCAACGGTTGCGGGTTCGAATCTCGCGACGGGTAAATGTTTGTATGATGAATATGAACATTTATTCCTGAGTCATGGATGTTTATATAAATATTTATGTATGTTTATCCGTTATCTAGTATCCATAGCACAAGCTTTGCTTAGTTTGGGACTAGATGATTGGTGTAAGTGTCCGAAATATAAAAAAAAAAAAAAAAAAAAAAAAATGGTCAAAAGCAGTTAATTAAGAACACCACTATGTTGCAGTTTAGAATGAATATTCTTTCTGATGTGTGGATACTCTAAATCTGCGCAGACAGACGCGAAAGCCAGAGATGATTCGCTTAACTAGTCTTTATCGCCTCAACTGCCTATGTAAGGGTACTATTTGTCGATAGCACTGACCTGCAGCATCAATGACGTATGCCCTGACACCAGTACTCCTTCATTCACTGGTAAGGTATAGTACTCTGACCTCACAGGAATAAATGAGTCGGTCCTATTTTACTTTTGCCTACTGTTAACAATAACAACTCTGTTAAACCAGTTATCATTGTTTCAAATATTGAAGAGCTGTAGCGAAGAATGTGGAGGTACTTTAGACTATTATGACTATGTACTTTATACTTCGTATGTACTTAACAGTGACAAAATACCATTCGTCACCGCTCCGCGTTTTCTACACCACTAAGCGTAGCTTAAGCGTGTAACGCATGGTAATGAGGATGAAGTAAAAGTTGGCTTAGTTTGGTCGAAGGGTGTCAAAGGGTGAAAGCGAACATACAGCCCGCTGGCCTCGGGAGATAATCGGTTTTCATTGAAGACCATTCGTTTTGTAACGAATTACAGAAACCTTAGTGAAGGGATATACAATGCTCCGGCAGGAGTGGATCACACGGCGCTGCACCGACCGAGTCGGCCGCAGGCTCGCAGACGACATAGGTACTCTAATGTCATCAGTGTCGAGTGTGTGCTGTAGACACAACGCCCACGTCATCGGAATTTAGTTCCGGCAACGCGAGGAGATGCGGGGGAGGGGGGATAGTTCGCGCGCATTCCACACGGAGTGGCGTGTGTGTGCGTGAGGCGCATAGTGAGGTGACACACACGCGGCAAGCGGTTAGGGGGGGGGGGGGGGGGGGGTTTGTGATTATCGCGCGCGTTATCAGCACCTTATCGCCGCGGTGTCGCAAACGTGCGCGTTTGATATTATAAGCCACGACTATAAAACAACTGTAAGTGGCTCAAGAAAAATTCCATATCGATACTGTTGGTTAGCGTCGTGTCGGCGTCGGCCGGCAAGGGCTTCAGGGCGCCACGCTCCGGGGTCGCCACGGAGACTGTCTGATGTAGATGTGGCTCTCGCCCCGTGTGAGTCACGCGCGGTGACGCGACGGCCGCCCGCTCGGCGCAGGCGCGGCCGCTGTGCTGCATCCACCATGATTTATTAATAGTTTTCTTTAAATGCACTAAGGGTTCACACTTCACTTCAGTCTGAAGTTGAAGCCGAAGGTAAAAACGTGCAACTGACTATCTTACTCCATTCTTATCATCTGTATACCTTATGTGGTTTTCTTTGACCCGACAGAGGCTTTTCTTAAATATCATTAATACCTAGTAGGCGGCCAAAGTTCCTATGACATACAGACTAACTGACATGGCGAAACTATGACGGTTCCGTTTTCAACCTTGACTACGGAAACCTAAGAAGTTCCGAGTTCTCTGACCACCCCTGTTAATAACTGCCCATGCTTTCATTATTTATTTGTCGCACTATTAAGTATTACGTATGAGACTATACTCTACTGCTTTATCACACATTCCTTTTTTATCTTAATCTAAGAACGTGGTTATATTTTTACAACGCAATGTGATACTTTCAAATTGTCGCATACCTAATGGATAAGTGAATACAAACATCTGCAGTCGACACCAACCAAGTCAAACGTTCGGTAAGATTTCATACAAATTGAGCGAGTTCTAATTTGACCGTCAAGTTAATCTTGGCCCTTTACGACCTTGAGGCCATCGTGAATGTACGGGCAAAATCTTCCAATGGACTTCTATCTATAATCTATTGGTGTTTTGTGATGTGCTGTCGAGTGCACACCGCGTGAAGGCGCGCGCTGCCAACGCACTGCATTCCTACGCCGATGAGAGGGCGACCTCGACCTGGCTCTTACCACATGCAGTACCTACACTTCTATTTATCGGAGGAGCTTTTAAGACATTATAATATCCTTGTTCTATAATATGGAACGAGTATTAGAGCATTATCTCTCATTAAAATTGTGAGTTGATGACACACACAACGTACCGCGCGGCCCTTGGTACAGCATCGCCTGTGGACACGTTGAAGTAATTAGGCAAGAGTCGCCTTGGAACAAATAATCGACTTCAAATCTTCAAGGTTTAATTTTGCCTCACAAATAACAAAGATATGCTGTAAAATCTACAATGTACAGTCGTTTATAAATTATTAGCCTTTTCTAAGTCGATTAAAAAGGAAGGGGTCTTCAAAAGCAGGGTGAATAGGCATCTACTGAGATCGCGTGCTTCATCTTCGGCCACATCGTCACTTCAGGTGAGATTGTGGTCAAAAGCGTATCCAGTTAACCTAAAAAAGGGGCAATTTGCAACAGGATTTGTTTGTAAACGTACCAGAGCTACCAGGAAAACAAGAGAGTATAGGACAGGGATGGTGAAACTTATTTCATGAAAGGATATAGAAAAGTAGAAAATTAGCGGGGAGCCTTAACTACCTCAAAAAATCCATTTTGTTTTGAATTTTTATGATAAATGATAAAGTTAGAAACCTTTAAAACAATAACTTTTATTTAAAAGCCCTGCGATGTCTAAGACTTATGCAGGTGGGAGCTGCTATGATGTTACTTTTAATAGGGACTAAAGGTGGTCGTCAGTTAGCCTACTTCTAAGGCAGTTCTTTCATGTCTTCAAGAGACATTGTCGAACCACATTAAAGTCCTTCGCGGGCTGGAGTTGGCACGCGAACCGTACTTTGTCCACCCCTGGTATAGACAGTAGGGAGCTTTGCTCCAGACTCACGTGGACTCTCGTGAAGAGGTAACCTACGAATACGGTACCGACAAAAAAAAAATCCACAACATATAACAAAGTTCAGTAACGGACATTGACCACCGTCACAACGTCGCGTCTCTGTCAGTTCTCTAAGTAGTGCATGAGATTATTCCACAATCGGCTTTCCACGCGGTGAGGGTGATACCGAGCATTCGCACTAAGCATTTCGCTTTTCCCTTCATAATACGGACTGCTAAGGCATAGAACTCCCTGAATGCCGGGGCGTCTGGGTTTCCCCGAATCTTATAATCTTGGGATCTCTAATTTTAGTGTGAATAGACACTTTCCTGAGGTCGTGGTCAAACGCGTGTCCAGTCCTTTAAAAAAGAATAAATTTCAAGACAGAATTATAGACTAGATTGCTCCACTGACTGCATTGAAAGAGGAAGTCCAGTCCGAGGTCAGGCACTACTTTGATCAATGGACCCATAATAACGATGCACCGACTTACTTCATCAGCTACTATTACTATGACATTAATACTAAACCGGCTCCTGACGGGCGCAGGCGTCAGTGACGCCACTCCGTCTCTCTTAACTTTCTAAAATTAGACCCGTTTGATGTTGTACGTAGGACAAGAAAGCTCTAGTGTGTACTTGTCTAATTGTATAACTGTATTGTAAACTACTCAGTACATAATAGGTCAGTGTCGAGGGTTGGATGTTAACTATGGAAGCAATCAAAGGGTTTAGATATATCGGCTGTAGTTTATGAAACACGTGTGCAGCAGATACTCTCGGTAGTTAAAGTGCGTGTCAGTGAGCAGTATTCGGCGGTGAAGAAAAGTGCCAACCAATTGAGGTAAATGCGTATTACAATGATGTGGCATTACACTTTAGAATTTGCTTCAGTAGCTTATAGAGGTCGAGGGTTCGATTACCAGCGGGTACATGTTTATTACTAGCTTTGGTCAGTGGTAGGGCATTTTTAAATGCCAGCAACACCATCTTTTAAGTCTACCGCCAACCAGCAATGTTGATAGCATTGTTGTGTTCTGGCGGTTTAAGATAAGATAATCACTTCCCCAGTTAAGTTAAATTGTTTTATATTTATTTTCTTTCTTTTGTATAACAAGCAAATAATAAGGTGTTATACTATAAAATGCCTTACGACTGTGTGAGGGAGACGTGCGGAGCGTCTTTTGCTACGTGAATAGCCGCCCTACGAAAGACATCAATGGGAGCTCCCTCGGGACGCGCCGATACTACAGGGATTGTATGACGTAGGTCAGCTACTCTTGGGTACTTTATATGAGTTTCTTACTTTCGGCTCCCCGGTAAGAGTATAAGGCTGTACAAAGTGTAAGGAAGGTCGATGCAAAGCCTTATCTTATGGGGGAGATAGTTGTAGTAATTTGGGACATTTGCAATAATTAAATAAAAAATGTTATTAAAAAATAACAAAATGATTTCTAATAATGTCAATTGTAATGTATACACATTGTTGTGTTTTAAGTAGTGAATAAACTATTTTCTTTCTTCTTTACATTCATAAGTCAAACTTAGTTTAACACATAATTTTACTTCATTCGAGTTTGTGCTCTAATACAAATAATAATAACAGGGAAAATTGAATGACAGAGAGTACAATGTATGCTTGCTAAGGGTAGAAATGAGCGGACAATGCTGCACCGACAACTCATGTGTAATGATGATGTTCATTGGTACAGTTGTGCAATATTGTTATTGTAATTGTCGACACAATTAGTAATCGACGATTGCTAATCGTTATCAAATACATTTCTATTTAAATATCGTGAAGGTATTTGATTGTCCGTCGATAAGCCGCGCTGCTGTTGCGGCGTCATACGTGACCAGTTATGCCTACATAATATAATTATAACGCAGGCGGATCGTTGAATTAGCCATTTCATGAAATGCCTAGGTGGATATATATGGCGGATATTTCCTACATTATTGTAAATTATGCTAACTAGTGTGGAGCCCTCCTTCGTGGGGCCCCACTGCCTGGGGCTTCTCGGTAATATTAAAAGCTACCAAAACAACTCCCTCTGAGCACCACAGTTTCCAATAAGGTACCGCAGGGTCCATGGCTCAATGTACACATCATAGGGTTTACGAACGGGAAGTTGCGGGTTCGATCCCCAGCGTGGTACATGTTTAGTACTTGGTTTGGTTTGTGGTAGGGCATTTTAAATGTCCGCCTGGCTAGCTAACCATATTATCTAAGTCCACCGCCAAACAGCAATGTTAATAGCATTGTTGTGTTCCGGTTGTCAGAGATAAGATATCCAGTGCCACAAATGAGATGGGGTTTCCTGGACAGTACGTTTCCACATTCGGCCTCATCTTCACTTAACATCAGGTGTGATTGAGGCCAACTGCTAATTAAAAAAAATGTAGAAATTATCCGCCATACTTAATCATCTATTTAGGTATTTCATAAAATGGCTAATTCAATAAGGTAAACGTGACGCATGCCGCGCGCCTGCGCCGACCGACTCATTAGCGGAGTTCCATTCTGAGGATTATTCGATTCAATTAAATGATTGACTCATTATCTGATCATCAGAAACACGGAACATCTTCGAGCTGTTGAGCGCTTTGATGATGCTTTATTTGTCATTGTTACAAAGCTGCAGTCCGTGGCCTTTAGTCACCTGTGGTAGTGTGTGTTAAATCACTTGAAATATTTACATTAAAAGCAAACACATTCGTTTTTACTGGATTGACGAGAGTTATCTTTGTATGTATGTGGGATTCTTTATTCCCTGGTAGCACCCGAACGGCTGGATAGATTCGTCGTGACAGTCCAAGTGTCAAAGGATAGGTACGTCAAAATAAAGTAAACCGTCAATACTTAAAAAAAGTTACATCGCGGCTTTCATTTGGACCAAATTTATATACTGTGTCACCTTCATGACTCAATTGACACTGGCAAAATTCATAAGAGTTGCCACTAAACAAACTGGAACTGGAACTAGTTAAAAAAATTGTACTAGCACTGGAATATGGTCATAGGAGGGGGCTCATCATGAGGATTCTGAAAATGTATATTACAAGTGAGACATACTAGTCCAGTAAAAATACGCAATTTTTGTGGTGTAACTTCCTATTATCTTAAAGTTTCTGATTTTTTGTAGAATAATAGAGCACTCATCAGTGATAGAATAAAAATGTTTCCTAACAAATCGGTAGCTTGCTTTAGATATATTAAAGTATTTAGTTATAAAGCCTACAATATTAAATTAAAGTTTGTACTGTGAACTTCATTGCGTTGTAGAAGATGCTAAAATCTCTAAAGCAATTTTCTAAAAAATTAATCACTGGCTACTTTATATTAATCACTGGCTACTTTATATTAATCACTGGCAACTTTATATTATCTACAAATAGTTTATTGAGTCGTGATATTTGCCCTCGGGTGAAATTTTCCATAAATATAAAGAAGTTATTGATCAAGTTTTTTGCAAATAGTTACAGGAGGCCTAAGTGGTACACAGTGGTAATTTAATCATATAGTCTATGTTTTATTACTAAATACTTATACTATATCTAAAGCAAGCTACCGATTTGTTACAACACATTTTTATTCTATCACTGCCAGGTACTCTACCCATGTGCAAAAAATCACGGCCTTTAAAATTATAGGAAGTTAAAGTGTATCCTTACTGGACTATGCAAGTGATAACATCCAGCGCGTGGCTACATTGCCCTCTTTGCTTCGTGCGTAGTTGCCTAATAAAAAGGTCTGTTTGTACACTCATCATTATTATTATCAATAGAGATTTAGTTTCAGCAAACAAGCACATCTGTTGTGCTAAGCTAAAGTCTCTCTAATCAAGACTCACTACCAAACATTAAAAATCCGGCTGCTCCATAATATAGTCCATATATCCCATATTATGGAGCAGTCGGATTTGTAATGTTTGGTAGTGTGTTGTGTGTTGCGGTCGTGGCGTCGCCCGCCCGCGCGTGTTCCATTCAAATTGTTTAGGTGTTTTTGTCATCGTAATACATTATTTACAGTTTTTATGTAATGCCTATTCAAAATCATAACCTTAATTTAATATGAATGTTTTGGATTCGACAATCATTTTTATATTTGATCCCCTGTCGCGGAGATGTTATTAGTTTGAACTGTTTGTCTGTCTGTAGCGCTGTAGTGTAAAACATCCTAACCGATATGAAAGCGATTTTTTTCTGTTCGAAGGTTGGTATTTGGGAGATGTTAGCCACGTCTTGTAGAAATCGGCTAACTCAGTTTGTTTACGTACATAATTTGGTAGTCTCACCAATAATACATGAATGTAGGTACACATGTTATAATGTGACATTTAAAAGTGAGATAATAAATCAAATCTAATCTATTGAATTCTTAAAAAGTTTGATTGAGTCGTTTTCACATGTTGGTACAGAATTAGATAACCGACTCAAATATAATATGTTAAACTGTTAACGACTTCTAAGGGCATTGCCCAGGAATAACTAAACAGAAAATCGAACCCGAGACCTGAGGAGAGAATGGCTAAATTAGGTGATACTTCTATATATACAATGCTAGTCGGAAAGGGGGTATTAAGCCGAAAGGCTGTAAAAGTACCCGTTATAACGAACAACTTTTGTTCTACAACTTTCCTCAAAACTCAATACATTTCGAGAAAATGCCCTTTAAACATGTCATAACAAAATACTACCAAGTAGCCCTAATCAGCTGTGTTTCATTCATAAAAATGGTTAACATAGAGTATGAAACTTTTCACTATTATGATATTTTGCCTACACCCTCCTTGGTAAGCTGGTAACCAAAAAAAAACTTATTCCTTCAGTATTTCTTTTAGGATTTCATAATTTATGCTGGCCCTAAATTAAGATTCCATAAGTAGGTTTGAACGCAAAAGTAAGAAAAAAAATTGACAAAACATTAGATTTCAGAAAGGTTCCATCTTCTACTCTGGAGTGGATCATTGGCGATTTACCCTTCTCAACCAAGAAATATTTTTTTAATCGGGTAAAAATTTACGGAGATATGGCGTCACGTCGAATTTAAAACCTTCTTTTTGAAAATCGGTTAATAGATCATACTTTGGAACTTCCACATACCACTAAGCAGCTGGAAATCCATGTAAAATGTCCACGTCAATGAAATGCTACTAAAACTAATTGGTAATTAATGCCATTCTGAATTTAAAAAAATCGAAATATTTTTACGTATTGCTACCTACTAACCCCTCTGCGTTTGCCCACATTACCACAGATTACTAATAAGTTACTAAAGTAAACATTACACAGTCTTGACTTGACACACACACACATGCATGCGCAAGCCACGCCCTGCCTTTCGGCAAGTGCATTCGAATCCGAATTCTCCGAAATCCCTATAAAATACGAAGAAATAAAAAATACCTAAATTAAAGCCAGTCGCTTCTACCACTTCCGTGCAAGCAGGCGATTATTTTCGCGAGTCGTCCTAGTTCGTTGTTATTTGTTATTATCGTTAGAGATTTTCTTTGTTATTAGTTGTTGTCGCTATTAATTGTATTTGTTTGGTAGGTATTAGTTGTTATTGTTAATAATTCACGATATGCCGGTGGAGTATACCAATCAAAAATACTACGATATGAATTGTGTAGGAAGACGTGATCACGTAGGTACTTACGGAAGCTCGAGAAGCTTGATTACAAAGAGTGCTTCAACTTGTGATTCAATGTAACTGTGTCTGTTTGTGCTTCATGTGTATAGCCCGTGTTTGTGTTACGTACGGAATAACAACGTCATCATCAGAAAAGGTTAGTTGTTTCATTAAAAATTAAACCATCATTCTTGTTAAAAACCTTGGTTAGGTAGGTACAGTAAGGTTCGAAAACGCGTATTTTTTTTATGCACAACGGGTTTGTACTTGGCCTCAATCACACCTGATGTTAAGTGAAAATGAGGTCGAAGGTGGAAACGTACTGAACTGACCCGGAAACCCCAACACATTTGGGGGACTGGCTATCTTATCTCTGACAACCGGAACACAATAATGCTATTAACATTGCTGCGTGGAGGCAGTTTTAGATAAGATGGTGGTAGAAAATGCGTATCCAGTAACAGCTCAAACGATTAATATCTTTAGGTAGGTAGGTAAACTTTGATTTCAAACTAAAAGTAGTTTTTAAGCCCCGTTACATAAAAAATATGTAATAACCTTGAAGCCTATGTCTGTCTGTGTCTTTGTTGGGCCGACGTGTTTGAAAACATTTAACAGAGTTGCTTTGTTTACCTGGATGATTCAGTGGGGATTTCTGGAATAATTATTTGCCGTCAATACAAAATTTCAATAGTTTGAGGTGGAACTGGTTATGCACTTATGAACTTCATGAAAATTTGATGGAATGTATGGGGCTCTGGTCACCCATAATCCCGCCATACACGTAATCCACATTTCGGTAACTTCCGACGGCACACGCTATGTCGGTGCCTGACAAAGGGCGGGCGGCCCGTGTCAACAGACGGCGGCGCGTTTGACGGACCCGACGCACACGCAGGGCAAACTGGGCGGGGTCCGCGTCATTTTGGGCGTCGATTATTATGTGTCTCTTCATTCATGAATTATAGGGTTGTACAAATTTTCTTAAATTAAATAATTTAATAACTTTGTATGGAAACAAAAATTTGCCTTTTCCCCATTTATCTAATTGGCAATAAAACACTTATCGATGACACTATAACCAACTTTCGGCTTAGTACCCCCTTTCCGACTAACCCTGTATAAGCTTACCAACAATGTGCAAACCCTATTTTATGGCAATATAAGAAACCTACACTGACATGTATTATGTGCCTAAGCACAAATTGTTTCTGCCGGTTTTTCTCTCCACCGGACGGCCGTGAAAGTAAACAAACATGCCCCCCCCCCCCTCCCCCCTCCCCCACCGCCACTCGCATGATCGATGGGTGACAATGACGCATACACACACACACACACACTAACGGTGCCGCGAACCCGTCGGCCCATACATTAGCGCTCTCACGACAACTCTGTTTCTCTCGTTGTGACATCCTTAAATCAAACTAACACACCGTGTAGTGCTGTGTGTGGCAGTTCTTGAATTGATGAATAATTGTAAATGTACTCGTAAATGCATTTGTGAGAGTGTAAATCAATCATAAGTGTGTTATATGGAGACGTCGGTGTACCCGGTGGAGGCGATCAGCGGTTCCGGACGGTCACACCGTACAACTTCTCGAGCAAATCATAGTTTCCTTTATTTATTATCATATCCTTAAAGGGTGAGCAGCACCAGCAGCTCAAAGAACAAAAAAGATTTATACAGATGCAAAAAAAACACATTTTTTCTACATTCGATGCCATTTTTCAACACAACGTAGTTGCAATTGTCAATCTATACGTTACACGTTTATTGATAAGACCAATTGATTATTTACAAAGGCAATGGAAACTATTTATAATTATCAACGATATTGACAGGTGACGACGGTCATTGATAACGAATCGCAAGAGTAATTTCCATGTTTACTTGTGCTCAAAACCAACTTGTCAGTTAGGTATGAACCAACATACTCCTCACTTAGCACTACAAACGCAATGAGGCGTACGCAATTGGTAAAGGTCCCCGAACTCGGTCAATTACGATTGTCAATATTTATATCATTGAAGGTTTCGAACGATGGGCAGGTGATGCTCCAATTTAGATCATTCGCTTGCTGTAGCTCCTGCCTTTCGACAGCAATGTACCCTCGCATTAATGGACGTAAAACACGCTAACATTTACAATTGACGGAGTTGGGAACTGAATACTATTTTTTTTAATTTATTTCCATCTTACTTCTATAATTACAGGTTTAGTACCTAATTCGATATTGGTGTGGATTCGGATGTACACCAACTAAACTAAACTAAAACCAGTTTTGGAGTGGTGCCATCGCATTGGACTGTTCCAGGGAGAAAAAGACAGTATTACTCTAAAACTGGTTTTAGTTTACTTTAGTTGGTGTACATCTGAATCGACATCAGTGTGTGCTTCTATTAAAAATATGTACAATTTATTTTCCTTCCCTTATATCATATCACTAGTAAGGCTATCCTTGTATTACTCGTATATCCAACTAATAACAATAAAAAGAACTTGCCCCTCTTGAAATACAGAAAGTTGACAGATGGTATCCGTTGGCCACTGTACTTGTCCCAGCCAGACACAGTTACACCGTTGTCGATGACGGACGACGATATTAGCATAGCCCCTCCCCCCGTACACCATCTGTCACTTCCGATTCCTCAGAAATCTGGTCACGTACTGGCTCCTTCCGCTGTCGGTTGTCGCTCGCAGTTCCTATGGCAGGCACATTAGTGAATCACGCCGGGTCGGTGTCGTTGGTAATTAGATACGAGCTCAGCAACTACTTCAGTACTCAAAAACTACTTCAGTGTACTTTTACAAGGAAGCATTACCTGCTTATTTCTCCAAGGGATTCAAGCAGCTGACAATATCACCCTGCTCAAAGTATAGGTACAAGTACATTGCAACAGCTTAGACTTAGAACGCGTGAGGCTTCGAATGAGTGTCCTGACTCACGACAATGACTAAAGATACAAATTTGTCAATTCCAGAATCTGCGGCAAATAACACGAGCACCCAGCGGAGGGACATGAGCGAGACACACAGTGACTGCTAGCGGGAGTGCGAGCGAGATGGCGCTGCGCGGGTCCCCGGCGGGGGGCAGCGCGCGGGCGCGGGGCGAGGCGCAGCGAGCTGTGGACGAGTTCGAGGAGCTGGCGGGGCTGCGGGGCGCGGGGGCGGGGGCGGGGGCGGGGGAGCGCGGGGCATACGTGCTCGAACACCTGGCCACCTTCACCGTGACCAGGGAGACCGGCATCGTGTACCCCGCGGACGGCATGCGGCGCCTGCTGCAGCTGGAGAAGACTAACGGTATGTATGCACCATCGATCATGTATCAACGCTACACTCGGTTTCTTCCGCTACTTATTTTCACACAAATGATCGCTTTGAAGATTGTCTGGAGTCTGGATAGTTCTTTTAGCAACTAGCTTCTGGCTGCTCTGGGCCTCATCTCATTCCCCTTGGAGTTTGCCTTAAGTCTGTTTTGCTAAACTCTTTGCATTTCTCACTTGTTTCACCCATTTCTTTCCTTTAGTCTAAGTACGGCACCACCTTTATTTTATTTTATTTTCTTGGGAAAACCAACAGCTGTTTTACAAATTATCACTTAAACTAAGAAACTGAAAGCCAATTAGAGGTTTCCACTGATAGAACCTACTTAAACTTAATTAAAAATAAAAAACTATACATTGCAATCAGAGAACTTGGAATTGGAAAAATTAATCTAATTATAAACAATCTATACATAGGATATCCTTGCATCGCCAATCCAAAAACAACCGGGTCACTGCAGTATTAGGTTACTTTCTGGCCAAAAAAAAACGTCTACTCAATGTGTTCCTTGCCGATGTAACGCTAGTACAAAACAGGTCCAACACAAACTCGTTGCTAAGTAAATTAAAATTTTTAGTAGTTAGTTTAGTACATTGTTGAGGCAGCATCCAGTATCCATCCATATCCAGGCTTACCTTACAAAATTTACAGTAGACAATAGTAGATGGGGGTGGGGGGACCATGCTGCCCTAGCGCATCGCCTGCAATATTTCATTCGAGTTTCAATTTATCTTAAAATATTCATGTTTCAGGAATATGGAGTCAGAAGATGCAACTTTGTTTGGACGGTCAGTGGGTACTCGTCATGGACTATGAAACTGGGGTGAGTTGAGTTACACATGAATAATGATATAGAAATATAGCACTTAGTTACACCGATAATCAAGACCCAGACTGGGTGAACCTGTACTGTGGATGCTGGATAATGAAGCACTTACATTTATTTCGTACGTTTTGAAATGAGAGGCTGAAAGGGCAGAAAACGACGACGACCAAGAATTAGAGGTTTTTACAAATTATGATTCGAAAATGCACAGAAAATAATAAAAATTAGGAATTACGCCGAGCGGTTCGTGCACAAGCATTGTTATCATGCAAATCATCGAAAAAATTATAATTATCATCTAAATCGTCTGACATTTTATATGTTTTCTCAATAAGTTTCCGTTTTATAGTATCTTTAAATTTCTTGAAAGGAAGATTTTGTATACCAACGGGAACCTTATTCAAAAGCCCTCTGAATGAATTACGATATTGCAGAGTCTGCTTACCTGAGGGATAAAGTTTATAGAACGTCAGCCTGGCGTCATATAACGCACAGCTTATCGGATTATTGTGACTTTTTCGTAACTAAATACATTACTGCGGCACACACATAATATTTGATGTTTCTGTACTTGTGTTTGACTGTTTTAGTTGAATTTTTCATATGTAAAATTTGTTATGTGTGTGTGCAAATAATTGCTTATCTATCTATCTATATTGTACTAGTTATAGTGGTTGACACTCTACACGTGACTCATAAAGTACTCTGTGATACTAATGCCATCTATTTTGTTGTTATTTCTGAGGACCTATAATAGTCTTACTGACGTTATACTTATTTCTAAGCTGCTGTATAAATGCTGTTGGTCTTCCATATGCATAAATATAAAATGATTACAAAATAACAGCAAATTGAGCACACATAATCTATTAAGTGCTGCACCAGTGCTCCATGTAACAATGGGCAATGATGGTGGCTCTATGACAAGTAACATAACATAAGGTCAAATGGACATTTACTATGATCAAATATATGCATACAAAAGATCAAACACGTAATTTAGTGCTTAGTGTGTAGTTATTACAATCCTGCCCCCGCATTAACCCCGCAACAAGGTAACTAATTGCCCTTTCTTTCAAGTTCGTATAAGACAAACAATGAACAATGACATTGTCAACCGCCTCCTTGCATACAACTGTGTCACACGCAGGCGGTTCAAGGACTGCCTGCGAGGAGGTCCTAACGCCGACCAGTTGGGGGGGGATGTGCTCTAGCTGGCACCATGTGTCGGTTGACCACCGATTAGTGTAATGGATAGCGACCCTGATAGCGAAAGCAACGATTGCGGTAAATGTTTGTGTGATGAATACGAACATTTACACCAAAATGGATGTTTATATAAATATTTTTGCATCTATTATCCACAGTACAAGCATTGCTTAGTTTGGGACTAGATGATTGGTATAGGGCCGGACACAGGCAAGCGCAGCGTAGGACGTCCACTCACAAGGTGGACAGACGATCTGATGGAAGTCGTGGGCAATCGTTGGATGCAGCTCGCTTTCCCACGTATTTCCCACGACTTCCATCAGGTCGTCTGTTTCCTACGTACTACTCCCTAAACTAATCTAATCCCTAAACTAGGCAAAGCCTTTATGGACACTAGACAACATGGATAGACATATTCCATCGAATATGAAAAATTGACGATCTATTGGTGTAGTATACGTAGGTAACCCTGCCTTCGAAACCAACGGTTGTGGGTTCGAATACCGCGAGGGATCAATATTTATATGATGATTACGACCATGTCCCCGACTCATAGATGATTAATACATGCATGTCTATTCATGTTGTCTAGTGTCCATAAAGGTTTTGCCTAGTTTAGGAATTAGATGATTCAAAGAATACCAAATATATTTATCCATAAATATCTCGGTGTTTAGAGAACAACACTCAGTATAGTTTAAAATATGTATACATCCCAACACTGCTCTCGGTGGGTTTACATCACTTTAATATATTCTTGTACACGATTCATGCGCTTACAAATTAAACCGATGATAGCAAGCCTGTGTCATTGTTAGTGTTAGGAAGAATTTTCGTTTGGTCAATCGTTATTATCCTCACTAAGCACCGAGTCATGTTATTCAAGTCTTTACCTTATTTATTTAACACTTTATTGCATATAAGTATATAAACATACATTGAACAAACATAGGACAGAAATTACAATACACACAAGGCGAGCTTATCTCTATAAGAGGTTTCTTCCAGCAAACCCCCGGAAAGAAAAAAGGGCTTGAAAGAGGAAAGTTTTTTATTGCAGACAAAGAGCGATACTTATATTAAAAATGTGACGTTTCCAAGTGACATTTTTATTCCACGAAATAAATATTTTTTGAATTTGAATATAATCGTTTTTATCACCGCTTTGATCTCACCATGACATAGATGACAGATAATATGTCAATTGAATGTGACATTACCACCCCCGCTGCATCACCCCTTTGTAATGAGTACTAGGTACACCGAGATAGCGTCACTTTTACATCGATTATAAGCGAGCTTTCACTTTTCACTATATGTCTAATAAACCATAACACTGTACAATGTACCCCATGTTGCCCCACAGTCGATAATGGAGCGCTTCCCCGCGGCGTGGGTCCACTCTCCGACCGCGTTCACGTCCCCCGAGCCGGCCGAGCTGTACAACAACGTGCTGGCGTTCGTGGTGGGGCCCCCGGCGGCGGGGGGTGCGGGGAGTGCGGGGGGCGCGGGGGGCTCGCCCGAGCCGGGGGCGCCGGCGCCGCGCCGGGAGCTGCACATCTTCCAGTGCCACGACATCGGCGCGCAGACACTGGTGGAGGAGCTCAATGCACTCAAGTGAGTCTTATATACATATATTATTGGTTGGCTCTGTCGGTGAGTATGAAAACAGTAAGTTCACGTCAACAGCCCATGCCCCGCCTGTTGGGGCACAACCTCCTACTCTCTCTCCTCTTTAAGGTCGGAAGATGTGTTGTGACCCTTTAACATACAAATTACTTCTTACTGGAGCTGGGACACATAAAACATTATCTCAGGACTTTTTCCCCGACGTTTTGTAAGTACATTGGTGAATTCGTGTCACACTAGTGGCCACCTAACAGTTAGTGTTGTCAAGATGCCTCTGAATACAAAATTTGAAATGAAAACAACAAACAACCAAGATCTAATATTGAACGAATTTAACAACCTGTTTGGTGTAGTGGTTAGCAATTCTGGCCACTGTACCGAAAGGTTGCGGGTTCGAATCTTGCTGGGGGCATATGTTTGTGTGATGAATACGGACATGTGTACCCGAGTTATGGATGTTTTCATTTATAATAAGTATTTATTTACGAAAAAAAAGTATTTATGTAGTATTTTAAACCATCTGGTATCACAACACAAGCCTATAGTTGCTTAGTGTATAACTAGATGGCACTGTGTGTATGTCTAAGGATTTTTTTTTTTCAACGGACCCTCTGAAGCATTGGTCACCCATCGGAAATGCAAACAACATACTATACATATAATATGTTTAGTAGGTACTCGGTTAATAGTGGCATTCCGGGTGATGTGATAAGGAATTCGACGTCTGACTCATTGCAAACGCTATAACAAATAGTATCCAAACATACTCAGTGTCAGAAATCTCTAAACGATAAAAATGTGGCACTACTCTGAAAACAACTGTTAAAATAATGCTTGTTCAAGGTTTCTGTGATAAGACGAATACTTTATTTTTAATTTATTACCGATGTACAAGTTGCTGTGATATGAAAATGCCTATTGGCTCTATAAACCAGTCCGTCCTGCCGCTACCGTGCGGCTGCAGGAGTAGCTAAGACGGTCGTTTATCACAAGTACGAATAAGGCATCGACTAGACGACTTTATAAATAAAATAAACAAACATGTGAATTTCCCAGTGATGTACAGATCACATGTGTTTTATATGACTCAAAGTCGCGATAAATCGTCAAGATACATTAACATTTGAAAAGTCAAGTCGATAGTTAATCTTATCTCAGATATGTGGAGAGTTCCATCTCTTGAGACGAGGGTCAGTCCGCCGATGAGGTCGGCCGCGGGATGTGCCCCTCGCTGGAGCTTTGAGCCGCGAGTGTGTGATGTTGGTGTGCGTGCGAGTGAGACATGTCGAACATGTATCTGTGGTTCAAGTGGCCGCTGCCCATAACGGGGTACTCATGGTGTGTGTTCTATACTTACCTACGGTTCCTACAGAGTTACACTTCCATTAGATAAGTCTTTGTATAGTCGAGTTATATATGTATCTAAGAAATTAATCGATATTTTCTGTTTTTAGTAATGAAAATTAAACATGGTAGGGTCTAGTTTGCGTGATAGGTCTGATGAGTCTGGGTGCCTGTACCGCTTGCTGCTTTACACATTATACGTACTCTCGGTAAAGAAAGAAAAATTATTCAAAATGTGCTTTTGTTATTGTAAGTTTTATGCTGAAAAAGCTAATCTAACGAAGTGAACATGTGTAAATTGTGTACTTGTAGATATTACCATGTCTGTTTATTGTTGGATATAAGTTATGGTACGTATCTTTTTATTTGTGCTTCAATTGTTTATAAAGACCAATTAGTCTACTAAACTAAACAAATAATAATAAATTAACAAACTAAAGTACCTACAAATAAAAAAAATAATCTAAGTCAGTGCCATGGGGCACCGTACCTAGGAGGCTAGCAGTATTACCTCTCTGTATCGCAATACTAATGCGTTGAGAGAGGTAGCAGCCTGCTCTATTGCCGCCTGAGATATCGACCAAACGCGTAGATAACTCGGTTACTAATTTGTTTGCTGATGGGCCCAATGGACCCAAGGTATCCACCCCAAACGGCGCAAAGTTGTAACCAGTTCCGGGCTCTGCATATTTCCGCAGCTTGCGTACCTCAGATGTTGACATGGGATGCGGCCAAAGTATCTACACAGGTTGCATCCCACACAAGCGAGCTTCTCAATTTCCCAGGACCCCATCATGCAATCGGGCCGTATATACTGTATTTATACCTTTTTGAAAATAAATTACGTCTACTAAATTGTCCATAGTTGAAATGCAGATCTTGGTGGAAAAAAAATACCTGGAATCATGCAGAATGATCTTTATTGGAAAATAGGCAACCATACAGCTTGCGGTATATTCGGAAAAGGGATAGAAACATGAACGCCACAGACATTTTCTCCTTGTCTTACCAGCCACGTTCGGATAGATGGATATTAATTAGGATTAAACATACGCTAAGTTGTATTATATCATAATTACTATCAATAAAGAATATTCCGAAATGAAAACAGATTACTTCAATACTAAGAAGGTGGGAGCTGGGTGAGCTGGGCAGGAGGACATTTAATAATTTTCTTTTTTGCCGTGACTTCGCCTGCGTGGAATTAGTTTATTTTATCATTTCCATATTTATTTATTTCTACCCTTACTATTTTCTAATCTTAATACAGTCGGTTTAGTCGTAGTCGTGAAAAGGTAACAAACAGACAGACAGAATTACTTTCGTATTTATATATTCGTGTATATGTGATATAATATTTCTGACTATTTAGATGATAAGCAAACGTGGATATGACATGAATCGCTCCGCTAACCCAGAGATGTACTGGTGACACTGTTCTATTTGACAGTTTTAAATAACTTCCACAGAGTGCCCTAATGGCGACTGTATAGTTATACAAACTTGATTATAATCGCATATTACTGATAAAAAATTTCAAAGTCTGATTCACATTCGATTAGTAAATTCGCATGACTCGTCCGAGTCTGTCGTTTGGACTGTGAATACGAGGTACTAATACCTTACTTAATTTTCAACATAATTAAACTACTATTAAAAATACTTTAGTTTATAAGTATTTATACATAGTGAGGTTTCGTTCCCTGTCACCGAAGTGCATCATCACATCTTCATCACGAAACCACCCTTGAGGTAAATCTTTGTAATCCGAAACAAATCATCAAAACGGTTGCACAAGATGTCGTCGGAGATACGCGGTAACAAAAAAAATACCAGTAATGGAATCACTGTGGATTTTCTAAAAGCGCGTACTTGCAGTCCATCAGAAGCTCTTTAATTCCGTGTTGCTCGAGAGCGTATAATACAATAATTCTATAATTATTCATAACGCCGGAGACATGGAACAGAAGTAAGGAAGCTCAACCGATCTCTCGCTCCGTCTCGCACGCAATTTTCAAAATTTCCAGCCTTCCAAACAAACCGGTTTCCGAAAAGACAACCATACGCTGCGGCAAGTTGTAAAGTAGACCGAGGAGTACAACTCGTCACTATATTTGACGACCTGTTTGGTGTAATGGTTAGAAACTTTGACTGCTATACCAAAAGGTTGCGGGTTCAAATTCCGCTAGGGGCATATGTTTGTATGTTTATGAGTATGATGGTTGTTTGTATATAGAATATAGACATGATGTTTTTCATTTATATACCCTATGTATTTATTTACAAAAAAATGTATTTATATACTACATAAATACCATTTTTTTTTTTTTAACCAGGAGAAACGCTCATGCTTATCCGCCCTCCTCGGGGGAGGGGGGCGGATTATGTCGGACTCCGGCACAGAAGGTGCCGGCCTACCGACTAAAAACTCCTGGGTGTTCCCTCGCGCGCGCCGTTGACGGCGTGGCCGCGGGTACCATCTGGTATTCGTCCGCAGCCACGCCAGCGCGGTGCCCGCCGCCAGGACAAAGCGGCGGCAGGCCCACCTCTGGGCTGGAGCAGGGAGGAATCGCCTGGTCCAGCCACCTCTAGAAGGCGCGCGGAAAACACCGCGCGCGCCTTCTCGCGGGGCCTATGTGTGGGCGGTGATCCCCCCGGATCGCCACCCACGGCCCCGCAGGGTAGGGGGGCAGAGGATCGCCTATCATTAAAGATAAGCTCTCCTCCGGGCCCCCCATGCGGCTGCATCTCCCCTCGCTCTGCGAGTGACCTCGCAAAGAGAGGGGACCGCTTTCCACGGCCTCTCCTTGGCGTCCGCAGCTCGAACCTGGCTGCGGCCGGCAAAGAGTGGCCGTCCCGCACGGCTACGACCTCTCAGCAGAGAGGTCGTCCCCTACCATAGCGGCCTGCAACAGCGGGAGGCCCGGAGAGGAGGCGGGGGAAAACCGCCCCCCCAACCCTCCCGCCGTCTCCCCCTGCGAGCAGAGGGAGAGGGCCGCTTCCCACGACCTCTCGTCGACGGCCGCAGCCTTAGCTGCAGTCGTCAAGGAGAGGTCGCCCAAGTGCTGCAGACGATTCCACGGCGTCCCCTGCCCATATGGACATATGGGCATTCCTCAGGGAGCGCCGCTTCCTCGCCGCAGCCCGCTGTGGTGGAATTCGCCCTCCACCATCCCTAGTCGCTCCACTCCCGAAAACGAATTTTCGGGAGTGGGACGACGAGGGCATCTCGGCGCCGAGGCGGGCCTCGGAGCCGAGACTTGGGCTGGTTTTTTATAGAGGTTTTCCTTCCTCGCGGTCCGGGCGGTTAAGCCAAGACCCTCGGTCCCGGACTGCAGCTGAAAGCCGCGGTCCCGGATTACGAGCCCGGCGGTGGCAAGGGGTAGGAGGTTCACCCCAAACCTCCTCCCCAGGCCTGCTCGGCGGCAGTGCGAGTGCACACCGAGCCCACCCTTACTCCCCCACTAGGAGGGGAGCGTCTCCTGCTCCATCCGCAGTGCCCTCTGCTAAACCAGAGGGACACGCGGAGGAGCCCCCCGGTGTCAGACTATTCGCCATCGGTCAACAAGAACCCTTAAAAGGGAAGTTGTTGACCGATGCCCAGGGTGCACCGGCCCAACGACTACCGTTCCCCCCAGACGTATCCAGGGGGACAAGTAGCCATCAGGCACACGAGGAGGTTGTCTGACATCGCACCCCACTACATAAATACCATATATCAACCATTTGGTATCCACAACACAAGCCTATAGTTGCTTAATGTGGAACTAGATGGCGTTGTGTGTATGTCCAAGTATATTTTTAATTTATTTATTTATATTCGATTAAGACCTGGGCTGTAGGGTCTTTCCAACGGTGCCATAATGATTATCGGTACGTTGAAGTGTTGTTGAACTTGTACAGTAACGCCCACATGTCAGTCCGAGTACAGGACCAGAGCGGCCAGAGGCAGGGAGATGTTATCTCTCCGAAACTGCGGCACTTGAAGACACATTCAGGTTCTTGGAATGACAAGGGTTCGGTTCGGAAAAAAAATCAATAGAATTGATACTATACCTCTTCCTTCTCGAGTTTGGTGAAAGCAGTTACCTAGTTCCACTCTGTTATTACTCGCGATATTCGCTATACAAAGTAAATAAATATATTGTTGACACATATGTTGAGCCTGCCAAGTTGAGCCCCAATCTATTCCTATTTACTTACCATGCTTTTTCCTGATAAGATTCAGTGTATTTTGAATCTTCGTAACCTCGATCTGGATTATCAAGGCCCAAACTACCCATGTATATTGAACATGTACTAACACTGGATAAATATAATATTTGAAATTACGAGTACATCTATGATTCTGATATAAATGTTCTTCTTCATCACACAAATATTTCCCTTAGCAGGATTGGTTCCCGCACCTTGTGGTGTCGAAGGCACGGTCGTTACACACTAGACCAATCTGTGGTTATTGGAACCAATGCCGAAAGCTTATGTGTTTGTTTGTTTGTGTGTGCAGGGGGGTGGGCGGCGGCGCCAGTGACGGCGGGAGGGACTTCGTGATCGAACGGGAGCGCGAGCGGGAACGGGACGGCGAACTGGACAGGCCGCGCCGACAGGTGGGTTCCCCTCGAGACAGGTTCCGGGAAGAATGTAGAAACGTCAACTTCATACAATGCAATAACTGTTCTTACATATCTACACTTTTTGAAAGAATTTCTTTTTATTTCTGTATCGGGCAGTGGAACATCAGAATTATCATTGTAGAAAATTGACGTTTCTACCTACCCGGAGGGCATTCACTCCTTGAAACCCTTCACTCCCGTGTAACAAGATTTAGACCGGCACAAATTAGCATGAGTGAAACTACCAATCGGTCTTAGATTTCCATATCTATCCTGTGATGGCAGAAGGATAAACCTTCATCATCATTGTATCAGCCACAAGACGTCCACTGCTGAACGTGAAGAAATCAACCACCTAAACCTTTTTTGCTAGGGTTGCGCACGCGCATCATTCGTATTGATATAATTAAAGCATGAGTCATTATCAAAAGCTAGGAATCATTTCGCAATTTCCAGAAACCAAAGTTATCATGCGGTCATAGTATTACGAATTATTCTTTTAAACGGATCACCAGACACGCCCTAAATGTATTCTTTTTGATTACACATAACATTTCCTTAAAAGTTTTGCGGTGAAACAAGTGAATGTCATTTGTTGTGCGCTTCTTGAAATAAGAAATAAGCAAGACCTAACTAATCAATACCATGTCTATAATGAATGGAGACGCGTTTGGCTCTCTCACTCACTTAATGTTTACCTCACCTGAAGAAAAGTGACCTGATTTGTCGAAAATACCATGCACGATCTTAGTAAATGCCTTTCACCCTGTACTTAATAAATCCAACTGTAGGCGACACATTTTAAATTTATAATGTTTATTTTAATTAATTATGTAAACAGAAACTCCTTTGATTTTTAGTTTCAAATATTCACTAATGATACTCTTACCGCCATCTGTTGTAACTTGTTGGTATCATGAATATAAACGCAATGGAAGGTGAGCGTAGATATTTTTCGAAAAATGAGTTGGTAGCCACAAAGACAACGTTACGCATCGTCTGCTCGCACTTTCGATTCCAAAATTTGATAAAGCTTGAGTTTTCTTTTGCGTCATACCCGGAGTGTTGTACACCAACATTGTAGGATTCATGGAGACCTAACGGTTGGGGAGACTTCTGTACCTTAGCTTTTCGCATTATGAACGAATAATTACGTGAAAACGCGCTACACGTGGTAGTCCGAAGATTGAAAAGCGACGTTAAAAAGATCACGCAATGGTTTACATAATGTGTGTATGATTTCACGATGGATCCATCCACATCCATGTCCACTGCTAAACCAGAAAAAAACTAGTAAGAGGTGGTCAGAAATAGTGTAGCTGAATAGGGTGAAGACCCCTGTTAGAGAAGACCCATGTAAATAAATTGATAGTGCGACCATTAGCGTCAATCAATTATAGTACAATGAGATGTCGACCTACATACAATGCAAATACTCTTTATCGCACAAAATAATTTACAATAACTTTTGATAGCCGACAAGACAGTGCCGCCAAATAGCAATGTTAATAGCATTGTTGTGTTCCGGGTGTCAGAGATAAGATAGCCAGTTCCCCAAATATTTGGGTTTCCCTGACGTCTTAACATCAGATGTGATTGAGGTCAAGTGCTACCAGTTTTGCATTAAAAAAAGTAATTATGTGGTACGAAAGATCGTAGTTCCGATACTCTGTTGGTCGACACATTGTTTGTGCGATAAATCATACAGGTCTAGAATACTTCTTCGACGAACGCTCGTGCGAAAGAATTCCCAGGTATGTCCAACATGTTAACCGAACATTGAAGGCTGAGACGGGCCGGCGGAACGAAGCCAACCTTCAAACGAAGCAAAGCTAGCTCCCTTCGCACGCTCGCTACAAAGGTCTCTTTCGCACTAGAGTTCGTTGAAGAAGTATTCTGTCGCTGTATGGTTTATCGCATCAAGCAATGTGTCGACCAACAGAGTATCGTAACTACAATCTTTCGGACCACAGTTCTTCGCACATATTTATTTCGATGTTCAGTAACGCTACCAATTATTGATATAATAAACTTCAAAAATGAATATACGTTTAGCTACATTTGCTATCACAGCCTTACGATTCATGTTTTTTCTAACACCAATGTTTAAAGTACCGAGTACCTCATTTTTGCAAAAGTTATAAGTGTAGTTTACGTTATCTACGTAAGTATCAGTACATATATACTTATGACCTTGATGTGATCAGAGGTATCCGAATCATTACCGTTTGGGTGTTCCAAGTTTAATGTTTGAAACAACATACACAGTTCACTTCACGAAATATACAGAAATGCACACGCTCATCACCGTTATACGTGCAAGTCTATAGATGTATTTTGGTGTAAAGTCCCATAGTCACCGTTCACACGACACCCACTGGGGAAGAGACGGTGTGGTCCTATTCTTTTTACGTACCGGAACCGCACAGTACTGCTCATAAAAACTAAATCTTTTAAGGTGGAATGTATACAGTATACAGCACAGCGTATGCCCTTGTCATTTATGCACATACATAAAGCAGTGGCGTGCCCTCCATACAGGTAGAAAGGCAGTGCCTGCTCTAGCAAATTGTACGCTTTCCTCGAAATGCATTGTAAAGACATCTGATTCATACTGATGTGAACAGAAATATTGGGCCTAAGAAATTGGAGTTTTTTTTCTTCGTTAATCATATGTACCAATTCCTGCGATTTTCAGAGCTATATCCAAATTTGTTTTTTATTTGGAAAATGGAATATTATTTCAAGTTTCACATGAAATATTTTTAATTTATGGGCTAATTCACATAATAAACAAAAATTGAACAGAGCTCTTTTCATGTGCTTCCCATAATCATTTCTTAGATTCGCTGAAAGTTTTATAAAGCGGTTACTTTTAAAAATTAACGCTGCCTATACTTAACTTAATGCTATCCGCTAATACACACAAAGTTTAGCTAAATTTAGATTTGCCGTACCCAAAACAAAAAATCAAAAATGTTTGTATAGAGAAAACAGTCTTAATGAAATTCTTCATACAAAACGCCAATTTCATAGGTAAGGACCTAATATTTTAAAGAGTTGCGAGGATTGCTATAAGAGTAAGTTATTATTTTGTAGTTGTATTTTATCTCATTTAGTAGCAAATTTTATCATTCTGTCTAACCTGTGAGAAAACGCTGCGCACGCCACTGTAGCAAAGTATCTAGTACCTTGTCAAGTTCGTGTGAATGGTATAACTCAATCAATATGCCACCGATATAATCATTTAAGACGCGGTACATACATGGAGCCGACCGTACCTACGTGTGTGTGTGTGTGCCTCTGACAGTAAATACGAATAACAACAACGGAAGACAATAAATAGTTGAATGCGACACGCGACTACCGAATGGAGTTTTATTTCAGTCGCCATTATCTTCACATACCGATGACGATACAGAGTAAACATTTATGACAAACAATAAGCCGTGTTATTTTAATTCTAGAATATGAATCCTATCGGTCGAGTTATCGAGCGTTATCGCATCTCAGATAACCAATCGATTAGGTGGGTAGTAGGTGTACTGTATACCTTTATATAGGCAGGCATAGTGAGTAGTTCGCGACCCTAAAATATTATTATCACCGCATTTACGACCAGCTTTAAATGCATCGAGGCGCTATCAGCCGAATAGATATCTCCGAACGGTTTCAACATAATCACAATCGATACCCAGATTAAATCTCGGAACTGATTAGTCCGTAGAAAGGTCGCGTCTCATTATTGTAATTAAACAATATATTCACATACGCTTGAGAGAGAGGTCACCGGCGGTTATCGGTGGGATTATCCTCGGCGAGGATTAGCGGTGCGGTGCGGTGGTGGTGCGGTAGCGGAGCGGTGGCGGTGGCGGTGGCGGTGGGGCACGTAACGCGGTCGCTATCAGTATCAGTAGATAGCGGGCGCGCAGTGCGGCGCGCAGGGAGCCAGTCGCGCGGAGTCCACTCGCGGAACGCACTCTCTGTGGCGACACTACGAGTGCACGTCGGGATGGAGGAGCGCATGTACCACACGTACACGCGGCAGCAGTGGGAGGCCGTGCTCATTGTAAGTTACCACCGGCCATCGCATCGGAACCCTAGACATCTGTATCGCTCCTCAGATAAAACCGCTAATCGCTATCGATTCGCGATACGGGCCGATGAGCAGCGATAATGTCAACCAATTAAATCAAAAAAATAATTAGAATAGGGACATTTGACATTTCCGTCGGCGGCGGGGCCGCGTGAGGAGCCAACGCTGACTGTGTGGCCTGCGGTCTGTTCGCAGCAAATGTCGGCGCAGCTGGGGCGCGGGGAGCGCGGCGGGTCGGGGGAGAGGGACGACGCCTCCTCCACCGGCTCGGAGCGGCTGTATGAGCAGGACATCGCCATCCTCAACCGCTGCTTCGACGACATCGAGAAGTTCATCGCGCGGCTGCAGCACGCGGCAGCCGCCAGCCGCGAGCTGGAGCGGCGCCGGAGGACGCGCGGCGGGAAGCGAGCTGCCGCCGGAGAAGGTACCTCTCACTGGCAACGTCACATTTAGCATTGCTATATCTCTAAGAGACGTTTGCGTTCTGTCTCATCTGATGGTAGGACCACTATTTGTTGAAACATTTTGTCGTAAATATGCGCATTGAAAAAAGGAGAGCGGTGCTTGGTAACAGCAGAAATCTATTACCCCACAATCTCCCGTCAATGATCTTGGTTTTCGGGTCGAACTTTAAGAGTACATTCATGCACATTTCTCGACTGTACAACTATATTATTCTATATTCCTAGTCCCTGTAGCGCTGAGTCTCTTAGAGTATTATTTCTGCCCAAAATTATTTGATAAGATCCAGTAACATACTCAGTCCCCGTCTTAGTGACTACTTTCACGCAGTTCGCTGTGGTCCGCAGGCATGCTGGCGCTGCGCACGCGGCCGCCGCCGGAGCGCGACTTCGTGGACGTGCTGCAGAAGTTCAAGCTGTCGTTCAACCTGTTGGCGCGGTTGCGCGCGCACATTCACGACCCGAACGCGCCGGAGCTGGTGCACTTCCTGTTCACTCCGCTGGCGCTGATCGTGGACGCGGCGCAGGACGTGGCGGACGGCCGCCTCCCCTCCCGCGTGGTGCAGCCGCTGCTAACCCGCGACGCGCTTAACCTACTCGCCAACTGCGTCACCAGCAAGGAGACGGAGCTGTGGCACTCGCTCGGAGATGCCTGGCTCATACCCAGGTACGCTTCACATCATAGTTAATCTGTCTAGTCTAATATCGACAGCTCTCGAAGATTAGAGGGTTGGAGAACTGCGATAGCGATTAAAAAGGCATCCTTAGGACGTGGACCCTATGAATCATGCACACTTTTGAAACCAAATATCAAAAATTTGATGTTGTTTACCGCTGGAGTAAATGACTAGAAATCTTCCCCAGTTTCCCCTACTAATTGACCCACCACGCGGACACAGCGCGGTGCCGGGAACATGTGGTAGCCTATTGGCCACCTGTCAGTCATTTTCAAGCAGAGTAGATCTCCGTGTTAATTTAACGACTGCTTTTAATTCATAACCTGAAGCAACCGTTTAAAACATACCCTCACAAAAACTACGGACACGGAAACTAGTGCTAATTATTGCTTAACTTCAGTAATCGTTTTCGATTAGCTACTTATTAACACGACTGGGCCCCGACTGCTTCCCATTTCAACTGTCCTTTCTCATTCTTGCATTACACAATGCTCTCGACGCAGAAAACATCACAACAATCATTTCAATAAGTCAATAATATAACAAGTGTCGATGTCGTGTGTCACGACGACGTGACACGGCATTAAATGATAATTGAAATGTGCCATAACGTAACAATTATCTGAGTTATTTCGATATCCGTTTGTTCACATTTAATAATCACATGTTTGTGTTCGTGATCCTAATTCGAGATTAGCTCCATTAGCATTTAGTGATAAACAAATCGCGTTAACTATGCAAAGCTCTATGTTTTTGTGAAAGATAACAGATTCCTCAATAGACCGTATTCATCATTATATTCATGTACAGTATTGTAGCTCCACAATAAAACTACAGAACGTCAGATATCGTTCAGCTTGTTACAAAGATTGTCTGAAAGAGAAAAGTGATCGATTGAAAAGTTAAAAATAAATCACATTATTCAAAACAGTCAGATTTTTAAGTAGAACATTGAGATATCTTTATTCACTTAGTTCACTTAAGCTGAGTACCGGCTTTTAATGAACCGGCTAAGCATCCAACTAAGTCCCTAATTTATCCATTTGCGTCCGACATATTTTTGTCACTTAATTTACATTACGGGAATAGAAAAACGTTATAACCGTTTTATCGTGGTTCTATCGCAGGGAGCAGTGGAAGACCACGATCCCTCCATACCAGCCTGTGTTCATGGACGGGTGGAGCCCTGACTACCAGGTGGATGACCAGCCACTGCGCAGGTGAGGGGAGATTACTTCTCTAGCCTATTATAAACTTCCATCGTTTACAGTACGGCAATGTATCTCTTGTAAATAATACTAGAGAGATTGTGTTGTTTGTTTGCTAATGTACCACAGATTCGTCCTCGCACCTCATTCATGTTTATGAACCTATGTATTCTCCATCAGCCATCTCATAGTACCGTCCTACTAGTACCTACCTATTTGTCCGTACCTACTGCGTCTGCAGCTTCATGTGTTATGTTTCTATGATTGTTGCTTTATGTGTGGAGAAGGCCGTCGCCGCGGCGAAGCGACGCGGGCCGAGGGGTGGAGCGGGCGGAGCGCGGGGAGAGGGGGGAGAGGGGGGAGCGACGCTCGCGCACGCCGGCGGCGGGGGACGGCGCGGGGGCGGGGTATGGGCCCGTGGGGGCGGGCGGGGGCGGGGGAGGGGGGGGCGGCCCGCCCTACCCCTACGAGCGCGACGAGCCCGACCACTACGCCGACCAGTACGCACCCTTCGCCAGGTACTAGCGACCACACGACTCTCAGCGTCACTCGTGGACTTGCTACATTCACTCTTCTACTATTCAATTATGTCTTCAATTCATCAACAGACTCTGTTTGGAATTATCCTCATAGGGGCATATGGACCTGATTGCTATAGCGGGTAGCTCTCACTAGTATATCTGCTGCCCATCACTAGTCCATGCTCTATCAGTTTTTAGGGTGCATGAAAGCACAAGGCCAAGCGTCACGAGTGGGAATCCTCTTCTACATACCTACATACCTCATTTCTTTCTTTAATTAGTCTGAGGCTGGTAGCAATATAGCCGGCAATAAGACCGTCGATCCCAGCTTTTTCAAGTCACAGTGGGAGGAGTGAGGAGGCAGGATTGTCTAAATGCTATAGTCGCTTTTACGACACTCACGGAACAAGACGGATTGGTCCCATTCTAACCATACGTGACATAATCTTATAAAAACTGGTCAATAAATCCATGTTGGATTAAAATCTCATTGACTTTAAGCAGTTAACTTGTCCCTTCTTCTTCTAATTTAAGAGCTCTTGTCGCTCTTGTAACTAGTCTCTACGAGTAGGTAATTAACTAATGTATTCTGTAGCCGCTCTGGCTGGCTACTGTTCGTGTAAGCTTTGGAGATATCAGTTATCTCCTAAGTTTATCTCTATAATGATGTGCTATGACATTGTTGTCTCGATCACTAATCTCCTGTAACTGCAATTCGACAATCAGATTTGATTTTGTCAAAACTTTTATCTATATTTATGATCACTTAATGAACAGAAATCGGTAATTGTGTTTGCCTTCACAATCATACTCGGGAGATTCTCGTTAGCGGATTAATTGATATGAACGGAAGCCTTGGAACTAAATAAAATCTTTACAAAATGCATTAAGTCTTCCTATGTTGTTGTGTGTCGTGATGCCTGCACCACGCTATAGCTGCGTCATGTTGACAGGAACCCGCGGGCGATGACGCGCGACGACTCCGGTTCGGCCGCCTCCTCGCCGGACCGGGAGCCGCCCTACCGCGCAGACGAGGGTCAGTACCTATCAATACTGCAGCTGATACAGGATCATTCGCACATCTCACGTTACACACTTCTCGCAGATATTATAATATTACCTTGCTTAAGGCCTGATTGAATCCGGCACGTTACCCATATTGTAAGCTTTATAGGGACATTATCAACATGTGACGTTATTTTACCTGAATGTCATGTAACGAACTGCCTTTAAGTTTAAGTAGAATTGCAGAACGGCCGGTTGGAAGTGGCCTGCATCCAATGATTTCCGGCGACCTTTATCAGGTCGTCTGTCCACCTGCAAGTGGACGTCCAACGCTACGTGTAGGGTGAGTGGTCTTCACTCGAAAACTAATGCCCCACCAGCCATAAGTTATTCGAGCTATGTGCCCTAGGCCCTAGGAGAACGAAAGTCACTGACATAGCCCAACGGACTATTGAGTTGAATGGCAGTGGACAGGGCATATAGTTCAAAGAACTGATGGCTTGAGTGGAGACCACGCATCCGCAAGGACAAGGTGGACGCTTGCTCTGGAAATCAATGGGGGAGGACTATGTCCAGCAGTCGACGTCCTGTGACTGATATTATGATGATAGTTTGAAATGTTTTGCTATATTTCGGCTACATTTTAATTATTGCACCCTGTTTGCGATCACTGATTTGAAAGTATTGTTTATAATTGACTGGAGACGTCTTCAATCACATGGCTATCTGATGGAAAGTGGTGAGATGGTAGAAGATGAAGATCGTGATCTCAGTATACACCTAACACCCTGCTCTCGAAGAAGATTGTAGGATTTAGGAAAGTCTGACGCCGAAAGGGAGTTCCATACCCTGGCTACTCACATTATGAATGAGGAGTTAAACCGTTTAGTTCAACTGGTCGGGAGGATGTACGGGTGGAGATTCCCCGTAACTAGCAGTCCGCATGCAGTAGTAGTAGTTTGCCAGATGATGAGTCACGTGTCGGCATCTACGAGTATATCGACTCCCTATGGCGCATCTTCTATGCTGCTCTGCATGTCCCGACACTTGTACACTAGAGGACCTCCACGATGCCACAGACAATGCCGCACGCATGGCTAGGAAGATGCACTCGACTGGTTTATGTGTATATGTGACGTGTGACGTGTGACGTGTGACGTGCCCTGCACGCGGTTGCAGACTCGCTGGGCGAGGCGTGGGCGCGCGGCGTGGCGGCGCGCGGCGGGCGCGTGGTGCGCGTCACCTACCCGCGCACCGCCAACAACGACAAGGAGCTCACCGTGGTGCGCGGGGAGTACCTCGAGGTTAGTGCTCCCCTTCCCTCCGGTCCCACCCCGACCCCGCCCGTCCCCGCGCACCGCCAACAACGACAAGGAGCTCACCGTGGTGCGCGGGGAGTACCTCGAGGTTAGTGCTCCCCCTCCCCCCGGCCCCACCCCGACCCCGCCCGTCCCCGCGCACCGCCAACAACGACAAGGAGCTCACCGTGGTGCGCGGGGAGTACCTCGAGGTTAGTGCTCCCCTTCCCTCCGGCCACACCCCGACCCCGCCCGTCCCCGCGCACCGCCAACAAGGACAAGGAGCTCACCGTGGTGCGCGGGGAGTACCTCGAGGTTAGTGCTCCCCCTCCCCCCGGCCCCACCCCGACCCCGCCCGTCCCCGCGCACCGCCAACAACGACAAGGAGCTCACCGTGGTGCGCGGGGAGTACCTCGAGGTTAGTGCTCCCCCTCCCCCCGGCCCCACCCCGACCCCGCCCGTCCCCGCGCACCGCCAACAACGACAAGGAGCTCACCGTGGTGCGCGGGGAGTACCTCGAGGTTAGTGCTCCCCTTCCCTCCGGCCACACCCCGACCCCGCCCGTCCCCGCGCACCGCCAACAACGACAAGGAGCTCACCGTGGTGCGCGGGGAGTACCTCGAGGTTAGTGCTCCCCCTCCCCCCGGCCCCACCCCGACCCCGCCCGTCCCCGCGCACCGCCAACAACGACAAGGAGCTCACCGTGGTGCGCGGGGAGTACCTCGAGGTTAGTGCTCCCCCTCCCCCCGGCCCCACCCCGACCCCGCCCGTCCCCGCTCACCGCCAACAACGACAAGGAGCTCACCGTGGTGCGCGGGGAGTACCTCGAGGTTAGTGCTCCCCTTCCCTCCGGCCACACCCCGACCCCGCCCGTCCCCGCGCACCGCCAACAACGACAAGGAGCTCACCGTGGTGCGCGGGGAGTACCTCGAGGTTAGTGCTCCCCCTCCCCCCGGCCCCACCCCGACCCCGCCCGTCCCCGCGCACCGCCAACAACGACAAGGAGCTCACCGTGGTGCGCGGGGAGAACCTCGAGGTTAGTGCTCCCACTCCCCCCAGCCCCACCCCGACCCCGCCCGTCCCCGCTCACCGCCAACAACGACACAGGAGCTCACCGTGGTGCGCGGGGAGTACCTCGAGGTCACTAACCTCGGGGTACTCCCCCTCCCCCTCGGCCCGACCCCGACCCGAGTATTGTGATCTCATTCCTCATACATACATACATGCATAATGTCAGTCATGCCTGTTGATCCTGACACACCTCATCCTCGTGCTTAATAATTATTGTATAAATTCCGATGCCCCAAAATAAATAGATCCCAAATAAATGGGGATGAAGGCAAGAAAATTATGATGAAAAAAAAAATAAAGTAAAAGTTATCTGTTTCATAAGATGGCACAGTTAATTGGATTGAAATTGAGTTGGTTCCATTGGCTCCTCACAGTTGTTGTTTGGTACAGATAGCCACATAGACTGACAACGCTTTTAAGCAAATAAATGAATAACACCCATCATTTTGGATTGGAGAGGCTAAAAGTCGCGTCGAAGTTGAAGCGTATATTAATTACAATGTCGTCTAAATACTAATTGCATAATTACATAAAATCTTAAATTTTCTCTCTTGAACTTTATTTTTCTTATGTATATATATTATATATATATATATATATATATATATATATATATATATATATATATATATTAGTAAATCTAACGAGATTGTTGCGAATTCTTTACATAATAATGAACTTTTCAATTTAATACTTATATTTTGAATCGTAGCTGCTTCTAGTGATATTTGCTATAAACCATCTCTTAAATCCGTTTTGGTGAAAGAGCTTTCACTACGAGGAAAGGCGTGTGTCCTTCAGTGACGCGTTTATAGGCTAATACCGTGAGGTGTGGTCAGGAGGTTGGCAAGTAATTAGCTGCTAAGGCGCACGCCTGATTTCCAATTTGCCATAAGGTGTAGTCAGGAGAGGTGAAATGATATGACCATTCTCCAAGACGATGATTATATTGTCTGACTCAAATTAATATGTATTACAAATATAAAAGGATTAAGTTACGGCTAGGTCTATGTATACATACGGTTGAACCGTGTATTGCTCTACTGTAATGCGATATCCTGCGTGCAGGTGCTGGACGACTCCCGCAAGTGGTGGAAGGCGCGCAACCGTCGCGGCGTCACGGCGCACGTGCCGCACACCATCGTGGCGCCGGCGCTGTCGCCGCCCGCCTCGCCGCACCTCTACCCCAACCCCATCTACACGCACTACCAGGTGAGCACACTTGCACCAATATTCATATCGATGTTATGGGAGTACTGCATGATGGTTGGATATATATTTTTTTTATGTACAATGGGTTAGCACTCGACTTCAATCACACCTGATGTTAAGTGAAGACGAGGTCGAAGGTGGACGCGTACTGACCCGGAAACCCAAATATTTGGGGAATAACCAGATAAATTTCATCCGTATCGATACCCTATTGACAATTTGATTTTGACCATTGAGGAATACTTTTGCAATATTTATAGCAGTCAATTGATTGGTTCAGTGGATTATAGTGGAACGAGGTTTTTACTTTAAAAATTTGTTAACTGGATGGAATTATAACAAATACTAGTTTTCGGTGTAATTCTTTAGATTCGGGGATTAACTTAAACGGATACATCACCTTCTTGGTATAGCAAAATGCTGGATCCGATTTTTACAAAACAAAAATTTATTTTAAAAAAAGTAACAGATATTTTAAACAAAGTAACCGGGGCGAACCATCATCGAGATTAAAATTTATTTTTTTCACGCGTGTATATTTATTTCTGTTACAGGAGAGCGCGGCGCGCGGGTCGGGCGGCAGCAGCCCTGACGGTGCGGCGGGTAGGGGCGGGAGCGGGGGCGGGGGTGGGGGAGGGGCGGGCGGCGGTGTGGCCGGGGCGGGGGGAGAGCGCGCCCCCGCCGCCGACTGGATCCGTCGCGAGCGCCTCGGAAAGAAGGGCGAGTTCCGATACTTCTAGCGACCCCCAAACGAAGAGTACATACACTTTTGACTTCGCCTGTCATCTTAAAAGCATCTATGAACTGCCATAACTTGAGACAATTTTCCCGTGAGATCATCTCGATCACAGCCGCGAAGAAAAAAACCGGTGGAGGAAAATTGTCCCCAGCTGTTGCAGTGCACCGAAACCTCAATACGAGGCGTGCGATAACTTCGTACCACGTGTGACGAATTCGCGGTTCCGCCGCTTCATTGCGGGACCGCGGATCCAAGTCCACTACGACGGCCGTTAGTCATAACTTATATTTCACTCAATGTAAGTAGATATTATGTAATTCACGAGATGATTACCGGGAGATGACCGCGGTAGCGCTAGTATCGGAACCCGTCCTGCGCGCGCGTGTGTGTGCTTGTGTCGTGTCTCTGTCGCTAACGTCCGTACTGCTGTAGTGTCCTAGTGTGCCCTTACTGTGTTCGCTTCATCGCAAGGATACTGAATAAAGGGTACCCACGTGCTCTTGGGTACTTGACGCTTGCTCCATGTTCACGGACGGACTTACATTGTGTAGTAGCTCTACTCGTGAGCCACTGTGGCGTTGAATGATATGGCAAGGTCGTTTTATAACTCAATAATATTACATTGTATTATAACATTTTGTAAGAGGAATAACAGAAAGTAACTCACAGTGTCCGCTCTAGGTTTATAACCGACGTACAAGTCTGATAGCTATTTAGTAATGTTTTAAGCAAACGTAATGAGCTACAGTAATAAATAAGTATAGATATATTATAGTCGCGATCGCTCTACAAAGTATTGTATATTTTGTTTTACTATCAGAGTCTATCTCGCTTGGCGCGTGCCTTCTTTAATTTATTGCAAATCAGAAATTATAGATACAAAGAGTTTTAAAGTAATATTATGATTTATTGAGTGTAAATGAAACAATCATAATAAATATTGATATGTAGACCTATAAACATAATAAATACCTAGATTATTTATTGTGTACCGGAGTGGGCGCCCTGCTAGTGTGTGAAACTAGGCTATGGGCGTTACAACAAAAACACACGAAGCAACAATACTGCCGCTACCTTAAAATAGGGAAGTGTTAGTGCAGTGAGGTGTACAGCCGTGACACTGGGTTGGGATTGCGAAACTGTACGGTGAATCACGGGGCAGTAACACAGCGTTGCGGAACAGTAACACAATGTCGCGTTACTGTAACACAATGTTGCAGAACTATAACACAGTGTCGCGCTACTGTAACGCACTGTCGCGGAACTGTAACACAGTGTCGCTAAAATGTAAAGCAACTACGCGAAACTTCAACACTGTGTTCCAAAACTGCATGTAATTCGCGAGCAGGCATGGCGCCCACTTCGTTGGCAGCTAGTTATTGTTCTTCTGTATTTACATTTTTATACTTATATTAAATTTTTTATCAAATCACATGTTGGTGTATAATCTGTTCCGTCACGTTCGCCTCCTACTATTTGGTTTATTTGAGAGCCTAGCGCTGATATGCGCTCCTGTATTGTTTAATACGTTGACCAGTACAAAAAATATACATATCAAAAATAATGCGTGATCTTGACTTCAATTCATTGTTTTATAATGTATATACGAAATATGTAGCTGAAATCATAGAAATTATAAGTATAACATAGTGTACGTAATTAATGTCAATTTTGTTATAGAATTTTGAGAAAGCAAATAAAATACACGTTTAGATTTGTGGGGTTCAGTTTGATTTCAAGCCAATGCAGTCAACATCTTCAATGCGAACTCCATTCGTTATGTGCAGCGCTTTGCTTTGTTATGTACCGTTGTTTTAAAATGTGTGTGTGTGTGTGTGTCGGTAATAAAACGGTAAGTGTTTGCTTGGTGTTTCGACTTTGGCTAGAATATTTAATTAGATAAGTAACTACTGTACTTTACTTGTAAGTAATATTAATTTAGTAGAGATAAAACGCTATTTTGCTAAAATTACTAAACCGATATGTCAATCAATCCACGCATAAGTCAAAAGGGCTCAGATCTCCCCACACACCTTAAATACGCTCTCATATTTACACAGTAAGTTCTTACGTAAACAGTGCGTCACTGTAGTTTTAAAATAAAAACGATCGACTTAATACAATCTCTCAAAACTGCCACTAGAAACACTGTTATCTACCAATCAGTTATTTCCTATGTTTATTACTATTATTAATTAATTAATTAATTTAAAAAAATCATAACGTTTGGAGTCGGCATCAATCTCATCAAATATTCAGCCACATAAAACCGATCTTGGTCAGGAACCTTCATGTTATTTTTAAAGACTTATTCAAGGACACCTCACACCCCTAAGTGCGCAATGTTTTTTTTATCACATTTCCATAATTTATTGCACACCTTTCCATGAAGTTTCATAATCATCGAAGTGAAATTGTAAGAGTTCTGTTACTGTGACATACAGACGGACAGACATGACGAACTGGCATTTGTATGCTGGGCACTCCACTACAGTATACTACATTGTCGGTCGGTTACAGAGAGCCCGTCTCCGCCGCCGCCTCCCCCCCCGCCGCCGCCGCCGCCGGTGTCCCCGCCCGCCTCGCCGCCGCCGGTCAAGACCAACACCATGAAATGTGAGTCCATAGCACACCCTACTATACACAGCAGCGCAGCATATGTATACGTTGAACACATAACTGAGCCTCTTTCAATCAGGAAAACTTCCATTCAACACTATACTAGGATAGCTTTTTATGTAGGTTCACTTCACTACAGTGACATTATAATCCGCGTGTTACAGCGACAAAGTCCACCTTGTCTGAGATGGACCACGTGAACGACGAACTGCGCGTGGTGTTACCACAGATACAGCAACGGAAGAAGACCCTCGACATCAAGAAGACTCCCGACATCTTCATACATGAGGTAAAGCAAACACGGAACAGTACGATACACTCAAGGGCTCAGATCAATCCCAAAGGTCATTCCATTCGCATTCTTCACCGATAGTCCGCTCCTGTGGGCTGGCTACCTCAATGACTAAACTGTACTCTTTATGAACTCTACTCTCTATGAAGACGCTTGTCAAGGGAGAAGAAGAAGAAGAAAAATTCTTTATTGTACACAACTTAAAAATATACAGGGACAGTGTAGTATTTTCACGTTTTATGCAACTACCATGTTATAAATGTATACATTTATCCATAAAAGATAAACCTTAGAACTCAAGTCAATAAAAAAAAGAGTCAAGTATTGAAAGTTCCGCCCTGTATCAACCGAAGAGGTAAATTAGCGTGAAAAAATGTAACAATTAAACCATTGCGCGTGGAAACAAAACAAGATAATGGAGCAGTATTTAAATTATGGAGAGGCAAAACTTCTTGCTAATAACTGAGCTGAGGAATGACTAGCTTCACGTGCGCTTTTCGATCATGTGTTCGAAAATATTAAATAATAAAAACCCCTCTACTGCAAGCTCCTCTATCCCGTTCGCAGAAATCGAATCCCCAAGAAGTGTCGACGTGGCTGGAGGCGAAGGGCTTCAGCGACACGGCCAAGATGAAGCTGCGCGTGCCGGGTCACCAGCTGTTCGCGTTCTCCCGCAGCGAGCTGGAGCGCGCCCTGGGCACGGACGAGGGCAAGCGCCTCTACAGCCAGATCCTCGTGCAGAGGAACGTCTCCGGGGTGAGTCACACCACGCTCACCGGTGAGGTCACACCACGTCTATCGCATCATTCTCACTCATTATTATAATTTAACGAGATCGTTTCCATTTAACTTGTGATGTCTTATCAATAATGGGACCCAATAGACTTATGAAAATCCAGAAAGAGTTGCTATTGTATATGCTCACTCATTCTTGAGACTATAAAATTATTAGAACACTATTTCAATTTGTATCTGTATGTATACAGCATAATTTACTGAACGTTTCATATTACTATGTATATTTCAACGGGAATATTTTCCTTGAGTTATTTTCTACCTAGATACAGTGTAGCTGCAAAGCCACAGCCACACACACGATCTCCTTAATTTACTTATATACCAGAAGTTATTGAAGTCATCCATATCGTGTTAACAGGTGAAACTACACTTCAGTTTTTTTCCCGAGAAACCATAATTAAATTCCACCTAAATTTTTTCGATCTTGTTACAAACAACACTGTTCTCTCAGACCACTCAGTATTGGAAGTCGAAAAAATTTCGGTCGAATTCGACTATGGTTCCTTGGAAAATATGAGTGAATTCATCTGTTATCACAATTTGCACGACTTCAATTTTACACCTTGTATGCTGGTCTCGTGTTCATACATTAGCACATCACTCGTGCCTCAGACGACACGACGACTTCAGAATGTCTTCTTGGGGCTGTTTTCCTTGTCGGACAAGTCCACGAGAATTCCGTAGAGGAAGGAATATTTCAGTAATAGCGTCCGCATTTGGATAATTAGATACTGGATATGTATCCTCACATGCAAAACTCACTTTGAGAACTATGATTTCTGGAATAAAAATAATTTTTGATATTTTCTAATTTAGATTCAATAAATTTATTCGTATTTATTTATTTATTTTAATTTATTGTGCAATAAAGAGTATTTGATTGATTAGATTCGTAGACAGAAAAGTGGTTTTAATTGAGAAAGAATGAATCAAATAATAAATACATTAAAGAATATCTGAAAGCAGGTAGCGTAAGTGACTGACAAATTGAGGAACAACTGCCCCCGTAGCATGACATCGTTTGTCGCGCGCGATGCAACATGAGAGTGGGATAGTTGTATATTTCGTCCAAATGAGCAGGACAAATATTATCTCGCGCGACATAAACGTTTATCGCGCATGTCACGCTGCTAGTGCAGGTTCGATTTCGGGGAAGAATGTCAGGTAACGAGAAGAGTGATAAAGTAGAGGTAGAAGAGATCGATGTAGAGTAAGAAAAAAGATGGATGGATGTGAAAGACGATGGTAGAAGGGAATCAGTACTGAGATGACCGCTGGCTGAGAGGGACATGGAAGAGGATAACGTGTTGTGTCGACCCACAAAGCAGGCTAATAGCTGGAAGATGCTGATCCGCATGACAATGCTAATATTATTAGAAGCCCATAACTGTCCCACTGCTGGGCATAGGCATTGACTCGAAGGGCATTTGTGGAATAGCCCCTTCCCGAGCCGTAGTCCATCGTTCACCATTCTTGATCTTGATGAGAGACTTGCTGACGGAGAGAAGTAGGTACAAGTGTGGAATTGCAAGCCCCTTCGAACACCACGCCTGGACAGGCGCGTTGTCAGGAGAACCGCACCGACGCCGCCACTGCTTATCAATGTTATGTTTAATAAATCTTGTAATTTATGTGTGAGACAGGAAATTATGAGTCGTTCCTATTATTTGATGAGATGACGTCATTCTCATATAACATTCATGTAACATTTTTCATTGAAATTGTATGGAAGAGGCAAACTACAAATAACAACATGTAACGATGATGGTCACTGCTTCTTCGAGCAAGGTTTACTGTTTAAAATCTAATCTGTATGTAACGTGTGTTTCTCGTGCAGTACAAAACCACATCGGCGTCAGAGTTGCAGAGCATCCTGCGCAAGGTGCGGGAGAAGGTGGAGGTGTCGTGAGGGGGAGAGGCAGGTGGGGGCGGGGGTCCGATGATGAGGACTCCTCAGCTTGTTGACCCCTGTCCACCCCACGCGGCGCGGCGGTGTGGGGGAGCTGAAGTTACAATGTGCTAATTAGTGCTTGCAAAACTATCGATAGGTTCCACTATATAGGTATTATCGATGCTATCAGAATTTAGTAGCCATATTAATGTAGTTAGTCTTGTTTGCAAGAATACGTACTGTTGATAGACTGCCGATAGTTTACTATTGCTATGCAACACTAGTGGGAATATCCTGCGTAGTGGCGATCTGACGGTCAGTCGGTAGGACCGTCGAACCCCGAGATGGCTGTCAGACCCTGAGAGGACGCGAGGACCGCGATAAGGCCATCAGACCGCTAAAGGAATGGCGAACCCCGAGAGGACCGTCGGCCCCCGATAGAACCGTCGAACCCCGCGGGATTTATTTGAACGCTGTTGTGTTAGTGTATACAATAAGAAAATATTTTGCTCCTTAGTTCGACACTTTGTGAAAACAAAATACTTTTTTAATAATGTTAATACTTAATATAATTTCTTTCTAATTACCTATATACCTTGTTAGTTGTTATGCTTTAATTTATGGTTACAAAATAAAGATATTTTATATTTACGATTATTGTTACTTGAGAATTTTCCTTATTTACCTTGGGGGGGGGGGGGGCTACATGAAACATCAAGTTTGTATAATGTATATTTTATTTATAAAAAAAACAATCAACATGGTTACTACACAACTCTTTTTCAACTAGAAAAATAAAGTTACATTTCTTGTTTTTCGAGTAAAATATAAAATAATTAAATATTCCATAAAAAAACATTTCTACAACAAATAACAGTTATTATAATTAATATAACTTTAACACTATAATAAATTCGATTATTTAACTCCGTAACACTTCATTACACTAAATAACATTTAACGTAACCATTTTACCATCACGTGACACTCGACAGTACCCCCTAATACACATGATAGTACACACCGAGACGTTATTCACAGGTGTAATATTATTGGAATGATCAATGTAAATCAACCGCACATCAAGTGTAAGCTGCCAGTAAAAACTTAGCTTCAGTACGTTCGCGCGCTCATATAAAACGGTCAAAAGGTTGTCTGATGTGCGGACAAGTGTACTATACTATCGGTCTACTATTGCGCTGATTCTATATCTTAGCTCTATTTTCTATTTAACGCAGCCCTAGGAACAGGAAGCTTCACCAGTGTTTTGAAATTACCTGAAACCTTTCAAAATCTGCAATATTTAATAATGGACAGGAATATGGGCATAAATAAGCGGTTTATTGGACTTAATGCACCCAGAGTAAATCACCTGGGTGAACTAAGTCTACTTATAGTTAGACTTAATGCATCCATAACTTAAATTGGAAAATAATGTAACTTGCACGTTTATCGTGGTAGACTTGATTCTTGAATTTGAATTCACGTACACCTTGATGTCTAAAGCCACAAAAATAGAATAGACAGTTCTCTAACTTTATGGTCCGAGTCATGATATATGAGCACTGTGACCGTGCTACAATCGGTTTTCGATTGCATAGTTTTGTGCGATGTGATATTTTATATTATGATACGCTCACAATACAACGACAGACAATGTGATCACTGTTATCGAAGCAAGTATACATTATCGAATCAATTATTGCAATTACAGGACCATATTAAATTTTTGTTTAAGGCTTTTTATGTAAGTACGTACATTTTTATGTACTTTTATTATATTGTTCCACAGTGAATTCACGTAAAATGTCTAACTAGACAATATAATTAAGAGCAAAAATATACCTTAGGTAAGGTGTAACACACAATTTAGGACAATATGATATACAAGTACCCGACACAAGTATGGCACGATATGTGAAGTTTAACCTACTACTAACTATGCTAACTCCGACGACTCTATCGTTGACAGTAGGCAATGTTTATGCAACCGATAGGGGGCGGTCTATCAAATATCAACTTAATCATTTTTGTAAGAAAAATATATAACTGAAAAACTCCCAAATTCCGCCATATTAAAGCAATTAGAATGGTATAGCTCTGACGTTGGTCTATCGGGACACATATTACATTTAATCCAAACGTCTATAATAAATACCATAAATGCAAGAGTGAGTTTGTCTGTTTGCCATAATAAATCTTTGTCGCTAAATCGATTTGCATAAAATTTGGCAAACATATAACTTGAAACCCGTAAAAGGTCGTCGAAAAAAATACAATACCGAACTCAAAATCCTTGTCGACGAAGTTGCAGGTAATAGCTAGATTTACTTACAAAATACTATCCATGGAACTTACATGAATATAATACATAGTATTTTAATATTATCATTGCACTCGGCCCGCGAGCTTTCCACACTCACACACACAAATATGATACAATAAAATCTGCCGCTACACTTGTGCAGTTTGGTCAAAAGAAAATATTGTTACAATATCATTTGTGCTTGCTTAATCGGTGATCCTAATTACTTAATTACAATATTCTAATATGGAAAGTATGTACCTACCTAACTAATAATTCCTATGTAGCAGGTATCCAAAACTGACAAACTGACAAGTGCAACAACATACAACATTTTATACCTATTGTAAACTAGAAAATAGTGAGCGTTTTGTAAAAATATCATGATATAGCGACAAATCAGCGACCGAACACACCCGACATTACACGAATGCCATAAAATACAACGCATATCACTTCGTAATACTATCGATAGCAGATCGATTGTGAAGTAACAATGTCGATACTGCAACCTGTATTATTTATTTACACCGTGTTTTAATTAAGTTACTCTTACGTGGAAAGTTAATAAAATTCATGGCATTTTAGTTGATATTGTAGTATGTACGAGTCGGAGGTGGTAATACGTTCCTTATTTCGATTGACGCCTCTAAGAAACGATTCAGCTCCGATATAAGCGAATACGAATCACAGACCTACTCCTGGTAGGGATGTGCCACGAGCATCGATTAGTTTCATTGCATGCACATGAACGGTATTGTAAATATTAGCACAGCGTAACCAATTGTAATTAGCCAAAAACATGAGCGTTACATATAGAGTGAATAGCCCTATCAATATTGTTACTAGTTTCCAAGATCAATTATCGATATTCGAACTGACTGCATCAGTCCGTGTGTTTAGCCGCTGACTTAGGCGCCGTGGTGACGTCACCTCATGGCGGCGCCCCTTTTGGGCAGGGTGGGGTGGGCTAGGGCGCGCGCGCCTGCAGGCGAGCCGCGATGGCGGCCGTCAGCGCCGAGCCCTTGCCGCTGCCGTCGTCCGTGCCGAACAACGTGAACTACGGACAGAAGGATCACTTGTAGCAAGTCGGAGCAAGTCTTTCCAAATGCAAAATGCGTTAGATGAATTTAGTGGAATCTGTAATGGTAACATAGTAATTATTTATTTTATTAATAATGAATAATCTCTGTATTGACATATTGAACTGTTGCAAACTTCTGAAGGCTCTCAGCCTAACAGGTTTATTGTTGTATTATCAAAATGTACGTGGGCTGCGTACTAAATGTCTTAATTTATATAACAACATCCTGGCAAATGACTTCGATTTACTGTTATTTACTGAAACATGGCTCCAAAGTGATATATACGATGCTGAATTATGCGATAATAGATATAACATCTTTCGTTGCGATCGCAATCTCTTAGTAACAGGTAAATCCACTGGTGGCGGCGCGATCATCTGCGCTCGTCGCGATCTATGCGCTACGTTGTGTAGTGAATGGTCGTGCACTTCATGTGAGTCTGTGCGTTACTATACCTGCGCGAACGCTCGGCTCCGCGGCTAACCTACACATGGCTCTAGTATACCTACCGCCCGATCCTGGGTCAATTCCGAATCGGTTAAATGATGTTGTACATAGTTTATCACGTTGTGTTGACTGTTTTCCATCAGATAACTTCATAGTAATTGGGGACTTTAATTTACCACAATTATTATGGAACAGTGGCGATTTCACTGCTCATGTAGAGGGATCGTCGACATTACATAATATAGCCAGCTCTTTTGTCGATGATATGGGGTATTTGGGCATGAGACAATACAATTATCACATTAATCATAAAGGAAATATTTTGGACTTATGTTTTAGCAATCTACCATTACATATCACAGTTACTTCTCGCCCGCTTTCAAAGATAGATCCGTATCACCCGCCACTGGTTGTCGATGTATTGGATCTATACTTAGTACCACTAAAAGAGCTAAGTAGGCCTCGGTTAAATTTTTATAAATGCGATTATACAATAATTAATAATTACCTAATGAATTTGGATTGGAGAAACATTCTAAATCTCAGTACTGTGGATAGCGCGGTCGATGCATTTTACAATCAATTACATGATTGTTTTACTCTTTTTGTTCCTGTTTCCAATTGTCCCAACCGTACCAATCATTATCCAGCTTGGTTCTCCACAGCTTTAATGAAAGTTATTAGTGAAAAATCGCATATGCATCGCAGATGGAAAATATATGGTAATCCGAGAGATTATGACGCGTTTTCAATATTAAGGGCTAGACAACATCGTATTCAGAAGCAGTACTTTGATATTTTCACTAGAAACGCGGAGAAAAATATAAGGTATTCTCCAAAGTTTTTCTGGAAATATATAAAGTCCAAAAGGGGGGGTTCAAATTATCCGAAACACTTTACACTGGGTGGGCGGAAGCATGACGATGGGCAGGATATCTGTTCTGCTTTTAGTAAATTTTTCGAAAGTGTTTTTAGCACAGCGCTGACAACAGTTCATCATAATGATTATATAGATCAAAATAATAAATATGATAGCACTGATTTTCTGTCCTGTGTTCATGTCTCACAAGAGACAGTCTTAAAAATGTTAAAATCTTTCAAATCTAAGGGACCTGGATGCGATGGGGTGCCTCCTATTTTTCTATCCTCATGTGCAGAAAGTTTAGCGCTTCCCATAACAATGCTTTTTCGTCAGTCCTTAAAACAATGCATCTTCCCGAATGTATGGAAAAGAGCCCACATTATACCCATACATAAAAAAGGTTCTAAATCTGTTATAGAAAACTACCGTCCAATTTCTATACTAAATACCGTTGCCAAAGTTTTTGAGAAACTAATTTATAGCGTCATTTACCCTACAATACTGAGAGGCATACCAAGCACACAACACGGATTTTTACGTGGACGTTCCACAATATCCAACCTATCTTTGTTTTCTAATTTTGTTCTGCAGAATATGGAAAATGGTGGTCAGGTTGACGTGATCTACACAGACGACGAAAAAGCTTTCGACCGCGTGGATCACGACATCTTACTCCATAAGCTTGAAAATCTTGGCATCCATGGAGATTTGTTGCGCTGGGTTCGGTCATATCTTGCCAATCGTTCTCAGGCGGTCGTTTTGGGTGGTTATAGATCTGATTGCGTAACTGTACCGTCGGGAGTTCCTCAGGGATCGCACCTCGGTCCTCTTTTCTACAATGCTTATATTTTCGACATTGCCAAGTGTTTCAATCACGCCCAGCATCTATTATATGCAGATAATAAAAAGATTTTTCTGCAGATACGTTCCTCTACTGACTGTGAGCTACTGCAATCAGATTTAGATAATTTACTTAGATATACCAAAAAAAATAAAATCACAGTTAGTATAGAAAAGTGTCAGTGTATTAGTTTTACCCGCAAGAGAAATCCAGTTATTTTTACATAGGTACAACTTTAATAGTGTGCCCATAGCCCGAGTTAATATTGTGCGTGACTTGGGAGTCTGGTTCGATTCTAAAATGCTTCTGACTGTGCACTACAGCAGCATAGTTGACAGAGCATATCGTAATTTAGGCTTTGTACTACGTAGTTGTCAGCCCTTTAGTCAGTCTAAAAGTAGTGTACTTTGCTTACGTGCGCAGCATTTTGGAATACGCAAGCTCAGTTTGGTCGCCGTCTTATGCTATTCACAGGGACCGTTTGGAGCGCATCCAGAAAAAGTTCTTAAAGCACTTAAATTACAAATTTCATAAAACTCCCGTCTCTTACTTGGAAAATTGTCGAAGGTACAACCTACTCACCCTTAATGAACGCCGCGACTTGTTGGATATGGGATTGCTGCGCGATATTCTGCATGGGCGCCTTGATTGTCCCGCATTACTTGCACATGTTTCACTGAAGGCGCCTAGGCGCAGAACTAGGCATACAACTTTATTCAGCGTTCCATACCACTCGACAAACTATGGGAAAAACTCAGTACTTACGCGAATATTTCGTACATACAATGACAAAGCTTCGGATATTGACCCATTTGTTGGTTCCAAGCAAACATTCAAGGCCAAATTCAGAAAGTATTTATTCGAGTCTTAGTTATTGAAAGTATATATGGAATTATTTAATAATATTTTAATCAAAGTAGAACTTCTTTGCACATAGGATGCAATGATAGTATTAGGTTCTTACCTAAATCACTATAGGTACCTAAGTATACTGTTGCTCAGATATTTATAGGCAACGCAACAACATAAATGTACTATCATTTATGTTACAGAATGTTTGGGTGGGGAAAGGATATTATTTATATATTATTATTTGTACTTAAATGGTATACAATATGTGTATATATATATATATATAATATATATTTAACTATTATTATGCAGAATTATGTATCATCTTTATTTTATGTATATGTGTGTATGTAAGTATTAATAATATAGGTATATAAAATTATCACATATACTTTATTGTAATATAATTATGTAGTTTATTACGTATAGTATGTATGTTTTTGTGCACCTATATTACGGTGGTACTAGTACTTTTTTAAGTGTCATCGAGCACACGTCATCTCAATTATGAGAATAATGAGATTACTGCTGCCCGAGCTAAAAGAATTAGCCACCCAGCTGGCTTCTGGTAAAATGTAGGAATAACTACTCTAGCTCTCGAAGCGGGATCTGACATTTGAACCAGGGGATAAGTCACATACTCGAGGTCCAATCTGGACAGGCTCCAAAATAACGATCATAATACTTACAATTAGGCTGCTCACCATAGCAACCTTAAGCAAGCCTCTAACACGAATGAAAAGTATTACGTATCGAGTGTTATCAGAAAGCCTTAAAGCCCGGGGCCCGCGATGAGGCGGCCAGGAGACACACCTGGTGCTGCGGCGCCAGCAGCGCCACGTAGCGGCGCAGCAGCGCGGCGAGGCGCGGGTGGCGCTTGTACACGGAGCCGTACGCACCTGGTGCTGCGGCGCCAGCAGCGCCACGTAGCGGCGCAGCAGCGCGGCGAGGCGCGGGTGGCGCTTGTACACGGAGCCGTACGCACCTGGTGCTGCGGCGCCAGCAGCGTCACGTAGCGGCGCAGCAGCGCGGCGAGGCGCGGGTGGCGCTTGTACACGGAGCCGTCCACCGCCACCGCCACGTGCGCGCGCTCCATGCGCCGCAGCAGCGTCGCTATGCCTGACCACAGGGCGGAGCAGGTTGTTGTACAAAACAATTATCAATTTGTGAATTATGGATTGGTAACACTGTTTTTAATTAGTCAATGCTTCGACAGCTTAACCTATGAATCTGTCAACTATCAATTGTCGCCTCCATTACCACGTACACATCATATTCCTGTTTAAAATATGGTAATTAACTTAATCCTTAAGCATCTCAAATTGTAACTGTCTTCAGTAACCTCGACCATTGTCAAATATTTTATTTTATTTTATTTATTTTTGGAAAACTTACAGCAATGCTATGGATAACAATAATAAAATAATAATTATAAACAAGCAAGAATCATAAACTGTTGTTTATTTTAAATATCTGCTTTGATCACACCTTCTAAGAAAGGTCATAACAAGAACCTGCACAAATGGCAAACAAACTGTACACTTTTTGTGTTACACAGAAATTGTAGTGGTGGCCATTGAGTACAGGCATGTAGTTATCCATACAGGGATTTTATTACAAATACTTTTAACAGTCTAGGCTGAACAATTCGGTTTTGATACTTCCGTACCTCATACTTAAGAAACTGGAGGGCCCTCTGATCTCTTAATAGCATACATTCCACAGTTAGACTGAGACGCCCTTGCACGTTTATGTGCAGGATTATCTCCTATCTCACTTTTTTTATGCACAACGGGTTAGCACTTGATCTCAATCAAAGCAATGTGGTAGCGTACTGACCCGGAAACCCCATTTTATTTGGGGGACTTTCTATCTTATCTCTCACAACCGGAACACAACAATGCTATTAACGTTGCTGTTTGGCGGCAGATTTAGATAAGATGGTGATAGCTAGCTAAACTGAGCGGCACTTTAGTGGGTATAAGAGTATGAGAGCCCCCCTGAAATACGATCAGTCGTCAATCACTTGCACTTGACCTCAATCACACTTGATGTTAAGTGAAGATGAGGCCGAAGGTGGAAGCGTGCTGACCCCAATAGAGTCGGGTAGTCTACATTCAGTAGGCGCCGTGCAGAATGCCACTATTGATTCTCAAAGGAGTTAAAGTAATGGCGAGTAATATACCAGATAAATTTAAGGCCGGCAACGCATCTGTGACCCTTTCGGTGTTGCGGGTGTCCATGGGCGGCGGTGATTGCTTTCCATCAGGTGACCCCCATGCTCGTTTGCCGCCCTCTCATATAAAAAACAAAAAGAGATAGGTATAGCTATAGATGGCTAATACTGACAGATCCCGCCTCCACTGTAACTCCTGTAAGCCAGGATCAACAGTGGTACTCTACACGGCGCCTACTGAAGGTAGACGGTGCCCTACGTGATTCTATTGCTACCTTGAACCCCAGACTAATTAAAGAAAGGGTAATACTGACAGACGGAGACGAGTTGCGCGGCGCGGTTGGAGATGAGATGAGCGACGTGTTGCGCGACGAGCGCGTCGTTGCGGCTCATCGCCACCCCCGGCTCCCCCTCCCCCTCCCCCTCCCCCCCGCACGCCTCCCCCAGCACCGCCGCGGTGCGCGCCCACTCCCCGCACACGCTCTCCCTGCAACACACACCCATAGAATATACAACATGCATCTTTCTGGTGAGAACTGGTGTTCACCTTACATGACCCACTATGTACGGTGATGTGGCTGACATCACTGACTCTGAGACTTAAATCTCCCTCTGCTGTACAAGTAGATAATTCGCTGGCCATTCGATAGACTGAATCTGGCGAGCCGATGAACTCCTCATACTAGTGATGTGGACTTCACGCTCCAATGACCTGTCTGTATTTACAGACACACATCGCTCTAGAAACAGACCATCGTCTGGTGAGTAGGTTCCCAGGGAAGTATGCGAAGAAAGCCCTATCTCATGATCTTTTCATCTTTTATTGGTGCCGCACAGGCTCCGAAACGTGTGATCGATAAGTTTCCAACAGGTTAATCAGAGTAGACGGTTGATTTCCACTTTTAATCATAATGATAGAAATGAAATATTTCTACGGTCATTTATACAATACAAATACTCTTTATTGCGCCAAATTTATAGCGTGTCTGTCTCTCCCTTTGCCAAGAGGTCGACTGGATCGCGCCGACTTATCTATTTCTACTCGCCCAACATTGTTGTGCTCCGACATAAGTGGTACAATATTGGAATTACTGCTTTAGAGAATTACTACCTAATCTTCGGGCTGACACCGTATATGTTACGCCTACATTTGATATTTTCTCTTGGATGTTACACATGTCAAGTCGTTCCTTTATCTCAGACAACACTAACTCCTCGATGCGTTATAGCGGACAACTGATATAAGGCAATGAAGGTAACACGAACTCCTCGAACACGCTGAGGTGCGCGGTGAGCAGGGCGCGCGGGCGGGGCGGGCGCGGGAACAGCCCTTCGCGGGCCAGCGCCGCCAGCGCCGCGCGCAGCAGGCACCCCAGGTACTTGCCGCCGATGTACTTCTCGAACCTGCCCACAGTCAATAAGGGATTAATAGATCAATCGGATCGATCTTCGGAATTGACAATCAACTTAATGTCGACCACCCGCGTCGTGTCGGAACTGTACTCATGTCCACCCACACTCACGTGAAGGAGGTGGCGAGCAGCGAGTTGGCGTCCACCTCGTCGTCTATCTCAGTGCGCAGGAAGGCGAGGCAGCCGTTGTCCCCGAAGGCGCCCCACTCCACGTCCACACACACGTCGCGCACGCGCTCGTGCGACGTCTCCCAGTGCTGCACGCGCGCCGCCCGCTCCATGTAGCAGCCGTTGGAGCCCGTGCCCAGGATCACGCCGATCTAACGCACACGGGTATTATCTCCCTCAGTAAAAAGACTAGGTATATATAACCAGACGGTGGCGCCTGTAACGTCTAAGGGAGGGGTCAAGAACTCCACGTAAAACATGAGAGTATGCTTGGAACTCCTTAAAGGTCTAGGTGGAAGTCCCTAGTTCACAAGCGGTTGTCCCATAGCGGTGGAGCCGTGGCGAAGCTCGACAGTTTATTGCAGGCAATATAATATAATTAAAACCTTCCATTCACAAGATTATTTAAAGAGTTAATGAAATTGTTGTATTGCGGGGTTACTCGGGATTTAATAAAAAGTCCACTTGATTAGTTCTGAGTTTTTGATGTACGAGTTAAAGAATAGGGAAAATTGAAGTGGGCATACATACAAAATATAATCGGCCAGGGGCACAATAGGTTATTACTCCAAAATGTTATAAATTTTCTGAAGCCAATTTAGATTTCTACCAGGAATCCGAGTAAAGGACTGCATTCATCTACAACATGGGCAACCGTTTCCTCCAGCCCATAGCAGGGGTCCTGGTGCGCGCCGGCCACGAGGGTCCCCGTGGTGTCGTTGAGCAGCATAGAGTATAGACCCACCCCGCAGCTGGGGTCCTGGTGCGCGCCGGCCACGTGGGTCCCCGTGGTGTCGTTGAGCAGCATAGAGTATAGATCCACCCCGCAGCTGGGGTACTGGTGCGCGCCGGCCACGAGGGTCCCCGTGGTGTCGTTGAGCAGCATAGAGTATAGACCCACCCCGCAGCTGGGGTCCTGGTGCGCGCCGGCTACGAGAGTCCCCGTGGTGTCGTTGAGCAGCATAGAGTATAGACCCACCCCGCAGCTGGGGTCCTGGTACGCGCCGGCCACGAGGGTCCCCGTGGTGTCGTTGAGCAGCATAGAGTATAGACCCACCCCGCAGCTGGGGTCCTGGTGCGCGCCGGCCACGAGAGTCCCCGTGGTGTCGTTGAGCAGCACGCGCACGCGCACGCGCAGCCCGCGCGCGTCCAGGCAGCGCTGCAGCAGCGCCGACACGTCCACGCCGCGCATGCCGCCGCACTTGAAGCTCTTCGTCCACGTCACCAGCTCGCCCGACGAGATCGAGTGCTGGTGCATCGGGAACGAGAACGTGAACCCTGTGCGCCAGCGGGGAGACCGAGGGATTACAATCTCACCTACTAACTGATTAAAGGTAGTTTATCATCTTGTCATGGCCAGTAGCATCGCCCACACAGCCAATAAACCTTAATAATAGGCGAGGGGCATAAATGAGCAAGGGTTTGGCTAAAGTAATACCCCGCCCATCAATATATAGATACCTAGAATACCTTAGACACAGTTGTTTTCTTGAGCTGTCTTTCTTCTGACTCCTGAGATACAGGTTTATTGAACCTAGTTTAGGCGTCAGAGACTTTATAGGACACTTGTAACAATTTAGTAAGTCAATAAAGAGATTATTATGATTATATATATTTACTACAGATATCTAAGACTATCTATCTATTTTAATAATACGCACAATACGGTGCTTAGACTTGAACTCTCACCTGCCGTTAAAGACAAGGCACTAACATATTCCGAAATTAGAAAAACGATGAATGCGTCACAAAGACGCCATACATGAGCTCGCATTGCTAGCGTCAGTACGGGAGGCATAGATACCTAGTGAGAGTTCCTCCTTCTCCATGCCCTCCGCTTTCACAAAGTCCAGCACACAGTCTGCCAGGAAGTTGAACAGGTTTTCGCCTGGGCCCAATCGCAACTCGTCGCTGTAACATAACGTACATGTCAAATAGTAACATACTTAACTCTTATTTTGTAGCTTAGAGTATCACTCTATTTTCCCTTATCTCTACGGAAATGTGTGCCTGGCTATCTATCAACATCCTATCTAAGTCTATCGCGAAACAGCAATTGTAGTGTTGAGATAAGCTACTCAGTCTCCCTAATACATTGGTGGCTCCCAGGCAGCGCATCTCCACAGTCGGCTTCATCTTCGCTTAAGCTCAGGTGTGGTTGAGAACAAGCGCTAACCCGGTGCCTAAAAAGACTTCAAAATGTAAATATTTTGGACGTAATTTCATCATTATCGATTGTGAGAATCGTATAGCTAGGTAATATCCCTAGAACTAGAGCGATAATACTGACAGTGTAAGTAACAACAAGGGCATCTACTGCGGAACAATGTCGGTATTTCAAAAGTGTTCTTGGGAACTCAATATATCGATTGGTCGGTCGGCTGACCTGATGTGATACTGCTTGACGTCCTCGCGCACCAACTGGCCCAGTCGCAGCTCCAGCAATAGTACCCGGAAATTGGTGCCACCCAGGTCCAGCGCCAGGAACAGGCCCTCCTCTGCAATAATGTACACCACCTCGTCACGTAAGATTCGGTAATTGGTAGATCTGTGTTCCTACACACTTCAGGGAAAGTGATTCACTCTAATTTTTCTGGTATGAATGAACCAACAGGTAGGTATCAGCTATCCAAAATCTGGAGTTTTGCTGGCGCGTACTAGTACACAGGTAGTGGATACATAAAAGAAGATATAATATCATGGGCAAGAGGATGTGAATAGTGTCATCAATAAGCTCACAATGCACATAATGTGTATAAGTAAGTACCGAGATCGCTTCATAATCATAATTTATTTATTTGCATAATCAAAGGTATACAGAAACAGATGAAAACTATTATATTAGTGAACCACTATGACTTGGCTTTGTGGCGTGCAAAAATTACTTAAGTTGCATAAATAAAATAAAAATATCAAAAAAAAAAAATTAAAACGGATATAACAATCCTACCATAGATCTTCATTTTCAGATACGTGATAGCAATTGTATGAGTGTAAATGAGAACGTTAAATTGAGAGGACAGAAAACACACGATAAAAGCGTCGACATTAGAACCCGATCTAAATTATAATAAGAACATAATATATCTATGGTCGCAACTGGGTCACGCAGCTGAAGTAGGTTTGGCCAAAGGAGCTACTCGTACAGTTCGACTCTCAGCTCGAACTGGCTTATAAAGCAGGAGACAGACACTTACCCGTGCCGTCGGGCAGTTCCGGTACGTATGTGTTGGCCATCTGCAGGCTGGAGGGCTGCTCTCGCAGGCCGGCCTCCAGCTCGCGCTCGAACACTTCGGCCACACGCCGCAGTGTGGCGCCGCAGAGCACCAGCCCGGACAGACGAGCCTCAATCTGTCAACGTCACCAACCACAATCTTAACAAGAGACAGTTTGGAGCAGGAAGCACCATCATTGTCAGTTCGTATTAACTCACTAAAGGCCTCAATTTCGTCCTTCCCTTTCACCCTACGAGTGTAATTACGTGAATACTGAATAAGACTATTTAAGTGAACTATACTAAATGAATCCTCGACTTGAGCCCGATAAGAATAAACGCGTAAATGCTGCGGCAGCAACATACCGCTGCTTTTTTGTCTTCATGATACAAGGTGGGCCGCGAACTTTAAACTTTCTTGTAGATGGGTCTCGGTCCCGAGAAGTTTGGGAAACACTGTACTAAGGTATGATGACAGTCACGAATAATAGATGAGATATAACGCTTTTACGATGTGGCACATAGCGTAGTTTTCAACATCCTCGTAACCTAAATATTAAACTAACTCGAAGAAAATAATAATAGGAAATCTATCTCTCACAGATAGAGACGTAGAATTGTCGTCAAATAAACGTGTTATCAGCTGTTTGTGGGAGCGCTCGGTGTCAGGAAGCGCAAGGTTCCGCGACGGTTTACGACTGTAGACAACTGGGCCGCGGACACACTGCGACTAAAATTCCTTACGGATTGCAGATAGTATCCATAATTTTTGTAAGTGGCTACAGCTGCTAAGACAATTCTGCTACAAATTGTTAACCTCATCTAAGTACAAGGGTCTGCATAAAACAAAGTTTTGGCCTAAAAGCGGAATAGCGACAATATAGCCTCTAAGGTTACGTTAATAACCGATCCGAGGTCAGCACTACAATGGCCGATAAGCTGCCAATAAGTACGTGAAACTTGTGACCTGTATACCTAGCTCTAACGTAATCCTTTTATATTTAGAATATATTAATTTCAGTCAGATAATATAATCGTCATTGAGAATGGTCATATCATTTCACCGCTCCAGACCACGTGGATATTAGGTTAGGTAAAATTTTCCCCTAATTTTCGCCTTGAGAAGCAACGGTAATCAAGAAATGGATGGTGATGGATCAACGAATCCGCGCTGTGCATCCCGGTCCCGCCGACATGTAGGGGAATGCCATGCGGACCGGCCAGCAGGCGCCCGCAATGGTTCCGGCTGCTTTGGTTCCCATTTGTTCCGCATTCCTTAAAGTTGAGGTGGGTGGAAACCTACGCGAAGCGAAGAGTACTCCTCTACTATGATCTGCCCATACTTCTGCGCACGCGCACGCGGTGCCGCACGGGATTGCGATTACGATACCCTGATTACCCCCGACCCTGCTCTCTACGCTCTCGCGATAAGATAACATACATATCCAGTGTGTATTGTATTTTTTTTAAAACGAATTGTCACAGCTTTTGATGGGAATGCGGTGAGTCGATGGCAAAAACATCAAGAAATGAAATAGTTCTAAATAATTGTGGCAAGTGTATCTCATTCGACAATCAAATTCAAACAAGGAGCTAATAGAGCAATAACTGTATTCTGTCAGTAATATAGGAATAAAGCAAAATAACTAATATAGTACAGCAATAAACGGCTTACTTAGAACCATTACACGAGTAGGTGTATGTTACAATTTACAACTGACATTGAGTCGGCACATTTCCCTTGCAAAGACTTCGTTATCTTTATGAAAGCTGTTACTCGCGAATTAAGTGGATTAAAGAAACAATACAGCCATGAAATAATAAAATCGATATCTGTACTATCTGCGTATTTTACTCGCAACTGGAAAAAAATCTACAAGTTCCACACTAGCAGTCGTGGCGCAGTCGCGTTCGCAAACGGTATTTTCATACGAATATTTTCGTGCTTCGGAGGGTACGTTAATTTAATAGTAGGCTCCGGTTAAATTAAAGCCAAGTCTGTGGCCTACAGGCGCGGCTTGGCCTGCAGATCAACACAAATCCATCAATCCCCACTGAACCCGCGTTGTGGATTAGGACCATAACCACTCCTATTGAGAGGAGCCTGGGGACGACACACTGTTGGCTTTTTGATTTATTGGAATTTCAGGTGCCGATAAATAAAAAGAAATTTTTATTATAGTAAAAGGATAACAATCCGTTTTAAAACTCCGCTAGCGCCATCTAACTTTATGAAAGAGCTATAACCATCCATTTTCCATCAGATAAGATTTCGTCAAATGCGTATTCAGTTAATCATAAAAAAATCGTTAGTTTAAGATTACTTTTTAGAAATAATTGTAAAAATGCTGAAAGACTGTTTTTTATTTATTTCCATTGTAGAGTCTACATACCAATTTTAATTTTTACAGGATCATTGGTTCTGGAGGTGAAAGATTGATTGACTTTACTTTTGTTTGAAATATTTCTCCCCCTCTGAAGACTTTGGGGGTGGAAATTTAAAAATTATTTTTTCGTGCGCCTTTTAGATAACCTAAGGAATACACCTGGTAAATTTGATCAACGTCGGTATACAAGTTTGGGCGACGATCTCTTGAGTCAGTGAGGGCATTGCCCTTTATAAACACAAATTGATTTTTCACGGCAAGTGATAGATAACAAACGAGCAAATATCTCACCTATCTCTCTTACTACTGCCCAAATTATATCCTTGTCTCTATGAGGATATATTTTGACTTCAAATGCCTCTGTACAGATGCGAATCATTTGATGTTAGCTCCAATTATTTGAAGGTTGCTACGAGTCGATTTTATGCAACCAGTATTGACTCGGGTAACTAAGTGGGTTGTCCAACTCCGGCGGCGGCGGCGGCGCGGGCGCATCAATCAGTACAATATTCATTACAATTGAACTCTTGTTAGTGTACCTACTGTTCTGACCACATCACTGCCGCGGACAAATGGAACTCATCACGATAATTGGCCTTTACTGGCCACTCTAAACATTAGAAGACCGCATGACGCATAGCTTGATGCACGTATGTACAGGTTAAAGAAATTAACAAATAGTACTGCAATATTTACAGATAAACTATCTTATCATATTATTATAGGGTGTACGGGGTACACAAACGGTAATTAACCTTTAATTACCGTTTGTGTACTTTTCTATCCCAAATGATCAAATAATTCCTATCGGACAAAAATTTCACCGACGCGGAAAAGTAGATTTCGTACAATTTCTACGGAACATTTCCATTAAGATAAATTCGATAAAAACAGCTGATTTGAAGAAAAATTATTGCTTCATTTAAATAATAGTAAAGAGCTTGGATCCTGTGTTACAATGCTTACGATAATGAGTAGTTTCCACGACACAGCAATCCGGAATCAAATAAGCTCAAAATAGTCTTGATATTTTACTACCATTTCAAGCGAATAATTGCATATTCCTTATATGCAAGGCGTATGCCTTGTTTAGAGTCATTAGATGTCACAATAGTCGCAAGGAGAAGCGTTAATTAATGCTTTAATGAATTAAATGTTCATAGATTAACGCCTTACAAAACCATAAACAAAGAGGCCACATGTAAAGCATATATACTCGTTGTATTTCTCTTTGTGTGACTGGGGTGGTAAATTTTTATAAATTTCACGCAAGTCAATGAGTGAGGAAAAATAACTCAAGTTTAGTACAAAACCCGTTCATTGAGCCACTGTTTCCCAGCGGTTACAATAAAATTTAAAACATCAAAATTGGCTCCCAACGAAATCAGAAGAGACACGGAAGTCAGAAATTATCCACCAAAATCATAAATATACCTCTTTTTAAATTAGAAATTTCTGTCGGAAGTTAACCAAGGAAGTCATGTATCATTGATATACATAATATATATCAATGATATATGATGCTAGAAATGTTTGTAGCATGAAGTTGTGAGTTTTGAATTGACTCTTGAAAACTAATTTTTTAAAATATGACCATAAAAATTTTACCACACTGTATCTGTTTGTTGTAGTTTGGGACTAGATGATTAATGTAAGTGTGTGAAATATTTATTTATTATTATTATCTATATTCACTTGACTCACTTTCTGTGCTCTGATCTTGTCGTCAAGCCTCAGCGGCGTCGGCAGGAACTGCTCCTCCCAACTCCTGCTGTCAGCTCCGTTACCGCCGTTTACCCCGTTCTCTCCGTTAACCCCGTTGGCCCCATTGACCCCGTTCTCGGCAGGCCGGTGCCCATTCACCCTGTGCTCCACTGCCGCCGACATTGTCTAGTACTGATCAGCTTCGTCTCACTGAATGATAATGTTTGTTCTGAAAAATAATGTAATAAAAATCTCAAATCAAAATAATTAGCGCCAAAAATGATCTATGTTCACTTGATACAAATATTTTGTAGTTAATTGGATAACCTCTAACCTCGGTTTGTTTTTATAATTTACCTACTGTAAGCGCCTATCTACTGTAGCAAACGATAAAAAAAGTAATTAGATGTGGAATTCACTTTATTTTGTAATATGTGTGTAATTATCAAGAGGAGGATCGAAATAAGCATTGACTGAGATTACGTGCCTCATTTTAGACCACATCGCACTTTCCATTGAGATTGTGGTCAAATGCGTCTCCAGTCAATCATATCATAAAAAGAAAATAATACGGTGCACATATTTATAATAAGTAGTACGTAAATAATTACGTACTACTTATATTTAAGTAGGTATTCATTTTTAGAGTTCTGTAGCCAAAGAGCCACCTTTTAATTTCGTCACCACCTGACTGCAGTGGTGGTCTGTAACGTTACAACTTCCACAAGGAGAGTCTTGATGATTTTCAGTAGATGATTTAATGACCAGAAAACGAGATAAGTGCAAAAAGTTTGATATGTAAGACTTGTAGGCAGACACACGTCTAAACACATTTAATATAAAAATAGCACAGGAAAAAACGGTAAAAAATCCGCTTGGCTAGACATAATTCAGAACCAACTTATATAGTTGCTATCTTATAGAGGTATATTAGAGATGGAATTTTGAATAACTAAGCCTAAAAAACGAAAGCTTAGTCTAGATTTTTTTAGAAACCCCGATATTTAATTACGTAGACTTTAATTAAACACAGTTAACTAATTGATGGATAAAAAACTAAGCATGTTATAGTTAGGCATGCATGTGTTTATAGCTGAAAATGTCGTCGAGCTGCATTGCTTAAGAAATAAAAATGAGAACTCATATTTAGTAACGACAATTTCCCTATATATTTTGAGTTAAAAGAAATACCCATCAACTGAACATTTTTTTTAAAGAAACACATTTTTCAACTTTACCTTATTTGTAAAAATATAGTATAGTAGATACTTGCGCTTCTTAGAAATGCTTAACTTTTAGCAATTGTTACTACATTCTTAATTTCAATAAAAAAAAACGCTGAAAAAAATAACCGACCAAGTTTGTGAAAGTTTAATATTTTCTTTATTTTGGACAAGTATTCTTGTTTTTTTGTTTGAAGAAAAATATTAATTTATCAAAATATTGTAACCTAGCAGTACCTAGCATGTATCGTAATATTAATTATCACAGGCAGAAGTAAAATTTAGTTGCTATAGAATTCTGGTGGATTCTATGCGATGGATAACGTTCACTTTCAGAAGTATTTTACATTAATATTCGAAGTACACAATACAATGCTACTTACAGTTGATATTTCAATAGAGTTACTTTATGAAGAGCCCCTCGCCCTGTCTGCACCTAACTTGTCACTCGACTGCGACAGATACCGGCATTCTGTTGAACTGACTGACCTCTGCTACAGTCGTCCACAGACAACGTCACTTTATTACCTACAGATGTGCTACAGATTTTATTGCTATCGTTAAAGATAATTAGTACAGTCGCCGACAATTAAAAGTGTACCCCTTGTTCCATGGCGCGCTAACTATACATATAAGTCGTACAAAGCAAAACAAATCATGGGTAGATTCGAATTATATCTCATCACCAGCCCGTAAACATCCCAATGCACGGATATAGACCTTCCCTCGTATAATGATGGAGTAGGGGCCGTTGTCCACCACGCTGGCACAATGCGGGTTGGGGACTTCACATTGCTTTGAATTTTTATCTCAGGCATGCAGGTTTCCTCGCGATGTTTTCCTTCGCCGTATTAAGAGCAGTCGGATAAATGCACATTAATAATTAAATTAAATTTAAAAATTCATTAGTAAGTACATGGCCTGCCTGGGAATCGAACCCGGACCTTCCAAATTAGGAGACCGCATCTTAACCGCTGAGCCACCGACGCTTTATTTGTCTCATGTTAGTATTGTTTAAATAACAAACAAAAATATTATCTAATATACTAAAAATATACTCGTTACACAGCATGTGGCAAGTAACCGTTTGGACGTATTTCGTATGGCAATTTTCTTATTGGACGATCGTCGCTGCTGGACGTAATGCCGCATTCAACAATCTCGCTTCATTCTCGCTGAGTCCAGATTTCCGGCAGGTTACACTGTACAGTCGATCGCACATTCAACCTTTGGACCATCGGACCTTTGGCGCGGTACCGTACGGCAGCCCAGCTTACATTGGCAGTGGCATTTTCATTTTTCAATTTACAAACGAAGACGCTTATAGTTTAAAAATTGCTTCGAGAGGCGGAATGTTTCGAGTGTCTCATTAAAAGTAGCAAGAAGGTAAAACGTTGGAAAGCTTATTTTATTACGCTCATCTAAGTACCTATAGGTATGTCGTATCTCGATAGTACTTAGGCAGATCATGACGGAAGCCTCACTTATATCAGTCAGTTCGTTTGGTGATTTGATTTATCTTTTTAATGACTTGACAAATAATTTGGTATAGAGAGGGTCTTGCAATTCTTGAAATTGTAATTTTATTTTTCAGAATATGAAATCAAATCAATTATTTTACCTTTTTAGGTGCCTATAAAGTTTCAAATTCTAATTAAAATACTAAAATTCTCTTACAGAGATAAGCTCGCCTTTTGTGTACTGTAATATCTCTCCTATGTTTGTTAAATGTATGTGTATACATATATGCAATGAAGTGTTACATGTCGTCCAACCTATATTTTGAGGGCCTCAACGAATACGAAAACAAATACCGGAAAAAGAAGAGTGTTTTTGAAAAGCAGTAAGAAAGCATCCGGGAGTTTCACTAAATAAGTTCTATAATTTACATATTTATTATACCTATGTACGTATTAACAAGGAGACGTGCCGTAGATGGCCGCACATAACGCGAAATTTAATCCGCGGCCTTGGTCGGCCGATAGCGGCGCGATGGCTATCGGCATAAATTATAATAATTCGGACTTAATCGTGAACGTTCATTATTGCATAATAATTTTGGATAAGGATAACAAACTTATTAGAGAAAATACCTTGCTTTGGAGCCTCACACTAATTATGTAGTTATTTAGTAGCAGGTAGAGTCCCAAACAAAAGTAAAGGAAATTATATGAAAGGAGAAATAATTCTCGAAAATAATAAATAAATATCCTTAGACATACAAACAGCTCCATCTACTTCCACAATAAGCAACTATAGGCTTGTGTTGTGGAAACCAGATGGTTGATATACTACATAAATACATTTTTTTGTACATAAATACTTATTATAAATGAAAAACATCCATAACTCAGGTACATATGTCCGTATTCATCACACAAACATATGCCCCTAGCAGGATTCGAAACCGCAACATTTTGGTATAGCGGTCAGAGTTGCTAACCACTACACCAAACAGGTCGTCAAATTATACCTACCTATTATGATACCTACAATTCCCTTATAACAGACGACGTTATTTATCATTAATGTGTGAGTGGAGACTAAGCATCGCAAAGGCAGGGTCGGACGTCACAAGATGGACAGACGACCTGAGAAAGGTCGCGGGAAGTCGCTGGATGCAGGCCGCTTCCAACTGGTCACTCTGAAATTCTATGTCCAGCAGTGGACAGTGGACAGCATGTGGCTGATTTGATGAGCATGATGACTTATTATTAACCCTTTACTGCATGCCTTGTGAAAAGGAAGGGGAAAAATATATCTTAGCATAAATATTATGAATTTAGTCAAACTAAAGGATAGAAGGACCATAATGTCCAATAGAGGTCCAACATATCTACAGCTACTGTACAAAAAATGGTTTCATTCTAAAAATCTGCTCATCATCATAACGAGTTTATGTTATACGTAGTATTCATTGTTTGATAGGTACGTAGCTGTTTATCATGTATAAAAATATCATTATTATGTTAAATACCTATAAATAATTAATCATTTATTATAATGTATCTTTCGGCTACTCTTATAATAGGTACATTACATAAAGTCATACGTCTGTGTCCCGAAGCGGCAGGCAGAGACCACAGACTTCCACTTGCTGCGATCGTGACACACCTCTTCTGCTTCATTCACTCGCATAAGCTTGTTCATACATGCTCGTCGGTTTAGGGTACTCTTAACTTGGCCTTTCTTCGTACTCGATTTGATCATGATACGCTCACCATGGTCTTTCCAACCAACACCACCACACATCCACATTCGCTTCGTATATCTCTTTCGTTAGTCTTCTTCTGGGTGCGACAGTATACCAGCGCTGAGCTCTTATAAGCTAAGCATATAACTGAGTCGTTCCCCTAGCTGAGTGTTCTGTTACTTTATTTGCCTAACAATTGTTGGATAATATGTGTCGAAGTGGAGAATAAACAGGTTCTTTCTTTCTTTCATTTATTCCATCTCAGCATACCATTTTTAATATTTGTCACTGTTTCCTCTTTCAGACTGCTTAACTCCCTAATTTCACAATTCCTGATTATATCTTTCAAAGTCACCCCACTCATACTTCTCAATGATCTCATTTCCACTGCATTAATTCTACTTTCATTCTTCTTCCATACCCAGCATCCCCCGTAAATCTATGTTAGAACCAGCACCCCACCATGAATAGCTTTTTAGAATAACTGAAAGAATCCCTCAATGTGATAAATTCGCCTACTTGTGCATTCGTAATGTTGTGTTTCAATTATTTTTAACCGACTTCAAAAAAGGAGGAGGTTATGTATTCGGGGCGTTATGTAACAAATATCACCATGTCAGTCACAGGACGTCCAACTGAACTAAGGTCAGCAAATTGTTATTATTAAGAGATTTTTCATTATCCAACTAATGTAACTAACATTATAAATGTGAAAGTTTGGATGTTTGTTTATTTTTTGCTCGATCACGGAAAACAACATCGATCATTTAACATACAGGTAGAAAATATCCTACAGAAAGCAAGAATACTTTTATCCCAGTAAAAGGTTATCTAGGGATAACTTACGGAGTTTACGCCGCGGTAAAGTTTCCGGGTCGGTACGCTTCCACCTTCGACTTCATCTTCACTTAACATCAGGTGTGATTGAGGTCAAGTAAAAACCCGTTGCGCATAAAAAAAAAAAAGAAAAAGTAAAGCCACGCGGGCAACGCCGTGGGCGAAAAGCTAGTATGTAGATAAAACTCCGTTTCACCACTCGTTAGATAGATGTGTCTCCCATGCCGGTGTCCCTTTGACTAAAACCCTCCTACGGCTCTCAGGACTATAGGGACATTTTGCTAAAACGCCGTACAAGTTATGTATTGTAAGTATAGTTATATGCGTCTCGGACGGGCGGCGTGGCGTGACGTCACGGCGCGCCCATCGGCTCACACACACTAGAACAATCAAAGAGTGCACACAACCCAATGATATAAACGACGACGCCCTTTTGGTGTACTGGTTAATAACTCTGTCCGCTATACCAAAAGGTCGCGGGTTCGAATCCCGCTAGGGGCATATGTTTGTATGATCAATACAGACATGTATCCTCGAGTTATGGATGTATTTATTTACAAAAAAAATGTATATATCTGTAGTTTATCAACCATATGGTATCCATAATACAAGCCTATTAGGGTAGAAAGTAGATGGCATGGAAGTATTTATTATTTATTTATTTATATTAAATGCAGAACCAGTGAGTCCGAAGTGCATTCAGTGTTTTTATTCAGCATCATATAGAACGTTCACTGCTGAACATAGACCTCTCCCATAGAATTACAAAGCGAGTGATGGGAAGGGGACGGTCCACGTTGTCCCGGGCCGGTGCATGGTCCTCCTTCCAGACCCTTAATGCCCCAATAGCCATCAGTTCTTCACTCTGGTCACTGCCACTTCAACTTAATGATTCTTTCCTCATTCCTGATTCGATCTCGTAGTGATTATTGGTTAAATTTCCGAGACACATCGACACGTAAATTGTACATTAATATTATGGATAGCAGTATGCAAGTTTTTAAAATTGCAGTCTCTCGTAACCTGCAAACTCCTCGACTAAGAACATATCTAATTCGTTGTCGACTAATGACAACTATAACAGCTTTAAATACTTTTAACCGCACACATGGATCTTAGAATTTTAGTAATACCTACATGGATTTGAGATTTTTTAGTCCTTCGAACAATCGCGACGTTCTCACTACGTTTCGTTTTTCACTGACACAATATTTTTAGCTTCTCGTAGACCGGCCGGTAGCGTAACGTAAATAAACATATAGCGTGTGTGCGCGCGGAGCGATTCGTACGTATATATTCGTAATGCGATGCGATAAGATGGCGCGGCGGCGCGACAATAGCGACATCTTACGAACTGCTCTAAGCCATTAATCTTGATTGATAATGTGAAATTCTATTGACAAAGTTTTCCAGTCCTTTAACTATATCAGCTGTAAACCTATATCGTTACCCAAGGAAGCAGGGATACCAATGTCTACTGCAGTTGTCAGTCTTACGCAGAAATGATATTCAAATATTTGGTGAAGCTACGTTTAAAGTTGGTACTCTCTCTGTTGGCTTAGAATGAGGTCGACATTCTTGTCACTCTAAGTACAATACGCTATACTAATGAGCAATGTTATCATATCGCAACAATTTGCATATTTTCCCAAATTATTTGATATGTATTATGTAGTCGCCGATAAGAAGCACAGAAGTCTGAGAATTTGTTAGTTATCTGATAATCAACAAGATATGAGAATACACTCCTATTTTTATATTTATATATTTTGCGTTGTTTCTGTTTTTACTCCATGGTTCATTTGTAGCAATGTATTATGACGAGGATCCCTTCCATATTTCCCCAGAGCCAGAAATAGAATATTTTTTTGCATAAACAAAGAGTATTTTCGGTAATTTGAATATAAATCTATGAAGATAAATATAGTTACTGTGAATGAAATAAAGTGAGCTAAAAACATTCTAATTATATTTCACTCGCGAGTTATCAAAATCTACACACATAAAAAACAGAACCCCGTGTTAAGCACGAGCGAAACAACTTGCCAGTCAGGGTCCTGCCTCGAACCCGGGCCCGGGCTATCTGCTGCAGGTCGGGGTCACTTGCGATAGCGCTATCACTCTGACATTGCGCCTGCGCATAATCGCGCTATCTTATGTTTGCTAAGTTAAAACCCATAGAATTGTCAATGACTTGAACAATAGAGTAAGGCTCGTAATTGAGAATGTTGTTCAGGCGTAGATGAGCGCTAAAATGCCGCTAAATAAGTTACATATAAAGCTGTCCCTTTTCAACTGTCCTCTCTGCTTGAGTAACATTCTGTAATACGGGTCTAAGAGTAGTATGGCCGGAAATGAGATTGTTTATAAAAAAGTATAATAATGGGGCGCTAAGTGTCGTTATGAGACTTTTACCGCGGAAAAAAATGACAAAATCTTTCCCGTGTCGTCCAGTCGTCGGGGCTCACCTGTAAGGGCATGCTAATGCCCCATAGTGTTTCTACAATAACACGAGATAGAAGCTTTGCTCGCATAAAGCCTGAACATGACAGCATGCTTCTATCTCGTGTCGTCGTAGAGGCTGCGGGTTATGCTAGCCGGGCTGGACGGCACGGGATAAAAGTTCTCGCCTTAGCGAATAAAATTAAAAGTAAATTATATTTTTAAAAAGTGCGTCTTAAAAAAATATTACTCATTTCTAAAGTAAACAAACTATTACCTACACAAGTGCACTGACCTCTCGCTTATCCATCACATTTAGTAAAACTATGTTACTGCTATAACCAATATTACTCATTTCTAAAGTAAACAACACCAAGCTAACTATTACCTACACAAGTGCACTGACCTCTCGCTTATCCATCACATTTAGTAAAACTATGTTACTGCTATAACCAATATTACTCATTTCTAAAGTAAACAACACCAAGCTAACTATTACCTACACAAGTGCACTGACCTCTCGCTTATCCATCACATTTAGTAAAACTATGTTACTGCTATAACCCTAAATCCATAATTTCCGAATACAGTAAAATCTAACTAATATTATAAATGCGAAAGTATGGATGTTTGTTTGTTTGTTGCTCAATCACCAAAGGTTTGGATGTATGGTACATAGGGAGAATATCCTGGACAACATAGGATATTTTCATTCTGATAAACTGAGTATAGTTCCCGCGGATAAACAATTTAATCATATTCGAGATAAAGTTATTCCACGCAGGCGAAGCCGCGGGGCGGAAAGCTTGTAAAGTAATAATAAAACCAGCTGTTCATGAAGAAGACTACTCAAGGGTCAAATTTTGAGCATGACAGATACTGTTATCATATAATACTGACTGTACCTATATGTAAACAAGGAGCCCCGGCCTTCACATTGGAAGCGGTTGACATTGTCCAAAAGGGATCACAATATTGACAGTCGTTTTCCTCGGAGCGATATCGAGGCTGGCTGTATGTGCGCAGTTGTATGTTTGTGTGTACACCCAGACGATGTCGTCAGAGACCCTCCTCCCGACAAACAGGCGTGCCGATAACGGCATTAGGGCTAGGGCATAACACACATCTATACTAAATCAGATCATGGTATGGACTTCTGAGATTCATACCATAACTACAATCAGACATTTGAAATGGAAATTCTGGAAAATGGCGTCTTTCATTTTCTTCAAAATAGATCGACAATATGAATCTAATTCAGGGGTCCTTTTAATTTTTCATATTTTTAGAATGATTAGAATAAAACATCAATAAAGTTCTTCAGTTGCAAGCGAAATATTATAGAAGTGTAGAAAATGAATATGTATCCTCATAGATAATAGTTGCTCTACGTGGTCCATGCGAGCTTTTGGGCCGTTTCTTTGTCAACATTGGATTGTCGGACCGTACAGACAGGCAAGTAGCATCCTACATTCTTAATATTATTTAATGATAGAGTTATTGCGCATTCTCAATGAGGCATAGTTGGTATGTAAGAGTATTTTTGTTAACCCCCGAAGAAAAATGACGAATGGCGTTGGGTGTATGTCCAGTCTTTGATTTGAGTTCACATTTGAGTGCAGATATTTAACTTTTAACATAGTTGTTTTGTATTACTCATATCATAACATATTATTCTGTTTAGTTTCTCGGGAATTTTGAAAATGTTCAATTTATTTTCATATATATACAGCTGAAAGTAACAACCTAACGATCATCTGTAACTTCATGGACTTCTCTATTACGCGTTACTCGTATATCACGGTATTCCAGGGTATCCGACAAGGCATAAATCAAACTAGGAAACGGATATACAACTACCGTTCTGAACTAGATCCTGTGGATACACAAATTAGAATTAGTTTCAAAGATAATTATGTTCCCCCTGTTCTTGATTGATTTATTATATCTAGTCTACTCCTAGTACATTGTCATTACCTAATCACCGTTTACTGCGCATCAACCTGCGTCCGTTCACTACACGATCATGACGCGGCAAAAACGCGCTAAACGCGAAATTAAATAGCAAAGATGTGAGATAATCGCGCCGGACCGCATCAGAGATGTTTACGTTGTTAACGAGGCGAGGGGCCTATGGAATACTATAGAATAGCTTTATCAATTATATGTTTAATTTGTTTATTCCGCGGGAAATACTCACTTTATCGGAATAAAAAGTATCCAAGGATATATTCTACCTAATCTGAGCAACCATGTTGTCCAGGCCTGGACTAAGCTGCCGGGAAGAGGTTGTCTCCGCCCAATCAGTGAATTCGTTCAAGAATAGATTGGATAGATTAAAAAAAAAACTAGTGATGACTTAAATAGTGACTGAATAACAACATAATGAACAATGTATAATACCAGCAGTAATGCAGCAGCTCGTCAAACCAAATTTCATCAAAATCCATTCATCCGTTTTGTCGTGATTGAACAAACATCCAATCTTTCACATTTATAATATTAGTTAGATTGGAAACCGCAGACTCGCAGTACCAGAAGTGGTCCAAACAGAAAGACCAATTAGTGTGGCAAGTTTCCATACAATGATACAATCGAATAAGCTACATTTAGGCTTCGATATAGATAGATAGATAAAGCGTTTATTTACATCTTACAGAAACACATACAAAAATATTGGACCGCAACAATCATCTTGCTTAGTGTTATTCTTACGAAATGTAGCCTTATTTCACAGTAATAAAA